>OU015742.1:83524877-83560291 GCA_907169655.1 Acomys percivali
CACACACACACACACACACACACACACACACACACACACACACACACACGCCCTTTCCCAGGACCTCACTGGCTGGGACAAAGGGATTCAGGCTTGGGCACTGCAGACACCCCTACCTTGGGCAGCCACACTGAGTACAATGGAATTCTTAGGTACTGGGAAAGTGGGTCATGGCCTACATAGGAGACACTGGGCGCTGGCCAGACTGGTTTTAGCATTGTAGCAGGTGCTGGGACTATACCCAACTCTGTTGCTGTGTGGCCTCTCCTTAGTGCCTTCATCTCTCTGAGCCTCAGTTTCTTTAGTTACAAGATGAAGGTAACAATAATCGGGGGGGGGGGGGTGTTCAGTGAGAGATGTCTGTCATTTACCTAACAGTGCTCGGCACCAAGGGTTAAAATCTGACCCCTGGGAGACACAGTGGACACCCCAGAACATTAGCTGGGAAAGCGGAGGCACGGACAAAAGTGAGAGTAAGGATATATGTGGAAGTACAGATTCGGGGAGGTGAGGGAAAAAAAAGGAGGTCAGTAGGGGCAAAATTGATGCTGGGTTTGGCCTGGTCATGAGTACTGAAACCGGCTCCCACTGCAGAAGGGGCTAGAAAGAACCAGTTGGCCTGTGGGACTTCCTCTCAAGTATTGAAACCAACTGTGCCTTGGAGAAGTGTGCAGGAAAACATTTACTTGTATAGCTTGTTCCTGTCTCCTGTTTCCCATCGGTAAAGACATTTCCCATGAGTCACTAATTCTCCTAAGTATCTATGCCATGTTACCTGAAAAGCCTGGTGCCATGTCTTTCAATGTAGTGTTTTCTCCAGGTCCCAAAATAAGGAAACATCTCAAAAATGCGTATGCACTGCACCCAAGAGAGGGAGATACTGTGCAGGAACACCAGAGGAGAGGGGAACAGGACAAGAGCATCCCAGTAGACCTTTGTGGGTTGCTAGGCAACGGGCCAGCTGGGAGACAACCCTGACAGGGTTTCTCATGGGGTTGCGGGGGGTCACAGCTGCTCCTGAAGTTGCTTCTAAGGCACAGGCACCCCGGCGGCACAGCTGACCCCCGCACACGGACTTGGACTCCTTGTCTGTAAGGTGATCAGGTTGGCACACACAAAATAAAAATCACTTTTCTCTTTGCAGTGCTAAACCTGAGCCCTAGGACCTTGCACGTGAAATGTTCTACCATGGAGCCACATCTCAGCCTTTTTAAACACTATTTTTAGTGGAAGAATACTTTTAATTATTACCTCTTATAAAGAGAGACAAAGTTTGAAAATCTCTCATCCCACCCACTAGTGATGCTAGAGGTCATTCCTAGGATTCAGTTGTGCCTGAGTTACTTCCTCGGCTGTTGAACATCTGCATCTCTGAACCCTTGTCCTCCTGTGTGGCCAGAGAGCCATATCCAGTGGCTTCCTGAGGGCTGTCGGGTTTGGGGGGCTGGGCTGAGTGATATCATGGGATAACTTGGGCTGGGGTAGGGCAGAGTTTTAACGGTAGTTGACTCTGCTTTCTTAAAAGGGGATTTTAAATTATATTTTGTGCTGGCTAGTTTTGTGTCAACTTGACTCAAGCTAGAGTCTTCTGGAAGGAGAGAATTGCATTTGAGAAAAAGTCTCTAGCGGTAGGTCATTTTCTTAATTAGTGGTTGATGGGGGAGGTCCTAGTCCATTGTGGGTGGTGCCACCCATGGGCTGATGATCCTGGGTTCTATAAATAAGAAAGCAGGCTGAAAAAGTTATGACGAACAAGCCGCTCTCCTCCTCCTCCTCCTCCTCCTTCTTCTTCTTGCCTCTGCATCAGCTCCTGCCTCAAGATTTTTGCCCTGTTTGAGTTCCTGTCCTGACTTCCTTTGATGAAGAACAGTGATATGGAAGTGATATGATGAATAAACTTGCGTTCGTCGTGGTGTCTCACATCAATAATAATCCTGACTAGGATAGAAATTGGCACCAGGATCATAGGTTATTTCTGTGACAGAGCTGACCATGTTGGGTTCTTTTAGGGTGTGTGTGTGTGGGGGGGCAGATTGTAGAAGGACAATTTGGAGCCTCAGGCCAGAAAAAAACATCGAGTGTTCAAAGATCGGTGAGCTTTTCTGTGGGATCTTGGAAGGTGTGAGTGTGAATGATGGAAGCCTGGCTTGTGAAGCTCCAAAAAGAAATCCGAGTTCCTTCAAGACTCTGTCAGGGCCGTTTGCTACTTTGAGTTGAGAATCTGTGGTTCTGGTCAGCTAGGCTAAAAGGTGATTAACAAGAGACTAGCACCACTGAGGCAAAACCTTTACCTTACTGAGACAATGGATGCTGGTCAGCTGGAGCTGAGAAATTAGTGGTGAGTAAGAAGAGACCAGCATCGCTGAGGTGAACGGTGCTGGGAAGTGTTTCTTCGGAGACAGCATGCCAAAGGCTGGGCAGCTGGGCCTGTACCTCAGGCTGGCAGCTGACCTTGGCTAGTGTAAGAAGTACTGGTTTTGAAGCCGTGAAAGAGTCAGGGACAACAGCTGAGCCTCTGCACTGTGAGAGGCCAGGAAGCGTCTTTGGTGCAGCCTCAGAGGCAGATGAAGGTCCAAAATTAAACGGGCGATGCTGAGAAGTTGAGGCCTTGCATCATGAAGGGTGCCCGGGAGAGGCTATTGGTGAAAATGCAGCCCAGTTGAGGCAGAAGACCCCAGCATTCTGGAGATGGCAGTGACATGGGACAACCACGGAGAGCAGCAGCAGCAGTGGAGTGGAGCCAGCGGGAGCCTGGAAGACAAGCTGTGTGTACAGCAAAGGGTGGAGACAGAAGGTAACCCAAGCTCTTTGGAGGAGCCCAGAAGATATGAGTGAAACCCAGATACTGGACCTTAATTTATTTACACTGTTACAATGTGTTTTGTTTTTTATCTGATTGTGACTGTGCCCTGGTTCTGCTCTCTTGAAGTAAGAAAGTATTTAACTTCTCTTTTATTTTACAGGAGCTCATAGTTGAAGCTTTGAACTTTTAGAGGAGATTTTGGACTTAAAAGAGACTTTGGCTTTTTAAAAAGATTGATTTTTTTAAAAAATATTTATTTATTTATTTATTATGTATACAGTGCTCTGCCTACATGTACACCTGCAGGCCAGAAAAGGGCATCAGATCACATCACAGATGGGTTGTGAGCCACCATGTGGTTGGTGAAAACTGAACTCAGGACCTCTGGAAGAGCAATCAGTGCTCTTAACCTCTGAGCAACCTCTCCAGCCCCAAGAGATTGAATTTTTAAGTGTTTGAAAGGGTTTTTAAAGATTGTGGGACTTTTTAGCTTTGTAAGATGTTTTATTTTTCTTATTTACTTTTTATTCATAATCATAAACTTAACTCTGCAATCCAGCTAGACTTGAGGGGAGTCAGGAAAATACAGAACCCAAAGAACTTCAGTGAGAGCAGAGATTACAGGGTGCTGGGAGCAGATGGGGTGGGGCTCTCCTGAGCTACAGAAGGAACAGTCTGGTGGTTTAGATGCCCACAAGTCAAAAGAATTAGAGCTGTCCACAGTCGGAAATTGTGATCTTGCTGGTCTTGCCATTCCTGGACCCAAAGTGCTCCATGGCTTCCACGATGCTCATGCCTTCCTTCACCTTCTCAAAGACCACATGCTTGTCATCCAGCCTCTCAGTCTTGGCAGTGCAGATTACAACACAACAACAACAACAACAACAACAACAACAACAACAAACATACCTGAGAACCATTTGTGTTTGGTCCAGCATTTGCCATGGACAAAATACCATGACCTGTATGCTTTAGGATGAAGCTCTCATCCTCAAATGTCTCCCCACAGATGGACCTGCCATCAGTGCCATTTTGTCGTGTAAAGTCACCACCCTGACACATGAATCCTGGAAAAATTCTATGAAAGGAGGAGCTCCTATATCCAAATCCATTGTCTCCAATGTTTAGGGCATGAAAATTTTCTGTTGTCTTTGGAACTTTGTTTGCAAACAGCTCCAAGGAGACATGGCCCAAGGGCTCACCATCGCCAACATGTCAAAGAACACATGAGGTTGACTGTGCTGCAGTTAACCATGGCTGCAGCAAGTGGCAACAGGGGACAGCGGTGCCTGAAAAGCCTGTAACATGTTTTATATTGTGATATTGATATTATTGTGAGATCTTGGAGATGAACAAGAAAGGAAAGATTGAGGCTCAACAGTAGTGTATTTGTGTGTCAAGCTGACAAGAAGGTGCTGGCTAGTTTTATGTCAACTTGACACAAGCTAAGAGTCATATGAGAGACAATAACTTTGAGAAAGTATTTCCATAAGATCTGACTGTAAGGCATTTTCTTAATTAGTCACTAATGTGGGAGGGCCCAGTCCATTGTGGGTGGGGCCACGCCTGAACTGTTAGTCCTGGGTTATATAAGAAAGCAGATTAAGCAAGCTAGGGAGAGCAAACAAGTAAGCGGCACTCCTCCGCATCAGCTCCTGCCTCTAGGTTACTGCCCTGACTTAATGATGAACTGTGATGCGGAAGGCAAATAACCCCTTTCCTCCTGAAGTGGCTTTGATCATGGTGTTTCATCCCAGCAGTAGTAACCCTGACTAAAACAAACACCATGGCCAAAACAGAACAACTTAGAGAAGGAAGCGTTTGACTTACAGTCCTAGCAGGACTGTCACAGTTTGGAAGCATGGCAGCAAGCAGCAGACATGGTATTTGGAGCAAGTGGCTGGTGGCTCATTCCTAAACCACGACAAGCAGGAAGCAGAGAATGAACTGGGGAATGGCGTGCAGCTTTCAAAACCCCAAATCTTGCCGCCCCTCCCTGACCCTGTGGCATACTCCCTTCAGCAAAGGCCACATCTCCTAAACCTACCCGAACATCGCCACCAATTCGTAAGCAAATATGCAAACGTCTGTGCTTTAGAGGACATTCAAACCACCACGTCAAGCTTGGCAGCAAGTGCCTTTACCTGCAATGCCATCTTGCCAGCCCTACAGTTGTGTATGATGTGCACATGAGTACAAGTGCCCATGAGGAGAGTATCAGATCCCTGGAGCTGGAGCTGTGGCTGTGAAAAGCATGGTCTTTATCTCAGCAATAGAAACCCAATAAAGACACGGGTCATCTAGCAATGATCTAAAGCACACAGGCCATATGCAAACATGTTGCCATTTTCTGCAAGCCTCTCGAATGCCCTTAGATAGTGGAATCTACAGGAATGGATCCTCGAGTCATCCTCCTTGAATACTGAGGGATAGTTGGCCTTTTGTGGCTTTTCAATATATGTTGCAAAATTACTTCAGCAAGGGGCTGGGGAGATGGCTCAGAGGTTAAGAGAGTACTGGCTGCTCTTCCAAAGGTCCTGAGTTCAATTCCCAGCAACCACATGATGCCTCACAACCATCTATAATGAGATCTGGTGCCCTCTTCTGGCCTGCAGGTGTACATGCAGGCATAACACTGTATACATAATAAATAAATCTTAAAATAGGGTGCACAGCATAAAAATGTATAGAAATAGATTTGAACAAATAAACTCACAGCATTGATACAATATTTAAATAATTCTCTCAAAGCAACTATTTAAAGAGTCAATTCTGATTCACATAGTTGCAAATCACTTTAACATATGGGTTAATAGAAGACAAGCGGGTTTCCCTGTCTGTTTCTGTATTCAGACTGCTACAGGATACTTGATCCCAATGTGAGCCCTGAGATTGTAAACTGGAAAAACCTGTTTCTCATTGTGGTGTAGCCCAGTCCTATCACACACCTTTAACCCAAGAGCCTTCTGTAAACATGATTGAATAAGGTTAACCCTAGGTCAAGAGTTGGAATAAGAAACCAGCTGGACAGGGAGTAAACAGAAAGGGCATTGAGTTGAAGGGTATTTAAGACAGTGGGGCAGGGGCTATTTCTTTCTAGACTTGAGCTGGGTGCTTTCTCTGCTTCTCTGAGCTAGCAGGCTTTCACTCCAGCATTTGGCTCCTGAGTCTTTATTGGTAAAACCAAATGTTTGGCACTTTTCTTTTAAAAATTTAAATAATAATTGCATGTCATTGGTTTCTGTAAAACCCCACTGTATGCTAATAAGAAAACAAAAGCAAAAAGGGAAGTTTTTTGTTTTTGTTTTTGGCCGGGTGTTCCCGAGCCCTGCACTGGGATGCTGCTTAGATGCTTTAACTGCTGGATTGGCGTCACTTCGTTGACAGTGACAGGAGCCTCTAGCACGTCAATACCTGCCTGATAGTGGTGGCCATTCTTGGCTGTCAACCTGACTGCATCAGGAATGAACTAGAACCCAAGTGGCTGGGTACACCTGTGGGGGATTTTTTTTTTCCTTAGTTAAATTATTCAACGTGGGAAGATCCACTTTTAATTTGGATCTTTTGAGGTGTGAAGATATACTTATAATCCAAATCTTTTGAGGTGGGAAGATAAATCTGTAATGTAGGCCACACCTCCGGCAGCCTATGTAAAGGCCGTGGAAGAAGGAAGCCTGCTCTCTTTGCCAGCTTGCTCTCACTATCCCTGGGAAGTGCATTCCTCACTGGCATTAGAGCCTACTTCTTCAGGATTATGACCTATTCTGAAGAGCAGATGAGACATCCAACCTTGTGGATTGAACAGCTACTGGGTTCTTGGACTTTTCATTGGTGGACAGCCATTGTTGGACCAACTGGACCATGACCCAAAGGCCATTCTATTAAATCCTCTTTCTATATATAGATCCATTCTACAAGCTCTGCTCCTCTAGACTGAAATACTGATTATTTGCTTGTTATCTATGTTACCTTCAGAGCAGGTCTTCCAATTCATCTGTCATTAGAGCCTTGGAAAGGTGAGTAATTGGCTCTCAATTTCCTAGATTCAAAACTGAGGCTTCAGGAGAATACGGCATGTATGGTTGGTACGAGGAGGTAGGGTATTGCCGCCACTGAGACAGTGATGGGAAGGGGCTGGATGCGCACAGCCACCTGCCCCACTCCCACTGAGGCCTCCTCTCTCCTAGGCTGAGATGCAGATCCAAGACCGGCAGCTGCTGCTCACCCTGCGGCATCTGCACAGCCTCCTGGAGGAGGTTCGAGCCGAAAGTACCCACTGGGAGGACCCGGGGCCCAGCAGAAGCACATCGCTCTTCCGAGCCAGGCTGGGCTCAGAGGGCAGGGGCTGCCAGCCTGTGCCCAGGCAACTGGCCCAGCTGCTCCGAGGAGAAGAAAGCAGGCGAAGCTCCCTTCCTTAACCAGCCAAAACCCTCCCACTGCCAGTATAAAAGTTGTGCCTGCTGCTTGTTCTTGAATCCGTTACTTCTTAACTGTCTCCATCACTTACCAGAGGGGTGTGTGTGTGTGTGTGTGTGTGTGTGTGTGTGTGTGTGTGTGTGTGTTAAATTATTGGATGCATACATGCTTCCTAAATAAAACTCTGTTACATAGCTTCCTGCAAGTTATCACCCTGGGTGATAATCCTATCTCTAGTAATTTTCCACAGGGCAGTTGTTAAAGAAAGATTATGATGTGTAAAGATGGCTACCTACTGTTGCCTTGGTGAAAAATCAGGACACCCATCGTGACTTCCTGGCTATTTCCCGAGTTCCCTGCAGGCATTCCTATCCCGATTTGTCTGATAACAACAGGCCCTGCTGCCAGCACAGATCACAGAGATGAGCATGTCACCAGTCCTGGTCAGTCAACTGTGTGATTCACGTTGGCTCTCACATCGTGTGTCATGGTCGGCTCAATTCATGGGCATGTGACTCAGCTAAGCCAACCACAACCCCTCCCTGGGGTGGTTCTCTGGATCCTGCTGACCACACTTCCAGGGTTAGTTTGCCTTTTCTTAGGCTGTGCTGATCTTTGCCAATAAACAGTGTAAGGTTAAACTCTGGGCTTAGAGATTCAAGAAGGGACTGGCTCCTTTGTCCGCTGCAGTATCTTCTAGGCTTCTTGCGGCTCTTGGTGCCACCATCAGAGCTTCCTCACCTCGGCAGGTGGCACCAGCTCTGTCTAGGTCCCTCAGTCTGGAGGTCCCCATCTAAGTGCAAAGTCCCCTCTTCAGATGTTGGCAGGCCATCTCTACAGGGCTCCTGTCTGTGCAGTCTGTATTTTAATCCTTCAACTTCCCTGTTCCCCCAGCACTGAGGGTGGTAGATTCTTCCTGTAATTGCTAGCTTGGAATTCTTTTTATAACTTCTCATCTACTCAGTTCACTTTATCTTGGTTAACAATTCTTTGTATTGAATTCTGTTTTTGTTTTTTTTTAAGTGGAACAAAGGAAACATGTGGCTTGTTTCCTACCTAGCCCTACTGACACTACTTTTGCTGTTCTTGCCAACGCGGCTCTAAGTAGCCTAATGTCTTCCAATGCACAAGACTCTCTAGGATGCACATGTCCAAGAGGAGATCCAGAGGGATGGGAATGCTCCTGTTTATAAGAAGCTGTAGGAAGGCGCTCATAGCCCCACCCCTAATTGAGGTGCTAGTGATAGTTGATGGCTGCAAGGGGACGGAGAATCCATTTTGAAGTGTGTGGTCTCTGTTAGGTCAACACAGCACCACCCCAGTGGATGGCCATACCCATGAGTATAAGGGCAGTACAAATTGGACTCTATGGTAATAAAATAAAATTAAAATTAAAAATATAAAGTTGAAAAGGGGTTGAGATGGGGTCTTGGAGCACTTAGGGGTAGGAGTAGGCCTGAAAATACATTGAATGAGCATATGAAACTTTCAAATAACCGATAAAATGCTATAATTACAAAAAGAAAAAAAGAAAAAAAGAAACCTTAGGCCAAGGTTAGAGTCTAACTTAACCCTGCAAGCTCATGTGATACTTGGTGCTCTGAATCTACCCAGAACTCAATGTTATCAATTGGAGATTTTGCCAATGTACTTGTGGGGACTGAGGCAGGAGGTTGTATAAGATCTAAGCCAGCCCTGAGCTACATAGTAAGGGCCGAGGCCAGGGTGGGCTGCAGCTGTGACTCAGTGGCTTAGCACTTGTCTCGCTTGTGTGCAGCTGGATTTGATCCTTAGCATCACAAAAGGAAAAAAATTTTTTTCACATGCTTGATCCTTGCTACAGAAATGGTTTTTGTCTTAGAGTTTTACTGCTGTGAGGAGACACCAAGACTACTGCAAATTCTTATAAAGGAAAACATTTCACCGGGGCTGGCTTACAGCTTCAGACGCTTAGTCCATTATCATCATAGCGGGAACATTGACAATGCAGGCAGACACGCTGCTGGAGAAGCTGAAAGTTCTTGAACTGCAGGCAGCAGGAAGAGACTGTGAGCCACAGTGGGTGTATAGCTTTAGCATATTAGAACTTAAAGCCCGCCCCTACAGTGACATACTTCCTCCAACAAGGCCACACCCACTCCAGCAAGGCTACACCTCCTGATAGTGCCACTCTGAATGGGCCATACATTCAAGCACATATGTCTGCGGGGCCGTTTCTAGTAAAACCACCACAAATGTTAAGATTATTTTTTATTTAATTCCACTTCCCCCTCCCCCCCGCCGCCATTTCTTGTGTGTGTGAATATGTGTGGGTATCAATGTGCAGGGGTGCACATTTGGAGGAAGGCCGGAGATCAGTATAGGGCATCTCCTCAATAGCTCTCCACTTCAGTTTTTGGGGTAAGTGTCTCTTACTGAGCTTGGAGTTTCCCAAGTAAACTGATTGGATAGTGAGCTCCAGGGATCCTTCGCTGGGATTACAGGTATACACCATTTGTATGGCTTTAAAAAAAAATCTTTGTGCTTTTGTGTTTGTTTCTATTAGCCACAGGGGTATGGGGGCAGTGGTCAGGTGACCACAGAGAGTTACCTTAAACTCAATATAAGTCAAACACCAGATCAATGCGGATGGTAAAAATTTATTGTAATCAAGCTGCTACTGATTGATGAGGGCTGCTGAACAGACTTGGGAGCTGAACTGTGACCTTGAAGGGGCACTGTTTAGTATATATAAAGGATGAAACCATAAAGTGAGGGGGGCAGGATGGGCTGTCTAATCATATTTTGACATAAGGTGTTGATCAAGGATTTTCCACCAATCAGGATAGATTATAGTTTCATGGGTCTGGGAACATGAGCTTAGTTTAACCCTGCCAACAAGATGGAGAAGTTGTCCCTGAGATGTCCGGACTCAGACAACTGTTTCCTCACAAGTTGTCCCTGAGATGTCTGGACTCAGACAACTGTTTCCTTAGCGCAGAAGCTGTTTACCTATTGGGAAATCTCTATCTCCTCTCGGCCCTGGGGCCTTGAATGTAGTTTCTCTCTATGATTAAATGGAGTCTGAAAATGAAATGGTAGTCCCTAGAATAAGTTTCTTTTGCTTGTTCCCAACACGTTGGATCCCTGTTACGCAACAAAACTTTTCCTGGAGAGGTACAACACAAATGTCTATTCACCCCAGGTAGGAAACATGCACTAGACCAAAGTATGGATGCCACTGAGTCCAATTTGATGAGCAAGGGGCTTTTTCAGGGGTTGCTTACATGAACATGGGTGAGGGGTTACTTACCGGAACATAAATGACTCAGAGACAACTGCATCGCCACGACCCCCCACTCCAGCACGCGTGACAGTTCACAAAGCTGGGAATCTGGAGGCAGCTCAGTAGTAGATTGAAGCGTGTCCTTTCCAGGTGCCTCAGTTGGTCTAAACCTTTTCCAGGTAGCTGGTCTGGTCTCAAAGTTTTCTTGGAAGCTCAGCTTCTGTCTCGTGGCGCACACCTGTAATTGCAGCACCCCAGAGGCAGAGGCAGAGGCAGAGGCAGAGGCAGAGGCAGAGGCAGAGGCAGAGGCAGAGGCAGAGGCAGAGGCAGAGGCAGAGGCAGAGGCAGAGGCAGGTGGATCCCTGTGAGTTCGAGGCAAGCCTGGTCAACAAAGTGAGTCCAGGACAGAGCTACACAGAGAAACCTTGTCTAACAAAACAAAACAAACAAACAAAAATCTTGTCTTGGGGGGGGGCAGGGGGTGTTTCTCAGCTTTTATTGCTTACTCTTACAGGGAGGAGATTCAGTTTCAGGGACTTCCTGAAGCTATTTTTGAGTTGTTTACCTTCCTGTTTGATGGAATGTTTTAATCTTGGAGGAAACTGTTACCCAATACCCCTAAAGCTGTACTGATGACAATTTTGAGACACTTGACTGGAGGGCTGGGAACCAAACTTTGGGTCTTCTGGAATAGCAAACACACTCCTAATCACTGAGCCATCTCTCTAGCTCTTCTGGTTTTTACATTGATCCTTGGAATCAGAACATAGGCTTTCAGGCTTGTGTGGCAAGTACTTTATAAACAGAGCCATCTCTGCCATCCCCTCATTTTCACATTTTGCTCTTAAGGTGAGTTGCTCCAGGCTTTTTGAGCCTCATTCATCTTATCTCCCCACGTATAAAAAGGTGATAAAAACAGCCCTTTTCACTTACTTACAAATGAAGTGGAGCCATTCCCATAAGTTACTTCATCCAGCACTCTGCCCTGGAAAGACTAATAACTGGCCATTTCTTCTTCTTCTTCTTCTTCTTCTTCTTCTTCTTCTTCTTCTTCTTCTTCTTCTTCTTCTTCTTCTTCTTCTTCTTCTCCTCCTCCTCCTCCTCCTCCTCCTCCTCCTCCTCCTTCTCTTTCTCCTTCTTCTCTTCTTCTCCTTCTCCTCCTCTTCCTTTTTTTTTTTCTTGAGACAGAGTTTCTCTGTTATACAGACTCCTGGCTGTCCTGGACTCTCTTTGTAGACCAGGCTGGCCTCCAACTCACAGAGATATGCCTGCGTCTGCCCCCCGAGTCCTGGGATTAAAGGCATGGGTGACCATGCCCTGCCTCAACTTGTTTTTCTTCATGTAAGGGTGCATACTAATTTGTGAAACTGTGACAATGACAAATGGACAAGCTTTTAATAACCATCATTAAAAGATGTGCCTGCCTGGCCATGTGAAGGAGAAAGGACAGTGGCCTCCCATGTCTAGTGACACCACTACTAGCCTCCGCCTGTTCTAGCTTCCAAAAGCTGGCCCACAGACCAAAGAACACTGCCCCCCCCTTACATACTAATCTTGGAAGTAGACCCAGAGCCCCAGAGCTGCTCCTCTGAGAGATATTTTCCTGCTCCCAGACTCTCCACCTAAAACTGGTGTTTGGTTCTGAGGGTAGGTCAGAACAAACTGAGACTGAGCCCTGGTGCTGGAGACAACATCCTGAGCATAGACTGCAGAAGGCTAGAAGCTGACTCCATCTGGGACAGCCAGTGAGCAGCAGGGGGAGCACACAGACCATGATCTTATAAAGGGAAAAGCAGGGCCTTTGTCCACTAAAGCGGCAAAAGCAGGTGTGCAGAGCCACCCCAGTCGGGCATCAAGACTGAGGAGAGGAAGAAATGGAGCTGGCACACAGATGGACCAACATGGTCAGATGCTAACAACTCAGGTTCAGGAAGAAGAACGGTCATGAAACCCAGAGTAGCTTGAGGCAGCAGGGCAGGATGCAATGGACCGATGTGAATGATCAGGTTGGGTTCTGGTCTTCAGTCATGCATGACACCTGACCAAGCATGTACCAGTGTGTATAAACTGCCCCAAACTTCAAATGACCACAATTATCTTATGCACAGCCACTCTAGGCTGTTGTAAACCATCTCCCCTGGATCTTGGGAGTTGCCTTGATTTTACCCAATGGGTCTCCCTTTGAGGATTTTGGATACCCTGGAACTGGGATTATAGATGGTTGTGAGACAGCATGTAAGATCTGGGGATGAAGCTCAGGTCCTCTGCAAGAGCTACAAGTGCTCTTAAGAACTGAGCCAGCCATAGCTCCAGCCCAATTAATATAATTTTCCTATGCTTCTGTTTGTTTCTCTGTAAAGTGAAGATAATAAAAGAGATGACCTCATAGGGCTCTTGAGCAAAAGCAGTGTATCCGCACATTCCTGGCACAGAGGAAGAACTCAGAGTATCTTTGTCAGTATTAATAATAATGGGGGCTGCGGTGATGACTCGGTCAATACAGTGTTTTCCATGCAAGCATGAGGACCTGCAGTCAATCCCAGCACCCACATAAAAGCCAGGTACAGTGCACACACCTGTATCCTGATAGGAAAGGGGATCTCTGGGATTGCTGGCCAGTCAGTCTAGCTGAATCAGCAAGCAGGTTCACTGGGAGACCCCTGGCTAAAAAAAAAAAAAAAAAAAAGTGGAAAGCAATTGAAGAAGACACCAGATGTTGACTTCTGGCCTTCACACAAGTGTACACATATGAACATGTACACATATACACAAAGTAATGACATCTATCTCTTCCTTTACATGTATTTATTTTATTGGGGGGCAGAGCACACACATGTGACAACTCTCATATGTGTGTGTTGGGGCGGGAGGCGAGGGTCAGAGGATAACTAGTAGGGTCAGTTCTCTTCTTCCATCATGTACGTTCCCGGGAATGAACTCAGGTTGTCAGGCCTCATGGCAATGGCCTTTATCCAGCGAGCCAGCTCACTGATCCTGACAGCTACAATTCTGAAGTCTGGATGATATAGTAGTGGAAGGTACAGCCTTACTGCCTGTCTTCAAGTCCCAACTCTTGTCATTTACTAATTGTGTGTTCTTAGGCAAGTCATTAAACATTCTGTACCTCCGTTTAGTCATCTGTAAAACAAAGATAATACTTCCCTGGGGCTTGCTGTGAGAAATAAACCAATCAATACACCATTCACACCAGTGTCTACCCCACAATAAGGATCACGTGAGTGTCACACAAGCCACTCGTTACCACCTTTGACCATCCACACTAACCTCTGGTACTGAACCTGCAAGACTCCGATCAGGAGAGTCTATTCCGGGAAGCGACAGAATGAGAGGCAGAGGCCAGTTCGATGCAAGTGTAAGAGGACCACCTGCAACCGAGGGAGAGGCGACCGCGAGTAACAAAAGCACTGAGTTTTTATACTTTTTCAAAGGCAGATTTGTAACAATCCTATTGGCTACTTAATATGACTTTTAATTCTATTGGGTGATTCTAAAACTATGCCTCAACCCGGAGATAACTGTCTTGGGGTGGGGGTGCGTGGGGTTTAAGTTCCTCTTTGTGCAAGCTAAAACTGTTAGCTCTGCAGGGTGGAATTCCTCAAGGCCTGTCGTCTTTCTGACCCTGCTTCAGAACAGAGTTAGGTTGGATCTCTCAAACCCAATCTACAGCCCTATTTTATGGGTGAAGGAACTCAGGGGTGACACTAGGTCTCAGACCCAATTCCTGTCTAAGCAGAGCGTTTGCCATGCTGCTGAGGCTCTTATCAGAACACTGTGGAGAGGCACACCACAGGACAGAGGAGGTGGAGGTGTCAAGAGAGCCAGCCTCCTGTCCTTTCCTTCTGCTAGCATGTGGGGCAAAGTGGTCTTTGGCAACAGTAAATGAAACGGCAGTGCTGGAGCCAGACCCAGCCACGCATGCCCTTCCTGTCCCAAGCTCCAGCTCTGAAACTGGACCAAAACAGAACGTTTCTTCTTTTAAGTTGATTGTCTCAAGTATTGCATCACAACATTGGAAGTTTATCACATTTTTATTAGATGATTGATGATAGGACTCTATATTAATTTTCTCTACTTTTTGCTGATTAATCATGACAATGTTTTTGCTGTATTATTTTCTATAAAGAGCCTAGGGAAATAATTCCGTCCTACAAGGCCAACTTTTTTAATGTGTGGATAATTTAAGTTTTCTTTGTGCTGTAAAGCTTAGTGGCATTTGATTCCTGGGATTATTATAAAATTGGGAAGCCTCTAAGCTTCTTTCATACTGGAGCTCTTAGGTCTTACTGTATAGGGATTAATTCTAAATATTCTTTGAGCTGACAGCACATTAGCCAGCTTATCTTGATGTCCTCGTTGTAGCAGTATATTATGAGCTGTCTATTTTCTTTGTCCATGCCACTATTTCATGTCCAGAAATAGAAAAGCTTAAATGTTTCTTAGTACATTTATGATCCACCCCCCTTTTTTGAGATAGTCTCACTATATAGTCCTCACTGACCTGAATTCACTATGCAGCCCAGGCTGGCCCCAAACTAACAGAAACCCATCTCCCTCTGCCTCCTGGGTGATGGGATCAAAGGTATGTGCTTTCACGCTAAGCCCTGGTTATTTTATTTTATTTTATTTTATTTTATTTTTGTGAGACAGGGTCTCTCTATGTAGCTCTGGCTGTCCTAGAACTCTCTATGTACATCAGGCTGGCATCGAACTCACAAAGATCCACATGCCTCTGTCTTCCAAGTGCTGGGATTAAAGGCGTGTGCCACCATAACAGGGCTTTCTTTTAATTAATTAGATTATTAAATGAGCAGTAATGTACTCATCATTTTTACTTGGAATGTATCGACTTCTCTTAAATGAATTACTATTTCCTTATGCTCTGCAGGGCACCTCTTTTATAGGCATCAGCAATTGCCAAGGCAGACACTCCACATAAGATGGGACCCCATACAATGAGACCATACAACAAACACTCCTACTGGCTCCACAAACACAAGTCTGTGCATGCCGGGGCTATATTGTTTTTGTAGTTTTAATTAGAAAGGAAGTACATGCTATACCAGTAACTGCATATGCTGCATTGCCAGAAGATTTCTGCTCTGTGTGTACACGAACATTTATATGCATGGCCCTGCATGTGAATTTGGCTATGATCCTCCCATGACAAGTGTTTGGAGATCACAGAACAACCCCGGGCGTGAATTCCACATCTCCCACCTTTTTTGAGACAGGGTCTGCTGTTTTCCAGGGTAGTTGATCTGAGAGCTTCTGGGTATTCTCCTGTCTTCACCCGCCATTTCTGTGTAGGAGCACTGGAGTTATAGACACTTATACCATGCGTTCATTTTTACATGGTTTCTGGGGACTTGAACTCAGGCCCTTACACTTGCATGCAAGCACTTTTGTCTACTGAGCCCTAGATTTCTGCTTTAACTGGCCTTGGTGAGCACCAAATCTTCTGCACAGGTTATCATGTCTGATGAGGAGAAGTGTTTTCATGGACTTGCTTTCAATCCCGTTTCCTGGCCTATGTGCACACTCCTGATGGTGAGCGCTAACATAGTCTTTGACCATGGGAACCTCATTCATATGGAAGTTGAGTCAGCCTAGTGGGTGATAGTTTAGAAGCCATTTTACACTAGGATGGATAGCAAAGACTTTCCCATAAATAGAGACTGACCATGGGCCACCCAAATTAAATGTGTACCTAATTAATTAAATGTGCCTTGGCTGCCTTCCTTGTTTCACCAATATAGTGTGACAGGGAGTTGAAATGGAAGAAGATATTGATCTTAAAGGATTACAGTTACATATAACTCTCACAAGGCTTACAGAAATACCCAGCCACCATGCTGTAGGCAGCATCAGGATGCGTCCTGGATATGTGCATCAATCCCCAAGTGGGGACAAGGGAACTGAGCTTGAATGGGAACCCTGTCTTTACCATTCCCAATGATGTGACCTTGGACAGGTTTTGTCTCCTTATCTCTCTCATTTCCTTATTCCACAAAAGGGAAAACTAATAACTACTGTGTGGTTGTTTATAGAGTAAATCTATGAAAATGTCCAGGAAAGAGCCTGAGCCATGTTTATAACTTCATACACGGTACCACTGTTTTAAGATGTATTGTTGATACTTATTATAAAGCTCAAGAGAATTAAATTAGCTGTGGATCGTTCTGTTCCTATATGGCCCTCCCCAGATTCAAGCAATTGGCTTTAGCCAGTAAAGGTTATGACAATTCAGGCTGAAAATGTTTACTGCCCACAAACAGGAAGAGGTTGAGTCAATGTGAATGATATTTTAAATAATAGCAATAATAATAGTCAATATTTGCTAAGCACTTATGACTGTAGGTCCTTTATATACATCATCTCATTAAAAAAATTTTTTTGCAATACTCCCCAGTGTAGGTTTTCTTATCAAAATCCCCATTTCATAGGTGAGAAAAACTGAGGTTCAAGAGGATGATGTCATTTTTGCAGGAGCCTTGAGTGTGACAAGGTCTGCAAATTGATTATGGTGATTCCATTTGCTACCTCAGATTAACTTTATCTTGCAGAGTAGAGTGCTGCCAGTAACAGTAAGGGGGAACTTTAAAAGTAAATAAATAACAACAACAACAATAATAAAAACAATTCCAGGGAGGAAAACAACTCAAGGATGTGGGCTGACTAACTTCACTATTTTTGCTAATGACATATTTTGGTTTTGAAGCTATCTGCTTGTAGCTGCGGGAAGGGAACCTTGGAGACTTTCCAGCTACGATGTGGTTTTCTTGCTTAAGTACGGACCCTAAGAAAGGCTCGGGGCTGCACTTGGGTCCCAAATACCCAGGTGTAGTCATCAGCCAGCTGGAATAAAGACACTGAACTGGCTTATAGATTGTGTTTAAGTGGTCTACTCGAATGGGAGTCCTGCAACACGAGCGTGTAAAGTAGAAGTGAAGCAGCACACAGCCCAAGGGAGTTCAGAGAGATCTCACCTTTCACACCTGTTCCTGCTCTACCTTTGACCTTTTTCAGAGATCTGCTCCTTTTTTTTTTTTTTTTTTTTAATGGAGCTCGCAAGTGTACATCAGGCTGGCAAGGAACTCGTGGAGATCAGACTTAAGCCGCCACCCCTGGCTCAGTTCCCAGAATTCAAGCTCAGATCCTTTGTAGGACGCCTCAGCTCTGCCTTCTGGCCACCCGGTACGCCTGAACCTCTCCAACCTCTAGGTCTGTGCTTGCTGTCTAAACCTCTCACAAGTCATCACCTCACGCCCCGCCCCATACACACCACGCCCCTCACGCCAAGCCCCTCACTAGACTCAGCTCCACCTCACAGACCGCCCCCCCCCAAGCCCCCCCCCCCCCCACCTGCCCCCCCCCCTTCTCATCGCAATACGCTTTGCTTGGCCCTTCATCCTCAAGCCCCGCCCATCCCTCACGCCACCCCCCCTGCAGCCTTAACTTGACAAGCCTCAAATTACTTCACTTCACGCCCGCCCCGCCCCTCACGCCCCTCCCTTCCCACGTCTCCGCAATCACGCTCTCTCCTCAGCCCCGCCCCACCCCGCCCCGCCCCTCACGCCTTGCCCCGCCCTTCCCACATTCCGCAACCACGCTCACTCCTCAGCCCCGCCCCGCCCCGCCCTCTTTGCCACGCCCCTCAAGACCTGCCCCTCCCACTTCTCAGTTCACGCCCCCGCCCCCTCACATGCTAGCGCCCACTTGTAGCCCACGTCAGGCAGCCGGCAGCGCCAGGAGATTAGCGTCCGGGATCCTCCACACGCGTGGACTCCATACTGAAAGTAGGGTGCGGCCTGCCTTTGAGGATCAGGCAGCTGGGAGCGGTAGGCGGGTTGGGTGATTTGGGGGACAAGGTCACCCCCCCACACGCTGTCTACGTGCGGCACGCGTGGCGACTCCGTATTCTCTCAGCTCTTGGCGCCAAGCCCGGGGCCTGCCCGAAGAGACGGACCTGGCTCTGTGGGTTCGACTCGCGAGGAGCTCTGGCCTGGGTTTCCCCCAGCGCGCGTGTGACGTCTGTGGGAATCATGTGACTGCTCAGACCTCCCAGCCGCATTCCCAGCATCCCTGGGTGCGGCTTGGCCCTCAGCCCCTCCACCCCTGACCCTCTTCTCGCCCTCATGCCCTCTGCACAGGCCTTCACACCTCTCTCCTCCGGCCCTGGTCCTCACCTCAGGGCTCCCCTGCGTGGCCGCTGGGCACCTGCTCTGGCCACGCCCCCAGGCCTTCAATTTCCTCCCTCCCCTCCCTTTCCCAGGATGGGTTTCCAGGAATCCGTCCTATCCCCTGCGCTCCATTCCTTGTGTCAGCCTTGGTCTTAATCTGTGAAAAACTAGCCCTGTGCCCTCCCCGGGTATCAGGTATCGGAGGGATGGGGAGAGGAACGCATGGATGAGGGCATGGAATACATGCTTAGTAAACCAGCGTCTCCAGAACGTAAAATCCCCCGCGATTGGCTTTTTGACGTTTATTAGTTATTTTAAACTATTACCGAAAAAAAGAAAAAAAAAATAAAACACACATATTTTTAACTGTCTTACACTTGGGAGAATTTTTTCTTTTTTTTTTTAAACTTAAGTTTGGAATTAATCCCAAGGCACCAAAAGGAAATAGAGCCATCTTAGGGCACAAGCCATAACCAATATCTAAGTGTCTCCCTAGGGACTGTGGTTTGGTATGCTGCGTAACCTTTAGTTTAATTCTTTCAGTGGAAATGAGTAATGATCAAAGTTGACCTAAGTTTTTAATTCTGTGGCTGACTTAATGTTCGTCTCCATTTTGGCTCAGTGGTTCCTTTCCCCAAAATTTAGGGTGGGAAAAAAGCTAGTTATATGGTGGCAGTTTGAGATGACATGTGAAAGCAATAATTTGTACTCCGAAGGCCAACGTGATATGACATCTCTCATTTTTACTTCAAAATAGTCTTATGGTGTCATCAGTGGTGCAGGTTGTAGAAATACCCATTCACGTCCTGTCTTTTATGTTAAGTGAAAATTCTATCAGCCTTACTCTAAAATATTAAAATTCAGCGGTGGTTTCTTTTCTGAGTTCTGATTATTTTTCTGTAGTTTCTCTTCTTTTTTCATTTTATAGTTCTTTGATATTCTGTTGTATTAACTTCAACATTAATATATTTGAAGCCAGGCATGGGGTATATCTATACAGTCCTAGCACTTGGAAGCAGAGGCAGGAAGTTCAGTGTATCCAGACCTATAAGCCAGAACCTATCTCCAGTAATAATAATAATTAACAGTAAATAATATTTAGCATCCTAAAGAGAAAAATGAAGTTACACACCTCGATATAAATCAATGATCCAACATCAAAAAATTCTTAATTCTTAGAAAACAGATAACCTGTTTCTTCGTTTTGTATACTTCTTTCTATTGTTTCTTTCCTGTCTATTTCCTCCCCCCTTGTACTTATTTTACTGTATGCATGTTCTATATTAATAAAGTAAATTATATTCTTTGTAGAAAACCTTCCATCATTAATTAGAATACTTTTTGTTTGTTTGTTTTTTGAGACAGGGTTTCTCTGTGTAGCCTTGGCTGTCCTGGACTCACTTTGTAGACCAGGCTGGCCTCAAACTCACAGCAGTCCATCAGCCTCTGCCTCCCCAGTGCTGGGATTACAGGAATGCGCCACCATGCCCGGCTCTAGAATACATTTAAACTGGGTGTGGTTCACAAGTTTCTAGACAGAGTTTTGTCCCTAGTTTTAATAGGCTAATATTTAATAAGCTAAATAACATTATCTTTTGTAATGAGAAAATTAATAATATTGTATTAGATAATTTGAGTGTTATTCTGTAGAACTAATGGCAAGTTTTTATTGAAGTAAAAGAATGCCAAAAAAAGGTTTTCTTATCAAATTTAAGACATCTGTTTTGTGTTCTCTCTAGTTCATTAAATACAACTAAGGAATACAGGCAACATGTTCTACACTGAAGTGCTTATGAGTAAACGAGGGCCATTGGCCAAAATATGGCTTGCGGCTCACTGGGAGAAGAAACTCACAAAGGCTCATGTGTTTGAGTGTAATCTAGAGATAACCATTCAAAAAATTATTTCACCTAAGGTAGGTTACTGATTAAAATGATTATTTGTATTAACCATGCAACTGTAGAAGAACTAAAATACTTTTTCTCAAGATAGCTTTGCTTCTCAAATTAGACAGTCTTGCTTCTTGCTTCTCAAAAATGAAGCATGGCTTTGCCGACCGTGCAAAACTGAAGGTAAGTTATTTTATACGGTGATGTAAAAAGTGGTTACTCTAAAAAAAAAAAAAGTGGTTACTTTAGTAAAAATATATTTGCTTTTCAAGGAGAAATTATGATATCATTAATTTTCAAAGAACAGGATTTACAGACCTAGTCTTTATTATTCTAAAGTTTCAAAAATTATTCAAAGGTGAAAATTGCACTCCGAACTTCAGGACACCTTCTTTTGGGAGTTGTTCGAATCTATCATAGGAAGGCAAAATATCTTCTGGCAGATTGCAGTGAAGCATTTCTTAAGATGAAGATGACATTTCGCCCAGGTATACGCACAGTGGTAATTTGTGTCATTGTTGATTCCTTTTGACATTTTTGTGTTGGGTGGTCTAATTGTTAGCATACTGTCACTCCATGTGAATATAATGGATATAAACTTCATTCAATTGAATCTTAAGATTCCATAAAAATAATTATTTTTCTTTCCATTGTTCTTTTCCTGTATTTGTAGGCAATAGTTATACTTTTCCTAAACTTGTTATGTTTTATGTATTAATATTTAAAATATACTTAAAATCATCACAGTTGTGTAAGAAACCAATACACTTACTTTTAGTAGGTCACTTTGTTCGCCGTACCTGTTTTTGACTTTATAAGAACCAAATTAGAAATTGACAAAATGTAAATATAGAATTCTTGAGACTCTTAAATTATGTGGTAATTATGAAGTATTATCCGAATTCCTAAACATTTTGCAGTGCGAGATATTTATATGTGTTATAAATATAATGCTAACTTTTTAATTATACAATATCTGTTCTACTTTTAAGACATGCATCATTTTCTACTTTTATCATACTTGTTAAGTAAAGGTATTTGCTCCATCATTAGTCTTCAAGCTCCCTAAAGGAAGTGGCTTTATCGTATACATTTTTATAATCTCTTAGAATACATGTGTTAGTGCCCATCCCTTCATCATTTCCCATTCCTCTATCAACATTTGTGGGCTCCGACTGAGATCTTGCTCTCTTTTTAAAAAATTCTTTCTCACTTAAAATAATTTTAAACTCTTCAGGTAGATTTATATGTTTACTGACTATGTTTTCTTGTTCATTTATTATTTATGTATCCCACACATATTTATTGAGTCTCATGCTTCATGCTTAACATGTTAGGCTGTGGAATACAAAGACAAGCAAGAGAAATAGTTCTTTTTCAGTCAGATGAGAAAATCAGATAATGGGAATGCTTTAAAAGCTTACTGAAGTAATTACAGATTGTGGTCATGCTGAAATTAAAGGCATGAGCTACTGCACCTGTTAATGATCATGCTATAAAAGAAATTAAACCAAGATCTACAACGGAAAATAATAGAGTTCATTTTATAGGAAAACCTTTGTGAGGGGATAGAAGCTAAATTCACACTTGAAAAATGAGAAGTACTCAGATACATAAGTAGTGCCTAAGGGAATGGCAATATAGGCAAACAAAACAAAAGTACAAATATCTTGTGGTGAAAAAATACTTCACCTTTTCAGGGAACAAAAAGCTGGTATGCATGTGGAGATAATGACTGAGGAGAGTGTCCTTAGGTGATGTGTGGTAAGCGTGTAGGGCTACAGACGCTCCAGTCAGAAACGTGAGTTTTACTGTACTGGGGAAGTTACTTTATTCATTCATACTTTATTCAAGCATAGAATTATCTGATCTGTTAGTCTGGCTGATTCATTTTTTTAAAAAAGGCTGCTGAGGGGCAGGAGTGGGTATAGGGAAGCCATACGAGATGATAAAGATTTAATTGGAAGTTTAATGATTCATAAAGGATCACGATTAATGTGTTCTTTTTCATTATTTTCAGGACTAGTTGACCTCCCAAAAGAGAATTTTGAAGCAGCTTACAATACTATCACATTACCAGAAGAATTTCATGATTTTGATGTCTGTTATATGAAGTAAATTATTTTACTTTCTTTATGTTTTACTGTTTTCGTATTAAGATTTGTGAGAGCAACTTCAATTAGAAAACAACTGAACAAATACAAATGACAAAGGCTTACATTGCAGTGGGAGATTCCAAAGTACAAAACAAAAATGTCTCATTTATTGAATGTTGTTTGTAATATAACAGCATACCTGTTCATCCAGTAAAAACTTATTAAGTGCCTTTCCTATACCAAGTACAATTCCAGGCATTGAAGATAGAAATGGATAAAACAGTTCCTGGCCTAATGGATCTTACATTTTAATTGGTATAGACTGACAATAACAAGTAAATGTGCAATATGAAGATAAATAAATATTAAAACAAATAGCAGGGTTGTCAGGAAAAGATTTTCTGATAAAGTGAGAACACAAGCCTGGAGGAGCTAAGGGAACGAACCTATACAGTAACATAGGAGAATATGCTAATGGAAATACCCAGTGAAGGAAAAAGTCTCCAAGGGAATGGCACAATAAGGCAGATGAAAACACAAGAAGCGAGCGGAAAGGCTATAAGACAGGGTACACTGGACGTGTTTAGGATCATCAAGAAAACAAGTGCGATGAAGTGGAGTGAAAGAAGGGCTGAGTAGTAAAGAACTGAGGTCAGAGAAGGAGCAGGAGATGTAGGTGACATAGGGTTTGTAGGCTGCAGTAAGGCTTTTATTTTGCTGGGCGAGGAAGCACAGGAGTTTTGAATAGAGAGTAGAGGCGTGGCCATATCTCACTTGGCCTCACCATGTTTCCTCTGGCTAATTCACTATAATGGGGGGAATAGGAACCTGTGAGATTATTGTAGTAAGTCCATATGAAATAATACCAGATCAATATTCAGACTTTATTAAGATGGTAGTACTCAAATTAATGGATATGTATGGAAGGCAGAGTAAACATGATATGTTAAGGAATTAAATGTGGCCCTAAAGAAGTGAATCAAGAATGACTGATTTGGGGCATAAAATGGAGCTACCATTTACTGAAACCAAGATAACTAAAAGATGAAGGTTGAGGAAGGAGAGAGAAGGAAGTAAATTAGGTTTTTGAACAACATAATTTGGATCTGAATTCTGTGTATATTTCTCTAATTTTACATGCTGAAACCTAACCCCCATGGTGATGGAATAAATTATGGGAGCTTTTGAGTGTGATGAGGTTTTAAAAGTTGAGAGCCCTCCTTAATGAGGTCAGTGGCATTATGAAAGAGTCTTGCACTTTCACTATCTAAGGATACATCAGGATACATTGTCTACAGGCCCATACTAGATACTAAATCCACAGTGCCTTGATCTTGGACTTTCCAAATGCCAGAACAGTGTGCAGTGGATTTCTGTTTATAAATTACCTGTTTCTTGTCATAGCATTGACAAAGGAAGGCTAAAGTCAAGATGCCATAAATTCAGAGGCTTTGCTTCCTTGTTCAGAGAGTTTTTCTACAGCCTCTCATGGTATAAAGATCAAGCTGGTAGTGTGGGACCTCACAAACTCTGCTCATGAAAGCAGAGACCTCATGACCTGGTTACCTCCTAAAAGCCTCATCTCCTAATAGCATCGCCCGGGGAAGTAGATTTCAGTATTTGGACCTGGAGGGAGCACAGACATTTGAGCTGTAGCGAGAGTGACCATCTTATTCAAATGCACAAGTAAGATAGTGACTGAGAGCCACCACTGGATTTATTACCCTGAAAATGACTTGTATATACGTGTGTCCAGAAGTTCATGCTTGCAACTCTACTGTTGATAAAATAAAAATCCTTTTTTGTTATAAGCTGATTTTAACTTTTTTTCCAATATTTTGTAAAACCATGGCTCATATGTTTCCTAAATATGTTTCTCTATAGTGATATTAATATTTCAGAGCCCGTTGCTCAACACCAGAGTAGACCTGAGGAAATCACACTTAGAGAAGAATATAGCAATGATCTACTTTTCCATGCTGGGAGCTTTGGTGAGAATATTTGAGAAACAAAAATTATAAGACATCATCAGTTATATTTGCATTTTGTATGAATACAGTGATAGTAGATATAGGATGGATATTTTCATGTATACATATGGTCTCAAATTTTTTCCTCTTTTCTGGTCTAGATGCTAATGCTCTGGAGCATTAGTGGTCTAGAGCTAATATTCTCTTATGGTGTATCCATTTTATCATTATATAAACATTTTTAAAATTGTAATCAGGTGCTTTCACAGACAAGAACAGAACTGAAATGTAAAGATGTAAGTTCTGGGGCTAATGTGGTGGCACATGCCTATAACCCCAGATATGGCTTCACAGTAAGACCCTGTCTCCCTTCTCCTCTTCCTCCACCACAAAAAAGAAAAGTAGTTTCTGCCCTCAAAGAAGAGATGTCCAAATTAGTTGGATATACCAAACAGTTGGTATAGTTGATGTGTATATGTATGCTGCATAAAGTTCCTTCACATATATTTTCCCCAGGGTATGATGATTATCAGTTATAAAATAACAGATTTAAATCACCTTGAGAGTGAGGAAGAAGAAATGCTACCGCACTAAATAATGTACAGCTTGGTTATAAAACATGAAATGAGTTTTGAAATGTTAAAATATGTTTGCATAAAGCATATGTTTTTTTAATTGTTTTGGCTTGAATGTTTTTTTTTTTTTGTTATTTGTTTGTTTGTTTTTCAAGATGGGGTTTCTCTGTGTAGCCCTAGCTTTCTTGGAACTCAGTTGTGTGCCAGGCTGGCCTCATACTCACAGAGCTGCCTGCCTCTCCTTTCAAGTGCTGGGATGCCTGACTAGACATATGTATTTTCAAATGAGATGTTACAGTGTAATCCATCTATTATTTCTGGCTTTTGTTTCATGTTATATTTACGTACTTTCTGTATTTGTCTCCAAAGCTCATAAGAGTGCTGTGTTTATCTTTGAAATTCTTACAGTGTTCAAAACAAAGACGGTATGAAAGGATGACCTATGCTTGTTTTGGGTCCAGGGTGTGGAGTCATGCAAGTAATGCTTGACCTGCATCTCTGACCTCTATTTCTCAATCCTCACTTTCCTTCTGTAGAGCTTGCTGCCTGTCGGTGTATTTCTTAATCTGTGGAAAAGGACAGCTTTCATAAATTTTGTCAATTTCCAGTCTGTTTTGTATTTCATTTTTATGTAAGCTGAGTAAATTATTAGATTTGAAGATGAATCATTAGAAAAATGAAAAATCAAAATTCAAGCCTAGTCAATATATACAAATTTATTTGTAACATATATAAAATTATTCTGCTGATATGCTATAAAACCTTTTTTAACTTGCTGTTTATTCTTGGCAAGCCTGGTACTTGGGTATGTATCCCACAGTGGCCTCCAGTTTGCAGCAATACTCTTTCCTCAGCCTCCCAAGTATTACAGGGGTTTCAGGTGTGCATCACTATGCCTGGCTATTAAATGCTGTTATATTTCTTCAGACATGAAACTTTAGGATTATTTTAACTACACTTTTTGTCAGCTTCATAGTAGTGCTGATTGATTTTTGTTGTGGTTGTTTTGTTTTGTTTTGTTTTTCTTGAGACAGGCTTTCTCTGTATAACAGTCCAGGCTCTCCTGAAACTCACTTAATAGACCAAGCTGGACTTGAACTCACAGAGATCCTCCTGCCTCTGCCTCCTGAGTTCTGGGATTAAGGGCGTGTACCACCATGCCCACCCACTGACTGATTTTTTTAAAAACATCTGAACTGTCTCCCATATTTTCTTTCTACTTTCTTAACTGCAGTATTATATATACTGCCCTCCTGAGGGTCATGTTTCATTTTTTCCCATACGTTACACATTTCTGCAAGAGTAATCGTCTTTAAGTTCTTTGATCATCTATCATTTCTCCACCTCAGCTCCTTGGGCTCCTGTGACTGTATCACACCACCGAAATTTCCCTGCCTCTCCTCAGAGTCCTCTGCCAATGCATCATTTCTATATCCATTTTGCCTCCACATAGGCATTTTTCTCCGCTGAAGCATATGTCTTACCATCTAACCAATACAACTTAGTTGTTCACAGCTCTGTATCTTAAATAACTCAAAAAAGTGGAGGTTTGAATCTGGACTTTTTCTATCAGTTTGCTGTGACTATGCAGCAGATGACCTAACTGAGCCTCATGCCCTGTCTGTAAAGTTGAGATCCTGATAGCAAAATCACATGTTATTTTCTTTATTCTTGCCTTTTTCCTTCCCACCCATATGTGATTTCCCCCTCAAACCTTAAGAAATGTTTCATATTAATCTGTTCCGTCATAGATTATAATATAAAATTGAAGGGCAGAGCATAGATAGATAGATAGATAGATAGATAGATAGATAGATGGATGGAAATAGTCTCACTACTTAGCCCACTCCTATCTGTTACTCAGACTGACTTGTTGCACCTCCTGAGTGCTGTAATTATAGCTGTGTGGCACAATAACCAGTTTACCCTCAGACTCTTGAAATGCCCATCACTCAGAATTTAGTGTCTGTTCCTAAGTGTTATTCTATGATTGAACAAGGCTGGTTTTCCTTTTAGCAAAGAGTTGCACTTGAATGATATAAGCATGTTCTTAGCTCTTTCTCAAAAAGTCATTAAGTCCATTTAGCAGATTTTTAGTCCAGTGTGATGTAGGTTTATAGACAAAAGTTCAAATACTTCATGATTTTCTTTAATAATTAACATGGGTTATTGAAAGGGAGAGAAGGCCAACCTCTGATCATGGTTCAGAGTCATGGACGTAATGATTTTTAAATTTAGAGCTTGGAAAGAACACACCAGGGCTAACTTTGGATCCTCTGTGACTATCTGCATAACCTGATGGTCGGGCTTCAAGCCTTTCAGTGATGATTTCTTATTTGTACAATGAAAATTACAGCTTCTGTTACATAATATAATTAGGTACTGTTAATGTTAGCTGACTGGGTATGTTGTTTTTACTGTTCTATCTCCAACTCCTAGTATATTCTATAAATATTTACTGAATAAATACTATAAACCCATTCTTTAATATTTTAACATACCTTTCTTTTTTGTTTTTTGAGGCAAGGTTTCTCTCTGTATCCTTAGGCAGATTTTCCAAATTCTTCTTAGGCTTAAACTGTTCAATTAGTTGTCTATATGAAAAGATATGAAGTAATCTGTGATCAAACAGAATGTTACCTACATAATATATGGAGAATCAGTTTACTCCCACAGCATTTTGACCATCCAGGACATGATTAAACTATATGACTATAAACTCTATTTTGTGTTTTGGTATTGGTTTCTTGTTGTATTGGGAGAGTATTGAACTTGAAATCTTGTCTATGTTGACTAACTAGGTGTCTTCTATTGAGTACTTCAATCATTTTAAAGTCTTATTTTCCTCTTAGATTACGGTGAATTATCCTAGATGATATCTCAGCTGTTATGTTTCTGTGACTAGCTTGGCACTAATGATATGCATGTACATAGGGGATGAACCTGAGCTCCTCAGAAGACATAGCTCCTTTGAAGACAACATATTAATGAACTCCAGTGGCCTTGCAGCTGAACATAGCTCTGGAAGCCCCACTGAGGAGAAATCTTTCCTCTTTGACAATGGAGATGGATTTGGGGATGAAGGAACTGCAGGAGAAATGATTGGTATGATTTCTGGTTGTAAAAATTAAATATTTTAATCAAATCACAGTAATGTATCTGTTACATCAAATTGAATTTTCAGATATATATCTGTTTAGGTCAACCTATTTTTCACATATGCCTAAGTTAATACTCATTTGTTTAAAAGTATTTCTATAGAAGCCATTAGCTCCTGCCCATTTTTATTTGTAACCTTGAATTTTTGAAAGGAAAAGTGAGATTAGTATTCTCTTCACAAATATACTAGATCATATGCTGGTAACATTGTCTTCTTTAATACAAAATGTGGAATATGTATCTTTCAAGGTTATTCTAGCATTTTATATTTAAATTACAATATTAGTATAAAATATACTATTTGGAGAGACACTTAGAAAAAAGTATATATTTAAAGATTTGTTTTAGTTATATGAAATATATTTACAGATTTTTTTCCAGTTTGCATTAAAAGTCTAATTTTCAGCCAAGCATAGCAGCTCATACCTATAATCTTAGCCTTTGGGACATTGAGGCAGATGAATCATGAGTTTAAGTCAGCCTAGACTATATAGAGTTCTAGGCCAGTTCACTACATAATGAAACTCTGTCTCAAAAGAAAGAAAAAAAAAGAACAGGGTATAGAGAGAGAAAAGAAGAAGGATAGGAAAAAGAAAGAAGTGTGGTTATCCTTTGTGTAAATCAGGGCTTCTTAAATTTTTTCCATTCATAACCCGCTTTTGCCCAAGAAATTCTTATGTGATCCTGGGTATATAGGTATATTAACAAATGTATACAAAGGGTTGTAGATATGGCTCCATGGTTAAGAGCACTGGTTGCTCTTCCAGAGGTCCTGGGTTCAGTTCCCAACACCCACATTAAAGTTCACAACTGTCTGTCCCTCCAGATCTAGGGAATCCAAAGCCCTCTTCTGTCTTCCATGGACACTGCATGCATGTAGTGCAAGACATATATACAATTAAGTACTCATACACTATAATAAAAAATACATTTTAGAAATCAAAAGGTCTATACAAACCAAGTGTTAACTGAATATAAATTGAAGAGTATTCTAAAACAATTATTTGGTATAACAATGAGATTCATAAAATACAGTAATCTTTAATCTATGCCAAGGAATTTCAGGTAGTGTTTGTGGGATTGTACGGCATGTGATAGCACACACAGTGAAAAGCACACGTTGTGTGTTCAGAACCAAGGCCGCACTAAAGTGGCTACATGAAGCATAGGTGAGCACTGCCAGAAATACATTTGATTTTTTTTTACAACCTTGGGAGTACATTTAATTATAAAGAATCGATCACATCTTTTTTTGACCAACAAATCACAGCAATCCTAAGTGCATATACACCAAATAACAACGTTGTAAAAATTCATAAGGGAAATCTAATAGGATTTAAAAGAGAAATAAAGCTAGCAATTTTGACTAAATATTTCAACATATTTCTCTGGTAATGGACAGAAATACACAAAACATATGTGTAATGAATATTTTTATAATGCTATCAGCTATTTTTATTTTCAACATTTTTATTTAATCACTTTACAGCCTGATCCCAGCCCCTTCCCTCTTCTCCTCCCAGTCCCACCCTCCTTCCATTCTCTCCTCTCCTTCTTAAAGAGAAGGGGAGGTTTTTCCCCATTGCCAAAATTTTCACAACACCCCAAGCCCTTCTAATCCAGTTATGTGACACCATATAAAGTGAAAACAAATAGTTTAAGAAGCTGTAGTATAATGTCTGTGTAAACTAATGCTAGTGAATGTTTGTAAATAAAAAGCATTTATTTATGTTTTTAAAGACAACCTATTGCAAGATGAGAGCATCTTTTTAGAAGACATATGTTTGAACAAAGAAATTTCCCTGCCTCCTGAGCTTCCCAGTAGTATAGTAGGTATGCTGAAGTCTTTTGCATAGAAAATATGTAGATGCTGATGTTCAAATTAAGTCTCGTCACTTCTGAGTTTCAGCAGCCCAACAATGAAGAACATTCTCCTTCAGACGTTTTTTTAAACCTAAAATTAGACAATGTAGCAGCAAGTTAGGTTTCTGAAAAAGCAGTTAACCAGGATCAGCTTTCGTAGATCACGTTTATTCTTTCCAAGCAGTGTGTGTTTTCAAATCCTAAAAAATAATGTATGTTATATGGGAATAAAACTTATCACATTGTATAGCTTGACCATTGGCATACAGTTTGAGAAAAATTATCCATTTTCAAGTGAGCATATTTTTCTCTACTTGAAATTCTTACCAAAATACCTCAGATGAGTTGAGGTCTTTAAGACAGATAATTTTTCCTTTAAAGTCTGGTTAATCTCATTTTCGTTTTTCTCAATGTTTGGTGTTACATTTGCTTTCTAGCAAAACACTCAAAAATATAAAAAGGATTGGGCAATCAGAACTTACCTATTCTTTATTATGAGTCAATTGATGGTTCAACCGAACATAAATACTTTAGTTGTCATTGAAATTTATACTGATAATTTTTTGTTTGTTTTCGCTGTTGCTGTAACAGTAGCCCAGCTGAGATGTCTCATATGCAGAAGGGGCTGGTGCTACTTGATGCACTCAAATGTGTGGGTCCCAGACCATTTATTACTGAACCTCTTTGCCTCTGTTAAAACTCATGATTCTAAGAATTTGTGTAGCACCCCAGCTAGCAGTATGTCCTCAGTTATTTTTATTTTATATCTTGTATTGTCTTCTAATGTGTAACATAGTCATATGTGTTTGTTCTTATGGTACTTTTATTAGTAGAACCAGGTAACTCAGATGACCAATGTCTACCTGAAGATGACAAAATAAATGAAACAACATTACTATCAGATGAAGAGGAAGGATTTACTCTTGGCCCAATTGACGGTTTAGGTAAGAGATTTCATGTTTTTATTTTTATCTTTGGTACCCTGCTAACTTTATTGTTTTGAGATATGCAAACAGTCAATACAGTGTTATAGAAGGCTGACAGCATGGAAATAGCACTGGGCAGTAATTAGGAGAGGAGTATGAAAGAAATCTTAGACAGTTCTTCTATCACATTTAGTCCTGTTCTAATCATATGTCCAGTTTGGGAAAGGTAGAAATGCAAAAATAGTTCAATTCGCTGGGCAGTGGTGGCTCATGCCTTTTTAATCCCAGCACTCGGAAGGCAGAGACAGGCAGATCTCTGTGAGTTCGAGGCCAGCCTGGTCTACAGAGAGATTCCAGGGCAGCCAGACACACAGAGAGAAAACATTTTCAGCTTTACTAAAGAAAAGCGGGACTTCTACCTTCTTTGTGCTATGGAATTAGCTACCTACTTTGAATTCATATGTGCATTTCACTGTGGGGGGTGAAATACATACTGAAGACACACATTAATATTTTGAACCATTATCCTGTTATACACTTTAAAAAGAAAAGAAAAGCTCCAGATTCTTTAACTGCCCTCTCCCTGTTTGCCCAGTTTTTAGTTGCTTACTTAACAATGAACAGTCGCTCTTAAGCACCTTCCAACTTGATAACTTGAAAAATGTATCAGCTCTTGACTGCTCAGATACTCTAGATTTGCAAAAAACCTTGCAATGCATATTTTCAAAGAACTGAAGGTTTTTCTTCCCAGTGTAACCCTGCAGGTTATTTGTAATAGACTTTTAAGATATGTAGTAGCCTAGAATATCATTGTACAAAATGTTCTCAGTCCATTTATGCCTGCTTCTCTCTAGACATTGCTGGTGGTAGAAGGAAAAGGAAAAAGAGGAGATTGCTCGTAGACCCAGTTAAGGAGATAAGCAGCAAGACGATGCACAAGCAGCTTACTTCCTTTGTGGACACTCTGATGGTCCTGGACCTTGCACCCCCCACACAAAGGCTGATGATGTGGAAGAAGAAAGGAGGAGTGGATACACTTCTGTCAACTGCTACCCAGGATTTGATTCACGATGAATTGAAAATGGTTATTGTTTCCATCTTTTTACATAAATACGATATTTGTTTGTTTGTTTATAAGTAAATTTGTCTACATTTACAACATAATTGGACATGTAGGAAAAAGAAAGCTTTATTTTAAATTTTTGTTTAAAAACTGTGTGGAGCATGCCTTTAATCCCAGCACTCGGGAGGTAGAGGCAGGTGGATTGCTGTGAGTTCGAGGCCTACCTGGTCTACAAAGTGAGTCTAGGACAGCCAAGGCTACACAGAGAGACCCTGTTTCAAAAAACAAAACAAAAAAAAGGGGGGGGGGCTGGAAAGATGGCTCAGAGGTTAAGAGCACTGACTGCTCTTCCAGAGATCCTTCCTGAGTTCATTTCCCAGCAACCACATGGTGGCTCACAACCATCTATAATGTGATCTGATACCCTCTTCTGGCCTGCAGGTGTACATGCAGGGAGAGCACTGTATACATGTAAAAAAAAAAAAAGGTCACAAATCATGTTACCTTTAAAAAAAAAACCTGTGTATGAATGACTTTTACGTTTTGTTTTCTTCCCCCCCTTCCACTCCCTCACCTCCCCTCTGAGATAGTCTCACTATGTGGTCTGGCTGTCCTGAAACTCATTGTGTAGACCAGGCTGGCCTCATATTTACAGAGATCCACCGGCCTCTGCCTCTGAAGTGCTGGGATTAAAGGTGTATTCCATTAAGTCCAGCTTGAAAAAATATGTATGAATGGCTTTTACTTTTTAGCATATCTGATTGTGCTTTATTGAATTGCTTTACTAATATATAATCAAAATAAATGTGTTTTTACAGTTGTTTGCAAAATGTCTCCTGTCCACTGACTTTAAACTTGTGAAATTGATACAGAAGGAAGTAAGAAACCAAAACTTTCCAGGTGAGACTTCCTAGTTGTGTTTATGTCAAGGGGAATGCTGCGTAAACAAAAATTGAATTTTACATTTCAGGATAAAACCTAAATTCAAATCTATATTTTCAAATATAATCTTTATCTGTAGTAGAGTATTTTAAGTTAAAATATTACCTTAGCATAGCAGTCTTCTGCTTTTCATATTAATTTCTGGCCCAAGACTTCACTGAAAAGATAAAATATAGGACAGTCCTAATGACACAGGACTGTAATTGCACCTATTTGCATAGAAGGATTGCCAATTCAAGGCATGCCTGGGTTACAGAGCAAGTTTAGAGCCAGCCTGGCCAAACTGAAACACACTAAAGGGGGCTGGCTATGTAGCTCAGTGATAGATAACTTGCCTAGAATGGGTGAGGTCCTAGGTTTACTCCCCAGTATCCTTTCCACACATATACAAAAGATGAAACATATATCCTGTGTGGATCATTTTTCTCTCTCTTATCCATCTACTCCAAAGGCAGGATTCATAAACTCTTAGAAAAGAAAGTCTTCGTGTATGGCAGAATAATGTTTCATTTTACAACAACGTAAAATTCCGTGATAAGACCAGTACTTAAGTAATACAACTACCGTGAGACAGATACCACCATCTTCCTAGAATAAAGTTCACAGAATGCTAATAATCACTCGTTAATGTTGTGACAATTATAAAGCAATAAAACCAACTTGTGTTGGTTGCCTAGTGACCATTTCTTAAGACATTAAAATTTACACACTAGTACAGCACGCAGAGCTTAAGCTATGCCTGTTCTCCTGTGAGTGAATGTGTGAGAGTGAGTGAGTGAGTGAGTGAGGAAAGAAGGATGATTGAAGGATGGTGAGGAGTGGAAATGATAAAAGAAGAAGAGGAGGAGAAATTTATAAATATATAAATCATGTGAGACTCAGGGGAGTGTAAGAAAGGTGTATACTCTTTATTGAAGTTCTTGGGTTCCAAGTTACTGGTCCAGAAGTTTTCTTTTTGAATAGGCATATGCCAGCTCAAGTTTGAAATGCACTTTGGTAACATTTTCTTTACTTCCTTGATAATTAAGAACCCTCAGAAGACCCAAATTCCCACAGAGAGGTGAACCAATCCAAAGCTTGGAAGGATGTGATTGATGACTCTGTGGGTAGCTTTCAGGAGGACATCAACATGAATATTAACTCTGAGGTAAGTTACCCAGAGAGAATCACTGAAACGTTTTTATGCAACTCCAGTGAAGTGATATGGAGAGACTGATGCATCTTCTTATTTATATCATTCATATTTCATCTCATTTTGTTCAACAGTTACTCTGGTAAGTGTCATTACTACAAGATAAAACACAATTTTAATCTGCCAGATAGTAGTCCTCTAAAGTTTAGGATGGTGATCACAAGATAAGGTAGTTTCATACTGAAATATATTATGTGACATAATAAATGAGTGGTTTGCTTAAGTCTGGTTGTATATTGAGAATCTTACTAAGCACTACATTGCATGAGTTTCAGGATCCCTTAGAACTCCAGGCAGATGCTTGTGTGTTGTTTCTCACCCATCTTTTCCCTGTAAGAACAATGTTTTAAACTTCCCAACTATCTTGGGAAGTTTACTTGGAAAGACTGTCTAGTTGTATCAGGACTGAGAGCATCCTGTGGGTGAGTGGGGGGGGGGGACGGGGGGGGGACAGGGAGGGAGGGGGGGACCCGGAGGAGAGGAGGGAAGGGGCTATGACTGGATGTAGAGTGAATAACTAATAAAATGAAATAAAGACTATCTAAAGGTCTGTGACCAAAACAAAATAGTTTTGTCACTCTGAAGAAACAGGAAAACAAAATTTTTCTTTGGAAACAGTTTTTATTTGAAAAGCTTAACTATCTGAGAACATAGGAAAAGATATGCTTTAAAATATTTTCTCTGCCAGGTGTGGAGGCACAAGCCTGTAATCCCCAGCACTCAGGAGGCAGAAGCAAGTGAATCTCTGAGTTTGAGAGCAGCCTGGTCTACAAAGTCCCAGAATAGCCAGGGTACACAGAGAAACCCTGTTTCAGAAACATAAAATATTTTCTCATTTGTTGTTTAAATATTATAGTCTTACTGATAAAAATAAACCAATGCTTTACAGGTCTGTTCCATCATCATTATCTTTTTTTTTCTGGCAGAGAAAGGCTTATTAGGGGTAAGAAAACACACACACACAGACACACACACACAGACAGACACACACACACACACACACAAATACACACACACACACACACACACACACACACACACACACACACACACA
>OU015742.1:83562264-83577677 GCA_907169655.1 Acomys percivali
TGTGTGTGTGTGTGTGTGTGTGTGTGTGTGTGTGTGTGTGTGTGTGTACTAAAAAATAAAGAGCAATGCCTCCTAGTCACTAAAATATTTAAAGCTGAAGTGAAAAATGTGAGGAAAGTATATTAGAAAATGCTCCTTACTTGCACGGGTCAGAGCTGGCATCTGGGGAGCAGAGCTTAGTGACAGGCTAAGGGTGGGAAGGGGCCAGGTGGAGAGAGGAGGAGAGGAGGGAGAGCAGGACACCACTGTCCTCTCCTTTCCCTTCTGTTGTTTTTGCACCTCTTCTGAAGGATCAGTGTTTGTTTGTTTGTTTGTTTCTTGTTCGAGTGCCACAGCCCTCACTCTTACCCACTCTGCTTGCCATTCAGGGTTCTTTGCTGCTGCAGAAACCTGGTGCTGGCCTGAGTGACCGCTAAACAAAATACTTCAAGGGAAAGCGATCTCAGGAGCCCACCAGTAGAGACTCTGCTGCAGGGGAGAGAAGGGAGTGGTGTGCAGAGTGCTTCATTGGTGGACTATATGGAAAAAGAATATTTAAGTTAGGAACTGATTATCTGAGGCTTTTCATAAGAATAAATTTGCAAATGTAATTAGTATGTTTGAGAAATTATTTATGTCAATAAATCCTTTAATAAAATCAAGTTGTTCACATTAGCAGAATTACCTGTAATTTCTGAATTTTCCTTAGCAGGATATTTTTGAAACCATTTCTCTAGCTGGTGAGAGATTATCTTCAACCAATGCCTCGTTGGTCCAAGAAAACGGTACAACTGAATTGGTAAATATATTTGTAGTCTTTGGTGGAGTTTTTTCATATGTAATTATTTTTAGATTTAACATAATTTTGATAATTTAATACATAAACAGAATGTACATGGTGATCATATTTACTTTCCATTATTCTAGCATGTCCCCACCCTATTCCAGGAAACCTTAATTAAGCTCAGTGAATTTTAAAAATAGGACATGGAAGTAGAAGGAGGGAGAAAGGATTATTCTTAAAAGTTGTCTTCCTAGGCCGGGCATGGTGGCGCCACCTTTAACCCCAGCACTCGGGAGGCAGAGGCAGGTGGATTGCTATGAGGTCGAGGCCAGCCCGGGCTACACAGAGAAACCCTGTCTCAGGGGGAAAAAGTTGTCTTCCTAAATGTTGATGTCTTATTTACCTGAAATTAGCTTGCAGAACTCCTCTGTTTATTTCTAAGTTTATAATTTAAATTTTCTGGCCTTGGTGGCCCATACCAGACAGGAGAATCATGAGTTTTAAGCAAGCATGGACTACATAGTCTTGGCCTCTCTGGCTCAAACAGCAGCTGAGATGTTTGTGAATTGTTTGGTGAGCTATGAAGAAATCCCATGACTTTTTCTCATCCTTAAAGTATTTTGAAACTTTAGGTAATTTTAAAGCAAGTATGCAATTTTTATGCTTGTCAGAGGTGAGGTCATGTTTCAGATGTTGAGAATTGGTGTTTTAAATCATTCTTGTCTTTGGAAATTATACTATATTAGGATAAAACCTAAGGTATTTAAAGTTTAACTTTTTACTAAATAATGTGAGCATGTCTTTCTCAATATTGTTGGCACAAGACAACTGTATAAAAGTTTTTAAAATCAGAAAATGAGAATGGTCTGTTTAAAGTACCATATTGTGATAGCAAATCCAGAAATCCGACTCACTGACTCCCCATGCATTACTACCTGGTTTCTTTCTTTTTTTTTAAAGATACATGCATACACATAAAAATAAATATTTTTTAATATTTAAAAGGTTTTATATGTATGAGTGTTTTGCCTGTATGAAAGTACACCGCATACATTCCTAGTGCCCTAAGGGGCCAGAGGAGGGTGTTGGGTCCCTTGGAACTAGTTACAGGTGACTGTGAGCTATCTATGGGTGCTGGGAACTGAACCCAGGCTTTCTGAAAGAGCAGCCAGTGCTATCTCCCCAGCCCCTCAGTTAGTTAATTCTTTGAACCTTATTCCAGAGTAGTGAAGGCATTTTTCGGTGTGCTTGTTTTGTTTTTCAAGATAGGGTTTCTCTGTGTAGCCTTGGCTATCCTGGACTCCTTTGTAGACCAGGCTGGCCTTGAGCTCAGAGATCTGCCTGCCTCTGTCTCTCTGAGTGCTGGGATTACAGACATGCACCACTTCACCTAGCTTTACTGAAGGCATTTTTAACTCAAAGAAATTTTATCAGAAGTTGTTCGTATATACTATCAAACTACTTATTAAGTCCTGGCATTAATTTTTTTAGATTTATTTTTTATTTATGTGCATGTGTGTATGCCTACATGAGTTTACATGCACCATGTACATAGAGGTGACTGAAGAGGCCATTTGGTCCCCAGGAATAGGGGTTACAGATAGTTGTCAGCAAGCACTTTGAACTGCTGTGTCATCTCTATAGCCTCTTAGTCTGTTTCCTTGTTTTGTCTGCTGTTGCATGCTATGGTCAGAGGTGGCCTAGGACAACTGATGAAGTAGCTCAGAACTATGTCACTTCTCATCCACAACCCTTTGCTCTGTTTTGCCTTGTTGGTTCTGTTACTGTTGTTTTTTATCAGACAGATCAATACCTTTCCTGAGCTGAGATTCCATCCTCAGCTCATAAAGTGTTAGTTTTTACATTCAATTAAGTTTGCTTAAATGAAATATTTATTTATTATTCAAACAGGAGTCATCAGGCAGCAAAGAAAATACTGAGGCAGAGAAATGGAATCAAAGATTATTTCAAACATTAAATGAATTACGGGTAAGATAGTATTTTATTTATCTGTGTGTGTATAGACAGGTGTGGTGTGTGTGCACATGTATATGTGTGTTCTAGTATGGGGATACATACATGTGTGGGTACTTGTGTAGTGGAGGCCAGAAATTGATATCAAGGAGCTCCCTCAATCACTCTCCACTTCATTTCCTGAGGCAAAGCCTCTCACTGACACCAGAGTTTGCTAATTCCAGCCAGTCTACTGAGTACCTTTGCCCTGGAGGTCCCTTACCTCTGACTCCTGACCCACCCAGCATTTCTGTGTGGTGCAGCAGATCTAAACCCCAGTCCTTATATTTGCACAGCAAGCACCCCCTGAACCATTTCCCTAGCCCTTGATTTGTATTCTAAAAAATAAATAGTATATTAATTTGAGCATCTAGATATTTATGAAAACAAAATATTTTTATGTTTTTGTTGAAGACAAAAAAAAAAAAATCCACTGGCCTGAAATGGTTTTAAGTGATATACCTAGGACTAAATATAGAAGAAAAGGTTTATTAAAGGATGACTATCAGTTTCTGGTTTAAAGATTATGTAAAAAATCAGGTTTCACTGAAGCTTCATGGTGTGATTACAGTTATTTTCATATAAATCTTATGGTTGTGCTATTTGGTTTATTACCTCTTTTTTAAAAAATTCTTTATATGTATGGGTGTTTGGCCTGCATGTATGTCTGCGGCGTGTGCATGAAGTGCTTGCAAAGGCCACAAGACATCGGCTGGAGTTGCAGGTGGTGGTAACCTTCCATGTGGGGCTGGGAATGAGCCGGGTCCTCGGCAAGAGCGGCCAAGCAGGCTCTCTTGCACTTTATTACATCATCGTACTTCCTTAATGTTTATGTAACTCTTCAGAATTATTTTCCCAAGTGCTTTGGCAATGTAATATAAAACCTCTTATTATGTGCCATGGACCCATTAGTTCCCTACTTTCCCCTCAGAAAGAATCCTTTTGCATCTCATTATATTCTTGATCTTAATCACATTAGTTACTCTTCCGTCTCCTTCACAGCTGTTGTCTTGGGACATTCCTTTCTCACATACAGGAGAAATTCCTTGTCTCCTTTTAGTTTCCCTGTTTGTGCTGCTTTGATTTTTTTTTTTTTTTTTTTTTTTTTTTTTTTTTTACTCTTAAACCTTTAGTCAGTATAATCCACATAATTTCTCAAGATAAATGGTATATAGGAGATAGCAACCTTGCAAACAAAGCCTGAAATTTTGTTTATTTTTAACTTGAGCTTGATTGGTTGTCTCTATATGACTTGTAAATACTTTATCTGATAAAGTTTTATACCATATCTAGGGTTCTTGTGTTATTATGGAAATCAGGCACTGTCCTGTTTTATGATTATTTTGGTGATCATTACTTTCTCTCTGGAAGCTGTTAGTTTTTTGTTTGTTTGTTTGTTGTCCCCAATGCTCTGAAATTTTATGATGATGCACTCTAGAGGGTTTTTGTTTCTTTGTTGTTTTTTGTTTTCAAGTTTATCATGTTGTTCTGTATTGGGCATATAATCACTACATATTCTAGGACTTTTTAAAATTTAGACTTCGTCTTGCTGGAGAGATAGCTCAGTGGTTAAGAGTACTTGCTCTTGAAGAGGACCCACGCTTGATTCCCAAGATCCACATGGTGGCTGACAACTATATGTACTCCAGCTCTAGGGAATATGGCCCCCTCTTGTGGCCTTCACAGGCACCAGACACACACGGTGCACAGCGTGCATGTAGGAAAAACACCCAAACACATAAAATATTTTTAATTAGACTTCCTTCTTGTTGCTTGTTTGTTTTCTTTTCCTGGGGAATTTATAGATCAGATCAGATGAGTCTACATATTTACTCCTTTGTATAAAAAAACTTTAATCTCTATATTATTTCTTTTTTTTTAATAGTCTCTAAAGATAGCCTCAACTTTGTATTTCAGTTTTTAATAAAATTTGATTTTTGTTTTCTGGGAGTTTTGTTATTGTTTTGGTTTAGTTTTTAAAGTTATTTACTATTTTGGTTCATATAATCCTAATCTTTATTTAGTTTTTGGAAATCTTTATTGAGGTATGGTTAATAAGTAATAAACTATGCATATAAAAGTAGTATTCACTATACTTAGTTTACTGTATTAAATGCATTTAGAATATTTTATATATGAATAACTATCACCACACTCAAAATAATGAACATATGTAAAACACCCCAAAATGTCCTTGTAGTCACTTTATTCTCTCTTGCCTCATCTTTCCCAGAGTATAAGACCCACCCCCTCCCCAGGCAACCGCTAATATGCTTTGTTTGCTGTCATCTAATCACTTTTTGTGTTCACAGTGAAAAACTTTAACTTCAAATTTTATAGCTTTTTTTTTTGCCCTTTGTATTCTCTTTCTATAATAAACCTTTTCTATTATTATTAGCGTCTTAATGTTTGAGATTTTACTCAGATATCTAGTGATAGCCCTGCCCTAGGTGGGTTGGACCCTCCCACATCAGTCATTGATCAAGAAAACGCCCCACAGGCATACCCGCAGGTCAGTCTGATGAAAGCTGCCTCCTGATGTTCCCTCTTCCCAGGTTCACAAAAAGCAGCACAGAGTTAGGTCATCTTACCGTACATTGTGGATCACCACTTAATCTGTTTGTGGTTTGACACTTTTCCCCTATTCAGTATCCATATCCCAAGTACAAAGCCTCAATAGTTACTATTTGCAAAATGAAACCTTCCTGCCCCCTGCTGTGTCTGGAGTGGTCTCAGGCCTCTGTGAAGCTGTTGCATCAGTATGGTCTGATTTCTCCAGTTCTGCTTTTAATCTCACCCCAGTCCCTAACCTTTGAGCTCTAACGACTCCAGTTCCCCAGTTTTCCAGGGTCTGCACCCCAGATTGGCTTGCTCTCTGCTGAACTTCTCGTTGATACTTACTGTCTTAGGGTTTTATTGCTGTGAAGAGACCAAAGCAGCTCTTACAAAGGAAAACATTTAATTGGGGCTGGCTTACAGTTTCAGAGGTTTAGTTCATTATCGTCATGGCGGGAAGCATGGCAGCGTGCAGGCAGACATGGTGCTGGAGAAGGAGCTGAGAGTTCTACATCTTAATCTGCAGGCAGCAAGGAGACTGTGTCCCACACTGTGCATAGCTTGAGAGTATATATATACACCCTCAAAGCCCACCTCCGCAGTGACACACTTCTTCCAACAAGGCCACACCTACTCCCACAAGGCCACACCTCCTAGGAGGGCCACTCTCTATAGCCAGGCATTCAACTACATGGCTCTGTGGGGGCCATTTCTGTCAAACAACACAGTTACTTTTCTCTACCCTGTAGGTCAACTGTGTTTTCCACTTTCTTGATCTTTCTCTTTTTCTCATTGTTTATTTGTGTTCACTTTTAAAAGTTTCTGAAGGGAACAGATATAAACACACATGTTCAGTGTGTATACCTGACGCCTTAGGGGTTTCTTGTTTTGTTTTGTTATTTGGTTGTTGTTGTTTTTTAAATTCTTGATACCAAAGGGCTGTCATGGGAGGAAAAGGTCACACAATCCACACCAGGCTCTCAGGGAGGAAATAAATGAAGGCTGGATACGCCATTTCTGAAAGTTTACTAATGCTGGACAGTGCCTGTAGTTGAGATAAAGCACAATGAAGTATTTTCCCTAATTTATCAAGTACTTTATATGGTATTGACATTCCTAAACTTGCTTTACAACCAACCATCCAAGGAGTGTGATAGGAGTAAGGATACTGGCAATTATTTTGTCCAGTATTTCTGGGTAAATAAAAACTATATTTTTGTAGGAGTGCAATTCCAAATCCTAGTCTTCATTAAAGGTGTTGTCTTCCTCCACAACTTAATACCGTATTGATCTTTTTACTTCTAGTAGGTATGCAGACACCATGTGATGAGGTGATGTTGACATTGCTCCATTCCCCTGCCACTGAAACCCACCAATTCACTTCCACATTGACTTCAAAGTTTATTTACAGGCATCTCTGATGCCTTTAAGGAGAAGACATACAATGGGCTAATTATTCATTGTATGTAAAACCTCATAAAGTCCTATGGGTTTTTCCTGTTAATGTCACTTTAAAAACTAACATTTCTATCACACATAAATTTGTATAAAACTTAGTAGTTTTCTGTGCGTTTTCTCAGTAAGACAGGGTTGCTTTCAGTGATCTATGTTTTTATGAGCTTATTACAGTCATTCTGTTTCTCTTTTTAAGGATATCAGTCACTTGTCAAAAATTGCAGTGTTTGTCGTTTATTATGCATATGCATCCACAGCCTGCTGTACCTCTCTTTTCTCTTTTCTCTTTTCTAATTATTTTCCCAGGAATCCAAAAAGATGGGAATGCAGTCATTTAGTCTGATGGAGCTATGCAGAAACAGCAACCGAAAACAGGCAGCTGCCAAATTTTATACCTTTCTTATGCTGAAAAAACATCGGGTTATTGAGCTGAGCCAGAGTGCTCCCTATGCAGACATTATAGCTACAGTGGGACCAGTGTTCCATAAGATGTAAACTAAGTCCACAGCACGCAGGTTTGTACTGTCACCAGCACTTGTGCATAGACTGTTCGCTTTGATGCAGAAGCCATCAGGAAGCGGCTGATGGTCTGACCCATTTCCTAGCAAGTGGCCTTCCATTTTCTATCTAGAGGTCAGAGCAAACACAGACTGAATTGGAAACCTGTGTGGGGACAGTTAAGTAATTTTTTTTAACTTAGCTGATGTGAATATATGATACTTACCATTGCCCTGATCTGAATGTTGCATTTAGTTTGTGTTTAGGATATGTTATAAAACACAGTTTACCTCCAGGAAACATTCAAGCGTGTTTTAAAAGCACTGTTTTATGTTTGATTGTTAAAGCTTGTAGGGCTAATGAATACCTGATATTTTCTTATGTGTAGATATTAACTTATTTGATCTTTCTATCATTCATAGTGCCTAATTCCCTGGGTTTTAATCCAATATCTTAAAGATTTATAAAACTTGTTTTAAATTATCTTAGTAACTTTTATTGTTACCATTCATGTCTTAGTAAAACCAAATCTGTTTATGTTGTAAAAAACAAAACAACAACAACAAAACCTGGAAGACACTTGTTTTATCTGCAGGTTCAGTCTTAATAAAGACCACTGAAACAGAGGTTCTTTTACCTTATGTGTATTGAGCATTTTTGGCAGTAAAATCATTTTTTCCTTTGTTGATGTTTGAATCAAAAGTTTTCATATGCTTTATGAGCTGTAAAGTACACTGTAAAATATGGCCTATGGTATTGTAAATAATAGTTCTGAAATTACATTGTAAACTACTCAATCTAAAGAGCCTCTGAATATATTTAACTATAAAATGCAAATAACAGAAGTATTTTAAATATTTTCATTTTAAATTAATGAAAAAATAGCTTGTTTTTAGCATACAGGTCTAATATATTAGGTCATATATATGTGTGTGTGTGTGTATATATATATATCCATCACTACAATTTACACATAGATAATTTTTATAAAATCCTTTTTGGGTTATCTCCTTATGGTAGTTCCCCTATTCTAATAGCTGGCCACTGTTCTCTATGACTATACTTTTGTCTCTTTGTGAATGTTATATCAATGTAATTATATAGCATGGAACCTTCTGAGACCGGTTTCACTCAGTGTCGTATCCTTGATATGCATCCAAGTTTTTGTTTGTTTGTTTATTTTTTGGTTTTTCAAGACAGGGTTTCTCTGTGTAGCCTTGGCTGTCCTAGGTTCACTTTGTAGACCAGGCTGGCCTCAAACTCACAGCGATCTGCCTGCCTCTGCCTCCCGAGTGCTGGGATTAAAGGTGTGCACCACCACTCCCGGCCCAAGTTCTTTTCCGTGTCAGTATTTTATTTCTTTTAAAGGCTGAGAAGTATTCTGTTGCCTGAATATATTAGCTTATTTATACTTTTACCCATTAAAAACATTTAAATTATTTCCAGTTTTGATGATTATAGCATATATAGTTTTATACAGATAAGAGTTTATTTCTGGAAAAAAGTTTATTTTGTAAGAGTAACATTTCTGATTTACATGTAAATGTATATTTAACTTTATAACAAAATATTTGCTAGAGGTTGCATCTTTTTGTATTTACTCTAATAAAATATGAGAGCTTCAGTTCACTTGTGATTTTGTTTGTTTTTGGAGACAGGGTCTCACTCTGTAGCTATGGCTGGCCTGGAACTTACAGAGATCGCCTGCCTTTACCTCCTAACTCCTGTGTAAAGGTATGTGCCACCACACTTATAAATTTGATAGTATTTTTATTGACTATTTTTGTATTGATGTTCTTTTTTTTAAGCCAAGATTTTTTATATAAAATGTTAAGATACAATCTAATTTCTAAAATGAGATTGTACACATCTGTATTCATAAGTATGCTAAGTCATAAGCTTAACAATAATGAGAAACATCAATGGGGCATATGTGGGAACAAATGAAAACACTCTTGAGTCCCTCTGTGTCATTGAGCATCAAAATCTATCAATCAGGGCTAGAGAAATGGCTCAGGGGTTAAGAGCACCAGATGAACCTCTAGAGGACCCAAGTTCGATTCCCAGCACACACGTGGAGACTCACAACTATTAATAACTCAATTTCCAAGGAATCCTATACTCTCTTTTAGCCTCCTCAGGCACATGGTGTATATACATATATGTAGGCAAAAAAAATCATACACATAAAATTAATTAATTAAAAATTAGTGAGAGGAGCAGGGGCTGTCTCTGCCTTGGATTCTGCTGCCTGCTCTTTGCTCTGTGATCACTTCCCTCTGGCAGGGGCCCTCACCAGGCCACAGAGAAAGAGGATACAGGCAGTCCTGATCAGACTTGATAGGCTGGGGTCAGTTGGTGGGGGGGAGGGATCCCCCTCTCTGAGGACTAGAGAAGGGGCATGGGGAGATGAGGGAGGGGGCTACAGTTGGTATGTAAAGTGAATAAATTTTTAAAAATTAAATTAAGAAAACAAAACAATCTCCAAGCAGCCATTGAAGGGGTAAGAACTGTGTGTGTGTGTGTGTGTGTGTGTGTGTGTGAGAGAGAGAGAGAGAGAGAGACAGAGAGAGAGAGAGACAGAGAGAGAGAGAGACAGAGAGAGAGACACAGAGACACAGAGACACAGAGAGAGAGAGAATATGAGAGAGAATCTTAACACCACCCTGGCTTCCCATTTGCTACTCCTTTCTTCACCCATATCCTGTGTGGTAGTTAGCTTTTGTAATTGCGTTGTTTTGCATTCACTTCTAAATCTACATGGTTTTTTAGGGTTGGACCTAGTGGGACAGGCAGGAAATGGGGAAGGAGGAGCAGCGGAGCCAAAGTGTGGAATGAGGACATGGAGTTGAAGAACAGAGTTGTGGAGGAGCTGACAGCCCTTGATGATGGCTTGTGTGTGAATGAGGAAACTGAAGGTCTAAATGACACGTTTAAAAGAACTTGAGTTTCTGAGTTTGGTTAATGTGGAATTTATTTAGTTCATTGGTTTGGCTTCCCAGCTTAAATAAACTTGCAAAGTTGGAATTTAGTGGTAGTATAATTTCCAGAGACTTGGAAGTCCTGGCAGAGAGATGGCTAAATCTAACCTACCTCAATGTGATTGGAAATAAAATCAAAGATCTCAATATGGTAGAAGCTTTGCAGCAAACTTTAAAAATTAAAGTTTTGACTTGCTTAACTGTGAGGTCACAAACCTGGAAAATAACAGAGAAGGTGTTTGTTTTAATTGCTGCAGCAAATTACGTCCTTAGGTAGATTCTGTCAGGAGGAAAATTGAAGCACCAGATTTGGGGAGGATGAAGAGGAGGATGAAGCTGGTCCACCTGGAGTTTTTGAAGAGAAGGAAGAGGAAAAGGAAGGAGGTTCACAGGTGGGAAAGGCAAAGTAGTCCTCGAACTTCAGGGAAGAAGAAATTCAGAATGATAATTGCATTGGTGAAGGGGAAAAGGGAGGAAGGGAAAGGTGGTCCTCAGGCAGAGAAAAGTAAACTAGATGCCAAAGATGATGGAGAGGAAGAAGATGACTAGAACATTCCAAAATGAGATTGCCTGATGCTCCTCAGATGCAGTAGAGAGATCACATTTTTGTTTCTTCATGTATGATAGCTGTCCTTACACAAGATGTGTAACTTTTTATCAAAAAAGAATGGTTTTACTATTTTTGCCTTATCACTCTGATTATGATTTACTAGTTGATTGATCATAATGTATGCCGAAAAGAATTTTCATTGACCCACTGTGAAATTTTCTAACACTGTATTTAGTGTTTTAATTTTTCTAATTCATGTTTACTGATCAATGTTTTTAGTTCATAATTAAAACATGATTACTTTTATGCAGGCACAGGGTTCGTTTCATTCTTAATGCATTAAACTTGTTTATAATTTAACAAATTACAGTCATCTGTAATATAAAATCACAACAGTCTCTTAAATGATAAAGCTGATTGATTTTTTTTTAGACATGGTCCAGAAATCTTTAGTTTGAAGGCAGTTTTGGGGAGGTGGGCTGTGAGTATTTGAGGGCTTTTTTTGTCACACGTTGGAAAGTAGAAGCAAAATAAAGATTCTATTTGGCAGGATAGCCAATGGATTTAGAGAAGTTCTACTCGGTGATATCGTTCGGAGCTTTTATGGTGGCTGATAGCATTTTATTTTTAAAGGACCCTTGCTTATGTGAGTCCGGAGGCTTGCAGGCGAGCCCTTTCTCAGGCTGTGGATGTTGCCATCCCCAAACTTAGCTGGGTTTCAGGTGTGCCTTCTTCCCTCTCAGCAGTTTCTGGCCATCGCCTTCCATTCTTGCTTCATCTCCACATGCAAAAGAAAGCTGGCAATGTTGTGTACACACAGGAAGTGTTGTCTTATACCTCAGTCACTCTAAACAAGCAAAGTGCAAGAAATGGAGCTGTTGAGACACAGTGATGGTTATTGACGAGTGTCAGGAAACGGGCTCTTTTTGCTGTGGTCTTCCTTTGTTGACAACATGTGACATTCTGTTACATAAAGCAGCAGCAGTTGCCTTTCTCCGAGGGCAGACAGATCACCTGCTGCTGACTAACAACATGTTCAGGTATAATTTTTATGTTGGTTTCTTGGATGATTGAGATGCAAAGGGTATGAAGTATTGTATTTTTGACTGGTGACTTCCTATAGTTTCAAACATAGGAACATGGCGGGCAGTTGGAGGCCTGTTTGAAACTTGATGTTGATGTTGGGATGTATTTAGGTGGATGTAAAAATAGGAAAACACTTGAGGTAAATGTAAATGCTTGCTTATATGGCTGCTAAATAAATTTGAGGAGACAGGTACATCTTCCTTTTTACCCCAAAGACTCCATGTTCAAGGCAGTTTTAAGTCTTGGCCTTTGGGGATTTTCCCCTTTTTTGTTGTGTATATCAAGTTTAAAAGCAGGGTGGCGTGCTGGTGAGATGTCTCTGCTCTTCCAGAGGTCCTGAGTTCAATTCCCAGCAACCACACGGTGGCTCACAGCCAGCTGTAATAAGATCTGATGCCCTCTTCTGGCATGCAGGTATACATGCAGGCAGAGCGCTTTATACATAATAAATAAATAAATCTTTAAAAATTAAAAAAAAAAACCTAGTACCCACAAATCAATTGAAGTTCTGCTTCTCTACTAGCACAGATTTAAATTACTCAGCACAGTGCTTTTTAAGATGGATGGCCTGGTATTTTAGAATAAAAAATATAAAATTATTTTCAGAGAACCTTTCAAGGTTGCATAGCTGACTGAAATAAAACACCCATGGGGCTTAGAGGTCCTTCTGGATGTCCTGTGTTAGCCCCCTAACAGCATGGCAGCCCTCTGTGTTGCATGAACTTCGCTAGGTTCTCAGAATAGAACCCCAACCTTCGCTGCCTCTTTCTGTTTCAAGGCCAGGTTTCTCTGTGTAACGAGCCTGGATATCCTGGACTTGCCTTCCTCCCCCCACAATGCATATGTGTGTTTTTGTCTTCATTTGTCTGAGTACCATATGCATGCGGGCTGCCAGCAGAGGCCAGAAGAGAGTGTGAGAGTTACAGTTGATTGTGAATAGCCATGTGGGTAGAGGGATCACCTTTTCCAGTTTTTGTTTGTTCGTTTCTACAAATAACATATATGTATGTTATGTAGATGTATCTTTTGATAGATGCTGTTTTCTTCAGTAGATACCTTTATCCTGAGCTGTTGAAGTAGAAATGCGAGGGTGCTTTTCCATGCCCTTCATTTGCCTGTCCTAATGACCAGTGGTGGAATCATTCTATATTCATTTGCAGCCCATATACCAGTTTTGGTGAGGTTTCTGGTCAGATATTTTGTCCATCGGAAAGGCACTGTTGATCTTACTGAGTTGTGCCAGTTTGCTACCCATTTTCAATTCACATTCTTCATCAGATGCCTGTATTTTGAAAATGTTTTGTTACAGTCCATGGTCTATCTTCAAAGGCCCATGTGAGTTGCACAAGTTAAAAAAAAATGCTCCCCAAACTTCATAATAATGTAAATAAGTACTTCATTTTATGTTGGGTTGCATTGCTAGTCATTGCAGGCAGCACCTGCATGTCCCTACAGGGTACAAGTCTGGAGATACTACCTGATTGAATTGGTGGTGTTGGCACCTTAATAATAACTTAAATAATATTATCTTTATCTTTTTTTTAAAGATCTATTTATTTAGTATACCGTGTTCTGTCTGCATGTAACACCTGCAGGCCAGAAGAGGGCAGCAGATTTCATTGTAGATGGTTGTGAGCCATCATGTGGTTGCTGGGAATTGAACTCAAGACCTTTGGAAGAACAGGCAGTGCTCTTAACCTCTGAGCCATCTCTCCAGCCCAATTTTATCTTTTTCAAGAGCTGTTATTTAAGGCATTTTCAAAGGGATTTATCATCATCATCATCATCATCATTATCTTTCAACACATCCTGACTACATCTTCCCCTCCCTCCACTTTTCCCAGTCCACCCCCCACCTCCCCTTTCATCCAGACCCACTCCCCTCATCTCTCCTCATAAAAGAGCAGGCCTTCCAGGGACATCAACTGAACATAGTACAACAAGATACAATAATACCGGGCACAAACCCTCACATCAAGGATGGATGAGGCAACCCAGTAGGAGGAAAAGAACCCCAAGAGCAGACAAAAGAGTCAGAGGTGCTCCCACTGTCAGGAGTCCCACAAAAACCACCAAGCTAAAAACCATAACATATATGCAGAGGACCAAGTGAACCATGCAGGCTCCATGACTGCTGCTTTGGTCTCTGTGAGCCACTATGTGTTGTGGAAGCCGATTATTAATATCTACTATTAATCCATAGCATCAGTACAGTGGTTATTACTGTTTTGGTTTTTTGAGACAGGATTTCTCTTGTAGTCCTGGCTGTCTTGGAACTCACAGAGATCCACCTGCCTCTGCCTCCCAAGTGCTGGAATAACAGGCGTGCACCACCACTCCTGGCTTCCTGATAGGTTTTTATTTAATAAGCCTTATTTTACCTGGGGCTGGGCAGATACTAACTCCCTAAACTGCCGTGTTGTCTCTCAGTCCCACACCCCCTGCCATTTGCTCTAATCATTCCTATCTGGCCTACTTGCCATCCAAAATCATACAAATACTTCTACATGCTCTTCATCTGGGCTCTTTCTCTCCATGAACTTCCTTTCCTCAGAGTTAACTCCTCCCGGCCCACCTGGCTCTTCTTTAAGCTAACCCATGGCAGCTCTTTCTCTGCATGCCGCCATGTTTCCTGCCATGATGATGGACTAAACCTCTGAAACTGTAAGCCAGCTCCAATGAAATGTTTCCCTTTATAAGAGTTGCCACAGTCATGATGTCTCTCCACAGCAATAAAACCCTAACTAAGACAACTTGTCTCAAAAAGGGGGAGGGATTTTGAGAGTCATGGTGGTTGGAGAAATGTCTCAGAGGTTAAAAGCACCGGTTGCTCCTCCAGAGGACCAAGGTTTGATTCCCAGCATCCACATGGTGGCTTATAACCATCTTAACTCCAGTTTCAGAGGATCTCACACCCTTTTCTGGTTTCCATGGGCACCAAGCATGAAAGTGGTACACAAATAACTTGTGTAGGCAAAAAAGAAACCTTTTTTTAAATGTGGATTCTGTTGGTTTTTTTTTTTATTATTATTAAAAGTCCAGAGTATGGTAGTAGCACATACCTTTAATGGCAGCACTTAGGAGACAGGCTGACAGAGCTCTGTGAGTTCAAGGCCAACCTGATCTACAAAGCAAGCTCTAAGCAAATTCTAGGCAAATCATTCACAAAATGAGACCCTGCCTCCAAAAAAAAGAAAAAGAAAGAAAGAAAGAAAGAAAGAAAGAAAGAAAGAAAGAAAGAAGAAAATTCAAGGTCATAAGGTCATACTCTGCTACATATTAAGTTGATGGCTATAGTGATCTCTCAAGAAACAAGACAAAAATATAAGGCAGCGCTCGCCTTTAATCCCAGCACTCAGGAGGAAGAGGCAGGCAGATTGCTGTGAGTTTAAGGTCAGCCTGGTCTACAAAGTGAGTCTAGGATAGCCAAGGCTACACAGAGTAACCCTGTCTCAAAAAACCAAGTGTGTGTGTGTGTGTGTGTGTGTGTGTGTGTGTGTGTGTGTGTGTG
>OU015742.1:83581494-83597712 GCA_907169655.1 Acomys percivali
TTTTTTTTTTTTTTTTTTTTTTTTTTTTTTTTTTTTTTTTTTTTTTGCTTTTTGAGACAGGATTTCTCTGTGTTAGCCTTGGCTGCCCTGGACTCACTTTGTAGACCAGGCTGGCCTAGAACTCTCAGTGATCCACCTGCCTCTGCCTCCTGAGTGCTGGGATTAAAGGTGTGCGCTACCACACCCAGCTCACAAAGCTACTTTTGAAACAGGCCAATACTGCAGAGTCTTGATGTCTTGATGTAAATCAGTGAAGTTGCTTTGCAAATTCTGTTGGAAAACTCAGCTTGAGTGGAGAGCAGAGGGCACCCAGCTCAGCTTTGCTTTCAGGCTCAGCCAGTATTTATTGACCACCTTCCAGATTTTAGATTCAGTTCTAGGCACTGGGGATACAGCAAGAGGAAAAATACTCCTTCCCTCATGATGTGCACTGCACCCCGTGAAGCAGGCAAGAAACCAGGCCTGCAAGTTAGCGCAGTCGGAAACGGGAAGGGTAGAAATGGACCCTTGAAATCCTGGACTTTGTGGTCCATGTGGCCCTGTAATGCCAGGCAGAAGGCAGGGGAGAACTCCTCAATAAGGATATTGGGTTACAAGCACTTAGCTTTATATTACCCATTTTTCCAGCTTAATATTTTAATACTGCAAAGGATAACCTTACTTAACATTAGGTATTCAAGGTATCCAAGATTCATTTATTGCCGGGCGTGGTGGCGCACGCCTTTAGTCCCAGTACTCAGGAGGCGGAGGCAGGCGGATCGCTGTGAGTTCGAGGCCAGCCTAGTCTACAAAGCGAGTCCAGGATGGCCAAGATAACATAGAGATACCCTGTCTCGAAAAACAAAAACAAAAAACAAACCAAAAGATTCGTTTATTTAGAAAGTTCGTATTAAATAACTGTTCGTATTAAATAACTCTGTCACTCACAAATTGGTTTAGGGGATCAAAAGTGTTTGGAAAGGCATCCAGATAATATTACTACTTATTGTGAGATGTCTATATGCCAAAGAGTGAGAAACTGAGGCCCAGAAGCTGAAGAGACTCTCCCAGGGTCACACTGCCAGTCAGCGGATAGACGCCCTCTGCACCCCTCCCCACTCGCCAGCTCTGCGCAACTGCTAGTTGGAGGTAATAAAGGACCCCATGCCGACATGTGGTTGTCCTGGCTCCAAGGCGCTCAGAAACCAACTATCTCTTTAAGAAGGAAAGTGAAGACGGGCGGTTTACGCAGCTGCCGGCAAGCTGCCGACTGGCTCATCCCCTCCATCCACCTCTCCTTCCCCGCCCTCCATCTCTCCCTCCCGGCAGCCCCAGCCCTAGCAAGCACCCGGCTAAGCCACCTCCAGCTGGGGCTCGGGAGAGCAATCCGGCTGCCCTCCCCGGGCAGCCCAAACCATGGAAGCCTTCGCAGGTGATGACAAGGACCCCCGGGACCTCCGGGCCCACCGCCCAGCCTCGCCCGCCGCAACCAGGAGTGCAAGTGCGGGGGTGCGGGGCGCCGGCCAAGCACAGGAGCTGCCCTAGCCCGCGGCGGGCAGCGCGTCCTCCGAGCTTGCGGGCTGCGGCCACCCGCGCTCACCCGCCCCTGTCTCTCTCTTCCCCCACCGCCGCAGGTTGCTGATCACCGCCAGGCGGCTGCTGCAGCGACTGCAGAGGCGCTGCGCCAAGCGGCGCAGGAGTCGTGCGAGCCGGCGGGACTGCGGAGGGCGAGTGGACCCAGGTGAGGAGGCCGCGGCGGAGCGGGAGGGGGCCTGCGTGGCTCCGCGGCCGCCCGGGGCAGCTTGAGACCGCTTGCTGCGGCGCGATCTTGTAGGGGCACCAGCCGAGGAGAGGAGGGGATTAGTCGTGACTCATTCCTACCCTCCCTCCACTCCCTTACATCCTCCGAAGAAACACCCCTCTTCCCCAGAGTCAAATTTACTAATTAGAGGATGCTGATTTCAGTAGGGAAACCGCCCAAGGTCTTCCTTGATACCTAGTAGGCGGCGGGCTTTAGGGAACTAACCCCTCTCTTTCTCATTTGTTTTCCTCTTCTGGCCTTCCGCAAACATGTGAGCTTCTTTTTGGAACCGCACGCTCACCCCAAGGTCAAGTGCCTAAGACTGCTTTCTTTCTGTCTTGTCCGCTGAAAAACATCAGAGCCCTGCAGTAGATCTGGAAGAATTTCCCATGATCCCTAGAGTGGGAAATTTGCCTCAGTCTCCCTGGCGTTTCCGTGGTATATGCTGTTTTCTCATTCCACTCCTTAGCAGGGAGCCAAAAGGCTTCCAACACCTGCCAGCCTGAAAAGTCCCACATTCCCTTGCTTCAGTTCTGCAGGGTGGAGAGGCTGGTTACACAGGGCCTTTCCCTGGCCTTCTCTGCCCAACTGGGGGGGAAGGGGCGCGGGGTGTAGGCCTGGATAGGCTGGAGGAAAGTCCTAGAAAATGCTGGTCTCTATAAGTCAAGGGGTATAAGGAAGTACCAGAGCCCAAGGTTCTAGGCCTTAACTTGCTGGTTGGCCCCAAGTAGACATCTGACTGTATTTTGGGGTGTGGGTGTCTGCCTGCTTGTCTATCAGTGCAGGAGGGGCTGAGCTACATGATCTGTACAATTTCAATAGACCAGTTGAACAGGCCCTTGATAACTAAAGAGTCATCTATTAAGACAATTTAAGTTTAGGTCCTTGAAATAATTGGGGTCCCCTTGGTTAGTCTCATTCGTTCGACTTCTCAAGTGAAATGTTGACCTTGTGGGCCTCACAGCCCTGAAGGCAGCAGCTGGTTCTATGATGACAACTCTACCCTGACAACTCACTTCCCTTCCCTAAGCCTTAACCCTCTCTTTTGTAAACCTGGGGGGAAGGGTACCTGCCTCAGAGTTCTGAGGGCAAGATGAGATTCATAGGGAAGCTCTTGGCTTGACACACACAGGAGGCTTGCAAGGATTCAGAATTTGAAAGTAAATTAGGAGAGATAGGAGCGCTCCCTTGCCCCACCAGACTCTTCCCCATCCCTGTGGAAAGTGCCCCTACCAGGAGCTCATGGGCAGCAACCAGGAGATGCTAACGTTTCCATCACAGGAGCGGAGACAAGTCTAGCAAATGATGGTGGCCTGCAGTCCTGGGCCTGAAAGACCCTGTCATCCATGGGTGGCATGGGTGGCTCTGAGAACAGAAGCACGTGAGTCTCGAGTGTTGGCAGAGAGCAGGAGAGCCGGGCTTGCTGATCACACACCAATCCTTGCCGTTCTTAGAATCTCTTCCGAGGCGGAAGCAAGGAAGTCAAGTTCTGAGTGCCCATATTCCTAATCTCTCTTTCCTCCTTGCTGTCATGCTCAGCCTACCATCCATCCTGTCTAGATCTAGTTTATTCCAGTTGCCTTTTGCCAGCAACATAAAGGAGGTTCCCAACAGGGTGGGGGCGGAGCTTTTGCTGCGGTACCAGTTAGGTCAAAAGAGAGTGTGATGCACGCCCCCCCCCCCCACACCCGCTTCTGCCCTAAATCCCTGCTAGACCGTGAGCTCCTCCTGGCAGAGACCCAGGTTTTGCTTCCCTGTCTCCAGCCTCTGGCCCATGACAAGGCATAAAGTAGGTGCTTAATAAGTGTTGCGTTAAAACCATCTGAGAAGGCAACACTGCCAACCCAGGTATATTGGGGAAAAACTGGAACAAGGTGACGTTCAAAGGGTGGACGCTGCACAGGTGTTGGTCGCCATTATAATGAGAATACTAATATTCGTTATTACCACCAGTTGTGGCTACCAGACATTCTACCTGCACTTCCTGGCTCCTCTTTAGGGACAAAGGGACCAGATGTACCTAGGAATTTGAGGTTGGCCTCAATTGAGGTGGCCCTGGCTACTGAGACATGGCTGAAGAACAGTGACTCCACAGGATCTGCAGTGTAGAACTAACCACACTAAGACAGAAAGTGGCAGGTCAGAAGACCCAGGGCCCAACTGCCATGCAACCGCCACCTCAATGTGTGACCTTGGGCTTAGTTCTTTAGTGTGTGTTCATCTATGTACTGAGGAGACTGGAGTAGGTGGTGCCTGAGCTTCTTCTGGTCCTGCAATTTTATTAAGAGGACTTTTACCAATAAAAATGGATGATTATTCCTAATATCACTGATGGGATGCCAGAGCATTGTCGGTGATCCTTATCACAAATCGTATCTATTGGGAAAGGAGAAGGTTTGGTGAGGTCAGGGGGCGCACCTCAGGGGTTCCTAGGGAGAAGTGGTGGTCTGTCTGCCTCAGAAGCATTGTCTCTTTTACGTATCCTGCTGCCTCCCACGTGTACCTTGCTACGGCATGCGTGTGGCATGCGTGTGTGTGCCCTTGCACACAGGCATGGAGTTCAGAGCCGGGAAAGCCGTGAAGGGTGCTGAGGGCGGATCAGGCGGCTCCCCCCAGAACAACTGCTGCAGAGGACGTGCTGGGCTGAAGGGAAGAGTGTGTGAGTCAGGGCTGCAGAGCTCTTGCCATGAGCTCTGCTTAGGTGATGGATGGAGGTTTCCCCTTTCTCAAGGAGAGTGGCTGGATCTGGATGACAGCCACGACAAATGTGCTCTTCGGGTGCTCCCTGTGTGATATTTCAACATGGTTTCAGTTATTTACTCCTCAGACCAACCATGCCTCCATGCATCATTTTTACCTGTTTTGCAGTGAGGGAGCCAGGCAGACAGGCAGGCCGAGAGTGTTGCCCAGAGCTGGACCACTACAATCCTACAGAACCGGGAGAAGATGGAGCTGGGAACACATTGGCTTGGGAGTCAAGGAAGTAGTTTTCGGTTGAGCGTTCCCTTAGACTGGGTCACCTTGGGTAAGCCAGTCTCCCTCTGAGAGGCAGCATCCCTAACTCTCAGACTAAACCCACTGGCTGGCTCTAAAAGTCTGAATGTGACCCTATTCCAGCACAGGGTAGAGGGATTCTCCGTCCTTTTGATCAGGGCTCAGTGCTGGTTATCATTGGGTAGTGAGGCTCTGGGCTGAGTCCATGGGTCCGGGACTGAGCACAAGCCAACCCCAAGTTTCAAGAAGCCCAGTATGCAAGTTATGAAAAGATGTCTAAGAGGTAAACTGATGAACATTATAATCTGAGGATATAGAGAAAGAGGAGGAGACAGTCCTTCCTGTCCAGCGAGTCAGGAAGACCTAGAGAGCTGATGTCATTGGCATCTTTTTATCCTATGCTGAATTTGGGAATAGTGAGAATAATAAGATTTTCCAAGTTCCAGACAGTGTGAGAGGCTTGTGAGTCCTCTCCAGCAGCTTGGAAGGTAGCAACAGAGTCTGAAGGGCCGCCTGCGGTCAGTCTGTGATGCTGTTCAGTTGGGTTATACAGTTGTCCCAAGTGGGTCATAGCCTTCCTGTCCTTAGTGGACTCTAGAAGCAGGAGCTAAGCTTGTTTTTGTTTTTTTAAGACAAAGTCTCAAGCTGGCCTTGAACTCATAACCCTCTTGGTTCTCCACCTCCCCCACCCCCCACATGCTGGGATTATAGGTGTGTGCAACCACGCTAGGCCGAAGTGTGACTTTTCTGTCATTATAGACTGTCTAGTGTTCTGTGATGGCCCAGAAGACTGGAAGCTTTTCCTCCGGACACTTCTCAGCATCTCCTCCATAAGGAAGAACTGCTTACCCTGAGAAGTAGAGTCATTGCTCAAGGTTTCTCAAAAGGGCAGGGCCAGAACCTTCCAATAGAAACTGCATGTCTGAGTCATGTGCGCTCTTTCTGTGTCTAGGCCACCCAGGCCCTTGGGGGTGGCAGCTGGTGCTCAGTGCTGGCAACACTGCGCCAAGAGCCCTTGCAGAGGGAAGTCTGTGTTCCCAGGCTGCTCTGCATCTCTTAATGGATGGGATATTTATGAAGCATTTGTCACATGCCCAGCACTGTCCTCTGAATTGAGGTGCCGAGCCAACCCTAAAAGAGTGTCTTGTAGGGAGGCAGCCCGATACAGTGGAAAGAGCCAGTGGGAGGAATGCAAGACTGGGGCCCTCCCTGCACCCCGCTGTCCACTCCATGCCAGGCCCAAGGTCAGGCCACTTACTTTTCCACGCCTGCAGAGTAAGAGTCAGAGGTGGGCCAGGCGGTGGCGGTGCATGTTTTTAATCCCAGCACTTGAAGGGGCAGAGACTAGGGGACCTTGGGTTTTGAGGCCAGCCTGGTCTACAGAGTGAGTTTCTGGACAGCCAGGGCTACACAGAGAAACTGTGTCTCAGAGAGAGGTGGGGGAGTGGGGAAGGGAAAGACAGAGAGACAGAGACAGGGACAGAGACACACAGAGGGGGGGGAGGTGGCAATGGATATGGGCCCTTCGCGCTCTGATGAGCTTAGGGCTTCACACCTGCTTTTTTTCTGTGACCACTTTGGGTTGGGGGTGGGGTGTGGATAGGGAACAGGTACCTGTAACTTGAAGAAGACTCAGATAAAGTAACAAGAGGCAGGAACAAATGCCCTGTGGATTTGCTAGAGGGATAACGCTTGGGAATGGCTCCGTTCAAAGCCACCTCTTGAAAGATAGGATGCTGCAGATGTAGATAGACAGATTCCTGTGTTTTGGGGGTGGGGTCAGGAGGAGAGGCAGGAGCCTGCTGTCATGTGGGGACAGGCTGGCTATGGAGCAAGGACTTGTGGTCACAGAGGTCTGTACCTTTGGGAGTCTAGCCTCGCTTGGCCAGCTTTTTATTTTGCCAGATAAGGACATTTCAGATAAAATGCAGAGTTCTGTTTACTATGATATTGTAAGAGAAGAGCCTCTGGGCACCTCCAGGCTCCAGGACCAGAAAGAAAGATACCATTCAAACTGAGTATGTTTTCCTTTTTTAAAAAACCCTCACTGTAGGCTAGGAGATCGCTCAGAGATAGAGCGCGTGCCCGCCATGCACAAATCCCTGGGAGACCCTCCTCAGCACCACAGCTGACAGTGATGATGGCAACGATGATGATGATGATGATACATTTTATAATTGCCTCACTTGCATAGGGCTGCTTTGCCTGCGTGTGTGTCTTTGCACCACGTGCAGCCTGGTGTCCACAGAAGCCAGAAGAGAGCATTAGGAACTGGAGTTACAGATGGTTGTGAGCCACCATGTGGGTTGAGCGACTCAAATGTGGGTCCTCTGCAAAGTACTGACCACTTCTTTTTACCACTGAGCCATCTCTCTAGCTCCCCATAGTAACGCAGGAAAAGCCCTGACTCATTGTCCATGTTGCCTTAGTTTCCCTCAGACAAGTGTCCTTGTGTTGTTGGCTGGAGTCAGGCTGCTTGGATTTTACTCTTATCTTTTCCCCTGAGTCTGTTTCCTTGTCTGTGAAATGTCAATAATGTTCTCTGTCTGTCGAGGTTACTAGAGGGTCTATTCACTGAAACAGAAGGCAAAGCAAGGCCCTCTGTTGCGGTTCTCCGCAAAAGCAGAGCAGAGCATCTGGACAGTAGAGCCCTCTGGAAAGAGGCAATTGCTTTCCTGCTCCGTCACTCTTGACTGCCCAAATGCTAGCCCAGCTTTCTCAGAGGTGAGGTGCCGCTGCTCTCTACTTGAGTGGAATATGACCTAACCAGTACACAGGCAGTCTGCATGCTGCCCTGTCACATGGCCACTGGGGGAAAGTGGGCTCTGGTTGCAGAGGAAGCGTAGAACGTTCTAAAAGAAGAGCCTTGGAGGAGCTTATAATTAGCAGAAGGAACCCCAACAGCATGGTTTCAGGGCCTTCCAAGGCTCAGACGAAAGCCACTGAGGATAGTTGCATTCTTGTGGCCCCAGTTAATCAAATATTCATCAAGCAAGCTAATGTGATAAGGTTCTATTCTGGACATGGCAGGGGATGCAAAGATACATCTATTCATTAACATCCATTCTACTGAGTCTGTCTCAGGTCCAAGGTGTGCCCGCTTCCCTTGGGGAGCTCGCCAACCTGGCTGGATATGGATGCATGGATGATCCACAGAAATGGTGCTAACAGCCATCAGTGGACTCTGCCTTTTGAGCACGTGGAATCTGCATGGCACTCGGTACCATGCCTGCCGCTCAGTGAAATAGCCATGTTGCAGTTGGCCTGGGATATTTGGCAGAACCAGAAGAAAGGCAACGTACAGACTGTCTAGAAGAGAGAGAAGCAGCTGAGCAGGCCAAGGGCTCAGGGGCACAGGTCAGAGGTGGAGACATGCTTGTGTCTTTACAGACCATAGCTGGGTCCAATTGTCCAGTACCTATCTCCCCCAAAACACCAACTATGATTACCAGTTATCATAGGTTATCCACACTTTATAATGGCAATCTCTAAGGCTCAGAGAGGAGAAACATTTTGCCCAAGATTACATAGCTGCCATGGAACAGGACTCACACAGTTTTGGCATCATGGCTTTGTTCTTTCTCCCTCTTAACTGCCTGTGGATAGCTCCTCATTTGATGACCACATAGGCTAATGTTACTATTGCATGGGCACGCATGTTGCCATTTTTTATGAAGCTGGAACTCTAGAGAGAAGCGTTAGCCTGGAGTTTTATGCCCACAGTGGCAGGGTCAGAATCCTTCCCTCCTGGCTTCCTAAACTGTAGAGACAGACTAGCGCTCTGCCAGGGCCAAAGGGATCCTCCTCTGCAGGTGTTTGAAGGCTCACCACAAGAGGCAGCCTGCACAGCTCTGAAGGCAGAGCCCAGCCCAGTACTTGCTAAGTGCCACCCAGGGAGGCAAATTCTAATGCAGACCAGAGCATGTCCTTAATAATTATCACCTAGCAGTAAGGTAGTGCATTTGAGGCTGGAGAAAAGGCTCCATAGTTAAGAGCAGGTGCTGCTCTTCTAGAGGACCTGAGTTCGGTTCCCAGCACCCACATCTGAAGGCTTCCAACAGTCTGTAACTGTTTCCAAGAGGATCTAACACCTCTGACCTCTGTGAGCACCTGCACACAGCACTATATTACTAAAAATAAAAGAAATCAACAAGGGCAAAAAAAAAAAAAAAAACCCAGAAGATAATGTATCTTCAGAGCTAGCTTCTGGCATCAGGGCTGCCCACCTAAGCCAGGATGTCCTAGGAGTTCTTGCGATGACAAAGCAGTGAGTGGCAACTGAGCCAGATCGTCTTATGGCACATAGGGGCTGGAATTCCAGGACAGGGCACAGTGACACAAGCAGTAGGCACCACATGTCTAGGAGAAAGAACAGCTGTAAACTGGTATTTCAGGGAAGGCTTCCCGAAGGAGGATGACACAAGACTCCGGCAGAGTAAGGGCTCGGGGAAGGGGAGAAGGAAGACTGTAAGGCGAATGAATCCCAGCTTGATGTTCAGTTTTGGCTCTCAGGGAAGGATACATCCCTGTTACCTCTGGCAACGGATGCCTGGAAATCCTAGGTCTACCCCCAAAGCCTCACAGGGAAACCAGTTTGGTGCCATTTCTCTCATTCCCACACATCCCTTTCTTCCTTGTACTGTACACATACACACACACACACACACACACACACCACACACACGCTTGAGCGCCACCTTCTCTTTCAGAAGTGGCAGACGATGGATACTGAGCTAAGTGTGAGAAAGGCCTGCTGAACATCACCTCTGCAGTGAAATACAGACGTGTGACCAAAGCAGCCTCCCTCACCTTGAGGTCCTGAGCCTGTGGGGAGGAGCCTCTGATCAAGTCTCTGAAGTGGCTCTGGGTCATCTGGAGCTCCTTCCTCACCATTCCAGATCTGCTGTTTGTTAGCCGGGGACTTGAGACACATTATGTGAACACCCTTGGCCACGTTCTCATCTACCGGAGAAGGACCAATTGTTCTTCCAGGGAGCAAACGGGCTGCTCTCCTGAGAGCCTATGTGGAAAGGCCCAGAGTCTAGCAGGTAGCTGCCCCCCCACCCCTTCCTCCCTAGGACTTAGCCCCTCTCCCCTTCACAAAGCCCCCAGTGACAAAGAATACTACGTCCCATGCCGGCCCAGGTATGTGGCGCCTTACAGGCCCCTTCTGAGAGCCCAGGGGCAGCATTATTCTCCAAAGGGATGCTGAGCTATAGGGAATTGAAGCAGCTTGTCCAAGGTCCCACCCTGCCGCATGGAGGCTTCGTCACCAGAGCCACAGTTCTCACCTCCCGGTTTCGTTTGCCCTTACTCTCTCTCTCTCTCACTCTGGTCTCAGAGGAGGCAGGCTTGTGCGCATCCAATCCTAACTCCTCAACTCTCGCTTGGCCTTTTCAAAGGAAGAGCGTGGCCAGGGCAAGGTAAGAGCTAAGGAAGGGTTCTTGATGGTGTGTGGCTCCAGAAAAGTCCCTAAGTGACCTTGGGCTTGGCCTGTTCCAGATCAGGAGTGTCCCCTCCTCCTTCGTACCTCTATTACATATCGCTCACCCCGTCCTTCTTTATGTAGCTTTCTTTGTGCTGCTACTGCCATCTTCCTGTGTTGAAGGCCCCAGCTCAAATGCCGTCTCTCAGGGACCCGCTTCTGAACCCCACAGCTCCTCCTTAGAACCTGTGTCCTTTGCCATCATGGTAGGCTCTGTGTGATCAGAGATGGGATGGCCCCTTCTACCGCCAAGAAAAAGGTGTTCTCTGTGGAGCTCTGAGCCTGAAGGGAGACTGGCCTCTGGGTCCCCTTAGGACTGAGAGGAAGTAAGTATTGCAAGCGTCCCAAAGATCAGCTGTTCCATCAAGACCAGGGCTCACGTTGAAGTTGTGTTGGACCTTTTGCCCTGCTTTCTGAATGGTCAACCATGGAAAGCACCCAGAAAGTGTCCAGGTCAAGTCTTTTAGCCTCTGCTGTAAACAAGTCATTGAATTTGTCTGGCCTTGTTACCTCATTGGTAACTGCACAATGTAATTAAACTTAGCCCCAGAGGAGCAAAGTTGGAGTGAAATTAAACCAGATTGGGAATTCCATGTGCTACTACTCCATAGTGCAGCCCATAGTATATGCACAGTAAGTTCCAGGAATAAGTCTGTGGCTCTTGTTTTCTCTTGTCTGTTCAGTCGCTTTCTCCTCACCACAGGGGTTTAAGTAGGCCAGCTGCCTGCAGAACAGGATGGCTACTTAGAGAAGTGTCGCTCAGAAGCACTTATCCGGGGTCAGTCGCTCTGAACGGTGGGCTTTGGAGCCCTCACATCTTTCCTGCCCTGCACTTCTGTGACTGCGAAGATGCGACTCCATTAGTTGATTATTAGAAGTCACTCGGGTTCAGCTTGGATGTGTGTTTAGCAGTGATGATAAAAGGCAGAAGAATTCGGTTACAGCCATGAGCTAATTGAAGGCTTTGAAGTGGCAAGGTTATAAAATCCTGGCCAGGAACTGCTGTGATGGAGCCTGGGAAAGGAACCCAGATGTGGTAGTTGGCACACGTGTCTGTCTCTGTTAGACTTGGGAAGGATGCACTCTGGCTGCTGAGTGGATGTCCTGGGGGCAAGAATATGCCCAGTGGCCTGGCATGAGCATGGCACACAGGGAGTACACTGAGGAAATGCAGAGGACAAGCAGCCTTGGCATCTCTATCAGGTGAAATATTTGGCCAGCAGAATTTTCAGGTTTCCCTGGAGGCCATGTGGCAGCTCCATCCCCAGTGTGAGTACCCCACATGTTGTGTGCCTGGCTTCCTGAGACTCCTGCCTGCGCCACTCCTCCCCTTCCAATTCTCACACCCTCTCTCCTCTCCTCCTCCTAGATCGAGTGAAGTATAGTTAGTAAACAGCAAGTTGCGCATATTTAAAGTATACTGTTAGGTCATTTTAGCAAACCACTCTCACAATTAAGATAATGATCCCCGGCCTCATCCTCCCCCCGCCCCACCCCCCATGCCTCCTCTTGCCTCTTGGCAGCTGATTGCTCTCTAGTCTCACCCCTTCGTACCTGGCAACAACCTACCTTCTCTCCGTTGCTGGTGATTTTAGAAGTTTCTATAAACATAACCCTACAGTAGTGAACGTGCAGGAGGGCCTGGCTTTGTTCATCCAGTATAATTGTTTTGAGTCCTGTTGTGTGTATGAATAGATGAGACCTGTAGGGCATGGGGGAGATGGATCAGTGGGCAAAGCGCCTACCGAGAAACCTAAGAACCTGCCGTGGGTCCCTAGAACCGACGCGGCTGTGCACACCGCTAACTCTAGCACCTGGGAGCAGAGACAGGTGCATTCTGGGAACTCACTGGCCAGCCAGCCTAGCCAAAATAGCCAGCCCCAGGTCCAGTTAGAGATAATAAGGTAGACAGCAACAGAGGAAGCTACCCAGCATTGACCTTTTGCATCTCCATGGGCACTCACATGTGAGTAGACCCCACAGACAGGTGTACACACATGCAGATGGACACAGGCACACACACTAAAAAAGAAAAATGGTTTGTTCCTTTTTATTGCAGAGTAGTATTCTACAAATGTCAGCCACGATTGGTTTATCTAGTCATATCTTGTTGGTCATGTGCCTTTTTTCCTGTTGTTGCGGGTCTTTTTTTTTTTTTTTTCCCCTGCTACAAGTCAGGTTGTGGTGAACGTTTTTACCCAAATCCTTTTGTAAATACCGTTTTCTTGGTTTATTCCAATAACTAAAATGGGCATATCATTTGATAAGCATGCATCTAACTAAGACACGCCCAGTTCACAGTCCCAGGTCAGTTCACAAGAACCCTGGTCCCTCCGTGTCCTTCTCCTACACTTGGAGTGGTTGGCTTTATCTTTATCTGTCCCAACTGATGCTGAGGCTCTTCTCCATGGCCTTCACTTGCCTTTCCTAAGGACCAATGGCAGGAACATTCCCTGTGCTTATTTGTAGCCCATATATCACTTTTGGGGAGATGTCTATCCAGATATTTTGCCCATACAAAAGGCGGGTGCTATTGATCTCACTGAGCTATTGTAGTTTGTTACTCCTTTTGGGGTAACATGTTCTTTGTCAAATACTTACATTCTGCAAATATTGAGTTTTTGCGTGTGGCTCACCCTCCAGGGCCTAGAGAGTTCCGTGTCCAGTGTATACGTGTGGAGGTGGAGGGGACGGGGCTGCTGACGGCTCCAGCTTCTGGGTCAGTCCTTTCTCACTGCCATCTCACAGGTGTGTGCAGCCTTTTGACAGCGCAGTGCAATGTTGCCCTTTCGCTCTTTAGTTCTGCAGAGTTGCTATCTAAGAACCATACAATCCATTTACCAAAACAAAACAAAAATTTCCCAAACCTCATAATATTTTTAAGTACATACGTTATTTTGTGTTCATATCTATACTGGGCCCGATGCAGCTCAGGGATGCAAGCTAGACACACCTGATAGCCCCTGCAGATCAGCACCTGGAAGTATCTGTAGTGAGAATTATGAGATTTTGGTTTCTTTAAAAACACACACACACACAGAAATAAGCCAGGTGGTGGTGGCACATGCCTTTAATCCCAGCACTCGGGAGGCAGAGGCAGGTGGATCTCTGTGAGTTCGAGGCCAGCCTGGTTTACAAAGTGAGTCCAGGACAGCCAAGGCTACACAGAGGAACCCTGTCTCGAAAAAACAAAAACAAAAAACAAAGCAAAACAAAACAAATACAAAACACAACAACAACAAAAAACCCCACAGAACTATTATAAGACTGTGTTTTAGTATTAGTCTCAGCTGTGGGACGCAGGGCTGCTTCGGACTGTCTGCAGCAGTTGACTATAATTCACCTTGTGCTCTAGCGGAAGGGAGGTTTGCCGCTGCAGAGTGTTTCTGAGAGTGTGTGATGTTTGGAATGCTGGGAACTGTTCAGAGGGTATATAAATGCTAGGGCTCTGAGAGGTGGGATTGGTGGGTAGTGATCATCCAGGGGGCTTGGTTGTGGTTTGTTAGTACTCATGTTCAAAGAAGGAATAAGGAGAAAGAAATTAGATTCAAGCATCTCTCTCCCCCTCTCCCTCTCTCTCCCTCCTCCCCCCACATATCCTTTCTCTCCTATCTAGTAATAGAGGGCGAAAGAGGGGTGAAGGAATTGGATGGGAAAAAGAAAAGAAACATAAAGTAGCAGAGGCCCGATCTACTGAGATCAGGTACTTAGATCTTCACTGTGCAAACAAGGACCCCGTAGAAGCTTAGAGCCCATTCGTGACTCTGATTTTTCAAGAAAAAAGACCCGAGCTGCCCCTGGTGCCACTAGTCCTGTGGCTGTAGGAGAGTCTGGCCACTTTTCTTCCTCTTTCATCTCCAGTATAGGGACAGCAGCGTCTTACAGTGGGTGAGAGGTGGGGTCTGCGCTCTCCGGCTGCCCATCTCCACCCAAGGATGAGGAGTGTGTGTCTACACCGTTACCATCCTAAGGCCTCTGGTAGGAGCCAGGCTAGGGCCCCGTGCTCATTCAGAAAGGGCTGCGGAGCATGGCGCTGGCCTGGGCAGGGCAGAATGGTGTCTGGCAGCCTTCTCTGCTGCGTGCTGGTTGTTCTACAGGAGCTTTGCACAGCTGGGTGGCATTGTCTAGGCTCAGAAGCCAGCAGCAGGTGGAGCTATACGACAAGGGACATATATAACAGAGCAACAAGTGGGAGCTGTGAATTTGACCTCCTGGGTAGTCATCCACAGGCTTCCGTGCCTGAGTGACCTTGGCAGACTAAGAGCTTTGTAGAGGGCATTGCATGGGGAAGGCTGTGAGTCCATGTGAACTTAGTCCAGGGTGCCTGGAAAGAAAGCATGGAGGTGAGGTCTCTCGATGTCACAACAGCTATGAGAGGCAAGAATTGCAACCTTCACTTTATAGATGGAGGGACCAATGCATCGAGATGTCAAGAGGTGTGTGACCGTGGGCAGAGGTAGGTGCCCAGGCTCTATTCCCCCCCCCCCAAGAAAACAGAAGAAATTTCCAGAGCCCTCTTCCTGGTACCGAGAATAACTCTTTGGGGACCTGAGGATGCCCAGGTCATCTGTAGGCTGCTTAGCTTCTTTCAGCAGATGTTTGCTAACCCTTGCTTCTGCAGCTAGCCCTACTCCAGGTACCCGGGAAGACTCCCTTCTTGTTCAGCCTTTGCAGATGAACAGCTGGCTGGGTTCTCAAGCCCAAAATGCTGCTGCACACAGAATTGGGGCTGTTTGTGTAGGTGCTTTGAGCTGAGGATATCGCCGTCTCTGAACAAGATCAGGAATAGAGAAGGAACCCTGGGGGGAGGTGATGGGAGGCTCATGGGCCCCAGAGGCCTAGCATCACCACAGCTCCTCTCTTCCCTTGTCCCTCATGGGCTGTCTCTTTTGGGGCTTCTAGAAGCCATTTCTGCCTCTGGCTCCTCCCCTTTCATCTCATTTTAGCTTCCATGGCCCTCTTAAATAACTCACCATCTCTTGCCGGCTTTACCAGAGCTGCCCCTCACCTCTGGTGCGAGGCCATCAACTATGATTTAAACCTCACCTTCAGCCTTAAACCTGAGCTGATGTTGAACTTGCTAGCACTCCCCCTTACCCCCACCCCCCACCTCCGGGCCCAGCCTTGCTCTCTATGCCCCCTCAGTCCCTGCTGCAGGTGGCTTTGCAGTACCCAGCCACCATAGTGTTCTGGAACATTAACTGCTGACCCTGCACTTAAACTTGGAGAGTCCCTCCTCAGGAAGCTCCTATTGGGTCTGCAGAACCCCAATCAAGGGCTCCCTACTAACTCCTGCAGAAACACTCACTCGTCTGCGCAGCCCCTCCCCACCCTGTGCCTTGATATTTTGGACTGTTGGCACTGGAAGCCATGACACACAGGAGGTGCTTGACTGGTGGGTGGGAGAGCACAGCAGGAGGATTGCTTTCAGTTTGGAGGCTGGGTCATTTTGAGCTTGGCCTTAATTGATTGTCCCCCTTGCCACATGGGTGTGAAGACCCTTGCCACATGGGTGTGAAGACCCTTGCCACAAGGGAAAACAGACAGCAAAAAAACTATATTGAATGGTTCTTGTGTCTGAGCTTGAGTTTGTCATTTCAGGCTTTGGTCAGGTACAGCGGCTTTGCCACATAGAAAATCCAGCCATTGTGCAGATGTTATGGGTGGGAGACCTGTTGATTCTGGAATCCATCCAGAGATGCAGTCTGAGGAAATAACACTAACTGTACAACAATAGCTATGGACAAGGATGGCAGTTACTACACCGGCTTTAATAATAAGAAAGTATTAGTATTTGGCAGAGGGGGAAAGTTAACCATCCTAGACCAGCAATGGAAGATTATATAAGTGGGAAACCACTGCACACATGTGCCTGAGGGTGCGTAGTGCTTGTTCATGTGTGTCATTTTGTATGGGTGTGTGGTGCATGTTCATGTGTGTCAGTTGGTGTGGGTGTGTG
>OU015742.1:83597722-83616538 GCA_907169655.1 Acomys percivali
AGTTGGTGTGGGTGTGTGGTGCATGTTCATGTGTGTCAGTTGGTGTGTGTGTGTGGGGTGCATGTTCTCATGTGTGAGGATAGGCACAACCATGTCCCAGCACTTGTGTGGAAGTCGGAGGACAACCTTGCGTGTCGGTCCTCCCCTCATTTGCAGCTGCGTATGGTGTTGTTTGGCCCTCGAGCTTCCAGGGCATCTCCTGTCTCGACCTCCCTTCGTGCTAAGAACTCTGGGACCGCAGCTACGCATTGTTGTGTGCAGGTTTTACACAGGTTCTGGAGATCCCAGGAGCTTTTTCACACTTGCACAACAAGTACTTTACCCGATGAGTTCATTTCTTCAGCCCCCGCAAAACACGTTTTCTAAAGACTGCACCATATGGACAATCCTTAAACCATGTTTAAAAAATTTTAAAGATACAGAGTTGTGGGCTGGGTGTGGTGGCACAGGCCTTTAATCCCAGCACTTGGGAGGCAGAGGCAGGAGGATCATGTGAGTTCCAGGCCAGGCTGGTCTACAAAGCAAATCTGGGACAGCGAAGGCTACAACAGAGACCCTGTCTCGAAAAATAAAACTAAAAAAGAAAAGAAAAAAATATATATGAAGTTATACACACACACACACACACACACACACACACACACACACACACACACTATGGTTAGAAACATGCAAAAACAATAACAATACCCATCTCACAAAAATATTCTATATTTGCCAGGTGGTGCATAACTTTAATCCCAGCACTTGGGAGGCAGAGGCAGGTGGGTCTCTGAGTTTGAGGCCAGCCTGGTCTACAGAGTCCAAGACAGACAGGACTATTTCACAGAGAAACCCTGTCTCAAAAATAAAATAAAATAAAATAAAATAAAATAAAATAAAATAAAATAAAATAAATACTCTGTGTTTGAAGTTAAGGAAGGGGACATTTTTAAAAGGTATATACAACTTTTACTACTATATTTAGCTTAAAATTGATCCAGCCATAGTGGCCCACGCCTAGGATCCCAGCACTGTGGAGGTGGAGGCAGGAAGATCGAGTGTCCACAGCATGCCTCAGTTACTTTAAGTTTGGGTCTGGTCTGGGCTACACAACCTGGCCTCAAAAAGTCAAAAATTAACCAAGTCCAAGTAAAGGAAGCCTGTTGCAGCATGGTACCTTCCTGGCATGCAGCACCCAGTGCCTTGGTCTGTAAACCTGTCCTCTAAACAGCCGAGGCTCCTTGCGGGCATCACTAAATAGGTCTCTGCAGTTGAGGCTCCTTTGGTAGCTGAGGTTCATATCCAGTCCTCTGCTGAGACACAGGTTCCTGCCTCAGTCCTGTCCTAGGACAGTTAACTTTCTCTTCCTACCATACCCGAATCCCTGTGACAAGGCTCTTGCGTGCTTTTAGGAGAGACAGCTGAGGGACATACTAGAGCTCAGCGGTGGCACAACCAGTGAAGGGCAGGTAGTTTTACAGAGTGAGGAGCCTGTGCACCAGCTGCAGGGAGCAAGAGAGGTTTTGTTTGTTTGTTTGTTGCCTGCAGAAGCCAGAGGTGCATTCTGTTTCCTCTGCAGCCTCAGGGGCCTTGCCCAACAGGCTTTCCCTTTTAGCCCAGTCTGGCATTTTCACCAACATCTGGCAATAACCAAAAGAAGGCTGCCAGGCTGGCCACCGCACTGCATCGCAGCACCTGCCACAAACGTAGGCTTCAAATCCTAGCTTTATCACTGGCGGCCTTGGGGCTTGGACAAGTGCCACCCTGCACCCCAAGCTCGCATCCTCTGCCTATAGATTGTCTCCAGAAGAGAACAGAAATTCTTACTCTGCCAGGCTCTTGTCAGAGTCCTGGGAGGAGCCACTTCACAGCCTCAGCCTCCATTGCTGTTCTAGAACATGCACACCGAGCTCTGAGGTCCTTGATTTGTTCAGATAAGCCAGGAATATGGATTTAAGGAAATCTCTTAATTTATCAATGCTCACCATATACAGATGAGATGCAAGGCAAAGGAAAGTGGCCCGTGGCGTGGCTCTGTTTGCAGTATAGGTTTGGATCCACTGTGGATGCCAACATATGAACACCCTCTGAGTCTCACCCTCTGCGTCAGACTCTTGATGGATAGTCAGTGCAGAACAGGGCCTAAGCAAGTCTGGGAACGCCAGCGTGCTAAAGAGGAGCAAATGGGAGGTTGGGTTCTGTGTGGCCTTCATGCTCGCTGGTGCCAAATACTTAGTCTTCAAAGAGTATCTTGCCACTTGCTGGAAGGCCTGCCCCACCTGTGGCATGCTCCATGTACTAAGAGCTTATGTTCTGGCCACTGCCCTTTGTTGTCACAACAGTAGTTCACCTCCGGTACCGTCCAGGAAAATGGCCCTGAGAGGACTGGCCTGAGGGCACATGGCTACCCTGGACTGAGGTTTGAATCCAAACGAGTCATCTGAACTCTTGCGTGATAAGAGACCTGATGAGCTGGTGCTAATGGAGTCACTTTGTACCAAGCCTGGAACACAGAGGCTATAGCTACACCCATCATGTGCACATCTGTGAAAAAAAAAATCTATGTTTAGTAAACTGACTGTATTCCATTTACAAAGTTACAGCAAACTCTAAACCACCCAGTACTGAGCCACTGTGCCTAAAGAAACCACAAGGTTGGGTTTCTGCAGGCCTCTGCCACATTTTCACCCTTGCCACGGGTGAGTTTCTGTTTAAAGATATCTTACCACATGTTGATTCATATCCGTGACACACAGCCAACAGCACCATGGCTCAGGCCTGGGTGAAGTATTCCTGACCGATGTAGTTTTTTGTGAGAGAGTTTTCCTATGCAGAGAACCACCAAATAGAATTTTAACACAAGGCTTGGGGCGGCAAGCTCAACCATGAAGTCACAAGCAAAAGTGTTGAAAATCTGACCATGCATAGAACTCGATTAGTTTCTGCACTTACAGCAGAAGTTTACCAGGAAGCTACCTTGTTTGGGGATAGAGTGGCTCAGTAGTTGAGAGCACTGGCTGCTCTCCAGAGGACCAGGTTCAATTCCCAGCTCACGTGGTCACTTACAACCATCTGCAACTCTAGTTCCAGGGGATCCAATGCCCTCCTCTGGCCTCCATGTGTACGGTGAGCAGACATACATGAAGGCAAAACACACAAGGTAATTTTCTTTTTATTAAGAATTTGCCTTGTGGTCCACTGAGAACGGCATGTAGCAACCCAAGCTTTCTGTCAACCGTGCCTGTCTGTAAATGACTAGGGAAGGGTTGAAAGTATTAATTTATGAGACTACAAATAAGTATCAGCCAGTAGGCGACTTTACAAATATACAAATCAATGAAATATGCAGAGCAGGCATAATTGTTAGGCATTGCTCTTTCTCTGAGAGCTGATGTCAGGCTTTGGGGATGCTGTCACAAGATCGGGAGAAATAATTTGGAGGGGCAGCTGGAATGAGTTCTGAGTTCCAGACACTCCCCATCCTGCAGAGGGGTGGGGGTGAACACAGAGGATGATGTGCCGCACCCCCGGTGAGCAAACAGCAGCTTCCAACAGGGCTGCTTCCGTGCTGGTCCTCCAGATCCAGCAGTTAGCTTTATGCTCAGGTCTCTGTGAGGAGTTGAATGGCCTCCAAGGAAAGCACCACATAGAAGGGACTGCGACCGTGTGCGCAAAGCACCCGAGCTCTCTCCATTGCTGAAAAGCTCACAGCACCCAAGGCCAGCGCTGGTGCCCTTACCATTCAGCAAGTCTGCATTGGAGGCCGGGCACAGAGTAGATATTGGGACCGGGAACATAGTCAAGAACAAGACGGGCACATGTCTGTACTGTCCTGGAGCTTATAAAGATAATGGACGATAATTGTATAAATGATTGTATAAATAATTCATCGTAAGTTTATAAATGTGTGTGTAATATTTATAAGTGTATAAATATGCTAGTGGTTGCTGAGGATGATAGAGAACAGTGAAGTGTGGGAGGAGAGAGGGATGCTGGGGCACGGGAGCTCGAATCATATTAAATGAGGTGCATTAAGAAGATGCCCCTGGAGCAAAGTCCTGCGTAGAAAGAGAAATGCTGCACAGAGGTACAGGAGCGGAACGTTGCAGGAAGAAGAATTGGCCTCAAGGTGGGAACGTGCGAGAAGGGATGGTGGGTGAAGGGAGCAGCAGCAGAGGTCAAAGACAGTAGCTGATAGAAAGACAAGGATGTACAGGATTTAGACCAGCCAAAGTCCCGAGATGGGAGACAGTCACTGCATGGGTGCCACAGTCCAACCCCTATTCCGAAGGCACTGTAGGGGCTAAGAGGACCGCTGCCTTTGGCGGCAGCTGGTGGCGGCTGACACCTTGGATGGACACTGGTGGCTCTGACAGGTGTTAGATTCTGGATATGCTGAGCAGGGAAGGAAGGTTGGCCCAGCACTTCTGAAGCACACCACAGCCTGTGTGGCTGCTGCAATGGCGCTGCTGGTAGTAGTGATAGAGGGAAAGCCTCAGAGGAACAGATTTCTGAGGAAAGACTAGAGTTGTGCTTTCAGGAATGTTAATCTTTGAGTGGTATCTCACACCCAAGAGGCAGTGTCCTGTTATTGGCTTCTTGGTTTCATTTGTTTGTTTGTTTTTGCTTTTTGTTTTTTCTTTTTCTCCACACCCACACCCACCAGCTAGAACCTAGGTGAAAAAGTGTTAGGAGGGAACTGAATAGGGAGATACTCAGTCATTAAAGCAAAACCTCTGTGAAAAGCTGAACGTGGTGACACACACTTACAATCCCAGCTCTGGAGATTTGGAAACAGAAGTCTTTGGCGGGCCTAGCCTAACCTGTGAGCCCAGTGAGAGAGACCCTGTCTCAAAAAACAAGGCAGATGGCTTCTGGGGAATGACACTCAAGGTTGGCCTCCAGCTGCCATATGCATGCAGGCACCAGAACCTCTGAAGTGCAAATTGTTCTAACATTATATTGAGAGGGCTGGGGAAATGGCCCAGCCAGTAAAGTACATGTTATGTAAGCTGAACATGAGGCCCCCAGACCCATAGAAAAACCGGCTGCAGTGGCATCTATCTATAATCCCAGTGCTGGAGAGAGAGGGAGGGAGGGAGGGAGGGAGAGAGAGAGAGAGAGAGAGAGAGAGAAAGAGACAGACTGACAGACAGACAGACAGACAGACAGACAGACAGACAGACACAGGGGTGCATTTCTGGAGCCCACTGACCAGCCAGCAGAACCTACTTGGTTTGTTCTAGGATCAGTGAGAGATCCTGTCTCAAAAAATAAGGTAGAGAGTGACTGAGGAAGACACTCTCACCTCTGCACATGCACAGACACAGATGTTTATAAATTCACAGGCTGTATATGTACATCACACATATGCATACGCAAAAAGAATTAGGATTGGGATAAAGATAAAAATATGTGAGCTACATTAAAGTGGGGCTGGAAGGATAGCTCAACAGTTACAAGTACTTGTTGCTTTTCCAGAAGACCCAGCATCCACATGGCAGCTCACAATGATCCGTAACTCCAGTTCTAGGGGATCCAGTGCCCTCTTTTTGGCCTCAATGGGCACCAAGCTTGCAAATGGTACCCATACATATAAAAAAAAAATTCTAGGTTGGTTTAAGAGGAGAATGGCTGCAGAAAGAGCACAGCGAGTAGAGGACTTTCCAAGCCAGCATGAGGCCGGAGTTCAGATCCCCATGAGCAAACCCAGCCATAGCGATGCACTTCTGTAAGCCCCAGCACTGGTGGGTCACCAAAGCCAGGAGGCCAGGCAGGCTAACCAACTGGTGAGCTCCAAATTTTAGTGAGAGATCCTGTCTCAAAATTAAGTGATGAGTGAGTGATAGAGACACCTGATTTCAACCTCTGGCCTCTATGTACACACAGGAATACACATATCTACAATTGTAATTGTGCACACACACGTGTGCACATACACAGTCATATAGTGCCAGTGAGATGGCTCAACAAGCAGAAGCATTTGCTTTGTAAGCCTGACAGCCCGAATTCCATCCAGGAATCCCACAGTAGAAAGAGAGAACCCACTTCTGAAAGTTGTCTTACACACACACACACACACACACACACACATGCTTATTATTACTGTTATTATTGTCATCACCATCATTATTGTTAAAAAATTTAAAGAATAATTATAAAGAGAATAGACAGGTAAGGAGTGGCTGCCACTGTCTCTGGAGAGTGTTGTCTGTGCCAGGGCTCTGCCAGCTTGGAGCAGGCACTGTTGCTGATGCTGTTCATCATGGCTATCCCATGGACAAGTGTGATTACCCCCATTCACAGAGAAGGCAGCTGAGACTCAGACCGACACAGTGGTGTTAGGAGCCCAAGGCTAGGACCATACTGTTTCTATTAAGTTAGTTGGTTTCTCCTTGACTAAAAACTTTCTGAGACAAAAGACTTTTAAGTGGGGCCTGACTACTTGTAGACTCGCAACTTAAAGCATTTTGAAAAATGCATATTTTGCCGGGTGTGGTTGTGCACACCTTTAATTCCAGCAGAGGCTAGCCTGGTCTACAGAGGCTAGCCTGGTCTACAGGGCAAGTCCGGGAGAGCCAGGACTCTGTTATACAGAGAAACCCTGACTTGAAACAACAACCAACAACAACAAAAAAAAAAAAAAGGAAAAGAAAAAAGAAGATGCTTGTTTTGACTAAACCAAGAGACAGGACAGCATCTCTGGAAAGGCTTTTCTGGAGAGGGGTTTGTTAATCCCTGGCCCTCGTCCAGCAAACGTGAGCAACGCTGGGCCTTGCTGAAAGCCAGGGAGCTTCCTGAAGGCAAAAGATTTCAGCATGATGTGGGAAATGCCACCAGCAATCAGCTGGACAGGCAGCAGCTGCTGAGCAGGCAGGGCAGCTGGCAGCTGCAAAGAGCAAGCGGAGAGGAGGGAGAAGGATGCTAGGCTGAGAGGCTTGGCTCCCGGGCAACACAGGGCACGCTTGGATGAGCCACGCAGCATCTCTGTGTGCAGCCTGCAGGCCTCAGGAAGCAGAAGCGGCACGCCAGGAATGCTAGTGGGATCAGAACGAGTTGGACACGCTTCCGGGTCCTGCCTTCTGATGCTATTGCTCATACTGTGGGCTTCACGGGTCTTTGGATTTCCTGATAAGAAAATGTGACTGGGGGACTAGAGCAACAATTCTCAACCTGTGGGTCTCAGGCCCTTTAGGGATGACTGTTTCACAGGGGTCACATAACAGATATCCTGCATATCACATATTTACAGTAGGATTTGTAACAGTAGCACAGTCACAGCTGTGAAGTAGTAACACAAACAGTCTTATGCTTGGAGGCCACTACAAGATGAGGAGCTGTGTTAAAGGGCTACAACATGTGGAAGGCTGAGGCCACTGTTCTAGAGTGTCAGAAATTCGTCTGGTGGGGTCAGGAAGAAGATTGCTCTTTGGAGTATGTCAGACCTGGTTTGGCCTTCCCAGGTGATGGAGGCTCTCTGATCGCTGATTGGGGGAGGGCTGTCTCTGTGGAGAAGGGGGTGTGGTCCTAGGCAGACCTTCTGAAACCTCCCTTACCCTTTGGTGCCCATTACACAGGCCCTGTGAACAAAACACGGCACTTGAAGGTTGGCTTGGGTGAGTTCCAGGGGCACCGGCTTTCTCTCTCAGGTTCCTCCCTGCAATCTCCTGACGAGCAGGCTGCTTCTCTGCAGCAGTCCTGTGCAGGAATTCTTCCTTTAACACCCATGCAAGGATGCCTTTACTTTTCCCAAAGCATGAACCTGCTCCCTGTTCCTCACTGACCATAAAGAAGACTGATCATAAGTCCTCTGTTTCAATCAGTGGACAGAAGTTTGAGATTAAACCACGCTGCTTGTACTCACAGTGTAGTGGCCCCTTTTGGGGGTGGGGTGGGGTACAGTCTCACCTTCTTGTCTTGTCTGACCTGCCTTAAAAGTCAGTAGATCACTTGTCTTATGCCTCAGCTTTCCTCCCAAGGCTTCTTCCTTTGGAAAACCTTTCCTTTTTTCTCACTGAATGTGGCTTGTTTTTAAATGAGGATGAGAGGAGAGATGTGTGTAGAAGGCCTTTTGCTGGACTCCAGCTGCCAGCCCAGACTCTGTCTCCCATTTGCTGGGCAGCTGCAAACAAACTACCTACCCTTGCTGGATTCTCATTTCTCTGTGAATAAGATGGTAACAGAGTCTCCCTGTTGGGAGGTATTTCCCATCCTCAGCTTCTGAGACCGCATTAGCCTCCGCTGGTGTTTGGGATGGATGCTGGCATCAGTAGTGGTGAGAACCTAGCATCCTTAAGAGCCTAGAGGAGCCACAGGGACGGTGTGCCATCATCATTCTTGTCCTGTGCTTCTTGAGAGGAGGAAGGGCAGGAGAGGAGTTGCAGAGCTTAACAACTCTATCAGTCAGGAGGCCCGGGGAAAGCATGTGCTAATGCCAGGGCTGCAGGGAGGCCTCCATCTGCCAGGAGTCATTTGCCAGGTTGGCTACCAAGCTGAAATTGGCACCATGACCCCTCTGTACACACACCTCTCCCTAGTGTGTGCAGAAGGTCTGTCCTGGAGCGACTCGCTTTGGAAGGAGTGGGTCCAAGATTCTTCTGCTGCCGCCTGGCCACATCAATGTTGCCCTGGTAGGTGTCCCTGGGCAGCTGGCCTGGAAGCGGGTATCTGTAACTCTAGGGTCAGCTGATGCCTTCTCAGACTCCCTGAGAGGTATACCAATTATCCATAAAGGAGGACAGATCCCTTTAAGAGGTAACATTGGGAAGAAGCACCATTCTGATTTCCCAGGAATTGCCTTATCTTTCCCTCATTACCTTGCTTGGGGTCCCAAAGAAACCAGCATGGACAAAGGAGGCTACCACAAATGCTTGAAGTATCTGGATGTGAGAGAACAGAGGCCCCAGAACTAGAGACCATGTGATGTGGCTCAGAGATGCTGAAGGTCTGAGAGGAGTGGCTACACTGTGCCTAGGCTGCCCAAAGAAGGGATAGTTGGAAAAGGCAAGGGCAGGGGTCTCTGAATAGGGCTTTTCCTTTGCTGTGAGAACAGGTGCGGTCCTACTCAGGCTAGAGAGAAGGCACAGGAGGAGTGCCTTGGAAGTAGTGTAGGTGTCGTGCTTGCTCTGGTCTCGGGTGAGGGCAGAGAGCTGGCTTTCCATCTTGCTGGGCATCCACGGCCATCCCCTCCCTTCTGGACCATGCTTATCCTTCAGCGATTACTCATTTATAATAGCGATTCTGTGGATTTGTTTTGATTGTTTTTTTTAATTGAGATGTAGTTCACAGACCATAAATTTCAAATTTCACCCTCTGAAAATGTACCACTCTGAGATTTTATAACACAAGCTCAAAATGGTGTGCCCAGCCCCATCATCTAATCCCCCAGCATCTGCCTCGTCCCCCTTAAGAAGTTCCATTCCTGTTGGCAGCTGTTCTTTGAGTCTTCTTCCCTTCCTCTTGGTAACCACTAAGTGGCTTCTGCCATGCTAGGCATTTTGTGTAAACAGAGTCATTCAGTACTTGGGTTTGCGTCTGGCTTCTTTCGCTTAGCTCAGTGTCTTCAGGGATCAACCACGTTGTGGCATATGTTACTGCCTCATTTCTTCTAATGGCTGAAGTCCTGGTGCATGGATGTGCTGTGCAGCCCCCATTCTTTCCTTCTGACAAACGCTAGTTGCTCCCCACCATTGGCTGTTGGAAATAGTGCTTTCACCGACCCTGTGCACAGTGGCGCAGTGCCTGGCTCGTTCCTTGAGAAGTCTATGTAGTAGTGGGATTGCAGGTTCGAAGGCAGTCCTGTTTAGCTTTGTGGAGGGCTTCCTAACTCTCTTCCATGGCACAGTTACCACTGTACTTTTCCACCAGCCATGCATGTGAGTGTCTCCACACTATGTGACAACAGTTGCTGTTGCCTGTCTTTTTATAGCTGTCCCGGTGGATATGAAGTTGTATCTCAGATGTTTAACCCGTGAGCATTCCTCTTGTTTGGGAGGGTTACGCAGTGCTTAGGATTCAACCCAGAGTCTCTCACATACCCTGTAAGCCCTCTGCTACTAAGCTATAGCCCCAGACCTCAAATACTTCTTTAAAAAAAAAAAAAAAAGCCTTAGCCGGGCAGTGGTGGTGCACGCCTTTAATCCCAGCACTTGGGAGGCAGAGGCAGGGGCATCACTGTGAGTTTGAGGCCAGCCTGGTCTACAAAGAGAGTCCAGGATAGTCAAGGCTACACAGAGAAACCCTGTCTCGAAAAAACAAAACAGCCTTACCCTGCTTTAGTTCCCAGCCCCGCATTGTGTTTCATTCTAATGGATCCAAAGTCCTCTTCTAGCCCCCATGGGCACCAGGCACACATATGATACACATGTAAACACTGATACACAGAATAAAAAATAAATCTCTTTTTTAACTAAAAAAAAAAGAATTCCAAAACAAACAAAACCAAAAACCAAAACAAAACAAAATGACCTTACTGGCCCAGGGAAATGGCTCGGTGGTAAAACCCTTGCTATGCAAGCATGAGAACCATGCTTGGATCCCCAGGTGGGCATGGTGTGCACCTGGGATCCCCGCACCTGCGAGGCTGAAACAGAAGGACTCTTGAGGTTCCCTGGCTAGCCAGTCCGTATGAACTGGTGAGCTTAAAGTTCAGTGGGAAACCCTGTCTCAAAAACAAGCCATTGAAGAAGACACCCTAGTTTGGCTTCTGGCTTCTGTGTATACACACACGCACGCATGCACACATGCACGCACACATGCACACACCCACGCACACACGCACACACAGTCTTCAGAGCTTCTAATTGGTCAGCTTTTTGTCCTTGTGCCACAACATTTCAGCAAAATGAGGGGGGTTGTTATTTTGTACATAGTTTAAGTACTATTAGCCTATGGGGGAGGGAGGATGTGACACAGCTGCTCACCTCAGCAGCAGCCAGAGAGAACAGAGGGCGAGAAAGACTGATAGAATGAGGAGGCAACTATATATACACATTCTGTTCCCGTTTATTCTGCCCTGGGACCCGGCCCATGGGATAGAGCCTCACATTCAGGGTGGCCTCCTCTTTTAGGTCTGCTGCTCTGGAGTGGCACCCACAGGCACACTCAGAAGGGTGCTTTCTCATCCCCAGTCACGAACAACCGGCACACCTTTCAGGGTAGAACAGACATGGCGACCCCATTGGCTGAAGTGGAGAAGGAAGCCTGAGCCCACCCTGCCCCGCGGCGGTTCAGCACTAAGTCCCCTTAAGCGGTGTGCAGACCAAGGCATGGGACCAGGGCTGAGGCATCTCAGACTAGTCGCTGGAGGCTTCCTGAGGAGCTGCCTTGGCCCTCAAGCCTTTCCTGGTTGCCTTGGGAACCCCTGCAGCACTTGGCCAAGTTGTGGAACAGTCCTGCCACTGTACTGGAGTTGCCACAGTGAGAACACAGAACCCAATGGCTCTGTTGAATGCTTTCAGTCCTGCCAGAGACAGGCACGCGTGCACACACACACACACACAAACACGCATGCACATGCACACACGTGTGCAGGAAGGCTGGATTGAGGCTGCTCCGAAGCCTGCAGAGTTTGGCCCATCCCCTCACTAGGGTTCTCCTGAAGTTCTGAGGGTGGAGGGTGGCTGCTGGCAGCCATCCAGGCCCGTTTCCACTCCCATCTCTGCATTAGCATTCAAGGAGCACAAGTTGCTGTGTTTGCCTAGGAAGAATGTTCCAGGTTCCGCCTTGGCAGAGACAGGATTCCCTCCCCGCCCCCCCAAACTCTGGTTGCCATGCTCTGCTTTGCACAGCTGTTGGGGGCTGAGTCATCTGCCTGTTCTGTTCTCTGCGGTTTCAGGGTTGCTTTCTTCTTTCGTTGCTGGCTGATGCTTTGAAAAAAGGACCTTCGATGCAGTATTCTGGGACTATCACTTAGAACACTGGGTTGACCTGAGCACCTGGCCGCTCCTCTCCGGAGTCTCCAGTATCTCCCAAGAGATGCAGCTTCCTGGCCCTACAGCTAGGAAAACTGCGGCCCAGGAGTCCAGTCACTGAAGAAGACAGCATCACTTGCTAGTCCCTTGTTTCATAGACAGCCCTAGAGTCAGAACGTGGGCCGCAGAGCACCTCAGAGATCATGTGGTCTAGTCCATAAGCTAGCACAGACTTTTAAACTGTTGCGTTATGAACAACTGTGTTTGTCCCTATGAAATACACCAGGGAGCGTCAGCTAAGGGATTAAGACAGAAAGGCTGCAGGGCACAGGCTAAATACACAGACCCGGGGAGCTGGCAAACAGCACGCGTGCGCACACACATACACACACACATGGGCACACACACACATGGGCACATGCACACACACACACACACACACATGGGCACATGCACACACACGCACACACGCACACATGGGGAGGAAGAAGAGAAAGAGGAGGAGACTGATGTAGGTGGAAAAGACTGGTCCCCAGGATTGGGTGTTTCTCCCTTTATTTCCACATAACCACGAGCTTCCGGTGGACCTCAGACACGGTCTAGCTCCCTTCTCTGTTGTTCTTGATGCTGCCCAGACCCTGCCCTCCTGAATTTACCCCGGAAGGCTTTGGTTGTTGGTTGTTGGTTTTTCGAGACAAGGTTTCTCTGTGTAGCCTTGGCTGTCCTGGACTCACTTTGTAGACCAGGCTGGCCTCGAACTCACAGCGATCCCCTTGCCTCTGCCTCCCAAGTGCTGGGATTAAAGGCGTGCGCCACCACTGCCCGGCCGCTGGAAGGTTTTCTCTGCCTTCTACTTGGTCTCCTTTCCTCTGATCCTGTCCTTCTCCAACAAACACCACCCAGGCCTTCCTCCCGTGCACATCTGACACACCCCGTCTTCTTTGTGAAACGGTTCCATTCTTCCTGCGGCCCACTAGACAAGCCCCCTGGCTCGCCAGCTTCTGTAGCCTGCCTCCTCCTGCAGCCTTGCTCTCACTGTTCCTCACCAGGCACCCCTGCTTCTGAGCAGCCGTGTTGTTGAGTTACTCACTGCCTTGGCCAAGCCACCCCGTCTTCCCATTCCTCCTCCTCCTTCCAGACCTGACACGCTAATGGAAGCAGCTTTTCCTGACCTTCCTGGGACCACCAAGATGTCCTGGATATGTCTCTTTTGTGATGGTCTTATTGCGTGTCTATTACCTACTTCCAGACCACTGTCTGCTCCTGTTTGTTTGGTGTCTCTTGTGTGACCGAGCACCTGTCCATGCCATATGCATGTACTGTTGAGTGTTACTGTCACAGTACTCAGAGGGGCGTATGCAGCTCACGGCAGAGAAGAGGCTGTGTAGCTCAGCAGTGGCCAGACTCGCTGAGGCTTGCAGTCAGAGAGTACAAGAGCCAGCATTCAACTCCAGATCTGTTCAGCCCCGTTTCTGTGTCCTTTCAGCTACTGCTCCCCTTTATAGGCCATTAGGCAGCACTGGACATTGGGGATGACCAATCAGAGCGGCGGATGTTTGTATGGTTGCTATGGAGTGTGCACAATGGGGAAACAGGGACACTGGTGTGAAGAGGGGCGGTGGCCTTGAGGTGGAAGGGAAAAGAGATTGTTGGCCCTGCTCCCATAGCCTAGGGTTTCCTTTCGCCTTCTACTCCAAGTAGCTGCCTCCAGCTGCCTTGGGACAGTCCTGTGGGACTCCAGGCTGAACAGGCAGCGTGGTGATAAATGCCATGGCGACAGGCCTCCTCTCTAGGGCTATGATGAGAGGGAGAAGGTGAGAAGGCACAGGGCACACACTGGGACCTTGAGCAGGATCCTAAAGAGGAGGCGCCCTGGGGGCCTGCGTGGCTTCCGCCTTCCCAAGAGGGACCCTGCCTGTGAGGTCCCACCCCAGCAGGGAAAATGCCACTTCCACTTTGCCCTGAATTAATGACTGGTTCTGATCTCCCAGGAGACGGTAAGCTCCGTCCAGGGACAAATGCCACCCCATTCCCACCCGCAGCCAGGGAGGAAGGAAAACAGAGCTCAGGAGGAGGGCAACGCAGGTTGCTAAGCAAGGCAGTAGCAGAGATGGCTGGGACAACGCTTGCATTGTACCAGAGCTACACGCAGTTTCCGTCTAGCCTTGCTCACCTGCCTCCCAAGATGGTGGTGGTGAGGGTTTAGGGGGGTGGGAGGGTGGAGGGGTGGGAGGGTGGGAGGGAGAGGGGCAGGGTCAAGCTCCACCTGGACTTTGCTGACTGTTCAGCCATGCTCACCCGAGCTGGCATGGTAGAGAGAAGCCAGCCCAGGAGGTGAGGCCTGCTGAAGGTACTTCCGCCCTCTGCAGCCAGCCTGAAGGCCAGGAGTAAAGCAATGATGTGAAGATGTGGACTAGCAAGGTCCCAAAGAAAAGAAAGCTGTTAGCAGGTCACATGACCACGAAGGACTGCCCTCTGTGGCACTTAGTCCTCCGAGCTTTGTCCACTCATGAGCAAATACCACCGCGCACTACAGATCCTATTCCAGCTTTTCCCACCAGGTCCTCAGTGCCCAGGAGGCAGGGACCCCTGCGTGCCTCTCTAGACAGGTATAAAGTCCGCTGACTCCGCACCCTGTTCTTGCCCGTGGCCTCTACTGTGGGTCTGGCCCTGCTGTTGTTCCCAGCCACTCTGCTTGGGTGACTGAGACTGAAGGATAGGAAGTGATGCCAAGCTAGGTGGGCAGCTCAGGTGACGGGCATGGTGTCAATGGCTCCTGCTGCCCAGTACCTGACACCTCTTGGGCAGACAATGCTGGTTGTGTCCGGGCCCTCTAGGGGAACAGGCTGTGTTCTGTGTCACAGCCAGGAAACTGGCCATCTGAGTAGTGCCTTTGTACACTCAGGAGATGGTCCCACTACTGGCCAGGAGAAGCAGGCTCCTGGGGGGCTGGGGGAAGGGCCCTGACGTGGGAGGGAGGTAGTCCCTGGGTCAGGAACTCTGGGGTTTGAGATCTCAGTATCTGATGCTGGTCTGGTTCAAATACTGGCCCTGCCACACAATGGGGGTATGACTTGTACAAGTCCCTTTGCTCATAGTGGCCCTGATCCCTTATCTCTAAGAGGGGACTAATCTCAGCACTTCCTCATAGGGTTTGGGAGAAGTCAATGGCGTAATGTACGTAACACACGCAGCACGGGACTCGGCTTGGCAGCTGCTTCTCCTCCTGCACGGGTGGAAGTCCAGGGCATGCCATTCTCAGCTAAGCTTTCCCAGGCTATTGGCTACAGTCTCCTTTCTGAATGTGGAGTCAGGGGCTGTGACCTCTGGGGCTGGCTCAAAACTAGCCACTGGCTGCGGAAAGCCTAGGCTTCCCTCCCTTGACCCAAGAGAGCTCTGTGCTGATGCTAATGCCGTCCTGACCCCAGACAGCTACACCCTCTGCATGGGACCTCTCCCTCCCCACCCCCACCCCCACACATCCCTAAGACATCCTTGCAGAGCTGTCCCTTGCCACTAAAATCCCTACTCAGGAGAACATCCTAAGGTCCCCAGCTCCAGAGTCAGTGGGCCTGAGTCCACCCACCCCCTTTTCTCAAATCTCCAGGGCATGTGAATGCACTTGCTAGACCCTCCCCCCCACAGCCCCAGAATGCTCAGCACCTAGGGAGGGCTTCTATTCTGTTGTCCTTGACCTCATATACATCAAGTCTGCGCTCAGGTTCCTGGGATATGCTAAAATAAACATGCATGTTTGTATGGCAGAGGCTAGCACGCAGCATGGAAGTCAGAGGGCCTGGCTGCTTGTCCTGCCTTGTGGGCAGGCGCCTGAGCATGGACATGTGTGTGACACATCTCAGAATGATCTATTTTGTCTGTATCCGTTTATCTTTCTACACGTGTGCTGGTATGTCCGTCTGTCTTGTCTTCTTTGTAGCCACGAAGCCCCCTCCCGAACCACGTGCCAACTGGGAAAGTGATGGTCATCGAGACCAGCCTGGCCTAATCTGGGGCTCCTACTCCTGCACCAGGAGTCCTTTGACCTGCAGCCCCTGCCAAGGAGGGAGGCCTGGATGTGGGAGGCAGGGCCTGAGGGACTTGGGGGGACGCAGGCCTTGCTGGGAGAATAGAAGATCCGTTTGCTGCAGTGGTGGACGGGGTGGGGGGCCATGTCTGACTGTGGCAGGGTCTTCACCCCTCTAGCCATCTTCACTGACCTGGAAGATCTGGGGTTGAACTGATGACTTTTAACCGCCCCCGAGGCTCTGAGGACTGAGACTTTAAACTGGGGTTAGCAGCCTGTGCCAGGCCCCACTGAATTCACTGGTGGAGGCATCCACCCGCACAGCCTAGCCTACAGGCCCTCGCTTGATTCTGGGGTGTCGTGCCGAAGGGCAAGAGGAGAAGCCATGCCAGGCAGTGGCCCAAGTGAGAGGATGACGTGGCCTGGCCCTGCCCTCCCTGCGCCCCCCACAACCCGCCCTCTCTCCTCAGCCCCGGGAACACCGTCCATCCCACCGCTAACCAGGACCCGCAGCCTCATGGCCATGTCCCTGCCGGGAAGTAGACGCGCCTCTGCCGGATCTCGCAGGTGAGTCTCTCTTTCGACTATAACCTGGGCCTCAGAGGCAGGAGAGCTTGCTTTTTTTTTTTTTTTTTTTTTTTTTTTTTTGTCTTGCAGTATCCGCAGCACATTTGTAGTGTGCCTTTAAGCAAACTGTGCCCTCGGTTTCCCCATTCTTAAAATAGGCTGGCTGATCCATGCCACCTCCAGGACCTATTTAAGGACCCAAATGACACGGTGGATATAACAGTTATCTGAAGGTTCCCCCTCAGCACCGGCCCAACCATTGCCATCTGTGTGATAATTCACCTTTGACTGTCACCCTGTGGGCCCCTCTTCCAGTCGTTTCCTGCTTACCCCATTCTTCCCCCCTCTGTTTCAGTTCGTGCATGGATAGCCTTCCCTGGGCTGAGAGACCCTGGGCCACCGTTTGTTCACAGCACTGTCTAGACTCTGTTCTCAACCCTGGGGAGGGTCGGCCGCCTTCTGGTGCCCATCTTGATTTCCACTGTCTGTTCTGTCGCCCTTGTCTGTGTGTGTGTGTGTGTGTCCCCCCTCCCCCCCGCCTTTCTCCCTCCCTCCATGATGAACCCGAAGCGGGGGTGCTTTAGGCCGCAGCGGCCTGGCAGTGTTCGCCCAGTGCCCACAGCTGCCCGCCAGCCAGCCTGAGCAGCTGCCTCTTCTCCCTGCCTCCAGGCGCACCTCTCCACCTGTGAGTGTGCGGGACGCCTACGGCACTTCCTCCCTCAGCAGCAGCAGCAACTCTGGCTCCTGCAAGGGCAGTGACAGCAGCCCCACACCGAGGTAACCAGCTCCTCTTTCCAGCCTGGCCTGGCTGCCTGGGAACCTGGTGCCCAGGAGAATGGGGGGGGGACAGCACCATGTTCTGACCGTCCTGCCGCCAGCATTCTTATTACTGACGTTGGCCTCGGGCCGCTCACATCTCCCCCTCTGAGTTTTGGTTCCTGTCTGGAAGATGGACATGAGCAAATGCAGGGGGTGTCAGGGCAAGGAACCAGAGACAGGCAACTCCTGAAACACCACAGGTCTCACCTCCTCCTGCTCCACCATCTTTTGTGCTAATTATTCCAAGATGGCTCCTGTACCGCCAGCCATCCAGTCACTGCTCGGAGAAGGGATGCTTTGCCTGTGAAATTTTGCCTAGACTTCATTGGTTAGAACTAGGTCATGTGACTTACTAGCAAAGTATCCAGTTAATTCAGCGTATTGGTGTTCCCCCTCCCTATGGTACCACCCCAAACAGAGAGGAGAGGACAAGATACATATGGGACATTGTCTCAGACACTGAAAGTGCAGATGTGCTGCAGATGTGGCATGTGCTAAGTTATGGACTGGGAATAGTACACAGAGACCTGAAAACACAGAGGCACTGGGAGGACAGATAAAGAAGGTGCTGTGGGTCCTTGAAGACCAGGATGTTAGAACTGGGGTGATAATGCTGTACCCTGTTTCCTGGGTGCTGGAATAGAAGTAGGCAGTGGGAGGTTGTGGGAACCACAGGCTTTACACTCAGCTTTCTGTCTCTGAGGCTCAGTTTTCTTCTTTGCCATAAAATAGGGTGAGTGGATTAGCACGCTGCCTGTGTATCCTGGACCATACTGAGGCTTGAGGGTTATGGGCAGAAGAGGACAGGGGTGGGTCCTGACTACAGCCCCACAGGCGAGCTCCTCCCTCTTAGAGAGACGTCATCTGTATTCAGTGATGTCCAGAGCCACTAAGGCTACAGACCTCAGGTTTTGCCACCGAGGTGTGGGTGGTGGGTAACAGTCATGTGTATGACCTGTACCTAGCATCTGACTTCTAACCAATTTATATTTGAAAAGCATGGAACTTAGAGTTTCCAGACTTTTCTGTTAGTAACAGTTTTGTAACACATCTCCCATCCGAAGCCCATAGCGCAGTCCCAAACCCAAGATTGAGCACCTGAGGAAGAGTCTTATTGTTACCCAAGATGTGGGCGATGGGCTGCTACCCCTGGGAGGGTAGGACACATTACCTAAGGGCCACCCTGCAGCCAGGTGGTTTCTGCTAACATGTGCATGATCACATACTTCTATTTTTGAATACACACATGAGAGAGAGAGACAGAGAGATACAGAGACAGAGACAGAGAGAGACAGAGACAGAATGAGACTGTAAGCATGTATTAAAAATGCCTATGAAAGCCGGGCGTGGTGGTACACGCCTTTAATCCCAGCACTCCGGAGGCAGAGGCAGGTGGATCGCTGTGAGTTCGAGGTCAGCCTGGACTACAAAGTGAGTCTAGGACAGCCAGGACTACACAGAGAAACCCTGTCTCGGAAAAAAAAAAAAAAAAAAAAAAAAAAAAAAAAAAAA
>OU015742.1:83633172-83678476 GCA_907169655.1 Acomys percivali
CACACACACACACACACACACACACACACACACACACACACACACACACACTGCAGAGGCTGAGAGGGAGTGGAGCTTAATGATGCCACTAGAGGGCATCCAAATCCATGCCCCTGAACATGAGAGGAGAGGGGAAAAGGAAGCTGGGTTCAGAAAGGGATCATTTATTTTCCAAAGGAAATTAATAAAGAAGAGATCTACTTAAAATTCACTTAAAAACATTTTCACAGTAAACAGTGAGCCATCAAAGATGAAAGGACTAGCTAGCTTTGACTTTGTCTTAAACCAAATAATTTGAACCAAAAATCAAAATTAATGAATGGTTCCTCCTAGGATACAGAAAAGAGAAGGCTGTTCAATCTCACCAGACACACGACTAGACCATCCAGTGCAACGAGGCAAGAAAACGGACAGGGGAATACAGGACAGGAAGATGTAATTGCTCCTGTTAAAGGATGGCATGATGGTCATGACATTAGAATATCTGCAGAAATCTAAAATTCCTACCTATAAGTAAATAACTACAAATATTCATCAAAGTCCTGGAGTTCAATGTCAGCATATAGAAACCAACTGCGTTGGGATGGTGGCTCAAACCTGTAGTCTTAGCTACCAAGGAGGCTGAGGCAAGAGGATCACATGAACCCAGGAGTTAGAAGTCAGGCCTGAGCAACAGAGACTCAACTGTTTATCTACATGCTGACATAGATAAATAAAGGGGAAAAAAATGAGATGTGTGTGAGTCTAACAAGACTCGCTTAGAAGTTATATACCAAAGGTGACAAAAATCCTGATGCACGTTAACAAAGACCTGAGCCAACAGGTGTCCTGTGTGCTCACACTGAAGAGCTGGTGAAGCTGTTGACTCCTCGGACCACACAGTCAAGGTGACGTAGCTTCAGGAGGAAGACGATGGGATGGGAAAAGTGACACTAATTCAGACAGAAAGAAGAAACTGTGAGGAGCTGCATGAACACACAAAGGCGTCTCTTGCCGTGGTACCCAACGCAGCCGGCACTGGGCGCCTTGGCCACCTAGGAAATCCAGAGGGACCTTTACTGTGTGGAGGACACTCGCTTTGTGGCAGAGGTCAGGATCAGTTGAAGGTAGGGGACTTCCTCCACAGAATCCACTTCAGCCTTGGACGGCCAGGGGTAAAAACGGAACCATGATATAACTTCACATTTTTCCCCCCAAAAAATCTACTAAAATTCAATTATAAAGCTAAATATAAAAACTGTAGCCATTTCAGAAGAATGTAAAAGAGAAAATCTTTAGGATCCAGGTCTTGGGGGGAAATTCTTTAGACAGGAAATGGAAGAAAAGAAAGGAAAAAATATATTTAAAAAAATTGACCTCATCAAAATTAAAAGCTTTTCCCCTGCAAAAGACTCTGTCTGGAGATACAGAGCTGAGCTGAAAACTGGGGCTAGTACTTACAAGCCATGTACCTGACGAGGACTCCAGATCATAAAACGTAGTCCCTATCCCTGACCTTTTAAACTCCAACTAAGATGCATGAAATGAGGCTGATGATGTGGCTCGCTAAGGAGAGCATTGCCTACCTAGCATGCACGAGGCCCTGGGTTCGATTCCCAACACCCCACAAACCAAGCGTGGTCGCACACATCTGTAACCTCAGAACTTGAGACCTGAAAACAGGAGAGCCAAAAGTTCAAGATCACCCTTAGCTGTACACTGAGTTTGAGGACAGACTGGGCCAGATCTTGTCTTGGGTGGTGGGGATGGAGTAAGATATGCCACATCCCTAGCCATGAGGAAAATGCAGGTGGAGACCTGCTCTATCTAGTGATGACACCAAGTGCTGGTGAGGATGTAAAGGTACCAGGCCTTTGGCACTGCTGGCAGGGGAGGAGAATGCACAGCCCCTGCAGCCGGGCAGCTGCCTATGAGCACACGTTCATCACAATGTAGAGCAATCGCATTCCAGCCTGTTATGCCATAAACACCTTTGCATGTCAGCTTTGTGTGTAATATTAAGAAGCTGGGAAATCAGTCGGCAGGTAAGAGGTGCCAGTTATGCATGCATGATGACCTGAATTCAGAGTCTCAGAATCCACATAAAAAGCTGGGTATGCTACCATGCATCTGTCACCCCAGTGCCGGGGAGCTAGGGAGACAGAGGCAGGGGGATCCTTGCCATTCATTACTCAGCCTGGCTGAATCAGTGAGCTTCAGGCTCGGTGAGAGACTCTGTCTCAAAAAATAAAGAGGGAAAGGGAGCGAGCAAGATGTCAATCCCAATCTACACAACACACACACACACACATACACACACACACACACACACACACACACACAGAGAGAGAGAGAGAGAGAGAGAGAGAGAGACATACAACATAGCATGCATACAACATCCTAAAAGAGTAAGAGTCATGGTTTCTGATTTATGCTTAGATAGCATTCTGGAGTGATATAATTATACAGACAGAAAAAAAAGAGGAGGCTGGGAGAACAATGCTGGGAATGTGGCCCAATGGTAGGATGTCTTCATGGCCTGACACCCGTGAGGCCCCAAGTGCTACCAAAGAAATAAGGAAAGGGAAAGGGAGGAGGAAGAGTAAGGAATGGAAGAAAGAAGAGGAAGAGAAGGCAGTGGGGTTAGGGAGGGATGGGGCGGGTAGGTGTGGCCACAAAGGAAGAGGAGGAGGAGAGCCTGCTGCGGGTGCTCCTGTCTGCAGATGGGGGAATGGGTAACATGCATCTGAACAGTGACGCGCTGACAGAGCTGCAGACACACGCACTACCAATGTAGATTATTTGTCTTGCTACTGTAATGTGGTTGTGAAAGTAACGCCTGGTAAAATAGACCTTCTTTTTTGCAACTTCCCAGGAACCTACTATTTAAAAACAAAATAGTTGAAGACATTGAAAGCAATTACAATGATAAAAATTGCTGAATGTGGAGCTGGAGAGGTTGCTCAGCAGTTAGGAGTATCTGTTGCTCCTGCAGAGGACCCAGAACCCACATGGTGGCTCGCTCCCTTCCGTAACCCCAGTTCAAGGGTCTGACGTTCTCCTCTGGCCTCTATGGGTACCAACCACACATGCGGTGCACATACATACAGGGAAAAGAATCTATACATAAAAAGAAATTAAAACAAATCTTTTTCAAAAACATCCAGGAGTGGTGGTACATGACTTTAATGTCAGCACTCAGAAAGCAGAGGCAGGCACATCTCTGAGAGTTTGAAGCCATCTGGTCTGTATAGCCAGTTCTAGGCCAGCCAAGGCTATGGAGTGAGACCTTGTCTAAAAACAAACAAACAAACACAACAAACAAACAAACCACCTATCATAGTTTAGGATGGGTGCTTTGTTTGTTTGTTCATCTGGGTCCCCATTGCTAGTATAAAGAATGCCTGGGTTGTCACACCTGTGCACACACATACACACACACACACACACACACACACACACACACCTTTTCTTTTTTTTTTCTTTTTTCTCTCTGAACTGTCCATGTCAAGGTGTCATGATTTTTCCCCCAGAAAGGCAAAATCAGAAACAATCAACACGGCTTTTCTTTCAGCAGGATAATGGCAGTACTCCCATAACAATGAAGCACTGTAATTGCAACCTGCTTTCACACACACCTTTTCAAATGGCAAGACCAAGAGGCTGTTTAGTGGCCACCTGAGGCAGGAGACAAATACCTACATTGTCACCATCTGGAATCTGAGGCAGGTCCTTCTGAACTTCTTGGCTAGAGAGGGACAGCCCCATGTAACTCTCCAGTTCTGCCAGGTTTGGATACAACTCTGATGGTAAGAGAGAGGCAAGACATCACTCGGGGGCTTATACAGAGCCCACTTTTGCCGGCCCAGGGCCACTCATTTTCTGTGAAGCTGGGAAAGGTCACCAGGAACGCCCTGGGCCCCTCAGCATGCCGTGTGCCCCAAGGATGCTTGCCAGTGGCATGGGCCAGCTCTACCGAAGCCTTGAAGCACTTTTGTCTAGGAACAGCCCCAGACACAGAAACCTTCCTAAAGTGCTGAGGCACTCAGCTCAAGTGCTTTGACACCAGTTAGACAGTTGACAGAAATTCAGAGCATGTACATGACCACCAGGAACCACAGGCCATGATGCGGGTGAGGAGCAGCTCGAGGAGACAGATGAGCCTAGTATAAGCAACTGTTGCAGGACCGACCAGCGGTTGCTATGAGCCTCTGTATTGGCTACATCCAACATCTGGTCTCCCCGAGATGTCCTGCCCATGGCAGCACAAAATCAGACAATTTCTGCCCCACTAGTTCCTCCGGTGTGTCCTCAAAGGGCAAAGGTTGACTTACATGAGTCCCCACAAAGTGACAGGTGAGAAATGGGTATTGAGAAGTGGCCAGAACACTGGGCCATGTCCTCAGGGTCAATACAGCCCATACACCCAGGAGAAATGGGCATGCCGGGTCCCGGGAACAGGAGCCTCAAGCTGTCTCCCGTGCCTGGGTGACAGGCCCAGCAGTGCTGGGTGTGTGTGGTGGTGTGGCAGCTGTCATGGTATGAGCAATGGGATCAGGCTCACTCACCTGAAAGTGGGGGTGCAGAAGCCATTGGGGCCGACAGGGTGGGCATCATGGGTGGGGCTCTGGCCTGGGCCTGGAAAAGAACACGGGATGTTGCTCAGACGCAGCTGGGATCCCAGGAACTCTTAGAGTCTGAGACCTCCTGAGGCAGGGATGCTGAACATTGAGTATGACTGTAGACTTGTGGTGGTGGGGTGTCCTGGAGCCCTCAAGGCTCCAAACTGTATGTAAGTGTAGCCTCTACATATATAGAGATATAAGCCAGACATACAAAGTCAAATACTGCACATGTTCACCCACACCAAATCTCAATGGACGGTGCTCTGTAGCATAATAGAGTAACTACAGTTCACACTCAGCAATGACTAGCAATAGCTAGTCGAGAGGAGTTTCAGTGTTCCAAGCCCGAAGAACTGATACAAGCCTGAAGTAAGAATGGATGTGCCAGCCACCCGGATCTGACCAGTACAGCGTGTACGCAGGCTTAAATGTCACATGTACCCCCATGAGTATGTATAGCCACAAAGTGTTAACTAAAAATCAAAAGTGTATACTTTTAACATATGGCCTCTTGGGGCTAGAGAGATGGCTCAGTGGTCAAAAGCATCTGCTCCTCTTGCAGAGGACTTGAGTTTAACTCCCAGTGCCCACATCACACCTGACTACAATCGCAGTCTAGAGGAGCTGACGCCCTCTTCTGGCCTTTGTGGGCACTGGTCATGCACAAGGTACATGTACACACGTGCAGAGAAAACATCCATAACATAAAAAGGACAAGTATTTTTCTGGCAGAAAGTTCTCGGGTGCCTGTGGCATTTTCTACCCATGGCAGCCAAGCATGAAAGCCAAACTCCCATCCAGGTTATCGGAGAGAAAGGCTAAATTTCTCAAAGGCTTCTGGGAGCACAGAGGAGTTGAGGTAGATGTGGAAGAGGCTGTTTGGGGCTGAGTCTGAACCCTGGGTTTCCTGGGGAAACACCTGGGGTGTTCCTTCAGAGGATGGGGAAAGTACCAGAACCCACGTCACTGTGGCTGCTTTGTCTTTTCCACTTCTGCTCCCATGGGTCTTGACTCCTGGACTCTACCCATCAGCCTCTGTACTGAGTCCTAGGGGTTCCCATGAATTCCCATGGGCTCCTGGTACCCAGAACCTCCCCCAAGACAAGCCTTAATTACTAGAGTTAATTGCCAAGGCCACAATCAGAGACTCTAGGCAAAGGGAGCCTGGTTCCTTACCTGGATGACTTGGCCCACCTTCAGGTCCTCCAGAGATGGGTACAGGATGGACATGACTGCTCTCTGAAGCTCCCTGCAGGGTGCAGAGGGTGAGGAAGGATGAGAATGCAGCCCCAATCCTCCTGAACAAAAAGGCAGAACAGCTGCCTCCTGCCACCTGTGTCCCACAGCACGCCGAGACCATCACCAGGAGTTACTATCCCATCTTAAAGACAAGGAGCCGGGGTTTACACAGTCTGTCTGTGTCTCAAGCTCATAATCTCTGCCCACAAAATTCCATATTTGACTGACCCTGGACTTTAGAACCCAAACCTAGCAGAGCATCCACGATGTAGCCAGAAAAAAAAAAAAAAAAAAAAAAGACAGGGTCAAGGGCCTCAGTTTCCCTTCCCATGTGTCAAAAGTCAGATGAGCTAGTAAGCGCTCCTCATCCGGTTCAGCAGGTGCACGTGGAGCAGCTGCTGCATAGCAGGTGAGGCTGGGAGCAGGTGTGCATGGAGCAGCTGCTGCATAGCAGGTGAGGCTGGGAGCAGGTGAGCATGGAGCAGCTGCTGCATAGCAGGTGAGGCTGGGAGCAGGTGAGCATGGAGTAGCTGCTGCAGAGCAGGTGAGGCTGGGAGCTGGCATAGTGTCACCAGAACCACAGCTAAATGGACATAGCGTTTAAACAGAAAGGCGGGCGACTCTAAAAGCGCTCCCTACACGCCTTCCGTCCTGAGCAGTTCAGCTCCATCCACAGCATCTGGAACCTGTTGTGGGTAGTGTTGCTGTTGCTGGGATGAAACATCATGACCAAAGCAAGCTGAGGAGGAAAGGGTGGCTTCACTGACAACTTCCACAGTGACCGTCATCACCAGAAGCAGTGAGGGAGGAACCTGGAGGCAGGAGCTGATGCAGAGGCCACTTAGAGGTGATGCTTTTTGGCTTGCTCCTCATGGATTGCTCAGCCTGCTTCCTTACGGAACCCTGAACCACCAGCCCAGGGATGGCACCACCCACACCAATTAAGAATATGCCGGGAGCCTAGCATAACTGTGCTCTGAGGCTCCACTCAGCAGCGGCTTGAAACAGATGCTGAGACTGACAGCCAAAGGTGGAGTAGCACTTGGAGAGCCGTGGGGAAGTGGGGGGAGGAAGGGTAGAAGGAGCTGGTCGGACAACAGAGTCAACTAACCTAGGCCCCTGGGGGCTCACAGACAATGAAGCACCAGCCAAAGAGCAAGCATGGTCTGGACCTAGACCCCCTACACACGTGTGGCCGATGGACAGCGTGGTCTTCATGTGGGTCCTCCGGCAAGTGGAATGGGGGCTATTTCTGATGTGGACTTTGTTGCCTGTTTTTGGAACACTTCCCCCAGCAGGGCTGCCTGGCCTGGCCCCGACGAAGGAGGGATATGTTCAGTCTTGATATGACTTGATGTGCTGGGGTGGGTTAATACGAGGTAAGGGGAGTACTCCCCTTTTCTGAGGGGGGGATGGGAGGAAAGGGGAAAGACGGTAGGACCAGAAGGAGAGTGGGGAGGGGGCTGTGTTCAGGATGCGGAGTAAATGAATAAGCTTTTTTAAAAAAATGTGCCCTACAGGCCTGCCTATAATGTGCATTTTCTCAATTGAGGGTCTGTCCTCTGACTCTAGCCTGTGTCAAGTTGACATAAAAGCTAGCCATACAGTCGACCCTTTGTTAATTTGATACACAAACACATCACTTATGAAGCATAACCTTCCTTTTCCTGTCATCCTCAAGATCTCATATTGATATTATCATCAGTCTTTACAAATTCAAACCCTTTAAAAGTTCAGTCTCAAAAACAAAAAACAAACAAAAAAAAAAAACAAAATCAGTCTCTTTAAAACTCCAAGTCTCCTTAAAATCCAATATCTCTCTAAAAATTCAATGTCTCCACTTCGGGCTCCTGTAGCATCAAAAATCAGTCAGGCTCTTTCTTATCCAAGAGGAGGAGCTGAGCGGTAGGTGCTGTTGCATAGTACACTGGAGGTCCTGGGCTCCACCACAGCACCACAGTCCTCCTCCTCCAAACACACAGACTGGCGCATTTAGTATAACACCGCTCCACAGGGAGGAGGAACTGAGGGGGGTGGGGTGGGGGTGGGGGGTGGGGGATGGGCGGGGCACACCGCACACACCCACACTTCATCATCCCTCCTGAAAGTCTGCAGCTGCTCAAAGCAGCCCAGACTATTACCTCTTAAAAACACAGCATTTCCTGCCTAGGTGAAATGCCCAGGGGAGTTTGCCTTCTGGGTTCTTCCCTTTACCTAGTAAAGTATGACTCTGTCATGCTTCCTGCCCTCTGTAGGGCAGGCCACTCCAGCTGGATGCCCCACCCTGCCTCTCTCCCAGAGTAGAGGTCACTTCCCTGTCATCCTGGGGCCTGCCCCCAGGACAGACTCTGAGCTACACACCCACCTCAGACTCCTCAGTTACCTGTGCCGTGGCAGCTCACTAGCACTACTAACGACCGAGGTACATCCTTCTTGCCCACAGGTAGCAGGAATGTCAGGAGGTGGCTGTACCGTGTTGAGGTGAAACCAGCCCTGTAACCCTGCATGACCCACAGGCACTGAGGGCATTCCGATGAGTCATTTCTCCCTTTGTACCTCTGCCTCAACCCATGTCCTTCCTAACTTCCATCTCCACCATCCCTCCCATGTGTCACCAAGTCCCCTCTCCTATCCCTGTCACACAGACTTCTTCCACTGCCCTGCCCCTCACTGATGCTACAACATCCCCTAAACAGGTCATGGCCTCCTTTTTCTCTCTGATCTCCAGTCACCACCAGGCCTTTTAAGCATGAATCCAGGATGTCGTGGCTTTGTGTAAAGGCCTCTGCTTCTTGTGGGCGGGAGCTGATGCAGAGGCCATGGAGTGGTGCTGCTTACTGGCTTGCTCCTCATGGCTTAGCTTGGGCTGCATTCTTGTAGAACCCAGGACCACCAGACCATGGTGGTACCACCCCACCGTGGGTCCAGCTCCCATGCTGACCACTAATTAAGAAAATGCTCTACAGACTTGTCTACAGCCTGATCTTATGGAGGCATTTTTTTTTTTCCAGTTGGGGCTCTCTCCTCTCAGATAATCATAGTTTATGTCAAATTGACATACAACTAACTAGCACAATTGATTCCTTGTCAACCTGAGACACAAATACATCACTGCTAAGTCATAACCTTTTATTTCTTGTTCATCCAAAAGCACACATTAATATCAATATAAAAATGTAAAACATTACAACTTTTAAAAAGTCTCACAGTCTTTAAAAATTCAAACACTTAAAAGCTCAAAGTCTCATTGTGCTGGGCGTGGTGGCGCATGCCTGTAATCCCAGCACTTGGGAGGCAGAGATAGATGGATAGCTGGGAGTTCGAGGCCAGCCTGGTCTACAAAGCAAGTCCAGGACAGCCAGGGCGATTACACAGAGAAAGCCTGTCTTGAAACATGATTTTTCACCCGCATTGTGGGAATATAGACTGCAGCACAGAAGTAGCGTTTGAGCCTACGGGAAGCAGCAAAGGTGAGGTCAGCAGTGAGAGAACACGTTCCCAGACTGAAATATGCATATTCTTTTATTGCTGGCTGCTGTTTTCCCCCTCATCCTTGCTGGGCAGAAACTCAAGACAAACCCTAACCGGTCCCTTCCCTTTAGAAATGGGAGCACATAGGCACAGACTCCGCACACTTCATGCACTGCGTACAAGGGAGAGCGCCAACTGTCCAGGGGCAGTCCTTTGTATGCCCCCACGTCTCACGATTCCACGACCCCGCGGCGGCCTGCACTTCACTATCCTAAGTCTCAAAGCCCAGGGTAAGCTGGGACTCCACTGTGTGTTATAGCGCCTGCGCAGAAATCCTGCTAGGTCGCCTGTAATACCTATAACGCATGCGCACCCAGTCTGCTTGTCTGGGACGCCCAGGATGCCCTGCGGCTACAGAAGCCACTTTGATAGTCTATTGCCGCTCCCTTCCCCCACCCCCTACTCCCACGAGTTGCGCAACCAGCTTCAGGTTTCCTTCAGGCTCCGGTATCCAAAGAGACCGGCAAAGCATCGCAGCACGCGACGGGGAGGCCAGCCCGAGTCTGCAGCCCTCCATTTGCGTACCTAGAGACTTGGAGCCCGCGGTTTGCCCGAGGGGCTCCTTGTGGGTCGTGGTTCCTCAGACCCTTTGACTTACTAGGCGCTGAGGCAGAGGAGAGCTGAGTTGACGCGGCGCCCCACTGCTCGTTCTGAAAAGGAGGTTCCCGCTTCCTTTGAGTTAGAAGCACCTTCAAATCCCTAGGGCTCACCTGTTGTCACCCTCTCTCCCACGTTCTCAGGATTCTGGCCTGCCCTGGTTGAAAATGCAGGAACCAACCACCGGTGCTGGAACCATTAGGCATCTGCCTCCCATTGGGGGTGGACTTGTCTGGAGGGACCACTTCCCACAGGAAATGAGAGCAATCGCCCTTTGTAAGGGACTCAGACAATGGACTCCATGGGGTGGCAGGAAAAAGCCTCCTTCTTCCTCCAGGAGGGAGAAGCCCCGCCTGTGACTTTGAAGGATGGAAAGTGTGAGGCAGGGATTCCTGCACAGGAAGGCTCCAGCGCAAGCTCCACCTGTTTTTGTTTGTTTGTTTGTTTTTGTTTTTGTTTGGTTTTTTGTTTTTGTTTTTTTGGATATTACCTTTAGAAGACTGTCTTGAAGTTTTACCAAATCTTGACTGCAGCCCCACCAAATACTTATGAACTGAGCCAGAAATCTGGGAGGTAACCCTCAGACACTTTTTACCTGCTGGTGAAGCCACACCCAGCTCTTGACAGCAGAATTCATCTCAGACTTCAACATGGCTTTAAGAATGTCCTGACTGGTGGACGTGCCTCTAACCTTACCCCTATCTAGTCACTGCATTTCATGCATTCCAACCTGCTTGCTAGCTCTAAAGCAGCCTGCTTGCTAGCTCTAAAGCAGCCTGCTGACCATGCCTTCCGGCTTCGACAGTGCAGTCTCCTCTGTCTTGAATGACATCCACAGTTCAAACGGTGAATTGTCCCTAAATCTTACACCCACGCACCCCACAAGGCTCTTCAGACCTCTTTTCCTTAGACCACAGCACCTCGTGTATCTGCTAGTCGGTCCCCAAATGTTTAGGAGGCACCTGCTGTGAGAGACCCGTCTGCATTTCCTAGATAGACGCTCTGTCCCGCTCTGTTTGTTTGCCTGTCCTCCCCACTAGCCAGTGTGAATCGCGGGTGCCAAGCCCAGGGTCTCCATAAAGTTACAGAAGGAGAAAAGCAGACACTGGGAAGAGATCCCAGAAAACCTAGTGTGCAGCTGTTTCCTCCCCATGGAAACAACAGTCCCACCTGGAAGGGAGTGATTGGGAGGCCAGTGGGACGCAGGAAGCTAAGGGAGCAGACAAGACTCTGAGAAGCTCAGCCAGTTAGCTCACAAAGTCCTCCCCAAGCTTATATAAGCAGTGAACAGTTGTGAGGGGCGACAGGACTCTTCTGGGGAGCTCTCTGCAATCGTCACCCATGCTGGGGTGGGCTGTTCCATGATGTAGCTGCCTCTGAGGTGCCTGGGCTCCTTCAAGCCAGCTAAACTACTTAGTTTACCACAGTAGACATGGACTATTTTAGTTCAGTGGTCCCCGGCCTGCGGGTTGCAACTCCTTTGGGATTGACTGACCCTTTCGTGGGAGTCATCTAAGACCATCAGAAAACACAGCTATTTACATTATGACTCATAACTAGCAAATCTACAGTTATGAAGTGGCAATGAAAATATTTTTATGGCTGGGGTCACCACAGCGTGAGGACCTGCATTAAAGGGCTGCAGCACTAGGAAGGCTGAGAACCATTATTTCAGTTGGGCTGTCATTGGTTCTTCGTCTGAGGTAAACAGATATTCACATTTCCCCAGAAATGTCACCGGACACCTAGATAAACATTTTTCCAATTGCCACCCGTAGAAAGTCCCTTGGAGAATGACTGGGCGTAGAAAGGGAAACTAGAGCCCTGGTAGGGAACACGTAAAGTAGTGTGACAATGGAAGAGTTTGCTCAGTCCATACAAGCAGTTGGCTTCTGACAGGCCTTGCTCCCAGGGGCTTCCCTTCCCAACACCACCTTTCAAATTTCCATCCCAGAGCTTTCCGCACTTCTTCATATTGTAAGTGATAACAACTCCCCCAAGTGTACCCCACAGCACACCAGGCCCGGTGGAATCAGCAGTGCTAGAGAGGGGCCAATCAGCCCCCATCTTTGAACTTAAAAAAAAAAAAATGAGAACACTTCGTTCCAAAGTGCCAGAGCTGTGAGACTCCCACTTGTTCCTGTGGAAAGTCATCTCTCCTTCAGAAAACAGAAGCGTGGGTTAATGTGGCAGAGTAACAGCTCCTGTAAGGCCACATTAGCCTCGTGGTCTGATGAATCGGCAAGGAGGCGGCTGTTGCTAAGACACAAGTATGTGCCCTCTCCTTCCAGGGCTATTCTGTGCCAAAAGGAACAGGACTCAGGAAATGCTGTTTGCCCAGGGAAGGTTCAGGGCAGGCAGGGCAGCAGCTAGGACTGGAGAGGCTCCCTCTGCCCACCTCGGACTGGGAGCAAAGAATGGGCAAGGCTCCGTGTCGTTTCTTTGTAACAGCCATAGAATAAATAACATTTACTTTCACCACAGAGTTATCCAGCCATTGGAAGACTATTTCAATGAGTTAGTTGCACATTTAGCACAGCACCTAGCACAGACACTCCATTCCACCCATAATAATTGTCTGCTTATTCCACGTGCGCTTATTAGCACCTCCTAAGGCCAGACGTTGTTTTGGTTCCCCGCAGTGAGAGGTGGGGGAACAAAATGATCACTCTCTGAGGTAGGGGCTTCTCTAACCCTAACCCCGTGAAGACCTGGATTAAAAAGCTCCAAGACTTTGTAGGCTGTCAGGTGGTGGAAAGACCTGGGCAGGGAAGATGAAGTGGGGTGCAGAGCAGAGAGTAGCAGTAGGACTTGGGGAGCCTTGCTGTGGGGGTGAGAGACATCTGAGTAAAAGCTTACAGGTCTGGGTGGGCAAGAGCATTCCTGGGAGACAGTGCCACCACACAGGTCCTGAGGTGAGAATGCCCTCTGCATTTGGGGATACCTGACCCCTGAGACTGAAGTTAGGTGCTCAAAGGACTCTGAGGGAGGAAGCCAGAAAAGAGGGGAGAGGCCCAGACCCCGGAGGGCTTGTAGGTCTTGGTGAGAATTTTGGTCTGAAGTCTGAGCATCAGAGAGTCACAAGCCTCAGGCCAGTTGTTGAGAGAGAGATTAGAGGTATCATCATTCAGACCCTACCTGGGCCTGGGGTCAGAAAAGGAAAGCTCTGTTCTCATTTCATTCCAAGAGGGAAGCAAATTTTAAAAAGGGGGAAAAAAAGAGACTACCTAGGAAGTGGTGGGAGACAGACAAGGGAGGGAAGAAACGCATTGTGAGCAAGTCCTGTGTAGCTCCTCTAACCAATAGAGATCCTGTCCTTCCTTACCTGTTGTCCCAGTGCTTTGGGTCCTTTTCCAACCACTGCAGTCTCTCAGGACGTGCGTGTAGCCTGTGTCCCAGTCGGGTTCCTGCTCTGGGAAGGGTGGTTCCCCGCCCCTGTTCAGCTGACTCACTGTGCACTGGGATAGGCCCAGGTTAGGCTGTATGGCTAGGTAAACAGAGCAGTCACCAGGCCCATGTGAGGCCTTTACCTTAGTGTAGATTCAGAGGCGGGGCTAAGGTGCAGTTGATAGGAGGGGATGTAGTGACAGGTGCAAACTAGGGCTACGTGGCCCTATGAGCAAGTCAGCACTGGCTGTGGAGGCCCCACCCTGCTGATGGGCCAAGCTGGTTGGCTGGAGAGCATGACATAGATGTCCTGGGTCTTAAAGAGTGGCTGTAATGTGTAACCTCATATATTTCTTTTTGCTTGTTTGTTTGCTTTTTGAGACAGGGTTTCTCTTTGTAGCCTTGGCTGTCCCAGACTCACTTTGTAGACCAGGCTGTCCTCAAACTCACAGTGATCCACCTGCCTCTGCCTCCCGAGTGCTGGGATTAAAGGCGTGCACCACCACCACCGGCTAATATTTCTTAGAAATGTATTACAACGAAGTCTCTGGGTCCATCACTGTGTTTCTTTTAGTAAAACCAATCTGGAAATCCCAGATGCCTGCTGTTGGTTAAAGGAGTCACAAATCTATGGAAGATGACAAAATTATTACTTCAGGAAGGTGCCAGGAGGAAATACAACTATGATACTAGTGAGACAGTGAAAAATCACCACGGAGGTCTGACCCTCTGGTTTGGTTTAGCTTTTCAGAAAAGTGTGAGTGCTGCTGAGTTGTCTGTGGGTGGAAACTGAGGGAGAACTTTTTCTTTCCACCCCTCTTCCTTTCCTCTCTTATCCCTTCTCAGAGATGCCAGGGATCAAGCCTTACACTCCTACGCAAATACTGGTTTGACATTGCCAGATCCTGGTGAGCTTTTCAATGAATAATTTTGTGTAGATTCCAATAATGGTAGTGTGTGTGTGTGTGTGTGTGTATGCTGTGTACTTGTCTGTGTCAGCATATAGATGCCTGAGATTGACACTGCCTTCCTCTATTCTACTTTAGTTTTTGAGACAGGGTCTCTCACTGAACCCAGTGCTCACCATTTTGGCCAGACCAGCTGCTCAGCAAGGCCCTGGGATCTGTCTCTGCACCTGTAGTGCAGATGTGTGCTGGTGGTCATAGATTTCATGTAGGTGGAGGGGTCCTCATGCATGCATAGCAAGCATATAGCCAACTGAGCCATCCCTCCAGCCTTGCTTATGATTTTCCTAAGAGAGCTGTAAACACAGTTTTTAAAAAAATCTAATTGGTAATCTCCTGGAAGTGGAATTAAGGAACTGGGGGATGGGGGCAGGGGATGGGGGAAAGGACCTGTGTGAGGGGAAGAAACTGTGTGGGGGGAGGGGGTGGAACTGTGTTGGGTTAGGACAGGGCTTCTTCCTTTCTTTCTGTTCTTCTGTCCTTTTTTGAGGCCAGGTCTCTCTAAGTAACCTTGGCTGGCTTGGAACTGACTGTGTAGGCCAGTCTCACTTTGAAGTCATAAAGATCTGCCTGTCTGTTTCCCAAGTGCTAGATTTAAGAGGTATGCCACCATGTGCAGCTCTCTTGTGCCTTTTAAATTTTAAAAGTATCCCACTAAATAATCATATGAAAGTCAAATAGTAAGAGGAAGAGAGATTCCTGGTGAGTATAGTTGGATGATGGAGCATAGGGAGTCATGTGCTGGGAACTCCCCTAGGGAATGACGTGGTGCACCCACTCAGGGTGGGGTGGGTATCAGGGATGCTGGCCAGGCAGGTTCACATCACAGTTCCTATGATGAGCCTGGCAGGATTGTACTAACAGCTGATCCTGAGACACTGCCTACCTGTGAGGAGCCTACAGCCCAGAGTGCCACACAAGTAACACACCTCAGGAATGGTGACACCCCTGACCATGTGGCTTTTTGCCTCTGACTCTGAGAATCATCATCTTATATTGCTCATGTGTCTCAAAGGCTGTAGGTTCAACCTTTTGGTTCCTTGAAGGCAAGGCCTACATGTTAGCTCTATAAAGGATGTTCTCAAAATAGATATTAGAACCAAGGCTGTGACCAGATTTATTTCTGTTTCTTTATAGAATTGCATGAATAATTTTAATAGGTTTAAAATACTCGTGGCTAAACATACATCATTTATTTAGAAAGTCCCTGACAGCAACTTAGCAAACTGGGATCTGAGCAATCAACCACTGTGCCTTCCCTCTAGCCCCATGGCTTGTCCCCATGGAGACTACAGGCTGCAACTGTCACCTGAAGTTGACCTGTGAAGTAATATCCCTGTGCTTCCATGTTGGCAAGGTATTGTCTGTGAGCTTGTTTATTTGGGGGGGGGGTGGAGGGGTTGTTGTTGTTGTTGTTTTAAGATAGGTTTCTGTGAGTAGCCCTGGCTATCCTGGAACTCAACTCTGTAGACCAGGCTGGCTTTGAACTCAGAGTGCTAGGACTAAAAGTCTGTGAGTTTCTTAATCCTGGGGCCTAGTATCATGCCTAGGAAGACTTTGTAAGTACTTATTCAAAGAATACATGCCCCTACAGTTACAAACTTAAATATTCACGATACTTAAAAGAAGGGTTGGTTTTCTTAAGAGGTGAGTCCCAGTTCTATGACATCATCACACTGGTTTCTAAATCTCTGAGCTGGGTTTTCCACTGCCACCTGTTCCACAGGCTTCTCCTCAGCATCACATGCACTAGTGTTGTAAAGTGCCTTGAGCCTGTGACGTGGAAATGGAAGGTCACTGCCACAGTCCTATCTCTGTGACTAAGACAGAGCTAGATAGCTGTGTGACAAGGGAGGAATGGAACACAGCACCGAGAGCTGTGGTCGCCATGGCAACCTGGGGGACTCAGTGTGGCAGATGAGTAACAGAAGAGGCTTTGAAATGTATAGCTGTCCCAAGGAGAGCATGGAGCCAAGCAAGATGGTGCACATCTTTAATCCAGCGCTCTGGAGGCAGAGGCAGAGGCAGAGGCAGAGGCAGAGGCAGAGGCAGAGGCAGAGGCAGAGGCAGGTGGAGCCTGAGTTTGGGTACATAGTGAGTTCCAGCACAGCTAGAGCTACAATAATAGAGACCTTGTCTCAAAAAAGAATAGAGTACAAATGAAAGTGAGGTTGATATCTAGAGAAGAAAATTGCTTTGACACATACTGACAAAACAACTTGAGTTTTGCATGTGTCCTGAAGGCAGAGGTGTTGGATGAAAGAAAGTTGGGGTTCCCGTAGGAAGAGGCAATGGAGGAAATAAAGTTGGGGACAACTGATTGTCACCATTGAGTAGCAACAGCAAGATGGACAGTTTCCTTGAATCAGGCTGGCCATCTCTCTACTTACCAAGCTTTTCACAGGCTTTAGCATTGTGTAATATGAAGCTAATTTTGAAAACATTTCTAAAGCTGACCGTGGCAGCGCATGGATTTGGGAACTAAAACAGAGGATTTCCTTGGGTTGGAGACCATCCTGGGCTATATATATTCCAGGCCAGGCCGGGATAAAAAGCAAGACTGCCTTAAAAGAGCAAACATGGAGGGTGGGGAGGAATGCTGTAAAATGCTGTTCTCTAGTTAGGGCATGGCTACTGCACATATAAACTTGTAGCTGAGGTTACCTGTAGGCATTCAAGCCAGTTAAATTCTAATGTGGATCACGGAGCAGCTCCTGAGGCCCTACTCTAGCTGAGGAGTTATGGCAAATGACGTAAGAGTCACTTCTCTCCCTCCCTTCCCTGCCCGCCCCTTCTCTCTTTTTGAGACATGGTATCCCTATGTACCCCTGGAAGACCTGGAACTCACTACGCAGACTAGGCTAACATGGAACTCATAGAGATCTGAGTGCTGGGACTAAAGGCATGTGACATCATGCCCAGCCTGAGAGCCACTTTTATTTGTAAAAAGACTTTTAGCAAACTTGAAACCCTTCAGAAATTAAGTTATTGGGACATCCTTCTAAAACTTAAGCTTTTAAATTCAAGACATGGGTGGAGAGTACATTATGAAAATCCAAAGCCAGCTGAAGATTGACATTTTTAGCTGAAAATAGGAATGCCAAATGAAAATGCAAGTTGTTCTGCTGAAGACTGAAGAATGTAAGGACACACTTGTTAGCGTCTGGTTGTATGGCCTGGCGGGCTGGTGGCTCATGGCACAACCTTTTCACTCATGAGTGTGCCATATGTGACTTGGTGCTTAAGAGAGTAGCCTCCCAATCATGTGATCACCATGGCCAATTTCCCGACACACTCACTGACAGCTGTGTGTGCCAACCCAGCCTCTTTCAGTTTGAGACAGTACCTCCAGCTCAGAAGTGTACCTGCTCATCACCGGAAGGCACTGTGTCTGATGGTGACCTCTGAGCCTTCTTTCTGGAAGTTATCAGTATTTCAGGGCTTTTCTAGGAGCTCGTCTGACTGCAGCAGAAGGAAGAGGGGGGCTTTTGAAGTTTGACCTTTGTTGCATGTTGAGCTTGCTGTTTGTTTAATAGAGGCCAGTTACTATACCTACAGATTTAACGAATTTTGCTTAAGCAAATTATAAAATTTACCATAAAATGAAAATAAATCAGATACAAAACCCCCAAAGACATTCTCTACTGCAAGAGAGAAAGGCTGCTCACCAAGGAAAGAGCAACTGTGTTCTCTTGACTGGCCCCAGGAATCTGGACAGTGCCTTGTAACCCAGGCTAGTGTGCCACAGCTGCACCTGTCCCTTGGCATGCTAACAGTGGGCCAGGTGCCATCATGGCATTCCCACAAACTGAGCACTCCACTGGCCTCCCATGGGCTACTCTCCAATATTCCTCGAAACAGTCCCCAGACTCTGAGGGCAGCACCTTGCTTGGTGCTATACAACCAAGCATGGCTGCAGCAGAATGCAATTCCCTTGCGCTCCTGGCCATACAGCTCCTTCCCTCTCCCCTCCCCTCCCCTCCCCCTTCCTCAAGGACTCTCCTAGTCTTAGACAGCTTTAGCTTTGAAGGGTGGCAAGAATTTCACTTCATGGGCTCATGCATGGGAGGCTGGGAAATGATGTCTTTTAACCAGGTAACACTGGGGCTCCCTTAGCAAGAAAAGGGAGGCTGGGCATGGTAGTGCACGCCTTTAATCCCAGCACTCAGGAGCCAGAGGCATGGATCTCTGTGAGTTCCAGGCCAATCTGTTCTACACTGCAGGTTCCAGGCCAGCCAAGGCTGCATAGTGAGACCCTGTCACAAAAACAAAACAAAGAATTAGAGGAAGAGGAGGAAAGAAAGAAAGAAAGAAAGAAAATGGAGGCTGGGCACGAGGTGGGGCATCAGGCATCCTCAGCCCTCCTTGTCTAGGTGTGCACAGGGCCTGAGCTGAACCCGGCTGGCGCTGTACCTGTCCTTCCCAGACACCGTCCTGAGAACACGGCATGGGAGTCATGAGTGGGGGCTGTTTCTAATCCAGCTGTCCTTCCTCAGGCCTCCATCTTCCTACATATCAGGTGGAGATCACAGCTGATGGATTTCTGAGCCCATCAAAGGGCTCTGCTGCCAAAATAGTCTATCAAGTTCTTGGTCTCTCTGTGCCTCAGTTTCCACATTTGCTCAAGGAGCAATTTGGGTGGATTATTCCAGATTTCCCCAATCATCTACGGTCCCACAAAGGGCATACACAGCCCCACGTGAGACCCTGATGGGCCCCAGACATCAGATGCCCATGTGAGCATTTGGTCTCCAAAGACAAGATGTGTTCTTTGTCCTTTCTCAGCACCATTTTTGTTTTTTCTATTTGGCAGCTTGTTTTAGCCCAGGCAGGCAGGGCCACGTTGAGGTAACAAACAAAAAGCTCATTTCTCACACATACACATGCCTGACGCCGTGTTCCAAGGTGGTAGAGCAACTGCATCTCAAAGGCTGTCAGCAGCTGGGCATAGGGAAAGGTCCCCATCTGGGAAACAAACAAGCGCTCCAAACGTCACTGTTGGTGCTACTTTTAAAACTCTTATTTTATTTGGTTTCTTAATGTGTCTAGCTCCCTTCCAACTCTTATCTATCTTAAAACCTTCCAACCTCCCAATACTAGGTAGCAGAGAAAGGTTAGTGGGGAGAAGGGACAGAGGTCTTACACTAATTCCTGCTGTTTAGAGTCACTGGGTTCCTTGGGGCAAGTCCAATCTTCATTTCAGGAGATCTCCAACTTCTCATCAAACTGCATCAACAACAACCAGGAGCAGCAGCATTCTCTCCCCCCTCCCCGGGCTCTGGCATTTATTCCCTCTCCAGAGTCCTCAGAATTAAACTATCTGCAGCTGGCAAAGAGCCCCTCTCAGAGCCCACACAAGGCAGATAATCTGCTGCTGTGAACAATCTGAATCAGCCCCATATCCCACTCCTGGGATTATAACAAAAACATGTTTACATAACTGAGTTGGGGTTTGTTTTGGGTTTTGTTTTTTTTCCCCCGAGACAGGGTTTCTCTTGTAGTCCTTGGTGTCCTGGACTCACTTCGTAGACCAAGATTGCCTTGATCCACTTGCCTCTACCTCCCGAGTGCTGAGATTAAAGGCGTGCGCCACCACGCCTGGCCATAACTGAGTTTTAATAGACACTGAAACTTTGCACTACATGCCACTTCCTACTCTAGGTGACTCCACCAATGTAAAAAGGGTTTTAGAGGTGCTATCCCATCACGTCTGGAATCCAGAACATGGGCAGTACATAAAAGCTGGGATTAGACATGTCCCCAAATGTCAGGTGTCATAGGTATCTTCACAAGAAGTGAGGGAGCCAGAGGAAAGACACCTGCTACTTCAGAATCTGGAGCTGTGAAGCAGGCAATTCTGCCTTTCAAACAGTGATGGTCAGTGGTTGTGTCCCCTCAGAACTCATGCACTGAAGTCCCCTGCGACGTGAAGATTTTGGAGTGTTATTAAGCATGGAGGTGCAGCCACTGTGAGTGGGATTCATGCTCTCAGGAGCCTTGAACACTGAGGATAACGTACTGGTCCAATTCCTCCTCCTCCTCTGAGTGAGAACTGGGCGCGTTCTACAGGGTCTTTTTATTTTTTTTATCTACAGGGTCTTTGAGCCTTGTATCTCACCATCTCATTTAATCGCTGTCCTGTCAGGCTTGCTCCTTTGATTCCTGCTTCCAGCAATGAGACTGGTGGGTAGAGCAGTCTCAGGACCCACAATCCAGTGGTGGCTGCTTGAGGGGGCAGGGGCTGAGCACTCCTAAACGAAGGAGCAGGAGCCAGGGCTCCTGATTGGCAAGTGGGGCTGTACAGCCTGAGAGCAGAAAGAGGGTCCCGAAGGGAAACAAAGCCCTTGTAGGGTAACGGTGAAGTGAACCACCCCCATTTTTGAGCACTGTATGCCAAAACCTGAGTCCCGGGATGTGAGGGATTATGTCAGAATCCCCCACCTTAACCCCTAGTGATAAACTGTACAGATGAAGACATGAGGAGCAGAGTTTGGTTTCATGCCCAAGGTAAGAACTGAAAGCCAGATTAGAACCCAGGCAGTCTGGTTCCAGAGCCTACGCTCTTAGCAGCCGTTTTACATATGTACACACGTGTTCGTACATTGAGTGTGTACATGTGAGTGTGTGACTCTTGTTCCTCTTTCAATAGCGGTCCCAGTTTTCCTGTGGGGAGGCTGCTTCACCTCTGTCTCTGATCCCAGGAGGAAGGAGGGACCAGGTCCAGCCATAGACCCTGCATTTCACTCCCAAAGCCCTCATGAGTATCAGCGGGCTTGGGGCTGCCCAACTACAGAGAAGTCTAAAAGCCTCCAACTGGAGAGAGCTGAGGCTGTCGATCCTGGCTACCTACCATCTTGCCTCTGCTAAGAGCTGCATCCCTGCAGCACAGGCAGGGATTTAGTGCAGAGCCGCTCACAGAACCACTGGGTTCTGGGCTGCATCCAAAAGAATAGTTTTGTTGGCTTTTCTAGATTCCATGACACCAAGTTGACTTTTAAAGAAAAAAAAAAAAAAAAGAAAAGAAAAGAAAAAAAGAAAAACCAAATATGCTTCTTTTTTTTGTTGTTGTTTTTGTTTTTGAGACAGGGTTTCTCTGTGTAGCCTTGGCTGCAAATATGCTTCTTAATAAGAGTGTTTTAAAATTTAAAACAAAGCCGGGCCTGGTGGCGCACGTCTTTAATCCCAGCACTTGGGAGGCAGAGGCAGGCGGATCGCTGTGAGTTCGAGGCCAGCCTGGACTACAAAGTGAGTCCAGGACAGCCAAGGCTAACACAGAGAGACCCTGTCTCGAAAAACAAAAACAAAAAACAAACAAACAAAAAAACAAAACAAAACAAAAAAAAGGCTCCTGAAAGCAGTCTAGCAGTTTGTACTTTTATGGCTGCTGCCTGTCTGTAGGAATCAGCCTTCTGCAGACTTAGGGACATCATTTCAGAGAATGAAATTATGAGGGATTCAATCTGGCAAAGTGCTGTTTTCATAATTGGCATCTAAACTGGAGAGCAGTGATGACACCTAACTCATCCTCCACCTGCTGGCTGGCATGTTCTTGGGGTATCAGTCACCTCACATCCTCATTCCAGGATTATTAAGACAGTGGAGTAGGGAGGCACTGTGTAAGAACCAGTCATGACCTGGTAGTTCACTTCCTAAGAAATAGCTGAGCCCAGCAGGACAGAGATGGCATCACTGCTTTCTGTTTCCACACTACATGAGAACAGTAATTTCCATGTAACTTTGTTTTTATGTTAAAAAGCTCAGAGGGTCACAAAGCCCAGGGAAGACTGACTGTCCAAGCACACGGCCATCAGGAGCAGGAGAATGGCAGCCCCACCCGACTCTTCACGTGACTTATATTTTAACATCATCTTAAAATGTTTTATTACTGTTTTAAAATGTGTATGGGTGTTTTGACTACATGTATGTATACGTACCACATACACGCCTGGTTTCCATGAAGGCTAGAAGAGAGGTTCAGCACCTGGAACCGGAGTTACAGATGGGTGTGAGCCACTGCATGGGAGCTGGGAACCAAAGCCAGGTCCTCCTGAGCCATGTCTCTGATCCTGGTCCTTTCCTCACTCATCTAACTGGGGGATCCAAGAAGCCCTTACAAACCACTCTGCTCTGTGTGCCTCATGGCAGGGATTTGGCACTTGCTTGGGTTTTCTGATGTTGGCTCCAGAGCCAGATCTAGACTTTCTTCTACTTTCCAGCCATACACATTGGCTCATTCTCCCCCATTATGAATGAGATCTCTCCAGGCCTTGACACCTACCTATGGTGTGTACAGGAGGCTTCAGAGGAGGCAGCATGTGGAGGGCTGAGCAGGGCTCGTCATGCAACTGGCCTTTCTCTGCAGCCTCACACCCTCTTCTCTACACAACTAGTAATGGCCAGAAAATACACTGATTTTTTTTTTTTTTTTTTTTTTTTACTGGATCCCTATTATGCCAGTCTAAAATGCCATCAACCTTGGGTATTATCTCTCTGGTATCATCTCCCTTGTTCTGTGAGACAGGGTCCAGAGCTCGCCAAGAAAGCTGGACTGGCAGGAAGATGCGTGCTGCTTCCCTTGGAGTAACATATGCCACCACACCCAGCTTCTTCACTTGGGTTCAGGGAATCTAACTCAGGTCCTTACACGTGCACAGGAAGCACCTGACCAACTGAGCCTTCTTCCCACTCCTCACGAGTGCAGCACTGTGACATAAAAGCTAAGTCATATCAAGCCATGTTAAGAGCAAGCCTGTGAGGTCCTGTGCGACGCACACAGAGCTGTCGACATGGCTCAGGCTGCAGATGTTCCTCACAACCACGTAGGGTCATGGCTTGTCTCCACTGTTTGTTAAAGACTTATTCTTATTTTATGCATATGTGTGTCCGCATGTGTGTATGTGCATCATGCAACAACCTGCAGAAGCCAGAAAAGGGTGTGAGATCCCCTGGAAACAGAGTTACAGATGATAGTGAGCCGACAAGAGTGGGTGCTAGGAATTGAAACTGGGTCCTCTCTTAGAGCAGCCAGCACTCGTGACCGGACCCTTCACTTACTACCTTTTTTTTTTTGAGAAGTGTCTCGCTTCGTAGGCTGGGTTGGACTTGGATTCACAGCATCCTGCCTCAGCTTCTCAAGTGCTCAGGCTTTAGATGTGTGGAAAGCACAGGGGATGGACGGACTGTGTCAGGTCCAGTGAGCTGTTCCAAACTGTCACCAACCTGAAAGTGTCCAAGGCTCAGTCGATGCTGGGGCCAAGCATAGACTGGAAGTCTGCCACATTAGCTTTCTTACAGAACACAATGTTTATTAGAGGAAGCCTTGTTTAAAATATGCTAACAAATCATTAAAACTGAACAGTGGCCACTTTCCTTGAATACAAGGAACTTCAGTTGCTCACACCTTCCCTCCGCTCTTCATACAGTATTGAGGTCACTGTTAATACTTTGAACAGCTATTTATATGGCCAGGAAAGTGTGCTAAAGGATTTTATTGCACCTTACTGCACTGTTTCTGAGATGCTTCTTTTGTGGATCTGAGTCACTGACCTTTGTCATGTTTCTTCTCCCTTAAGAACCTCTTTTAGCCAGGCGGTGGTGGCGCACGCCATTAATCCCAGCACTCAGGAGGCAGAGGCAGGTGGATTGCTGTGAGCTCGAGGACAGCCTGGTCTACAAAGTGAGTCCAGGACATCCAAGGCTACATAGACAGACCCTGTCTCGAGAAACAAAACAAAACAAAAAAAGAATCTCTTTTAGGGCTGGAGAGATGGCTCAGCCATTAAAGAGCACTGTCTGCTCTTTCAGAGGTCCTGAGTTCAATTCCCAGCAACCACATGGTGGCTCATAACCATCTATATTGTGATCTCTGGTGCCCTCTACTGGCCTGCAGGTGTACATGCAGACAGCATTTATATATATTAAATAAATAAATAAATAAATAATAAAAAACAAATTAAAAAAACACCAAGAAGAGACTTGAACCCTATGAGCATATACAGGGGGAGGAGGTCCCCCTCAGTCACAGTCATAGGGGAAGGGAGTAAGGGGAAAATGGGAAGGAAGGAGGAATGAGAGGATACAAGGGAAGGGATAACCACTGAGATGTAATGTGAATAAATTAATTAAAAACACACCTCTTTTAACAATCCTCATTAGTTTAGCTGGGTGTTTGTTAATCTTTTACTTTCCTTCCTTCTGTCTCTACCCCTTCTCCTCTTTCTTTCTAGAAACCAACTCAATTGATTTGCATACTCTTTTAAGTCTCCATTAATTTCTGCTTGTTCTTTATTTCTTGCCATTTTCCTTGTTTGGGGTTTGGGTTGTTGTTAGTTCTCTAGGACTGTTGGGCTGTTCACTGACTTCCCATAGACACAGCTCCAAGTGATCCTCTTGGATCTGGCAGAGCTACAGCTCTGTTCCAAAGAACGTGGTAAGCTGTGCTCTCACCGTTACTCCCCCTCCCCCTCCCCCTTTTGAGACAGTTTCTCTGTAGATAGCTCTGGCTGTCCTGGAACTTGCTTTGCAAACCAGGCTGGCCTTAAACTCACAAAGATCAGCTTGCCTCTGCCTCCTGAGTGCTGGGATTAAAGGCAGATGCTATCACTACCAGCCTTCATTTGATTCTTAATTTAATTTGCTTTTCACTCAAATTCTCATTTTCATTTATTGGCTTCAGACTAGAAAAAAAAATATTTGCAGTGAAGAAAAGCTAAGAATCCTTTAATCCTTTAACCCTGACATGTCAGCAGCCTCTATGTGACCAGTGGGAAGGGCTGGAGGAGAGAGAGTGGAATTCTGTAGGGGGCTGAAGATATCTGGGGTCTCTGTTTTTTGTCAATAGGTCTCTGTCCAATTAAGGAGAAACACATTCAGGTATTACAGTATTAAGGTGACCACTGGAGCCTTGCTGATGCCCACAATCCAACAAGAGTTGGAGGCCAATTAGCTAGAATATGAGTTCAGAACTAAGTGGAAAACCTCACTAACAAGGAGAAAATGATTGCAAGACTTACCCAAGACTCTGTAATACCGATACGGATGGTCAAGTCAGATTCCAACTGGGGCCAAGGGCTTTCTCTCTCATTCCAGGGACAACATTTGGGATCTGGCCCACTAGCCCATCAGTCTTTGGGAGCAGTAAGTCCTCCAGTGTTCTCACTGGTTACAATGAAGGCAAGAGGTCTTAGAAGGCAGTTCTTTTTTGAGGGACCTGTCTTCTGACAGGTATAACATTCACCAGTTTATTTCCTTGAGAAGAGCTAGCAGATCTCCGTGTGAGTCCTCACACCCTTATTCTCTGTACTTAGCTTTGGCCTCTTTTGAGTTCTCACTTTCCCCTCTAGATCCTGCTTACAAAAAGAACTTACATTTAAAAAAAAAAAAAAAAAGCAGAACTTGTCATATGTAGCAGGTGGTCCTGGGCACCAAGGATAATTTATATATTTTTAAATTAAATTTTATTTATTTTTTCCTGATTTCAGGAGTAGATTAAGTAAGTAATGAATCTGTTCAGGAGACCCTCCAGGACAGGATCAGAATACTTCTACAGAGTCCTCTCAAGCACTCTAAAGAAGACAGGTCTCCACTAGGCTCTGAGTCAACTAGGTCTCACTCATCGTTAGTCCCCCAAGCACACAGGCAAGGCTATGTGACAAGCTCACTCTGGAGAACCCACCATGGACGTTTCCAGTACTGTCGGACAGTTAGGATTGGCCCTGTGTAGCTCACTTGTTTATCAGGTAGGCCCTAGGATTTATTCTAGTGCTCTCAGTCCAGGTCTGTCTATTATAGCGCTGACATTCCAACAAAGCCTGTTACTTTGGGAGAGATGCTGAAAACACTCCACTTCAGCACCACTCAAAATCTTTCTGCTGGGCATGGTAGCACACACCCTTTTGTCTCAGCACTTGGGAGGCAGAGGCAGGCAGATCTCTGAGTTTGAGGCCGGCCTGTTCTACAGAGCGAGTTCCAACATAGCCAGGCTACAGAGAAACCCTGTCTGAGGAAAAAAGAATCCTGCTTGATAGAGAAGGGATCGTGAGCTTTTAGGAGCTCTGGTTCCCCTTCAAGCTCTATGGCCAAAGAGTGAATTGTTGGTTGTTTGTCAGGGTACTCCAAGGAGGAAACATGCTCCAATGGAAGGGATGTTCTCATTCACAAGGGCCATTATTCCTGGGTCTAGCTTATATTTGGCATAAATCTGGGTCTTAAAAAAAACGTGAAGGTAGCTCAGAACATTTGGTAAACTGCCTACAAAGAGGGCCAGTTGCTAAATTAGTACTATTGTTATTTCCGTTGGTGCTAGAATTTCTCTAAGAATGTGATATTTGTGTGAGCACTCATGCATGCATGCAGAGAATATCAGTCAGGTTTGGTTGTTGCTCAGGAGCCATGCACTTTGGTTGCCTGCGCCCTTTGCCATAGGTCTCTCACTGTCCTGGAGTTTGCCACATAGGTTAAGCTAGCTCCAGTAAGCCCTAGGAGCAACTGGACCGTCTCTGCCTCCCTAGCACTGGATTACAGGCACACACAATGCCTGGTCTTTTTATGTAATTTTTGGCAATCCACCACAGGGACCAGGGCAATTACAAAAGCAAACTAAACACCCAGGGCAAGACCATAGGAAATTTTACCTGTTACAAAGCTGGTCCTACAAGATACAGCGAATAAAAAAGGCCACACACAAAGAAGCGGCAACCATGACCGCATCCTCTCCTCATCAGTACTAGGAGAGTCATATCTCCATCCTCTGGGCCAAACAAATATCAACATAGAACAACAGCCCAGCCAAACCACAACTGTGGTAACAGCTCCAATGGACACACATACCCACACAAAGCACTCTGTAGAGACTGGCTGAGGTTTCTCCAGTAGGAGAGGCATCTATTCCTTCATTCCTTCCAATACAAGATGGCCATATGGTATGCCTAGATGGACAACACTGACGTCCCACTGTGTGCTCTGCAGCTTTGACAGCCTTTAGAAGTTCTTGCCTTGGAAACTTGAGGCCACAAGACCAAAATAATCTGGGCGTGTTTAGTGAGAGGTAGGCCACAGCCGCCACAGTAATAGGCTGTGAAAATCTTGCAGCAGTTTCAAACAAATCTGAACTAGGCTTTTCTCTTTAGAAATGTAGTATTTAGGGTACAAGATTTTTGTTAAGTTTTTAAAATTCTATTGTAACTCACTTTTAAAAAGAAAGCGAAGACACCACAGAACTCACTGCCACGTCACCGGCTAACCTAGGGCAGTCCTCAGGGTCTTCACGCCCGTTCCATTCCCAGCCTTCACTGGGCCTCGCCCCGCTCTTCGCTGCTTCCACAGTGCTTGCTACCATTTACTCATCTGTTGATCCTCTTTACTGGGTGCTAAAAAGCCTACGCTGACACTGTCCTATTTCAGGCTAGCACCCAGCATGCACTGGGTCATAGGATTGGCATAATTATTACTGGACACTGCAATTAACTGGTCTTGGGCACACATTGCTTTTGAGGTGTATTAGAAATTAACATTAAAATAGGAGAGTGCCCAGAGGTAGGCGTAACTGACAATACACAGCTACACACATATCCTTATCAGCATGTTCTCCAAGAGCTGTCGTCTGGCTGTGTGCCCTGTAGCTCACTGCTGTGGCAAACCAAGCCTCCAATGGGTACAAAGCCCAGCTGCCTGGGGTACATACAATGAAATCTAAGTAACTTGGATGGCCTCATCACACACTTAGTTACAGGCAGTGGTGGGCATGTCAACGCTGGGAATTAACCTGGCATCCCGTGAAGAGTACCCAGTGCTCCTAACTACCTGTACTGCAGCTCTGTGAGATCTAAGACCTTCTTTTGGCCTCTAGGACATCTGCACACATACAGCATACACTCTCTCACACACATACATTAAAAAAAAGTCTCTGGTGGTATGGCAGGTTCTGAGTGGGAAATGGCACGAGAGTTTTCTAGAATGATAGTGATTGTGATGGGGGGCAAAATGTAAGCAAACACTGCCTTCTCATTTATATATATTAGAAGAACTGTAGTATGAGCTGACATTTTTAAATAGGTAGTCACCAAAACTACCATTTTGATAAATCTGTTAAAAATAACTTTGAGTAAAATTAAGATATAACTCTAGCCTATTACTTCAGAAATCTAAATTAAAATAATTTAAGCAAAGTGTTTTTAAACTATTATTCAGACTAACAAGGTAACTCTGGTAAAGGTGCTACATGCCCAGAACAATATAGTAAGAAAATCAGTTTCTGCAAGCTATCCTCTGACCTCCACATCAATGTTAAAAGCTAAAAATCAACCATTATTTCAGTGTTTGACAATCTCTGTATTTAAAATGAGTAAGGAAAACATTTAAAAAAAAAAAAAAAAAAAAAGGGACAGTGGTCTCAATATGTAGACCAGGCTGGCTTGGAACTCAAGAGCTTGGCCTCCCTCTGCCTCCCGAGTGCTGGGTTTAAAGGTGTGCACTGCCATGGCCAGCTCCAGAGCAACTGGCATTTACAGGTTGCAAGAAACTGGATAGGAGAATTACAAGACAAGTCTTTCCATACCTATCTCATGAAGGACAAAGATTTAAATCCCAGCACTCTGGGAGGCAGAGTCAAGCAGATCTCGGCGTTTGAGGCTAGCCTGGTCTACAAAGTGAGTCCAGGATAGCCAAAGGTTACACACTGTCTCAAAACACCAAAAGTGGAAAAAGAAAAAAAGAAAGAAAGAAAGAATGAATGAAAAAGATTTGAAAGAAAGAAAAAGATTTAAATCCCAGCACTTTGGGAGGCAGAGTCAAGCGGATCTCTTGAGTTCAAGGCTGGACTAGTCTATAAAGTGAGTCCAGGACAGCTAAAGCTACGCAGGAAAACCCTGTCTCAAAAAACAAAAACAAAACACAACAAAACAAAAAAAGATTTAAATCCCTACATCTTCCCTTCAAACTCCTTCACACATTTGCTTTTAACATTTTGCAGCTGGACTCCCTGTTAAAGGTAGGTTGGATCTCCTACTTATCAGTGACAACAGAGCAGTTAAGGGACTTGAGCAGGGTCCCAACCTGTTCTAGCCTATTCCTGAGTATGGCCCTGCCCCCAACATGGCCAAAGAGGAAAGTCTGTCACTGCTGAATTGTCAAGATACAACCATGGACCTCTGTGCTAAAAGGGGCATGAGGCATGTGCAAGCAACCACATGACACAGAGCTGAGAAAAGCCAGCATAAAGCACTTTTATTGCAATAATAAAACTTGAAACGCATATGTGGTGCAGAGGGCAGGGGACAAAAGCGTACTTTCTCTCACCAAATCACTACACAGGACAGCAAAGGGTGAGAAAGAACTGAAGGAAGAAAAGCCAGGAAGCCGAGATTAGCAGAGAAAGCCAAGCATCAAAACCCAGGAGATGCTGAAGCTGTGATGACCAGCATCGTTTTCTTAGAGAACACTCAAGGATTTGTCGTGATGGCTGGGCGTCCATTGGGTGGTGAGTCTACAAACAGCACCTTCAATTTAAACTTTCCATTAAAGTTCTTAAAATTTAGGAAGTGGAGCTTAGATAGTTACAAGATTACAAAAGTCCTGAAAATTCATTAGAAAAACTATAGAATGAAAAACAAATTAAGCCAGGTCACAAAGAAGGCTTCAGGGGTCCCTGCCGGCCCAGGGACAGACACTGTAGTGCCCAACACAGCAGTGTAGGGACCTGCTTTAAAAGGCAGACGGTTTCAGAAGGTGGGAGGGCTGTCAGAAGAAAAGGCTCCCTCCCTCCCTCCCCACTTCAGTTTGGGTAGGGCTTTCAGTTTAATAGGACCTCCCTCACTGGAGAAAAATCCAGCCCTCCACAGAATCTCGAATCTGCTATGGCTTTGCAGCGCAGCAGCAAGAATGTCTTAATATATAATAGATAAACTTTTCGTCCAAAAATGAAAATAAAATAAAAATTCTTGCAAATCCCACCCCCAACACCAACTCCTATTCTAAAGGTAACCCATCGCTTGTGCTGTTAATACTTGACAATGTACTTCATTGGAAACCTAAATCTGAAAACACTGAAACTGAATCTTCACCCCAAAACAAAGTAACTTGAGGTTTATGGCATACAGTTTAGGTCAACACACACACACAAGGGGAGGAGGACATGGAGGTGTCCGAAGCAAAGCTGAGTGACGGAACACATTCAGTCGGGTAGGTGTCTGTACAGAGTGGTGGGACATCAGTAAAAGCTCCGCATGGATTCATGTGCACCATCTGGAGGTACCAGATCCCTCCATGGCAGATCTGTTGGGATAGAAAATCTGTAAGTTCCAGTAACTTTGTTTTCTGTGTAGACAGCCACAATATTATCTGTCTTGCCAAGTATATCCTGAGGAGCTGAGAGATCTTTCGAGACCAGGCAAGCACCTTCTTGGGCTCAGCTTACCACGTGTGATTCATACAGCGTTTCTCTTAACCTAGCATTAAGTTTAGCTTGCTGAGGACAGGAGGCTGCTCCTCTCACCACTAATGCTGCAGACAACACAATCATCACCAGAATCTAACTTGGCTTCAGGTTTCTAACCAAAGTATCCTCACCTAGCCCCTAGCTGTGGCGTCTGGATTCTAGGGTAGAACAAACAGCAAAGTCTTGGCCAGCTGTAAGGGTAACATTCATGTGTGAAGACTCCAACAGCCACAAGGAAAAGGCCATACTACTGGGATGCTGAGCTTAATGTTCTAAGAATGCAAGAGAGGAAACGAGAAACAAGCTTCAGTTCTACTTTGCCACCATACGGATGTGGGCAGGCCCTGTTTCCTTCACTAGGAAGGACAACTCACGCTCCTACAGTTTCCTTCTAGAACTACCTGATCTTAGGGCTTCTTCCTTGAGGTGCTGCTTTGTAAAGATACTTTTCTTACTAGCTTCTAGAAGCATAGGGAAGAACAAAGCCAGAAAGAGTTTTACTTCTAAAAATCTAAAAATGCTAGCAGCACTAGGAACTTGGCCTGTGGTTCCAAAGATCTGAACTCAGTAAGCTACATATAAAGTTTAAACAGCTGCCATTACCACTAGCTCCTTCAAGATACATGCCAACCTGTGAAGGGGGAGGGGCAAGAGGAGGGGGGAGGGAGGGGTGGGGAGGGGAGGAGAGGAGAGGCAAGCTGAGAAGAGAAGAGAGAGGAGAAAAGAGAGAAGAAGAGAGGAGACAGAATAGCCATGCGGTGTTTTCGATCCTTGCCTCTAACAAATACTGGCTTAACAGGAGAGCAACAGAGGCAGTTAGAGCCTTCAGCACTAAGTACTCTTACCCATATGCAGGAGCTAAGGGAGGAGCCACCTCTGTCATTCCAGTTTTAGAAGCTCCACATCGAAGACAAGAGTAGCATATGGTGGGATGATGCCTGGGTGCCCAGTGGCTCCATAGCCAAAGTCTGGGGAGATTATTAGTTTGGCTCTCTGGCCCACACTCATCTGTGAAAAGAACAAGGATTAAACTCAGTGGGGCATACTCCCAGTCTCTGCACAAGCTGAGTAGGTTACTGGGTGTCCCTGGCTAAGATAGTGTTGACCGAGACAATCTTGTGACTGCAGCTGCCTGTCCAGTAGGCAGCACCCACACCCTGAAACACTTGGGAAGCTGGCAGTCACACTAGATGAGACCCAATGGCAATTAAAAACCCCTCTTATAAAAGGGTCAACACATAACAATGTCACACAAACCATTTTCATACTATATTATTTGTACCATTAAGACAAGGGGAAAGGCAACATGTATTTATACAGATGTAACCCATGGATGTGGCAAATCTGAACACAGAAGGCGGATTGTACTTTGATAAGAAGCTTAAATAAAAAAACACACATTAGAATCTGAGGACAGTCGACTATTCTGAGCTTCCTATATTTATAGATTTTTTTTGGGGGGGGGAGGCGGAGGATCTCACTCTGTAGCTCAGGGTATCATAGGCTGGCCTCAAACTTTTAGCAATACTCTTGCTCAAGTTAGGTTAGGAGTCAAGCATAGTGGTGCACGCCTATAATCCCAGCACTCTGGGAGACAGAGCCGAGTGATCTCTGAGTTCAAGGCCAGCCTGGTCTACAAACTGAGTCCAGGACAGTCAAGGCTACACAGAGAAACCCTGTCTTGGAAAAAAAAGAAAAAGTCAGGTTAGATTTATGTGTTTGCAACTACATCCAGTTTATACTTACAATCTTATGGTGAGACACTTGAAAAAAAAAAAAAAAAAAGACACTGATTTTCCTGGGGAACAAGACAACATAAATACCATATATAGTACTTGTGCATTTATACTTATTAACGGAAGATACCTTTAGAAGGATAGTAGTGTAGCCCTCACTAACATGAAATTTACTATGCAGCCAGAGCAGGCTTCAGCCTCCCAAGTGCTGAGATTACAAGTGTGAACTGCCATGGCTGACCATGGCTTTATCTAACAAAATTCAAAATAACCATTCCCATTAGCTCAACAATTCTACTTTCTAGATTATCCTGCTAACAACCTATACATGCTGATCACAAAGCATACTGACTTTATAAACATGTCCATACTATAGATTAGCCATCAAAAAGTAAGATCCCAGTGGGCTTCTAAGGTACAACATGGAAACAGGGTCAAAATACTGTTAGATGAAAAGGGAATCTTTCAAAATTGCACCTGTTGCTCCACCACACAACAGGGACATATGCAAAACCATGTTCATAGCAGCCTTATTCATAATAGCCAGAACCTGGAAACAGCCTAAATGTCCCTCAGTTGAAGAATGAATAAAGAAATTGTGGTACATTTACACTATGGAATACTACTCAGCTATTAAATCCAAGGAAATCCTGAAATTTGTGGACAAATGGATGGAACTAGAAATGATCATGCTGAATGAGTTAACCTAGACCCAGAAAGATTCACATGGCATATATTTACTTATAATTAGACACTAGCCCAACAGAGATGTCCCCTGAAAGTCTTCACTTACCACGAGATTGGGATAGATGTGAGGACATCCTACTGGGACTCTAGGTGAGGAAGTATAGGAGAATGGGGAAATAGAAGGACCCAAAGCCTACAAGAAGCACATCATGACGGGCAGATCTGGGCATCTGCTCAAGCTGCTGCACCAACCAAGGACAATCCATGCAGTAAATATTGAACTCCTACTCAGATCTAGCCAACGGACAGGACATCATCCACAGCTGTGTGGAGAGCGAGGACTGACTCTGACATGAACTCTGGTGCCCCATATTTGACCACTTCCCCTTGGTGGAGAGGCCTGGTGGCACTCAGAGAAAAAATAATCAGGCTACCAAGATGAGACTTTTTTTTTTTTTTTCCGAGACAGGGTTTCTCTGTGTAGCCTTGACTGTCCTGGACTCACTCTGTAGTCCAGGCTGGCCTCGAACTCACAGCGATCCTCCTACCTCTGCCTCCCAAGTGCTGGGATTAAAGGCGTGCGCCACCACGCCTGGCTGCAAGATGAGACTTAATAGGCTGTGACCATATGGTGGGGGATGAGGTCCCTTTTTGTCACAGACCTAGGGGAGGGGAATAGAGTAAAAAGAGGAGGGAGGAATAGGAGACAAGCAAGGTGATAACAATTGAGATGTAATCTGAATAAATTAATTTTTTAAAATTGCACCTGTGGCAGGATCCTGTTTCTGGGAACATGGAGCCAAATCAGCATCAAGAAATGGGAAAGGGGCATGTGCCTCACCCCCCTCACACATAAATGACCTAACAATTGATGGCACCTTCACTATCTGATGGCACTTCACAGTATAACCCTATAGAGGTTGCAACTGTGCCTAGTTTCTAGAACTTGCCTGGAGTAATACTTGCACACATGTAAAATGAAGACTGCAAGACAGGCATGCAGTATTGTTCATGCTACCAAAATACTGGGAAGGACTCAAATGGCCTTCATTAGGGTGCTGGCTAACTGAATTATAGCACCCATGACCCCCAGAGAGCATTCATCTATATGGGTCCTGTCACGTTCAGGTATGGAGTGTCAAAATTGGTGAAACAAGGCAATTTTATGCAGGTAAAGGCAAGGCAAGAGCATTCTGAGTCAGCTACACTAAACAAAACCCCCCATGAGGCTGGAGAAACTGCTCAACAATAAGGGCGCTGACTGCTCTTGTAGAGGACCTGGGTTCACTTCCCAACACGCACATGGCAGCTTACAACCATCTCTAATTCTAGTTTCAGGAAATCCAATGTCTTCTCTGAGGGCATGAGACACAGATGCAATGTGCACACATATATGCAGGTAAACATTCCTCATGAAGATAAAAGTAATGAATCTTTAAAAACAAAGAATGACCCCTCACAGCATCTTATCTGTGGGGAGAGCATACCTGGGCTACCCCTTCTTCCCAGCCTCGGATCACCTCCTGCTTGCCTAGCATAAACTTGAAAGGCTTGTTTCTGTCCCGAGAGGAATCAAATTTCTTTCCATCTTCAAGCATCCCTATTTAAAAAAAAAAAAAAAAAAGCAATTGTAACATGAGCAACCAAGAGAAACATGAAGCAGTTCAGAACACAGTAGCACAGGTCCCATCATCCCAGCGGTGCCATGGGGAATTAGCCATCTCTGAGGGATTTCCTAGGGCCTCACTGGCAGCTCTGTAGTTGACCTGATGCCAATGCAGTCTGTTACCTCTCTCTTGCCCTGGAGTTAAGAGCATGAGCTTCTGGCCATGACCTTCCCAGCACCATGGACTTCTCAGTTAGCACAGTGGCTTCCTCTGCTTGTGTGAGGCCCCCACTGCAACTCTGCCGCAGTAACAGGGAGCAAGCACATAGCATTCTCTCCCAGCCCTGCTCCATGGCTGGCTGTGATTGTACACATTGCTGCTCTCCATGGTGGGTGCACCGAGTCCTCAACTAGAGAGGAAACTTCAACATAATGGGAAAGAGACAACAGGAGAATACGTTTCCCAGCACAAAAGAAACAAACACAAAACCTGGCTGGGCGTGGGAGCGCACAGAACTCAGGAGAGGCAGGTGGATCTCTGCGAGTTCAAGGCCGGCCTGGTCTACAAAAAGAGTTCCTGGCAGGACAGCCAGGGCTACAGAGAAATTTGTCTCAAAAAACCAACCAATCAACCAACCAACCACAAAACAAGAACCTGAGCACAGGCTAGCTTTGAACCTGCCAGTCTTCCTGAGAAAGTAGCCAATAACTCGGACGACTAGAGGAACTGACACAGGCTAGCTTCACCCCATGCTGAAGCTTGTCCTCACAGCATGTCCCACTTTACAGGTGAGCCTCTGGAAAGAAGTAATTTGCTCAAATGGCAAAACTAGACAAAACTACTCATACCATGTTCCTTCAACTGGACTGCTTTCCCAAGAGTCAGGCAGTCCACAATGAAAAGCGAAGCCCAGCAATGGAAATCCTAGAGCCTGGGCACTGTGAGAAAAGAGGGGTAGACGTCTGTGGCATTACATCTGCAGCTCCCTTTTCAAAAACATCCCTGCATGGGTTTCTCAGGAAGCCAGTGTCAGCCAACTGGGACAGCTGACCCTGGGCTCCTGGAAAGCTCTCAAATGCAACCCCAGGCTGGAGGGGGCTAGTGGTGGGCCCAGACCTGATATGCAACACAATAGGGTTGGAAGATCCATTAAAAAGGAATTCTCCTGTGTGTTTGTTTATTACGAGATGGAAAACCTTGAAGAAAAAAATCTTAACCTAAAAACAATGTCAGCCCTGATCAGCAGTCTGAGGAAACAGATGAACTGAGTGTTATCACACTCGCCAGACTTCTAGACACTAACAAAATAGGAAACAGGGTGGAGGCTGCTGTCCTGAATAAGAGTCAAGACGGATGTCCTGGACAAACCCGGCTTCACACAGCCCAAGACTTGAGGAAAACAGAACCCACTCCTGTTCCAAATCTGTGGAAGAAACAGGAGGTGGCACTCTAGAACTGTTGGGCTGGGGTCTACATTTAACTTGCTTTTACCAGAATACAATTACCACCCGACAGAACTGACAAGCAACAGGCATGAATGGTCTATTGGTGATGAGGGGACCAGTCTCTAGACCACAATAACTACTACACAACACGCCCACTGACAGTGCAAATTCAGCCATAGGAACCACCCAAGCACAAAATTATGAAAAAGATGCCAAGACTCTCAGAATCCTTTCCCTGGAGATGTGAAAGACTCTTCATTTTGCTTATGAAACTGCTTTAACAGAAATAAGGGAACCAACTCTAAAACCCTGTAGCTCACCCAAGGTCAGAGCCAATGAAGAGGGGAACCTGACTCCAGCAAAAAGTTTTATTTAGCCCAGCGAGGACTGTGAACCATGAAGGGTAACTGATAACCAGAAATAGCCCCTTCTGGTCTGGGCTCTTCTGAGCAGACCATGAACTTTAGGACCCAGAACAAAGGAGTAGTCCTGGCCTTTAAGTTTAACTGTCTGCAAGAACTTGCTTGGGAAAAAAAAATCAGATAAAAGGAGCTGTAGAGATGGCCCAGCGATTAAGAGCACTGGCTGATCTTCCAGAGGACCTGGGTTCTATTCCCGGCACCCATATAGCAGTGGCTTACAACAGCTTGTAACTCCACTTCCAGGAATCTGAAGCCCTTTTCTGGTCTCCATGAGCAGCAGGTATACACATGGTACATACACTTAAGATCAATTAAAAAAAATAATCCTGAGCCAGGTATGGTGGCACATGCCATTAATCCCTGCACTTAAGAGGCAGAGATGGGCCAATCTGATCTTCATGGAGAGTTCCAGGACAATCAGGGATATACAGAGAGAGCCTGTCTCATAGACAGACTGACAAAATAAAAGGTCCTGAGAAAAACATGACCAGAGGGGCACTTGAGCCAAGGCTATGGAATAGCTTAGACCCAGACTCCCGCTCCTGATGCTCCTGATCCAGCATCGACTTTCTAGAGTAGCTACAGCCCATCCCAGAAGCTGAACTCAATCTAAGCCTTTCTCTACACCAGTTACAGATGATGTACACAAACATACAGGCCAGTATGAGCCCTAGGCTAATGTACTATTTCTCTTATTTTGTCTACTATTTCCCTTACTTTCTTTACAGGAGTTTTCTAGAAAAGCTCATTCTTAGGGAAAAAAAAGACCCAAGAAAACAGCTCCTGAGTTAGAGATAACTCAGCTGGTAAAGTTCTTGTTATGCAAGCATACACTAAAGTTCAGCACCCATGCTTTAAAAAAAAAAAAAAAAAAAAAAAAAAAAAAAAGGCTGTGCATGGGCAGGGCAGCAAGTGTGGGTGGGGAGTAAAGACAGGCTTCCTGGGCTTCCTAGGCAGTCAGAGCAGCCAATCAGCTCCAGGTTCAATATGAGATGTCCCCATCTCAAATAAACAAACAAAGTAAAGAGCATCTGAGGAAGACAACCAACTCAACTGTTCATTCAACTGTTCTTAACAAAGACTGTGTAAGGATTTGATGATGAGCACTTACTGCAGCCTCCATATGGTCAGAAACACCAATGCTCGGATGTAGTTCCCAACTACTACTCCCAAGAATTTGCTTTGGGGAGATAATTATGGAGGCAGTAAGAAACAGCAAACACAAACGAACAAACAAACAAACTAGTAGCTGCCCAGAACTGAGGGAGAAATAGAGCAAAGGATTTTTAGTGTAAAAAAAAAAAAAAAAAAAAAAAAAAGAAAAGTAGTAGTGGATATGTCATTATATACCTGGTGTAATCTGTCCACACTCACAGAATCTATACCAGGAGCATATACTATGGATCACTGTAGGGGAAAAACGTTTTATATGCACACACATAGTCATTCCTCAGGCACATTCTTTTTGCGTGAGTCTTTCATTGGAACTATGCCAAGCAGAGCAGGCTAGCTGGCCTGGGAATGCACAGACCTGCCTGCCACTACCTCCTCATCTAGCCGTCAGTGGAATTATAGGCATGTATCACAGCATCGCTTTTTCAGATGGAATCCAATCTCAGGTGCTCATGCTTGCAAGACAAGCACTTTACCAACTAAGCCACGGGTACAAGACACACAGCGTGTATGTCCCCATTCCCAGGTTCACCGCTTTTTACACGTGCACTGCCTCACTTCTGTTCCTTCCTCCAGTTTCGTGGAGTATCGATAGCTGCTCCAAAGGCAGGTGGGGGACGCAAGCTCTGTGGACCTGTCAGACAAAGCTTCATTTGATCTACTCAGCACGTCCCCAAAGTAGTGTTGCCACTAGAAGTAAACAAGTGGGATAAGACACCAAACGTGCTTCCCTGATATGTGACGACAGGACCAGTGTCTGTGTCAGGACCCAGCACACATGCCTACACTGTATGTGCACAAACAAGCAAAATGTGTAAAAACAGTCCTCATGAGTAATTCTCATTTTTCAAAAGAACCTAATTATGATTCTACTAAATATGTTTCACAATACATTAATGAGCTGTAACCCACAGTTTAAGAAATAAAGTAAGGCTGGGCGGTGGTGGCGCACGCCTTTAATCCCAGCACTCGGGAGGCAGAGGCAGGCGGATCGCTGTGAGTTCGAGGCCAGCCTGGTCTACAAAGTGAGTCTAGGACAGCCAAGGCTACACAGAGAGAGACCCTGTATCGAAAAACCAAAATAAATAAATAAATAAATAAATAAATAAATAAATAAATAAATAAAGTAAACTGGGCATGGTGGCGTAGGCCTTTAATCCCAGCACTCAGAGAGGCAGAGGCAGGCAGATCACTGTGAGTTCGAGGCCAGCCTGGTCTACAGTGGGAGTCCAGACAGCCAAGATTATACAGAGAAATCCTGTCTTGAAATACCAAAAATAACAAAAACAAAAACAAACAAACAAAAGCCAGCCAATATGCCTGGCTAAATCAAAAGAAATACCCAAAATAATTCTCTTTTTTGTCAAATCTGAACATGGCTCTGACCTGAGTAGGATCACATTTAGATTATGATGATAATACACAACATACTATGACTCTGCACACTCCTGCATTCCCAAAGGCAGTAGAAAGCTGCATCCTGCACATGACACACACTGGAGCTGCTCTGCCTGAGTTGCCTCAACTCACTAACAGCAGGCAAGATGCTCAGAGGACCACAGCTTCTATCTGCCGCTGAGGCAGTTAGTTCTTCAGTGAGGGATGTCTAACTCCTTTATTCATGTGGGACACAGAGGGGCAAAGGCTCTGTTAGCTCAAGAAACCGGATCACTACCTTACTCTCTTTCTCATGAGCTGCTGTCTAAGGAAAGAGGACATGAGTTTTGTTCCAGAGCTTTAGACCGTAGTTATTTCCTGTCAATCTTACCTGTGGAGCTGAAGGATTTTTTTCCCCTCATAATCAAGTTTTTAAAAAGTTGTACTTATTTATGTATTTTATGTGTAAGGATGCTTTACTACATGTACGTACGTACACCAGAAGAGGGCACCAGATCTCATTATAGATGGTTGTGAGCCGCCATGTGGTTGCTGGGAATTGAACTCAGGACCTCTGGAGCATCTCTCCAGTTCCCCAATAATCAAATTCTAAAAGGTAGATAAATATCCCTAGAAGTAAGGGTAGCTGAGTGAGTGCCCCACAGGCCCAAGCTAAGAGGCAGGGGGCTGTAGAAGGAGGAGACGCAGAGGAAAGCAGCAATGGTGGAAGGCCTGAGTATGTGTGCATGGAGCTTACTGAGAGTCATGCTTCTCAGCTTTGATGGCGGAACTCGAGAAAAGCACATGGAAACAGCTAGACAGGATTTCAATTTTCTACCAAGATGAAAGAAAATGGACACGACTGTTTCTGAACAGCCAACCAATCAACTACCCACCTCTCTACAGTACCTAAGAAAGCCTCCATGAAACAATGCATTCAAGACTTTAGACACAATAAGCTCTGAAAGTCAGGGGAAAAGGAGGGCCAGCCTCCAATGGCTCCAGCTCACATCCTTGAGTGCTTCCTGAGGTGGAACAGGGATGCTCCCCAAGGAAGCAAGAGTCAACAGAACAGACTACCACATATCTACCCTCCGCTCCATACACAGAAGAGAGAAACTGGGATTTGCTGGGCACGGTGGCACACATCTTTAATCCCAGCACTCAGGAGGCAGAGGGAGGCAGAGCTCTCTGAGTTCAAGGCCAATCTGATCTACAAAACAAGTCCAAGACAGTCAGGGCTATTTCACAGAGAAACCCTGTCTAGAAAAACCAAAACAACAACAAAAACAAAACAAGCAAACAGAGGATTCATATTCACACTGTATCAAATATTATTTCATCTAATGTGGGGAGTGTATGTGTGTACACACGCATATGTGTTCATTCCTGTGTTCACGTGTAAGTGCTACGACACACTAATGGAGGTCAAAGGGCAAACTTAGATGCTAGTTCTCACCTAGTTTGAGACAGTCTCTTGATCACTGTTTCATACTCTGGGCTAACTGGCCAGTAAGCTTTCAAAGACTCTGTCTTGACCTTCCATCTCACTGCTAGAACACTGGGGTTACATGCTATCATGCCTAGCTTTACATGGGGATGTGGAAATACAAGTCCTGAGCCACCTCTCCAGCCCACAAGTGTTACTTCGAAATGGATCATGGGCCTAAATATAAATGCTAAGCCTGGGCAAAGAAATCCTTGCAATCTTAAGCTAGGCAAAAGGTATGGTATCTCAAAAAGCACAAGCCATAAAAAACAAAACAAAAACAAGCCAACAAAAAACCTAGACATAAAAATGCATTTAAAATTACTTTAGCCAGGCTGTGGTCGAACACACCTTTAATCCCACCACTCAGAAGGCAGAGGCAGGTGGATCTCTTGAGTTTGAGGCCAGCCTTGTGTACAGAGTGAGTTCTAGGACAGCCAAGACTACATACAGAAACCCCGTCTTAAACAAAGAAATAAAACAATAAAGAACTACAATAAAGGCAAGAATAAGGAAGGATGATTGCCAAGTTCAAAAGCAACCTGAGCCATATAACAAACTGAGTAAGAAAACAACCAAAGTAAATGAGAAAGCTTTGAACCTATACTTTACTGAAACAGATGTACACAGAAGTCAAGTGAGCATGAGAAAAGATGTTCTATATTTTTAGTCATCATAAAACGCAAATTAAAACCATCAGGAGGAGCCGGGTGGTGGTGGTGCATGCCTTTAATCCCAGCACTCGGGAGGCAGAGGCAGGCGGATCGCTGTGAGTTCAAAGCCAGCCTAGTCTACAAAGGGAGTCCAGGACAGCCAAGGCTACACAGAGAAACCCTGTCTCAAAAGACCAAAAACATCAGGAGGGATATTACTGATTAAAGTGATTAACTAAGAGACTGGCCACATCAAGTACAGAGAGGACATGACAGTGTTGGTGCAATGTAAAACAGAGTCATCTACTTTGGAAGGACCTGAGTGTGAACATTCATGCCCCAAATGGCCCAGCCGTCCTACATTTCAGTGTCATCCTAGAAAAATGACAGACTACACTCATACAAAGACTCCTACACAAACGTTTAGAACAAATTTTTCCCCCCGAGACAGGGTTTTTCTGTGTAGCCTTGGCTGTCTTGGACTCAGTTTGTAGACCAGGCTGGCCTTGAACTCACAGAGATCCACCTGCCTCTGCCTTCTGAGTGCTGGGTTTAGAGCCTTTTGAGTCATTCCTGAGAACCAACCCAAGCACCTATCAAATAGAAAATAGACACATAATCCAAACACAGCAACAAAAAGAAACATATTACCTATACATGGAAGACAGAAGAATCTTCAAATACTTACACTGAGTAAAAGAAACCAGCAGAAGACTAAATACAAACTGGCTGGTTGTGGTGGTGCACATCTATTATCACAACACTCCAGGAGGCAGAGGCAGCAAGTTCTCTGTGAGTTCTAGGCCAGCCTGGTCTACAAAGCGAGTTTCAAGACTAGAGACCCTGGCTCAAAAACAAAAAGCAAAACAACAACAGCAAACCAAGCTCTGCACCAGAAAGCACTTAAGCAGCTAGGGAAGGACACAGACGGAGCCTCACAGGTAAGTAGCAGGCTTAAGAAAATGTACACTGCTGTAGTTTCAACAGTGCTTCACTGTAAATATAAAGCCCAGGCTGGCACTAGCCCATCACCTCCCGCCTCTGACTCCAGGTTGGCTAAGACTGTAAGTACGAGCCACTGCATCCAGCTAAAACACTTTAAACGTGCAACAGTTACTGTATGACAACTGTGCCTTAACAAAACTTTAAAAAGGAAAGTAGGTTGCTGATCCGGGAAATGCACGTCTATACTGAAGGCCTGGGGAGCGCATTCTGAGGTCAGCTACATCAACAAAGTGAGACCCTGCTTGCAATGACAGAAGGGAAAAGAAGTAAGTAGTGGCATTTACTAAACCCCTGCAAATGCTGCTCAGCTTGTGCTCCACACAGAGACCGGAAGCAGGGCAAGGAAGGGAACAGGTCAAGTCTCAGCAGTGCTCCATCCCTGTCAACTCCTAAGCACCTGGAGCTCTTGAGCAGTGAAATATCTGGCAGTTACCAGCAGAATCTCCTCAAGAAAAAGCAGGCACAGAGAGAAGGAGTCAACTGAGGCGACAGTTCACACATAGCAAGCTTTCTGCTCTCAAGGCCACACTTACAGCTTCTGGAAGCAGTGGTCACTTTCACTTCTGACTATACACCAACTCCACCTCATGACTGACAGTTATTTGAAGAGCTGCAGAGCCTCCATTTCCATTCTTAAATCATGGTACTCAGGTTCCAGTGGCATTTGGCTCAGCACTTGGCTCCACTTGCCTGACTTAAGGCTTCCATATTTAGACCTTCTTCCCTATGTGGCAAGCAGCAATGAGGGATGCTCCTAGAAGGGCTGGATTTACTTCCAGAACCTTTAAGTTTCTAATTAGTGAGAAAAATGGGAAGAGCTGGGGGTGTCCCATATAAAGCACAAGACCATGAGAATTGGAAAGGCACACATCTCATGTAGCTAGCTTTTCATTGCATTTGAGCAATCAGACTCAAATCCTTGCAGGAGAGAAAGATTTTAGTGCTAGGCAAGCACTCTACCAGCCACAGGCAGGTCTGGAATGTGCTCTTGTTCACCAGTAATGGGCAAAGGGAAAAAAAATCACAGGTAGCATCTGTCAAGCACAGGACCAGAGTGCCCTAGGCTGAGCTCACTCACACTGCTTGGCTCAGACCACAGAAACCAAGAGGACCAAGATCAAGACTCAAATCCACAGCTGGGCGTGGTGGTGCACTCCTTTAATCCCAGCACTTGGGAGGCAGAAGCAGGCGGATCGCTGTGAGTTCGAGGCCAGCCTGGTCTACAAAGTGAGTACAGGACAGCCAAGGCTACACAGAGAGACCCTGTCTCAAACCCCCCCCCACCCGCCCCAAAAGACTCAAATCCATGAGGACCATTAGCTATTATTTCAGATTATTTCAGGCACATTTTGTTTGAGGAAAGCAGAGTCCCAATATGGCCTCTCTTGGGAGGGGAGCATGACAGACAACTCAAGAGACTCACGCTTTAGTGCTTGTATTGAAAGCTCATTCACAATGTTCACCAATCTTTCCATGAGGTTTTCACAGGTAGTGTTTTACATTGACCCAAATATGAGAAGTTACAAAGAGAAAACTTTAGCCCCCTATATTTAAATTAAATAAAATGATCAAGTAATTGAACATCCTCAAACCAAAGCTAAGTTCCTGTCATTTACCAATGGAAGAGGGAGAATAGTTTGCTAAGGCCAAAATCCAGACAAGTTTCCTAAGTACAATCAGCACAGCTGCTGGATGGAGGGGGCGCCACCCAAAGGCATGTCAGTCTGCAGACTTGCAACTGAAACCACTCAGGACTTTCCCAGGTGGAAGCACTGCCAGAGGCCTGGGGACAGACCTATTTCCCTTCCCTATTAGACACACAAGCTCTCCAAACGCACTCCTGCATAACTTGTGTGTTAGAAAGACAACATTCCTATGCTAAGTTCACCAAAGGGGACAGGGGAACAGTCAGCTGTTCCAAAGCTGGTCATGGGGTTACTCTGACGATGCAATTGAACAGTGTGAAGATCAGTGAAGCACGGTACCACTGGAACATCAGTCTAGCTGAGTACCTGCAATTGAGTCAGTAGAGGAAAGACAGAAAGAATGCTGCTAGTAGTGAGGAGAAGCTTCTCACAATGATACACTTGTAGTAGTGGAAGTTTTAAGTTTTGGTGTCTCTAAAAACTGAGTTTTGTTATTGTAAACATGTTTCTGTTTTCATCCTAAGTGTGGGATTATTCACACAGCAGCAAACTATCTGCCTCCTGTGGGTTCTGAGAGGGGCTCTTTGCCATCTGCAGATAGTTTAATTCTGAGGACTCTGGAGAAAGAATAAATGTCATAGCCTGGGGGGGGGGGGCTGGGGCTGGGGGGGGCATGCTCCAAGAAGGGAGGACACAGCTCCCCCTGGCTGCTCTTGGTTATTGTAGTTGCAGTTTGAGAAGTTGGAGATACACCGAAGCAAAGATTGGACATGCCCCAAGGAACCCAGTGATCCTAGCCAGCAGGAGGGAGCTAACTACGCCCCTTCTCCCCACTGACCTTCTTTCTTTCTTATCCAGTGTTGAGGTGTTGGAAGAGATTGGGGTGGAGCAGGAAGAAAGAGATAAGAAACCCAAGTTAAAATAGATTTTAAAAGTAGCACCTACAAAACTCCACTATACTCAAAGAAAAAGCAATGGCTCTTCAGTGAGTGTTGGAGCTGTTTTAGTCTACTCTTAGGCCCCTGTGACTGCATGCCAGTGTAACCTTCCTGCACTGGGCTGCTTCTTAGAAGGATACCCTTGAGGAATGGGTACTGCCAGAGGTCAAGCAGCTACCCAAAGAAGGAAAAGTAGCTCCATCCCATCACTTGCCTAGTTCACTAAGTCAAGCAAGCATATGCCCAACTATGAGGAAACACTTATCTCTGGCCAAGTCCCTTTAGGTTCCATGACCAAAAGTTTTCAAAGTTAAGACCTACAATGGAAGGCGCTGTGCAACAATATGAAGAACAGAGGTCGAGTAAACTCC
>OU015742.1:83678486-83693287 GCA_907169655.1 Acomys percivali
TGTCTCTGCTCTTGCTCTCCCTCAGGATGAACCTGAAGAGCAGCCAGAGAGTCTTTGAAAACACAGACCTGATTTCCCCTTGTTTCTTAAGTCCTCCCATGGCCCTCCAGCTCTTTCAGAAAAGAATCTAAAATCCTTAAAGTGGCTCACGAAAGCTGCCATCTTTCTGATCTCACTGGTTTCACTCACACTTCTCCACTCCTAGCCCTTCGCTTGCTGTTGAGCTGCCCTAATTCTTACTCAAATAGGCCCTAACTCCATCAGCTATAAACCTAAAACGTGACTTTGAGGCCTTTGTCATTTAAAATCTTGCCCTTTCCTTGGCACTAATGAACCATACATCTTTGCACTACAGCTAAAAACCTACAAGGGTAGGAATTGTGTTTTCCTTCATTCTTAAATTTAAATTTTTTTAAATTATTTTATTTTATTTTATGTGCATTGGTGTGAGGTGTCAGATTCCTTGGAACTGGAATTGCACAGTTGCAAGCTGCTGTGGGTGCTAGGAATTGAGTCCTCTGGAAGAGCAGACGGTGTTCCTAGCCACTCAGCCATCTCTCCAGCCTGGCTTACCTTCTTGATGCCTGGTACAGTACCCTGCGCACAGTGAGTTTATATAGGGAAATTAAAGACACCTTCTGTGGGAAGGACTGTAAGCTTTGTCACAGGTGAAACAGTCTTGGCGCGATTTGCCCTTGGACACACCATGGATACTCCCTGAGATTAACCTTGAGATAGACTGGGTGGAGCCATCCTGGGCCTGGAATTCAGGAAGCAGACCAGGGGACTCCACCAGGACTATTGTGTTTCTAATCGACCCTCAATGGGAGAGGGAAACCAGCCCTTGCAAGTGAGTGACTAGCAGGCGGAGAGGAGAGAGGAGCAACAGGGTCAGCTTGAGCTGCATTTAGATAGAGGATCAGTGCACAGGCCAGAGACACCTAGGGACCCATCCCGTGGAACGATACTGAAAGGTTCACTCTTCTTTCCCTCTTGTGTAAGCTAGTTGGGTTGTATAATAAAGTTTCATTGTTAAAAAACAGAGCCTACAACCTTCTCCCTCTTAGGTACACAGACCTTGGGTAATCCTTTCTCCTGCCAGCCTGAGGCAATGACGACAAGACAAGGTGCCACTTCCTGCAGGAAGTTCTTCTAGCTTACAGGTGCCAGTTGTTCCACAGGGATTTCAATGACTGGCCTCGTAGCCAAGGCTCTCTCCCACCTTCAGACACCATCATGGAGTAATAGAGGGAAGGGTGAACTATGGGAGGAGTATCAACAACAAAGTCCACACAGGTCTAAGTACTTTCTCTATCCACACTAAAGGAAACAGAAACAACTACTACAGTAGCAGGAACGTGGGAGTGAGGCAGTGTGGTAGCTGTTAAACAGAGAAATTTAGTTTAAGAAAACACATAGGCCTGCATGAGTGGTTGGCACACTTGTGACAGAAAGTGCAAATCCCAAGAGACACAGACATCCCACGGTAGTGAATGAACCTCAAAAGCAGCAAAACTGTAAAACTCGCTTTGGAAACAACTGAGTTGAGTTTCATTTGGGATTGGACTGGATCACTTTTGAGGGGAAAATGAAGATACCCTTGTTCATGGCAGGGGTTTTCAGAGGGAAGACACCAGGAATTTTCAAGTTAAGATGGCCCAGCTAAGCTGGGCACAGAAGCATATGCCTGCAATCCCAGAACTTGGGAGGCAGAGGTAAGGATCTCTATGAGGCTAGCCTGGTCTACATGGTGAGTTCCCGGACAGCTTGAGCTACACAATGAGACCATCTTGGAAAAACAAAACAGAACAAACAAAAAAAAAAGATGGCCTAGCTAAGCACAGGTTACTGAATTACGAAGTGTTCACACCGGATAGTAGCAGTGCATATGACAAACTGGCAGCCACTGTGCCACGCAGGCAGCAGCATTTGGGGACACATTTTGTTTTGAAAAGCACCCTACAGGAGAATCATGCTTTGGGGTAAGACAAAGGAGCCTTCCCAAAATAACAGCACTTGTGTGGCTGATTCTTGGACAACTGCAGAGGAAGTCAACCTTTCCACAGCAGGGTCCATTTCATTCTGCCAACATCTTACCAAACTGAGGAAATTTAGAAACACAATCAAACCCTAACCTGTTCACACAGCCAAGGTAGTACAGGCCAGCTGCACCACTGTCACATACAGGTGGCCACAACGACCCCCACTAAATCTACAGCTTCCTTACCCAGGCCCCAGGAATGGCTACAGCTAAGCAATCACTCCACTCCATCTCTTCTGAATAACTACTCCCCTCCACCCTCCCACCACCGCCCTAGACAAGAGCTCCACTGCCTGGTACATGGAGCATAAGGAATCTTAAGTACAATATGAACAGAGCCATAGCTGCCACATGCCTCTGTTCACAAGGTGCCACCTTCTCCGATTTTACAGTAGCCAAAAGATAATGACAATTTACTTAAATTCCTAGAGCCCATTAGTGAACGTAAACTCAGCAGAAGACCTACATCCTTTATGGAGCATGCTTAACAGCATTATGTCTGCCCACAGGCTGGACTACCCTCATGCATAGGATTCAACCAGGTACTGTATATCCTCCAGAGGGAGAAGGTTAAAAAAAAAATCCATGAGAGTTCAAGACATGTTCCTCCAACTCAGAGAAAGTGTGTTTATGGCAGCATACCAAGGTCCCTATCCCCACTGCCTGTTATTCCTTCACACAATCCACTCCAGTCTCTGGGCTTTGTACAAGAACTCTTCCTCCAGATGACCACAAAGCCCACTACCAAAGTTGCTGTGAGTGATGCTGGGATGGGGAGTGTCACTCATCAGGACTTTTCCAACTCTCCATTAAAAGCAAGTCCCCCAGCTGGGCAGTGGTGGCGCACACCTTTAATCCCAGCACTCGGGAGGCAGAGGCAGGCGGATCGCTGTGAGTTCAAAGCCAGCCTGGTCTACAAAGGGAGTCCAGGACAGCCAAGGCTACACAGAGAAACCCTGTCTCAAAAAACCAAAAAAAAAAAAAAAAAAAAAAAGCAAGTCCCCTTTCCCCATCCTTCTGTTTTAGTCTATTGTGCCTCTTACTACATGATGCGTCACATTGTCATACAGGTCCCCTCTTGAGCTAAACCCTACTAGATCAGGCCTTTCTCTACTTAAGTTTACCGGCTTTACTTGTGCCTGATTTGTTGCTGCAGAAGAGGAGGGATTGGGGAGCGGGGGTGGGGGTGGGGGTGGGGGAGGAGATTCTTGTCAGAACTCTTCTACATAGCTCCAGCTTGTTTTGTGACAGACAATACACACTAGAAAAATATATCACCTGAGGCACTTCTTAAATAATCAGTTCACCAAGAAACAGCTGGTGGAGGAGTGAATAAAATGAAGAAGAGAAGAAGGCTGAAGAAAAGTTAAAGCTAATGGACCAGGCTTGTCTTAGAACTCTGACAGCCCCAGGCAGGCCAGGAGAGGGACACAAAGAGGCTATGGATGACTTAAGCCTGATCTCAAGGACAAGGTGTCTAGCTACAGGGCAATGTACTATGATAAGCTTCACAGCAACCATGATGCGGGGGAGGGGGGGATATGTGGAAATCCACTCAGCCTTCAAAGACTCAACTGTGCTTCCTGTCCCACCTCTTCCCTCCTGTCTCAGCCAAGGTTTGCCGTACCCCTTAGCAATCACTTTATATTCTCAGTGGCACCTCAGAGGCTTTCTTGGAGGTCGAAAGCCCTAGAAAAAGGCTTAACAGTGGCACAAAGTCAGTCCTTACTAGCATTTAAAACATCCTTGAGGTTGAGGGCTGGGGATGCAGCTCAGTAGCTGAAATGTTTGGCTAGTACCTGCAGTGACCCAGAGTTCATCCCTAGCATGTAGGGTTGGGGGTGGGGTCTGGTCACCTTACTTCCTTTGTTGTTTCTCTGGACCCATTCTAAATCAGCGGAAACGGACTCCTGGCTAAACTCACATGATCAAGAATACTGATCCAACTCAAGCCTCAGTCAGTCAGCGGAACAATATGAGCCAGACATTCTGAAGGAAACAGAAAAACCGAGCATGGGCTCCAAGACTTCCACCACCCACCACTCAGAAGCACAAACAATGACCGGAGAATGACTGAGGTCGATAGAGAGGGAAAACCAGAGATGAGAAATAGGGGCGTTCTGTCTTTGAGGCTCCTTTTCTTCTAATCTTAAAAACAACCTTCTCTCTGATCACAGGCCTTCAAGATAGTCTATTCCCAGACACTTAAAAGTCTTAATGCTACGGATGTGATCTCACAGCACTTCTACCCCCTTCTCTCACGCCCCCACAGGTCTCAAACAGGTTCTTCCTGGGAGGCTGGTGGCAAAGACTCTCCGGAACAAAGCCACCCGCCCTCAGGAGAACAGCCTATTCTGTGAGCACGAGGCACAGCTGGCTTCTCACTAAGGCGTCTTTGTGGAGTTTATCAAAATGAAATAAAAAAGAAAGCTTTTGTTCTAATGCGTGCCAGGGTCCTGCTGTTGTTCTGGGAATGTGTGGGTGGGTGCCACCCGCGTGGAGAACAGACTTGAAGAGGCATTAGGAGCCCTAATGGTGTTCTGGGTCCCACAGCCATCTGTTCTTTTAGGAAAAGGCTCCAGTAAATTATTTCTACCTACATGCTGGTACTTGGTTTTCAGCAGCAGTGAAACACAGGCCAGACAAGGATGAGACGCAGTCTTGGACACAGACAGATACAGCCAGGCACTGTAGCGTGGCTGCCACAAACCAAGGTAAAGAGGGCTGTGGGAAATTCAGGGAACTGTCCACTGACCCACACCCTCAAACCCTTAAGCCAACTAACTGTTCTCAGACTGTGGGTTGCAACTGCTTTGGGGGTCAAATGACCCTTTTATAGGGGTTGCCTTAGACCTTCAAAACCATGGATGTTTACACTATGATTCATAACAGTAGTAAACAAAAATAATTTTTTAGTTGAGGGTCAGTGCAACATGAGGAACTGCATTAATTAAACATATGGTTACTTAGAAGAAGAAGAAGAAAAGGAACAGTATTCTTCTTCAGCTTGTTATCAAAGATGACAAAACGGATGAGCGATCCCTCTACTAGCCCTCCAAGACTAAGGTGCTGACTGTGGTCCCGTCACAACAGATACTTTAATGTCCAAACCACCCTGCAATTTTGTCCCTGACTAGAGTCTGCTCTCTCCAAACACGTCTTTCAGTATTTGTCCCACTGGCAACATTTTAAAGGTTCCAGTCCTTAATTCCTTCCATCTCCTGCCCACTTCTCTACTCAAAAAGTCATAGACATAAGGGGAGGGGGAGGCACAGAAGGCAGGATATGAGTTGCCTTTCTTCCCTTCCCTGTAAGTCATCCCCCTCAAGAGAGGGATCCTCTCCTGATCAGGGAGAGAAGGCAACTTGAGCCTTAACAGCTTGGCCAGATCAGCCAGGAAAAAAGGTGGGGGCGGTGACAGTGGAGGGGGGAGGGAGGGAGAAGCAGAAGAAACAGAGGAAGGATGGGGAGGGGGGACAAAGGAAAGGACGGGAAAGGGACGGGAGGGGGGAGGGAAGCCGATTCCTATCAGCTGTGGCTACACCACTCAGCCAGCCTCGCTATGAAGTCACAGCCAGCTACCCTCCCCCTCCCCAACCCAGAAAGACCTTGTAAGGGCATGGAGTCAAAGATGGTCCCAGGGCCAGCAGTCCTGCCGGTCTCGGTGCTTGAATTCTACCTGGGTGTGCACATCTTTAAATGTTTTTCCTTTGATTTAGTTACTGTGTATTGCACTCACGACCCCCACCCCCAGTTTCCTTTATCTGAGAAAAGTCTCTACTCCCAGAAAGGGGAGTCGGAGAATGAGATGGGTGCATCATTGCTCTGGTAATCACCGCCATGGAGGGTAAGCTCTGAAAGAGGGTCAAAGAGTAAGAGGCACTGCTTTATCTGTTTCCTGAGCGGCATGTGAAACCGCAATAATGACTTAGCAAGTCAGTGGGTTGTTTCCCACCCGCCCCAGAAAGGTGAATTCAAGGGTTCCCAGAGAAAGGGTGGCTGGCTGGGCCGACTAGGCATTAACTCCCCCTTTTAACTATTTAAGAGAGAACCCCAAAGCACGGAAAAGGCATCCATCGGGGCTCGAAAAACAGTTTAAAGCTTCCTCAAGGGTCTCTGGTCGGGAGCGTGCGACCTTCGCCAGGCGATGAGCTCTCCCAGTTTCCGTTTCCCCGGCTAGACAGTAGGCACCCTGCAGCATCCCGGGGCCGCCTACCTCCCGGGGGTGTAAGAGATTGCGCCTGCCCGAAATCCGGGCTCGGAGCGATGGGCCCAGCCTGTCTCTCCGGGCAAGGCCACCGCCCAGGCCTCGGGCGCCGGCCACGCGGCCACCACGCCCCGACTCACAGCCAACACCCCCCCCACCCCGCCCGCCGCCGCCCGGCCCCACCCGGCAGGCCCGACTCACCCGTGTAGTGCACCACGCAGGTCTGGCCCCGCTTCGGGAAGGTGCGACCTGAGGAGGAGAGACAGACTGCAGGTGAGTGGCTCCACGCGGCGGCAGGGGGAGCGGGCGGAGGGCGTCTACTCACCGTCTCCAGGAGAGATGGTCTCCACCTGCACTCCCATGGCGGCGGCGGCGTTGGCGGAGGAGGACAAGGACACGGGCGGCGGCGCAGCGGTCGGCGTGGAGCCCGAGCGGACCTGGCGGCGGTTCAGCGGCTCGGCTTCGTCCCGGTCCCTCGGCGTGTCTCCTGAGCACGCGCGCCACACTGCACTGCACGGCACGCCCCGCCCTACTTGCGCGAGGCACTCACGTCCTTAAAGCCCGGGCGGCTAGGCGGAGGGACCGGAAGTCCGGAGCCCACAGATTCCCGGATGCAGCTGCAGCGGAAGAGGCATCCTGCTGGCTGCTCCCGGCCTTCCTATGTGTATCTGTACCTCTGAGACACGGCAGAAATTACGGGGTACATCAGTTACTCACAAAGTCACGTAGAGATGCTTTATACTTGCGCAAAACTCATTGTCCTGTAAAGACGATAGTTGTTAGTAGGCCTTGCACGTTTGGAGCCAAGGAAATGTCCCTAAGTGGCCCTAGGTTCCGAGCTCCTCATTGGAAAAGTCAACGTTAACACTGTCCTGTATGAAAGTCCACTTTTTTTCCGAATACATAGATATTGATATATATGTATGGAGTTATAGACGGACATGGTGGCACATGAAAGGTAGAGGCAGGTGGATCTCTTGAGTTCGAGGCCAGCCTGGACTACAGAGTGAGTGCCAGGACAGCCAGTGCTACTCAGGGAAACCCTGTCTTGAAAAGCCAAAAAAAAAGTCACACACACACACACACACACACACACACACACACGTGTACATACATAAATATATGCAAATGTGTGTATATACACATATATGCTTGAATTCCCTCCTCACACAAGCTTCTGTGGGTTTTACTTGAATACCTCCATGGACAAATAATCCACTACTTTAAAGAATAAACACTTAGTGGCTCAGGGAGAGGTTAAGAGCACTGATTGCTCTTTCAGAGGACCTAGGTTCAATTCCCAGAACCCTCAGGGCAGCTCACAACCGTTTGGTGTACAGACACACATGTAAGCAGAACACTTATTCACATAAAACTGCCAGGGTTGATGGTGCAGACCTGTACCCCTAGTGCTGAGGAAACAGGTACAGAGGATCCCAAGGGCTCACTTCCCAGCCAGCATAGCCTAATGGTGAGCTCCAGGCCAATGAGAAGCCCTGTCTCAAAAGAGGTAGACAGGGCTCGACGTGGTGCATGCCTGTAATCCCAGCACTGGAGGCAGAGGCAGGCAGATCTCTGAGTTTGAGGCCAGCCTGGTCTACAAAAGCAAGACCAGGACAGCCAGGGCTGTTACACAAAGAAAATCTGTCTTGAAACAACAGCAACAACAACAAAAGAGGTAGGCAGGGACTAGGCTCCCAAAAACTGTATGTCCATTGAAGAACCAGCCTGCCTCATCTTAGGCTTAAAAAACAAATTCAGAAATTCAGAAACTAGACCCTTCCCTCTGACCCTGCCAGACTGAAGAGCTGCTCCTTAGGGTTACACACCTTGACACACCTTGGAGAGGCATACTTTCAGACTGCCTGAGTGAACTACAGCAAACACCTTTTTTTTTTTTTTTTTTTTTTTTTTTAGTGGAGGCCTCCTCTGGTAAGTCACAGAAGCTTCTAATTTTTTTGTGCGTGATATCTGGTTTCTGGTTCTGTTCTGGTTTTATATGACCCCAATCTAGAGACTACAAACTGCTTTAAAGGTGTTCTACACCATGCGAGACCCAATAGTCCTACAAAACTGGAAAACCCTGGCCTTGCTGAAGGCTGATGTAAGCCAGTTTAACCAATGTCATTCTTCCATTGGCAAAGCAGAGTCTTCTGATGAATACCCCATTGCTCTAATCCCTTCCTGGCCTCTGGGTAATATTCCAGCCTTCCTTGGCCCTAACAAAACCATGGTGTCCGAATTTCAGCAGGAAGTAGTTACAGAGCAGAATATGTGGACCCTGGAATATTAGGTCAAAGGAAACTCCCTGGCAAAGGGGACAAAATGGCTACTTATAGTACTTATTAGCATATCACAATTATATGGCCTTAGAATATTTGTCCTAAAAAAAAAAAAAAAAAGCCTGTAGCTAAGGCTACAGAGAGACCTCTCAAAAAACCTAAAAAAAGAGAATATTTGTCTTTTTGTTGTTGTTTTGGTTTTCGAGACAGGGTTTCCCTGTGTAGGCCTGGCTGTCCTAGACTTGCTTATGTAGACCAGGCTGGCCTGGAACTCACAGTGATCTGCCTGCCTCTGCTTCCTGAGTGCTGAGATTAAAGGCGTGCGCCACCACGCCCCGCAGCAGATTATTTGTCCTATCTATGCTAACCAAACAGGTGTAATTTATGAATGAGCAATTCATCTTCTGATGCATCAGAAATTTTGTTCCCCGCCCCCCAGATAAAGAATGCTAAGATCCTATCAAGGATTTGACAAGGACACATAAGACACATAAGAGGGAATGAAGAACCAGTCGGCCTCCATCTTGGACTTAAAAGCCATCTTATAATAAAGACAAAATACTCATTCCTGTTTATGATTAAGCCTCTGGCTCTCCAGGATTGGGCTATGTCCCACCTGTAACCATAACTGCAAATGTTCCAGGAATGACCATCATGCCTTTGTTTCAAAAGTTGTTTATAGGGCTGGAGAGATGGCTCAGTGGTTAAGAGAGCTGCCTGCTCTTCCAGAGGTCCTGAGTTCAATTCTCAGCACCCACATGGTGGCTCACAACCATCTATAATGGGATCTGATGCCCTCTTCTGCAGATAAAGCACTCATATGCAATAAATAAATAAATAAATCTTTAAAAAAAAAGTTGTTTATAAACCGTCTTGCAACCCTTCCTTTGTTTCAAAAGGTTCTCTGACCGACCACCTATGCCTGCTTTGTTATGCCTACCTTGCAACTGTGTCTTTGTTTCCAGAGGCCGTTAGGGCAGACTTGTTTGCCCTGCTCCTAAAACCCCACCTATTTTGCCCACCAAATCCCCCATTTGGAAGCCTCCTCTTCCTCACGTTAAAGGTGGCTCTCTCAAACTCCACCTTAGCGGGAAGCAACCCAAGTACATGCATTTTTAAAAGCTTGCTTTAATTAACTGCCTGCTTTAATTATTTTGGCCGTGATGACTTGGGTCAGCGGCCTTTCCCCTCCCATCTTTGGGATTAACACAGCCTCCACACACATACAGGCGCACAGATTTGCACATACACATACACTCACACTAAGAAGAGAGTTCTAGTTATAGTACATTTAGCAATGTCTGACTTTAGATTACTCTTTTTATTTCATTATGGAAGCCAAGAAGCTCTCCTTTGCTAGCCTGAGTTGAACTTCTGCTACTTGCAGCTAAAAGAGTCTTGGCTTATATAACACCCCAGCTCACAGGTTTCTCCACTGCTTGAAGGTGTGTGTCATGACTACAGGGAGCTCTCCTGCTGAACATGCATCAGAGTCACCTGCTAGAACCCAGACTGTTGGGCTTCACCCCCAGAACCTCACTCTAGTGTGACGTGTGACCAGAGAATCTGTATTTCTAAAAAATCCCGCAGCAATACTGAAATTAGTTGCTTTTTGGTATCTGTAAATATTGTGGTCAGAGCCGGGTGGTGGGGGTGCACACCTTTAATCCCAGCACTTGGGAGGCAGAGACAGGTGGATCTCTGAGTTTGAGGCCAACCTGGTCTACAAAGAGAGTTCCAGGACAGCCAGGCTATTACACAGAGAAACCCTGTCTCAAACAAACAAACAAACAAACCAATAAACAAATAAACTTGGTCAGAAAGGGAGGAAAGATTTATTCCAGCTTGTAGCACCAGAGGATTTCAATCACCATGGCAAAGAAGGAGCATGTGGCCATAACACTGGACCAGGGAGCAGGGGACAAAGCAGAGACCAGGGGCTGGGTGTACTCTTTAAAGGCCCACTTCTGGTGACCTTCTTGTCTCCAGTTGTAAGCTGTGGAATCCTTAGTTTCCATAGCGTCCCACAATATTGCCACCAGCTGGGAAAGTGAACACTGCACACTGATTCATCAAACCATGGCAATCTTGTTGGCCCTGCGTGATCAAGCTCTATCCGGAAAGACAGCAAAGACTTAACTCCCTGTCCTAGTTTGCTTTCTATTGATGTGACCAAAAGCAACCTGGGGAGGAAAGAATTTATTTCATCTAACACTCCACGATGAAGGAAAGTCAAGGCAAACACCTGGAAGAAGAGGCCATGGAGGGTCGCTGCTTACTGGCTTTCTCTCCATGCCTTGTTCAGCTTGCTTGCTTACACAACCCAGTACCACCTGCCCAGGTGTGGTACTCCCTTCCTATATTGGGCTGGACCCTCTCACATTTTCTCAATTGTAGTTCCTTCTTCCCAGGAAATGCTAGCTGTATTGAATAAACAAAAACCAAGCATCACACTCCCTCAGGCTCGTGATTCTGACACTCTACACCCAAAGCTGTGGGAGTCCCTTGTGCTGGAACTTCCTGGGCCATGCTAACAGGAAATATTCTGTTCTGTTGCTCCCCTTGCTTCTTTAGAGATCAGAACTTTTTGGTTCTGTGTAGCTCTAAGTTACATTTCCCAACTGGCTTTTAGGGCTGAAGAACAAGCCTCAGTGCCCATGAACTCAGGGTTAGACCAGAAGCTGGGATCACTGTAGCCACAATCAGAGGGACTTGCGGCCCCAAGGCAGTTGCAAAGCACTGTGACCAAGAAATAACATGAGAAACTCAACTGCCCTTGGAGGTCAGGGAGGTCTTCAAGCTCCAGGCCGAAGAGAAGCAACCGAGTCGACAGCAGTAAGGGCAGCGAGGGCTGCGGGAGTATCTGAGTGGTAGAATGCTTGGTTAACATGTGACCCCCCAAAACTAAATGCAGCATTGGGGGTGTGTGTGTGAAAGCAACATAAACCCAGAGACCCTTCATGAAGGTGGGATGGTATCTCCTTGAGAGTCCAGTGTTTGTGAAAGGATTAGGCCCTTGAAGGTTACCTGTGCACAGCTCATCTCCATACCCTGGAGGAGGCTTTGTACAGTAAACTCAAGACCGTAAGTTCTCTAGGTTTCACACCCTGGTGCCAGCCACGTAGGTGGTAGGGGCAGGGCATCTGCTCACAGTGAGTTCCTGGTCCCTAGCATCCAGTGGACTTGGGGTGAAGTGTCAGCATCTGATGAACTCCCTGTAAGTTCCCAAGCCTGGGGTAGGCTCTCTCCATTGTCAGTGGACCCTTTAACGGTCCAGGGTCATCTTCACTGCAGCTTCTTAGTGGAGAATGGAGCCAAAAGCTCAGGCCTCCCATTCTTAGGGCTCCTTCACTGCTTTCCAGGCTATTCCCTCCCAATGGTTGGGAATTAAGGTTTCTCATGCCTAGAAAGTTTGGCAGGGAGGTGGAAGAAAGGACAGCATCCATATTTTAAGACTCCACAACTAAATGGCTAGAAAAATGGTTCCATGGGCCGAGCACACTTAATAAGTACACCCATTATGTGAATACTGGAACACAATAAGCTTTGCTTCTCTATCTTAGAACACTTGGGGACAACGCTCCTTCATGGCAGGTGGGTGCTACACTAAGGATTCAGGTTTGCAGGCATCCTTTGAGCTTGTAGTCTTCAGCAGGTGGTTGCCACGGACATTCTGTTGTCTGGGTTAAATGACAGAAAATAGGGAACTTGGGAGGTTTTCCTGACCAGGCCTGGAATGACTAGCCCTTCCATTAGCCACCCAACCATATTCAATTGCAAGGCAGGCTGGGAGAGGCGCCCAGCAAGGACAGGGAAACAGAGTTGGGTGGTGGCATTGTGGCCTCCATTGTAGTAGGTGTGTTTGAGAGCCTCCTCAACTAGACTTTTGTAGGGAACTTGAAGATTGTGTGAACCATCTTCAACTTCATGCCTTGTTTCCTGAGTCAGAGGCTGTACACATAGAACAGTCAGCTGCTACTGTTGACTGCCTGGTTCTGACTCAGTATTTACCAAGAAACCTCACAATTGGCGTTCCACCTCGAGTCTTGTGGGAGACGACAGTTTGAGGCAGGAGAGTTTGATTTGCCAGTTTTTGGGCTTCGAGACACTGCCCTCTGCCCCAGCACTCTCACTTCTGGTGCATTTCAGAAGCAAACTTCTCTTCAGTGATTAGTCTTTAAATTGTGTGTATATGTGGGTGTATGTGGAGGAGAATGAAGGCCCCTGTGGAGGCCAGAGGCATCAGACACCCCGGAGCTGGAGTTAGAGGCAGTTGTGAACCACCAAGTGTGGGTGTTGGAGATCAAATTTGGTCCTCGGCAAAAGCACTACTTGCTTTTTCCAGCTGAGCCATCTCTTCAGCCCCCAGAACTAAGCTTTGTACAAAGCACTGCAGGGCTTGCAAGCTCCTCACCCACGGCTCCTCCTCCTCCTCCTCCTGTGTGTGGGCTCCTTTGCTGCTAGAGGTTGCCATGTGAACAGCTCCAGCTGAGGAAAGCAGATGTCTTCTGACTGAGGCTCTGAAGAAAGCCATTGTATCCCTGCTTAAGAGAAAAGAGAAAGCCAGGTGCAGCGGCTCACACGTGTGATCTCAGAACTTGCTAATCAGAGGCGGGAGGATAGCCTTAAATGCAGGGCCAGTGTGGCTACCGAGTGAGGCCTTGTCTCAAGAGAAATGGTGGAAGAGGAGAAGGAAGGAAAAAATAGATGCTCAGGACTAATGCTCCTTCATGGCAGGTGGGTCCTTTCAACATTTGACCTGTTGCCAGGTTTCCTGCTAAGGGCGCGCGCGCGCGCGCGCGCGCGCACACACACACACACACACAATGTTTTCTTCACTCATCTATCCACCCACAACTTTGGTTGTTGTGATTAGCACTGCATTACACCCAGGGTGCACACATTGCTTTGACTGGCTGATTCCTTTGAATATATGCCTGGTGGTGAGATTGCTGGTTCACAGGGTGTTCTAGCTTTGGTTTTCATAAATGAATTCCATATTCTTTCTCACAGTGGCTGTACTAGTTTACACCCCCCCCCCCAACGCTGTACTTGAGAGTCCCTTTCTTTTGCAACTTCACCAATATTGCTTTTCCTTCCTTCTTTCTTTTCTTTCTTTCTTTCTTTCTTTCTTTTTTCTTTTTACAATAGCTGTGCTAACCAACTTTCCATTGCTGCAACTCAATTTCCTGTAAAAGGAAGAGATGTGTATTTTGGTCCATTGTTTCAGAGGTGTCAGTTCCTGGCTACTTAGCCTTGTTGCTTTGGGCCTGTGGTAGAGCAGGACAGCATGGTGGGAGCCCAAGAGGACAGGGTCTGCTTACTTCAGGGTGGCCAGCAAGCAAATAGAAAGGAAGAGGCTGGCACCTCAATATCCACTCCAGGACAGGCTTCCTGTAGCCTTTCTTTTGTACTCTAAGCACATCTTCTAGGCCTTCCAAGCTCCCAGCAGGCTACAGGCTGGCAGCGAGGCTTCTAGCACATTTGCCCTACTGGGACTTAGATCTAAACCAGAGCAATACTTTTTTGTTGTTGTTGTTTTGTTTCTCTGTGTAGCCTTACTGTCCCGGAGCTTGCTATTTAGACCAGGCTGGCCTCAAACTCACAGAGATCCTCCTGCCTCTGCCTCCCCAGTGCTGGGATTAAAGACATGTGCCACCATCGCCTGGCTTGTAGTATCCATTTTAACTGAGTTGATCACTGTAGTTTTGATGTGTTTCCCTCAAGATGGTGGCATTGAGCAGTTTTTCCATATGCTTGCTGGCCATTTGTGTATCTTCTTTCGAGAAATGCCTACTCAGATCATTTGCCATTTTTAAATTGTATGATTTAGTTTTATGCCTTTTCTGCTGGATGATTTGAGTTCCTTACATATTCTGGATGTTAATCTCTTGCAGAGGATTAATCTACAAATATCTTCCTCATTTTGTAAGTTGTCCCTTAACTAAAATTCCCTTTGTTGTGCAGAAGACACACAAGGAAACACAATGGGGCTCATTGCTTTGTATACTAATGTAAAATTTCAAGCATCCTTATGGACCAAGCAAAGCAATTGTCACCCAGAGACAGGTACATTTTAAAAACAGAATATGCTTCTCAGAGCCTTGGGTAGAAATGAGGACTCTGACACACTGGAAAAATTCCAGAGTGTTCAAGGTGCTTCCAAAGTACACAAAACTGCACTTCCTGTAAGAATAATAGCCATGAGGGATCATAACATATTGTGTGTGTGTGTGTGTGTGTGTGTGTGTGTGTGTGTGTGTGTGTGTGT
>OU015742.1:83698217-83735513 GCA_907169655.1 Acomys percivali
TTTTTTTTTTTTTTTTTTTTTTTTTTTTTTTTTTTTTTTTTTACATAGCTGTGAGGAAGTGGACTCAGGTCCCCACATCTGGGAGCAGAGGTGGGCACTTTACCAGCTGGGCCACCTTCCCTGGGAGCAGAGGTGGGCACTTTACCAGCTGGGCCACCTCCCCTGCAGCCACGATGCTTTGCCCACAGGAATCCCCATAGTTCCTTTCCTCCCTCCTCCTCTCCTTACAAAAGTTCTCAGATCAGGGTCCTCAGGTCCCCACATGTCCTCAAAAGCTTTTTAGGGGATGCACAAGGACATGTTACATTTCATAATATCAGGACATCATTTGTCTTGCTTTTTTTTTTTCATGAATACTGTGTTTCCAGAAGCCATATGGCCTATGTGGTTGCAGCCGGTTGGAACAGTTTTGGGGAGAGGCAGCCCATGCTTTGTTGAGCTAGACCACCCAGAGGGTTTGCAGCAACATGGAGCAGGCTATTCTTCATGCTGATTTTTGAGTAATACAGCCAGCTATTTTCGTTAAAGATGCTGACTTGTTATTTTATTAATTTCCATTTTTAATTTTTGTGTTACTGGAAACTGAATGCAGAGCCATGAGCTATACATGAGTGAACAGTAAAGCAATTTAGAAGTTGGGGCCATTCAGCCCCTCCTCCCAGCCTCCTGACGCAGTAGCAGGGTTCCCCTAGTTTTTCCTCAGCACTTCCCTCAGCCATTTGTAGCTGACCTTCACTCATTTATGACTCTGGCAGACTCACAGGCACCTCATGGCCCACCACTGGGACCCAGATCACTTCATTATTCAATTCTTGTCAAAGAAGCTTCTTCTTGTAGTAGACAGGAATTAACAAGAGATCCACATCTGGACAATGGCAGACAGAGACCTGGGAGCACTCAGCAGCACTAAGTGGGATGCCTTTGTCAAACCCTCCCCTAAAGGCTCAGGGATCCATGCAGAGCAGGAGGGCAAACGTTTGCAAGAGCCAGAGGTGGTAAATGACTCAGAAGACACAAGAGGGTGGCACATTTATGAATTCATAGAGACCTTGACAGCATGCACCCTTAGACCTGCATGGGCTTGAACCAGACAAACCCCAGCACTAAGAAGGAGAAGTGGGCACAAAGCCCCACCCCTAACCAAGAAGCTACTGCAATTGATAACTGCTGGGAAAAGGAAAATAAATTTTCTCCAATGTAGTGACACAAACACTTTAGGACAACCCTCTGCTCAGAAGCAATTGACCATAGCAAACAGACTCTAAAGGTGTGTGTGTGTGTGTGTGTGTGTGTGTGTGTGTGTGTGTGTGTGTGTAGTTTGTTACAGTTTCGTAGTTTCTGTCTTCTTGGTTTGTTTCTTTTTTGTTTTGGGTGTCTGTTTGTTGAGTCTGGGGAGAACATGAAGTTAGGTGACATAGGGAGGTGGGAGAGGGTCTTGGAGGATTTGGGAGAGAGGAAAAGATACCCCAAACTATTGTGTGAGAACAATCTAAAAATTATTTTTAATGTAATAATAAAAAAGGGTTGAGCTGGGGAGATGGCTCAGTGTGTGAAGTGTTCACTGCGTAAGTATGAGGACCTGAGTTTGGGTCCTGGCACCCGTACAAAGGCAGGTGCCAAGCCTACGGGCCCTCAGGATGGGGCAGACACAGGAGGATCCCGAAGGCTTGCTAATCAGGCAGTCTGGCCAAAATGTTGAGCTCCCAGTTCAGTGAAGGCAGTGGAGGAGCACACCTGACATTGACCTCTGGCTGACACACACCCACATAAATGTGTGTGCACACATGCACACACACCACACAAAACGTTTAGGAAGCTTCTCAGTTGTAATGTTGGCTGTGTTGACTATTGACATATACTGGTCATGGCTTTTTTAAAAAAAGGTGGTTTTGGAAGGATGGCTCAGTGGTTACGAGCATTGGCTGCTTTTTCAGAGGGCCTGGGTTTGGTTCCCAGTACCCACATGGTGGCTCACAACTATCGTAATTCTTGTTGTAGCAGAGACAATGTCCTCTTCTGGTCTCCATGGACATTAGGCATACACGATACACAGATATACATGCAGGCACACACTTATACACAAAATAATAATAAAGAAAAGCCTTTCAGGTCTGAGTCTTTTAGAGTATGAAGAAAGCCAGGTGTGGAGGTGGTCTCCTAGAAGCTCGGCTTTCAGGAGGCTGAAACAGGAAAACTATTGTAAGTTTGAGGTCAGCTTAAAAACTTTTTTTTTTTTTTTTTTAAGTGTAAAGGGTTCTTCCAGCAAAAACATCTAAGAACTGGTGGTAACAAAATATAGCTGATCCAGGCACAGTGGTGGCCTATCCAGCACTCAATCAGCCTGGGTTATATAGTGGGACACTGTCCAAAGGAAGGAAGAGAGAAAGCGAGGGAGGGAGGGAGGGAAGCAAAGGCAGGCTGGATAGCTAGCTAGCCCAGCACTCAATTCCTTCCCAATTTCCTCCTTTTCATGGCATTCAGTACAAAACGCTGTAACTTGCAGGCCGCTTCTCTGGAATGCTGTCCTGTGTAGCACTGTGTGATAACACAACAGGCTCAGTGAGCACTCAGGGCTGAATATCCACCATAGGATGGGAGGTTGGCCGGTGATCTCAATCTCCCAAGTCCTAGAGTACAGTGACACCAGTGACACCATCCACATGATGGTGTCTAGAGGCCCTGGAGGCATGAAGGGCTCTCCTCAGAGTTGCCTATCTGGAGCGAGGTTACTGTAGCTGGATTCCCTGCACTGGCTGAGGGTGGGAATGCGTGAGGCAGGCCAGTCAGGGAAGGACCCCTCAGCCTTGGCTGGGCCAGGCAGGGCTTTGGGCACCAGAGGGTATGGTATGAGCTGAGGCACCATGAGAAGCAGACCCAAAGACAGTCAAGGCAAAGAGGAGATCATAGGTTGAGGGCTAGGGCCAGAGAAAGGGAGAGTCTCCTTGCAAGCTTCAGTCCGGGACAGGGGTGAATGAGCCCCATAGTCTCAGCGTTTAGGGCAGATACAGCGGTAGGAGAAAAATCCTGACTCTGCCGTGTCCCTGGCCTTGACTTTGGGACTGAGCTTGAGGGGAGGCCAGTTGCAAGGAGGCCTGGAAACAAACCCTGGGAAGGAGTGAGGGATTACTCGTTAAAATTCCCAATGCAGTGCTGGCACACCATACACAACAAATGTTTTTTTTTTTTTGTTTTGTTTTTTGTTTTTTGTTTTGAGTGTCTCACTGTGTAGACGAGGTGGGCTTTGAACTCATAGAGATCTACCTACCTGTGCTTCTTGAGTGCCTGGATTAGAGACAGATGCCAGTACACTCAGCCCGTGATTTTGATTCTTATTAAAAGAACAACGGTCCTCTGGGTCTGGAGGCCTGTCCCACTGACCCAGAGGAATGACCCTATGTCTGACCTTCACCCCCGTCTGTAGGGCTATGGGATGAGGCAGGTGACTGGGGGAAGGGAGTCCTGCACCAGTGTGTTCAACAGAGGCTCCTGGGCAGGGCTCCAGTTTTGTCCCCTGTACCTGCTTCTCATCAGAAGCCCCAGGACTGATGCAGCCTGCTGAGCTCTCACCTGGGATCTCCTTGGCTCTGCTTCTCCAGGAGGCTTCTCTGATGTCAGGCAAGATAAAGGGTCTGGATGAAGCAAGCAGCCTCTCCTTATCTCTGACCAGCTGTGAGACTTCACATCTTACTTCCTGTTTCTGAGCCTCAGTTTCCGCCTCTGTACAACAGGAGCAAAGAGTAACCCTTTATTTCTAAGAGGCACGTAGCTCGGTCTGCTGGTGGGAATTGTTCTAGAGTCTTTTTAGTGCGATTTCCAGCAGAGCAGAGTGAATAGCTCTGAAAAAGTCATACATGGATCCCAACAGTGTTAAGCCTGGTGAAGGACCCGTCCCAACCCCCACTTTGCCCAAAGAAAGATGGAGGGGACACCTGGGCAGAGGGTGTGAAGGGCTGAGGCTTTAGGGCTACAAATTCCTTCCCTGAGAAGAGACTCTCCCACCAGCCCGCTTCCTGTAAGTCATGCAAGAGCCCCAGGAATGCAGCTTTCCTGTGTCGGTGCCATGCCGGGTGTGCTGTGCAATGTGATGCAGCTGCCTTTGTCATGGAAACCTGTAATGCTCCTGTAACCCCAATATGCTCATTAGTTCACTAAGCTAGACTTGAGTGAAGCCTTTTCCTTGGCCTGTCTCCAGTTCCTTATCTGTTACTAGGCGTTTGTTCACATCGCCCCAGGAAAAGACACACATCAACCCTATTTGTCAGACAATGAAGCTGAAGTTCAGAGAGGGAAGGTCACTTGCCCACTGTCACACTGTGCATTAGTGTTAGAATTTAAGCCTATCCACGGAGCAGACCTGCTATGTGACGTCGGTGTCTGTGGCGAGTGAGAAGGGGTGCAAGGTCAGCCAAGGCCTCAATTTGGAACCTGTTGACCCAGCTTTTGCAGCCTGCCCACCCCTCCCTGTAGCTCATCCATTCAGATGTCTAGAGCAGTGATTCTCATCCTTCCTGATGCTGAGACCCTTTAATACAGCTCCTCACATTGTGGTGAAAAAGGATGAGACCTGGTGAGGGTAGTGGGTGAGGCCACTCTAGGCGGCAACTCACTGGGCCTAACCAGTCCAAGGGAAGACGAGAATCTGGCTTTGAGGATTCTGACCCTGGCAGGGTTCACGGGAGGAGCTGGAGGAGCCGACCTCTCCATTTGCTGACCTGTGACTGACCTGGCTGGCAGCCATCACTTCCCCACTGCTGTTCTTCTTCTTCTTCTTCTTCTTCCAGGGCTGGCCTGCAGCTCACATTTCTGCCCTGTGGGGTTGGTACCTCTCCTGGGCTCTGCTCCCAGGTGTTCCTGTCTCATGACCTAGATTGCTGTTTCCGAGCCACAGCTGGGGGCCAGGTGCTGTGTTCAGCCCTTAAAATAACTCCTCAGGACTTCATAGTTCTCCAGAACGTTAGATGCTGCTACCCAACCGCTGGTTCCATTTTGAACCTGGAAACCAGTTTATTCAGATCACACAAAGAAAGCAATGAGGCTAGGATTCAGGCTGGTTGACTCCAGTCTGCATTAACTATTGCCTCCTAAGTGTCTCTTAGGAAGGGGCTGGGTGTCACCAGGGAAGGAGTGGACTAGCATGATCATGCAGAGGGGCTACAGAATCTTTTCGATCCAAATTCCTTCCCTGCCACAATCTGGCTGTTTGGCCCTGGGTGTGGCCTGCTTCTTCTGTTAAGGTAGTGTTCACTCTGAGGGCCATTATCAGACGGACATCAGACCAGAGGCCAGCATACAGCTTGTACTCAGTGATGGCAGCAGACGTACTTACTACACGCTCCTGACCATCCCTTCACATATTGGCACAGATAATGAACCAATGGCTAATAGTTTTTAAGATTTGATAACTAATCAATGAACACCTACCATGAGTCAGCACCACGCTGGGCCCTTGTGACGACTTGGAGAGCTGAGTGTCTGTGCATCAGAGTCCCCTGACTGTTCTAGCCTTTCTTCCTACAGCTCTTCGCTCAGACGTGCTCCCAGGAGAACGAGGGCCCTGGACTGTGATGCTCTGTGTCTTTGTCACCAGGAGTGTCTCTATGCAGTGATGCCTCCATGGGGCTACAGTCTGTTCTCACAGCTTCAGATAAAAGTTGAATCTAGTGAGGATTCAGACATGTCAACTTACATTGAGAGATCCAAAGTGGCCCTCTTAATGTTTAAATGCCTTCTCTAGTGTGGAGTCCAATCTGCTATGGTTACTCTGCTTGGCAAAGTTGTAGCCAGAGCACTCTTGACCCCAGGGTGTGGCTCTTTCTGGCGTACGTGGAGCTGCATTATGTGTGCAGTCTGCAGGTTAGAGACGAGAGGGAGGAAAAGAGGGCACCCATGTGCTTATATCCTACTGGCTAGAACTTTGTCACATGGCTATATCTAGCTGCAAGGGAGGCTAGGAAGTAGTCTTTCCTTTATTATAAAACCTAGAGTTTCTATTACAGTGAGAATCTCAAAACCTGCCCCATGGCTCAGCTCTGTGACAGACTGGAGAGGGACTGTTAAAAGTTAGCATAGAAGCCCCTGAGTAGCATGCAGTATAATCATGTGTTCATGTGTGTGTGCCTGCCTGACTCTCCTCCTCATAGAAGGAGCCTTCCTGAGGGTGGGGACCTGGCCTTTCAGGGCTGTTGCTGCGGTGGGCACTGGGCTGGCACAGATAGATGGCTTCCCTGCTGCTGCCTCTGCCCAATTCTTATGTTCTCCTCAGGGAAGCCAAACAAGCTTCTTCCCAGTTTCAGTACTGCAGTGGTAGGGATTGAATCCAGGCCCTCAAAAGTGCAAGGCAAACACTCTACCACTGAGCTACATCTCCCAGACAGCTTTTAAACCAAGTCCAATGTCTGCAGGAACTCCCACATATTTGATAAATGAATGGACCCATTTTGCAGATCAAGCAGACAAGGTTCTGAGAGGTGGCTCACCCAGGTTTCCACAACAAACAAGCACACGGGGGACTCACCTGTTATAGTACTTTGTATGCCAGGGAGGAGAGGTTTGCTTGAGTGACAAAACAGAAGCTATATCCATTGGACACTGGATACCCTGGGATGGAAGGTCACCGACTGCTAGGCCCAGCTAAGGAGCCTCCTCTCCAGTCTTGACCAAGTATGCCTTGTGCCCTTAAAGACCCTACAGCTGAAGCGCCTCCAGGAGACCACTGCAAAAGGTCCCAGAGGGTGGGGGGAGGGAGGTCAATTTGGGGCTGAAAAAGACTTTCTGATGGGCAGACCCAGTGACAGAATAATAGGTAAATGAGCTCCCCACCATCTAAGGAAAGTAAGTAGAGATAGAGTGTGGCGGAAGAGGACGCTGCTTGACAGCAGAAAACAAACCAAGAGGCTCCAGCAAGGGGAGGCATCACTGTGCACTCAGTGATCACGACCTATGGTGTCTGTGCACCTTGAGGCCAGTCTTTCCAAGTCTGGACATAGGGTCTAGGGCTGGTGCTAATGACTCCTGTCATTCAAAGTCATCTTGCCCCTTTGTCCCTGCAAGCAGTCTTAGTTCATCCAGTCACAGAAATAAATTTCTCTAAAGGTAAGAAAGAAAGTGAGGACTGGAATTGGACATGGTGGTGCATTCCTTTAACCCAGCACTTGGGAGGCAGAGGCAGGTGGATGGCTGTGAGCTTAAGGCTAGCTTGGTCCACAAAGCTAGTCCAGGACAGCCAGGGCTACACAGAGAAACCCTGTACCAAAAAACCAAACCAAATAAATAAAATTAAAAAAGGGGGGGGTGTCATCTTTAGTAGACCTTTTCTGTCCTTCTGACATATTTAACCACAAACAAATGCAGCAAACCCGTCCCTGGGATGCAAGACTACCACACAGGTGAGTTCCCTTGCACCTTTGTGCTTGTTAGTTGTGGGAACCTAGACAGAGGTTCCCACAGGAAAACCTAGTTCAGGCTCAGAACTGGAAGAATTCTCCTTTCTTTTCTTTCTTTCCTTCCTTTGTCCTTCGTTTATAAAAGTTTAATTTTAAAAATTTATTTATTAAATTGTGTGTGTGTGTGACAGACTCTTGCTATGTAGCTCAGGCTGGCCTTGAACTGTTTCTCTTTCTGCATCTGCCTCCTGAGCAGAGATCATAGGTATGGGAATGGCAACCAAACCCCACCTACTTTCTTCTTGCTCTGCTACAGCTAGCCCTTGGTGAGAGTGGCAGCAGAGGCCACTGCACACTGAGAGACTGCAGTCAAAATCCTGACTTTGATTTCCCAGTAGTCAGCTGGACTGTGACCCATGAAGACAGCAGGAAGTCTTTCCACTGCTTCATGTGCCCTCTTGCTCTTGGCCTCTGCCTTGGACCTGTGTGCTGAGGTGGGTACTGGGGCTTTCTTCTGCTGGCAGGCCTAGAGGGAGCCTTGGGGAACTGAAAGGTGCCAGGGAGGCTACGACGAGGAGGGAGCTGGGGAAGCAGCCTCCTGAGGGCTTTGCGGACTCCTTGGCTCCCTGCTGAGCTACATCCATGGAGATCTAACAGGATTTAGCACTGCGAACACGCAGCCACACCTTACCAGACAGACCATGCCCACACCTCCCACAGCATGATGCATGTGTGTGGTAGATCCAAATGGCACAGAAAAGGCTGCCAACCCAACTGCCAATGGAATTACTGACCACAGAAGGGAGGGGTTTGTGGCTAAGCTAACCAGGTTTCATTTTCCTACCCGAAAGGAAATAACTTTCTTCATGGGACTTAATCAAGACTACAGTTATGCAATATAATATTCAAATGTTCAGGACACAATCCAAAACCACTCAGCTTTTTATCACTGTGGCACATACCGCAAACCTTTACCACCACTACCTTTGGCACGTAAAGAGAGATAATCTCAACATGCAGAGGGTAATAAAGTAGATAGGAAGTGAGACGTGTTGATGCTGACGCTCCATGATAAAATGTGTCCCAAGCAGTAAGTAAGGGTACACATTCTTTAAGATAAAATTCACATCGCATAAAATGAACCATTTTAAAGTAGCATTTAGCACATGCACAGGGCTGTAAAAACACCACCTCTGTGTAGACCCAGTAGCCACCAGGCACCGCTTCTTAGTCCTCCCTCCCTCTACCCAGACTTGGTGACACCATTCCGCTACTGTCTCTGTGGCTTTACCTATTCTGGTTATTTTATATCCTAGAATCATAGACTGTTTGTGTGAGATTTTAAAATCAGTCTCTCATTTACCAAAATGCTTTTGAGGTTACCTGGAGTTAGTAAATAGTCTCAAAATCCTATGAAGCAGAGCTGGGGACATTCAGTAAAGTGCTTGCCACCCAAGCCTGAAGACCTCACGTTGATCCCCCAGAAAGTATAAAAATTAAAAACACAGCCCCTATGCCTAAGTTGTGGGTTTTTCTGTAACCATGTATAGGTGGTAGATGTTGCAGGGTGCCTATTGTGTTTACGTTGATGGTCATGTCATTTCCCCCTATGTAATAGTAACAAGATATGTTACACCAGTAGACTCTGTGTTCAACCATGCTGCCTGTGAGAAACCTTCTTGGTCACGGTACTGATTCTTTTGATAAGTTGTTAAGATGTGTTTTTCAGATATTGGTATGTTTCTGGGCCATTCTTTACGTAAGAACAGATAGCGACACAAACATGAGGACTGCAGTTTGGATCTTTAGCATCCATGTGGATGTTGCTCATGGCAGCCTGGCTGTAATCCTAGCACCTGGGAGGCAGATCTAGGAGACTCCCAGAGGAAGCCTCTTACCTAGAGACAAGGCAAACCAGTGAGCTGTGCTGAAACGAGAGCTCCCACATCAATACAGAAGGTGGAAAGAGACCAAGGAAGACACCTGATACCAACTGCTACATACAACATACATTCACACACAAAAGAAGAAGAAAAAAAAAAGGCCGGGCAGTGGTGGCTCACGCCTATAATCCCAGCACTCGGGAGGCAGAGGCAGGTGGATCGCTGTGAGTTTGAGGCCAACCTGGTCTACAAAGCGGGTCCAGGACAGTCAAGGCTACACAGAGAAACCCTGTCTCGAAAAACCAAAAAAAAAAAAAAAAAAAAAAAAAAAAAAAAAAAAAAAAAAAAAAAAGAAGAAGAAGAAAAAAAAAAAACCCAAAAACAAAACAGCAACAACAACAAAACCAAGGGAAGAAACAAGATAGGGAAATCCAGATAACATTTAAAAAGGAATACCACTTGCCCACATAGCTGATGACATTGTTATTTTTAATTGTCACCTGGACACAATGGAGAATCCCCTGGGAAGATTGCCTCAGTGAGGGACAGTCTAGAGCAGGTTGGCCTGTGGGCATGTCTGTGGGGAATGGTGAGAGGACCCACCCACTATGAGGGGTGCCATTCCAGAGGCAGGAGATCCTAAACTGTGCAAGAGTGGAAAGAGCAGGCTGAGCACAAGTATGTTCACATTCATTTGCTCCTTTCTGCTTCTTGACTATGGATGTGGTGTGAGCGGTTGCTTCTGGCTCCTGCTGCTGTGCCTTCCTCCAGGCATGGACTGCAGCTTGAGCATGGGAGCTAAAGTTTCTCCCTTAAGTCACCTCTGTCAGAGCGCATTTTAAAACTTATGTGTGTGACTGTTCTGTCTACTTGTGCATGTACTACATGTGTACCTGGTACCTATGGAAATCAGAAGAAGGCACTGGATGCACTAGAACTGGGGTGCTGGGAATTGAATCCAGATCTTCGGGAAGAGCAACCTGTGACCCTAACTACTGAACCACCTCTCTAGTCCCTTGTTAAGAGTATTTTTGTCACAGCAACAGAAAATAAAACTAATGTTAACAGGCAATTCACCAAAGACTGGCCACCAAAGAAAGTGGCTATCTTTCTTAAGGAGAATTATAATTTGCATAGATGCTCTAATCAGTCACAAAAATATACATATCCCTAGGGGATACTAAGTTGGGAATATAGTGCTCTTCATTACATTACTATATGCCTAAATAATGGCTAATGTATAAGCTATGAACTGAAATATACTGGGCCAAATTTATTGTAAAATCATGGACTTGCATATGCTGGCTTTGTGTAACAGAGCAATTGCTTAGACTTGTTCCTCATCTGGAAAATGAGGATCAATGGTATCTATAGGGGTGCTAAAGAGGTGGCTTAGTGGTCCAGAGGACTCAGGTTTGATTTCCAGCACTCACAACCATCTGTAACTCCGGTCCTTGGATACCCAAGCCCTCTTCTGGCTCCTGCGGCCATGAGAAATGTGTGTGGTGCAGAGACATCCATGCAGGCAGAGCACCCACACACATAAACATTTTTAAATGAAAAACTTAAAAGTTGGTACCTGTGAGTCTGTTAGACCTGTTGTGGCAGCAAATGCTTTCCGACTTTAAAAGCTGCTAGATCAGCCAAATTCACTGACACACATTTGTAGACCTACAGCTGTTTGGGAGGGTGAAGTAAAAGAACTGCCTGAGCCCATGAGCTCAAGACCAGCCTGTGCAATACAGCAAGATCCTGTCTGAAAAATAACAACACAGTTGTCAAGATGGCCTGCACCACACTTGGCTTTTGATCCTTAAGATATATACATAGTAGGAGAGAAACAACTCCAGCAAGCTATCCTCTGGCCTACCTGTGTGTCCGTGGTACGTGCATGCACATGCCTGCACATGCACACCAAAACAACAATGAGATGTAAAACAAGCCAACAGTAACAACAGAAGCTACTCTTATCTGCACAAGAATCAGGAATTGGCTCAAGTCTTCTGGAGGAATTACTAGACCCCACAGTGGCTGACTTCCTAGTAGGTCCATAATGATATGAATAATGTAAGAGATCTTTTTGAAAAAGCCTTCTATAAAAGCTGCAAATTCTGTAGTTGGGAGGATCTGTTCAATAGGAAAAAAAGAAACTGGCAACATGACCATCAGTGTTTGTCACTGGTCTGAGGTACTCCAGTCAATCACAGAAGAGTGTAGAAATGGAGCATTTGTGTCTTAAGGACTGTCTTGGAGCCAAGCCCAGTTGCTGGGATTATGACTTGCCCTATGGGGGAAATACACTCTTTCTCCTCACTCCCTGACAGTCACCAGAGTAGAAGCCAGAAGGACAGCTGAGGGACAAATGGACCCTTCCTTTAGTGAACCAGCATGTTAACTTCAGCTGTTTTCTCCAACAGTACTACTGTACATCCAATTCTAACAGCGGACAGCTTGCCATGAATGTATGTCGCATGAGACACTCACGACAAATCCTGTTGATATTATATCACCCTTTCTGAAGGGAGTAACAGTGAACTGTACCCCATTACATGAATAAGGGATACACCTGGTGCTATGGTCCTAGGCCTTTTGGGCCTTTCTGCTTATCCCTTGGTTCAAGATCTGCCTTTTGGGGAAGTGCTAGACGAGTCTCACTCCTGTGTGTGCAGCAGTCCTCTGGATATCTGGAGCTGTTTACTCTATCTTCAGGTTGAAACTTTTACTTCATTTATTCTGTATTTACTCCAGAAATATTTAGTTGGATTCCTGGCCAAGGGGGAAGAAAAGCCTTGTTGGGGCATGTGAAAGATCAGATAAGTCTTTCAATCTCTTTGCATCTTACCTTGGGCTGTAGGGATGCTGGGCCCCTTTTTGCCTCAGGGACCCAGTTTCATCCTAGTCTATGGTCACGAGGGGTTGCACTAAGCGTTTCCTGGTGGTCTGCCCTGCCGGAACTTTCCTTGAGGCATGAAGGTCTGCTTAAGGCAGAGGGCGTGAGGGTGAATGTGCATGACCCGTGGTGGAGTCTTTGTTCTGTTGTTATCACAGATGTGCCCCTGAAAGGCTTTCACCTCTTTGGCTCGGTTCATCTACAGATACTTATTTTATAAGGTGCCTGGTATTTGTAAGGCCGTTTCCCCCTGGGTAACTGTAATCAATGCACTTACCTCCTAAGAACTCAGTTAGGGAGGTTTTGCCTGCCCAAGTACTTGTTCTCAGTACCCAGCTCTGGTAAGGGCTTATTAGATGGCAACTGTACTCATTAGAACGTTCTTCCTACACTCAAACACTTCACAGCTATTTTTGGTCCCCACAGTGTGAGATGAGGGAGCTATTACAGAGAAGGTTAGGTGACTGACTGCCTTAAGGTCACACCCAGGAGAAAATGGAACCTAAGCTCAAAGCCAAATCTGCCTGTCATGTCTGCTAGATTGGGCCTTTGAGGAAAGCTACCCCCAACCCTGCCTCTGCCTCTCCCTCCCCTGGAGCTCACAAGAGATTTGCCAGCCTCTGCCTCTGGGTGATGGGATTAAAGGCATATACCACCAAGCTCAGAGATTTCTTCTCTTTCAAAGAACCAATCCCCAGTCTTCCTTCACCACCCAACTCCCAGGTGCTCTCTTCCACCAACTCCTCCACTCTCTACAGAGCCCTGTCATCCCTATCACCTCTGTCCTTGGGCTTTTTTTCCACAGCAGAAGAGCTTGAGGTCATGGCTTTGCAGTCCAGCAGTGAACGGTTCAAATGTAGTTCTGCCCAATTCCCATTGGTATCGTCTCTTTAGGATCACCATAGTTGATACCTCTGAGTGTTGCCAAACTAAATGAGGTAGAAAGTACAAAGTTAGTGCTCACATAATGGCAGTAGCTGACATTATTGGTAGTTCTGGTCCTGGCAACAACCTCTCAGGTTCTCAGTAGGCCGTAATTGGCAGGCAAGGTTGCTGGAGCATTTTCTTCACAGCATGCCTCACCTCCTAAGTACATATTTCCTTTTTGGTCTGAATTTGTTACCATCTGCACAGAAAGAAGCTAAAGCAACCATGTCCTGCAAAAAGCTACCTCTCTGGCTGAGAGCCTACTCTGCGGACATTGGGGTAGGGTGAGAACTGTAGTTACCAGGCACTTGCCACTCAGGGCACTGGCATCCTTTGGACAAGCATCTCAATTCCGTTTCCACTTCATCTGCCCCACTACTTCTGAACAGTCAAGGTGTGGGTGGACAACACAGAACACTCCACCCTGGCAGAGCTTAGGCTCTAAGTGAGGGACAAAGCAAACAAACAAACAAAACACACAGAGAGTGAAAGTTGTTATCAGGCGAGAAGCAAACCACCAAGGCAGAGGACAACAGAGGGCAGGGGCAGGAGTTAATCTTGCAGGGTCCCTTAGGGGTTTCCAGGGAGAATCAAATGCACCCAAGGGTGTTAGAGAAAAAGGCATATGGTTAATGTGGTGAAAGGAGCCCTCTACTGGGTGTGACAAGGCTGCTGGTCAAGGCATCAAGACTACAGAGTCAGGGAACCATGGTATTACTGCTTACTGTCTGTGAGGGATGGAGGAAGCTGGTCAGGGAGCTAATGGCAAGTGGTACAGAGGGGTAAAGCTGCTGAGACTGGGCCTATCTGGTTCCTTGGAGCAGCTACTCCTCTTTGGCCCCATAGGTGCCAGAGGCCATTGCCATGTGGGGAAGACCGCAGTTTTATTAAGGGGCTAGCCACTGACTGGGAGTCTGACCATGCTCTAGTGAGTAGACGGGCAACACAAATTGACTTGGTGTATTGAGGGGTGGGGTGTGTGTAAGGGTGGGAGAGTGCTTTGTATAAAATTCCCAAATAATAAGAATACTATGTTAGGGGTGGGGAGCTACTGAGACTGACCATATGCAGAAGTGGCTCAGACAGGGAATGAGTTAGATGCTTCAACCATGTGCTTTCTACCCTGCTGCTCAGACTTGACCACAGAAGTATGGCCTGAAGGGATACAGGAAGACATGTGCAGACCCTAAGACAGAGCCCCACCAACCACTTGCAAGAAGGAAGACTTTTTGTCTGGGCCTGAGAAGGGGGAGGGGGGGTCTCAAGATAATAGCTGCTTGAATCTGGCGGCTGGGACAGAGGAAGTGGCAGGGGGCCTCTACGTCTGTACCAGCTGCTGCTTCTCATGAATTTCAAGTCACCCTGAAGAGTCTGGCAGGGAGGGGCATGCTCTGTAGTGTTGGTGGCAGGAAACAGCTAATGATACTCTGGAAGGAACTGTGGCAGGATTATCTAAGGACGAAATGTGCCCAGTCCCTGCCCTCATGCTTCCTTCCTTCCATGATCATCTTCCAAGGAAGCAACAGATGTAAACAACTCCACCTGTGAGCTGTTTGGTGTAGTCACTAAGATCGAATAGCATATTCCAGCTTGAACTGCACTTGTAGTAAAAGCATCATGGAGCCAGGCATGGAGGCACAGTAACTTCCAGACCAGCCAAGCTAACACTGGGACCCTGTCTCAAAAACAACAAAAACAGGCATCATAATGAACTTCCCTTTACTCTGGTGAATATGAGGTATCCTTCCAAGAGATCAAGACGTGTCCAGCATTCTAATACATGCCTGCCATGGCCCACTTAATTCCAGGCGATTCCCCTACTTTTTATGCAATGCTGGGATGATATTTGAGAACAACTGGTCTGAGTTCAACAGCCCAGGGTTAGTAGCTGGCGTAGTTCATAAAATCCCATCTGGGTGGACAGATGTTTCCATCTGAGCCTCCAGGACAGAAGCCTGAACCTGGAAACAGCCTCCCTGGGCATGGAGCCCATTTCATGCAGTTCCTCTGGCCATGGGCCAGGCACAGGACTGGAGCAAGTTCAAGCAGCTGCCATCCATACTTATTTCACAGGCAGGGGGGAAACCCAGGACTCTTTCCAAACACTCAAGGATGTAGGCTGCAACCAGGTAGTGTGGAAGGGGTTCTGAATTATGCAGGAAGGCCTGGGAGTTACAGCATGATCCGCAACCTTGCTCACGCACTCACCATTAGCAAAGTGTGACCTGGGCCCCTCAAGTGCAGAAACAGAGGTGCTGCTAACTTCCTACCAAACAACTCAAGATAAAGGACAAACTTTATTGTCTTCATTCTGGTTTTTAAATGGCCAATTTTGTTTTTCCAGATCTTTGTTTCTGGTTACCTTCGTATGTCGGAGAGCATACTGCAGTAGATGTAGATGCTGCAGCCCCAGCAGGGCATTGCTTGCCAAGGCCCTCTCTCAGGATGCTTCTTGGTAGCTCAAGTTGGCTCCTGGCTCAAGGCAGGGTAGGACACAGCACAGCAAAGTCAGGGAAGGAGAAGAGGCTCTATCCAAGGTCCCTACTATCCACCTTATACCTTCAGGCTGGAAGTCTTCGCCAGGCTGGGATGCGCCTCAAGTTGATGCAAGTCAGAGGTCAACAAGGCGGGAACAAGTGTGAAACAGAACTTGTGACCCCAAACCACATGCTGACATTAATTACATGTGCCCACATAAATTTTGCTTCTCCAAGACTCTTGCAAACACCATCCCCACAGTTAAAGGCCCTAGAGATAGGAGACACATCCCAACACCTGAATCTCCCACTAGCATTAGTGACACTTTCTGCTTTCTCTTAGACAGACACTCTAACTGAGCTTACTTATGTTGTCATGTGCCACATCCCAATGAAAAAAGAACCGTCCACTTGTATGGACACAGAGACTGTTTTCGAAAACCCAAGACCACCCCACGAGGACCAGTGTGGGTGATGAGGGAACTGAAAGAGTACTCATCTCACTGGATAGGAGTGGCTGCAGAGGATGCTCCACACAACACCTGCAGCAGGACACACCAGGAAATGAGTGTGTGTGCACAGTGACTTTTATGCAGAGGATGAAAGCAAAGTCCCCTTACCATGCCCCAAGATAAGATTTTCTAGCAATCCAATATAGCTCCAGAGGGAATTTCTATACAACAGAATTGGTGGTGTTTCTTCAACTTTTTTGGTTGTTTTTATTTTTTTTCTTTAAAGTCCATTGATCATCACAAAAACTCAGGAGATACAACTAAAGAAAAAACAAATGTCCAACTGAAGTCTAAGGGCCCAGAGCTACGGATAAGACGTGGCACTGGAAGGGCTGGGTGTATACGGGGGGCGGGAAGGTGATCCCCATAGGCATGGCTGCAGTCATGGGAGACACACAGGAAGGTGAGGCAGCAGCTGGGCGGTTATGTTAACCGCTGCACGATGACAGCGTTGAGAAGGTTGGCTTCCTTCAGGGTCTGGTTCTCATCAGCCAGCTCTTTGTTAGGGAAGGTTGTCATAAGGACAAAGCTGGTGGCAGCCATGGCTGGCCGGGCATCCACGATGAAGAGCCGGATGTCACTGATCCTGGAGGAGTAGCGTAAGTGGGAGGCAATGAGCAGGGTTCTCTCTGCTGCTGTCCCCAACCCTGGCCCTTGGGAAGAGGAACACGTCGGGAGGCTCCTCACCATTTCTGTTTCCCTGCGTCCCTTCTCTACAGAGCAGCCAAAGCTGTCTGTCGCCTGGAAGCACATCAGGCCCCTTCCTTCCCATGCATAAAGTTCCCTCTTCTTGGCACTATGTAGTAGTGGCTCATGACAGCCTGGACAGACAAGATGCAGCCTAGATCGCTCACCCATATGCTGCACAGGTTGTCACCTGGTTGGGGTTAACCAGCAAGGTGAAACTAAAGCAGTAACTGGTTGGTGAGAAGGTCACAACCCTCTTCGAGGGAAGCACCAACATTAGAACATTCTGGAAGAATATGGGAAGATCTTTGGGTGCTTTATACCTTTATCTCAAAGGCACATTTGGCCAGCACTCAAGAATTGCCAAACTACTCACTGGCCTACACCTGAGTCCTGGCTTAGCTGGCCCACTATGGATGAAACTTAGATGCCCTGTTTTGAGAGAAAGGAGCTTCAAGTATCTTTACTGGTGATAGCTCCCTAGCACTTCTGCTGCTGGTCTCTTAATTCCGTGGTACCTCTGTTTCTCTATCTTTAAAACCACAGAGGTACTTCCTTTGAATAAAGAACCCGGTGGCTTAATCCTGATGATGAGAAATGAGACCTGCAGATGAGCTGTGAACAGACCCAGCTACTTGTACATTCATCACCCCATCACACATCCTCCAGGGATGGTATGGATTGCTTGCTGACGTCCACGAGGGACAACAGCTGCCTGCTTCCCACAAGTCTGTCCTGGACTCTGGGACACTCTGGGACTAGACAATGCTGGCAAAAAGTAGTCCAGATAGAGGAGGTACCTGTGGCTGTGGTTGAATTTCTGCACCAGTCTCCCACCGTCTGCAAGCCGGATTTGGATGTTCGTGGTAGGCTCTGCCTCATTGATTAAGATGGATGAGCTGGCTTTGGCTTCATTTTCTGCTTGCTGGGCTGGAGAGCTGGTGTTTAATACCTGGGGGGCTGTGCTGAGGGGAAAGGAGTGCATCAGAGCGGTGCAGAAACAAGGCCCTCACAAGCAGACATCTTTGGGTTCTCACTGGGCAACTGAACCTGCATCTAATGCCGTTGTCAGTGACTAAGATAGGTAGAATCCTGAAATCATGGACCTAATATTTTGGTCCAAAGGAATTTATCTCAGACCATAAGTAACAATCACTCAGGTCAGGTGCTCAACCTGGGTGTCCTTTATGACAAAGGCTAGAAAGAGGACAGCCTGTGGTGGTAGATAAGACTGTTGTGAGGCTACAGAAGCCACAGATCAGGAAGTCAGCCTCAGTGAAGTGGTTAGAGGATGAACTCCAAGTCCGTGGCTAAGGCAGCTTTGGCAAAACCTGGCAAGGGACTGGCTGTGTTATGCTCTCAGGCAGGCACCCTCTAGTACATTGTTTTTCAGCCTTTCACGCTGCAACCCTTTAATATAGTTCCTCCTGTTGTGGTGACACTCAACCATAACATTTTAATTGCTGTAGTTTTACTGCTGTAATGAATCATAATGTAAATATTTGTGTTTTTCAATGGCCTTAGGTGGCCCCTGTGAAAGGCTACTGCTGCTATAGTATGAACTTATGCACAGATGCACTCCTATGTGCCAACTATGGTGGTGGTGAAGGAAGGACCCTGAAGGTCTGCTACGGCATTCATTACACAATGAACAGGGTAGAGCATCTGTTGTTATTAGTACTCACATCTTAAGAACAAGAAGGACCCGGGTCCAAACTCATCTATTAGCTGTGTGTCCTTGGGCTAATCAAGTTCAAGTTCCATTTTTTTTTTTAAAAATTGAGACAGGATCTCACTATGTTGCAGCCCATCCTGGCCTAGCATGTACTAACATGCCCACCTTTCAGTACAGGACTTTCATTAGCAAGAACTTTTAATAAGGGTCAAATATGCTGGTCTTGCTAAGTTTTAGTGAGGATTAAAGGGAGAATTAGCTAACGTACTTAGTGTGGCTGACAAAAACAAGAAACATAAGGTTCTCACTTCTCTACACCTATTTAGGGTTCTCTGTTCCCTGAATCACCAGCCAGGCCAGCCTTTCTCTTAGCAGATGACTTGGCCTCAATCTCGGAAGATAAGAAAGACCGCTAGGTGACAGCGCACTCATCTCAGCATAAGGCTTCTAACTAGGTCAGTTCCCAGACCTCACGCTTCTCCTTCCTCCTTTATAGCCTAAAAAGAGAGGAAGCTGGAAAGATGGCTCCAAGGTTGAGAGCACACACTGCTCTTGCAGAGGACCTGAGTCCAGTTCTTGGTTTACAACTGACTTTACCTCCAGCTCCAGGGCATCCAACACTTCTGTCTTCCATAGGCATCTGCATTCACATGCAGATACCCACATGCAGATACATACAAGTACACATGACCAAAAATAATAAAAAACAAATCTTAAAAAAAGGCCACTTCAGAGACCGAAGTGATGGCAAACTCACTCAACACTAGGTCCTTCTACATGTTACACTTGTTAACCCACTGCAGAAAAGGCACTTCATGGAACTACTTAGGAAGCACTACCCCTGAAGAAAACCAGCAAAGAATGGCCAAGAAATGGAGTCCCCTTTCTGTGAAAAGACAGGGGCTGAAAGAATTAAAAGTGGAACCCAAAGAGTACCAACCATATTCAGGTATGTCAGAGGAGCTGCTTTGATGTCAGATTCCTGGCCTGTAAGATCCAAGCCCGGGACAGTGGCAAGTATCACGATGGCTGTTCAGTTAGGCTCTCAGGAGCCCATCCCTGTCCATAAGAATAGTTTCACTACCTGACATTTCTCGGAGGCTGCAGCTCACTGGGAGCAGCAGTCACAACCAAGCCTGGAGTCAAGAGTAAGAGACTGCTATTCCGGTAGCCAGTGTTGACTAGGCGGCTGGGGCCATCCACTCACTCTGTGGTGGTGCTGCCTATGACTGAGCTTTGCAGCCACAACTTTTCTGAACCATTTTAAATACCATTTGAGACGGGAATTATCTCCACCTCAGAGACAAGAGAACAGTAGCACATGCTACAGATCGGTCTTACAAAGCTTTCTCCCTCAACAGTCTGTATGTTACACCAGCCCAGGTTTCACCAAATTTACTTCTGGAAACAACCCTGACATTAAAAATCCTTTCTCAGGCCAGCCAGATGGTTCAGTACCAGTTCAAGGCTAGTCTGGGCTACAAAGTCAGACTTGGGGTTAAGGATCAGAGTCATTTCTTTTGATCTTCTTCCCAATGTGGCCACACTGAATACACTTTTTCTTAATTAAAATTCATGAATGTTCTATCTGTATGTATGTCTGCATGCCAGAAGAGGGCATCAGATTCCATTACAGATGGTTGTGAGCCACCATGTGGATTTGGGAATTGAACTCGGGACCTCTAGAAGAGCAGCCAGTGCTCTTAACCCCTGAGCCATCTCTCTGCCCCAATGAATAACCTTTTTTTCTGCATTACATTAAAAAAAAAAAAAAGGTGAGGAAACAGAGGCATAGTGAGGTAAAGATCTCAAGCACTAATCTGAGGTGGAGGACAAGGGTATAATCCTAGTCACCTGGGTCTAGCCTGTGCTCTTAACACAGGGCCAGCCAGGCCTTGGAATTATATAGATACAGGCAGATTAGAGGAACCTGACCCTAAAAACAACAATTAGACATGATGGGTTTAAGAGAGAGTAACAGAAGATAAAGCTGAGTAGCTAAGTAGGAATGGAGCTGGGGAAAGGGAGGTAGATATGGTCAAAATAGACTATGAAATTCTCAAAGAATAAAAATTGTTAAAAAAAAAAAAAAAAAGGGTAAACAGCTGGGCAAGGTGTCTTTGCAGCAAAGTTGAGAAAATAGCTCAAAAGACATATTGCAGTTTGCATATACTAGAGGCACAAACACCACTGTGGCTGTACAAAGTTATCTAGGACACCCAAAGTGTCCCCAGTAAGAACAGAGACAGGAAGGAGCCCAGTCTGGTACTGGTCAGCACTGTGGCCCAAGGGGTGGCCTGACTCTCCAAGCTATGGTTCTTATATGTAGAAACGGAGAACAAAGCAGGGTTAAAGTCACTAAGTATTGGAATACTTAATACCGCAAACAGCAGAAAACCTCAAACACCTGTGTACTTCAAAGGTCATCAGAATCCTGGACCAAAATCACTTATGAGATGTCAGGTTTAGCAATGAGTTCTAAATGCTTTCAGAGACGGAAGAGAGAAAGGCAGCCACTCTGACGCTGAGCGGCATCATTCTTTAAATGAGAGCAACATGCTTACAGAACATGAGTCCCAAACCACTCCATATACTTTACAGACAGCTATGCACATCCGTTTACACGACAGGCCCTCTGCTTAGTCCTCCAGAGAACTGCTTCCACCGAAGCCACTGCTCTCTACCCAGCAGGAAGGAATTTCACCATGGGCAGGGAAGGTGAGCGTCAACCTCTATAAGCAGAGGCTTTTCTTTGGTGGGAAATGACGCCTCGCTCATGTGCAGAGCCTCTGCCACTCAGCTGCTCATCACCTTCACAATGGAATCAACTGGCACTGAGCTACTTTCTTCTGAGACTCAGTCCCGTCCCTTACACATTAGCACTGCAGACGGCCTGGGAGTAGCAAAACCAGCGCCCTAGGCACTCCTGGTGTTTACAACTCAGATTGAAGCAAGTGCAGTATTTACCACACTGTTAGGTAAACTCCTGCTCAAACAAATGGATGTAAAATCCTAAAATCACCACAACCATTCAAGACAACTCAAGAGTTTTCTCAATGCCTTTAGACTGAGATGAATGACCCATTCACTATACATACAATATAACTTTTTATATATCTTAAAAAACAAAACCCCCTGCTGGGCGTGGTGGCGCACGCCTATAATCCCAGCACTCGGGAGGCAGAGGCAGGTGGATCGCTGTGAGTTCGAGGCCAGCCTGGTCTACAAAGCGGGTCCAGGACAGCCAAGACTACACAGAGAAACCCTGTCTCGAAAAACCAAAAAAAAAAAAAAAACAAAACAAAAAAAACCCCCAAAACTCCCAAATCTCCATCCGTTTTATTTTTGAGGTAAACCTGAAAAAAACTGAGCTTTTAGCCCCTAATTATTCTGGACGACAAAAAGGCAACGGACCTAGCTGTGATAGGTGGTACATGCTTCCTTCTAACTGCAGCAGGCTGAGGCAGGAGGAGCCTGAGAACAAGGCTAACTGGGCTCAACAGAGTTCCAGCTCTGTCTTGACTACACAGTACGAGTCTTATCTCCTTTCTAAGGGCTGTGGTGTCCCTGGACTCCCAAGCATCCTGAGCACTGCTCCTGGGAGGTGGGGTTGGACAGGAAGCTGGATGTTCCTTAGCCCCGGCCGCCATGCTTATTCTAGGCTTATAGCATGTAGGAGGTCACAGCTTCCCCAACACTCAGGACTCTGAGTCAAAGCAGCAGTCACGTTACACTTCCTCTTACTGCTCACGCCAGGCAGTTTTACACGCATTGGCTCCTTTACACCTCCCAACAATAATCCTGCCGGGTCAGACTCTTATCAGTCTTCATTTAGAGTTGAGGAAACTGAGGCTCTGCAGTCTAAGGCCACACGGCTATACAGTGAAGGCAAGCAGAGACTTAAATCAAGTCTGTAGACTCCAGAGCCCATACTCTCCTACTCTTCCTCCTCTCAAACAAGACTACTCTAACCAATAAGGAGCTCTTTACAGCGAGAACACAGGTCCGGCTCCACCTGACACCGCTTCTCACCTGCCCAGTTTCTGGCCCTCGCCAGTGAAGGCTTTGAAAGCTCCTTTGGGCTTCACGAAGTCCTCGTCCCGATGGTCCTCCATATCCAAGTTCACCTGCCCACCGTGAGCTAACCTTCGAAGCTCTGCAGGCACTTCCCTGCGGAAAAAGGTGTTAGGGTTCATTATAAGGATGGACACACTAGCAATGGGGGCATCCTGTTTAGGTTTTTATTGCCACCTTGATATTGCCTAAAGTCATCTGGGAAGAGGGAACCTCAATTGAAGTACTGCTTTGCCCAGATGGCCTGCAGCCATGTCTCTGAGAGATTGTCTTCATTGACTAGTCATGTGGGAAGGTCCAGCCTGAGGACCACACCATTTCTAAGCAGGTGAGTCTAGCTATGTAAGAAAGCCAGCTGAGCAGGAGCCAGTGAGCAAGGTAACAAGCACCCTGTCACCTGAAGGTGTAAGCTCAAACAAACACCTTTCTCCCTCAAGTAGCTTTTACTTATGTTTTAATCACAGCAATAGGAAGCAACCTAGAACAATACACAAGATGAGAACAAACCTCTCAATTCCTTTGCTGTCAAGCCCTTCTCCCTCCTCTTTGTCTCTCCACCTCTCCCTGTCTCCTTTCTAGACCCCTGAGGCCTTTCCTGAGGAGAGGAACTGGGGAGGAGATGAGGACATACCCCCACAGCTGCCACAGTACCTCACACTCCAATGATGTGAGGAGAGGGAGGGTGGCCATGGTGGATTCAGCAGTGTCTGGCTATGTAAGTGGCTATCTGCCTGCCATTTCAGTTACAGCACGGGCTCTTTATTTGCCTACTTACGTCTGCCTCAGGGCAAAAGGAAAAAAAAAAAGGCAAAGTTTTTTTTTTTGGAGCAATCTGTTCATCTTTGAGTGAGTTATGTTAAATCTGCTTTAATACCTTTACTTTCCAAATAAATGTTGTCTCTTCCTTTCCCACCTGACATCTCACTCACTAAAGTGAGACTAAGGTGGGCTTTTCTGCGTACCCTCTACGGATAGACTCCAGAAACTGGGCATTGGATGGGTCTTGGTAGCTTCGAAGTTCGCCATTGTCTAGGCTGAATCCAGTTTTCCAGAGCTTCAGCACTACGTGAACCTGTGACAACAGGAGGCAATAAGCAGTTAGTCATGACAGGAACCTAGCAAATGAGTAGGTTTTCACTATTTCACCATATTACTATAAAAACATCAAAAGTTAGCATGCTAGGCACATGAAAAGGGTTATCAACAACCAGGCGTGTAAGCACCAACCCATACTAGGAACATGCTATGACACAGGTTAGGAGAGGCGGGGTTGTTCTAAGGAGTCTTCCCTACAGAGGTGGCTCAGGCACAGCTCTGGCTCCCTAACTGTAGCATTGCCAGCATGCTTCATGTGTAGTTTGTGCTATATTCAGAGCCAGTGTCAAATCTACTTCTGAGTTATTTTGTAGTTATTTAAAAAGTAGTATCTGGGGTTGGAGAGACGGCTGAGTGGTCAAAAGCAAGGAGTGCTCTTCCAGAGGACCCAAGTTTGGCTCACATTACTCATGTCGGGTGGCTCACAACTACCTGGACTTCCAGCTCCTGAATCTAACACATTCTTCTGGACTCTGGACTCAAACATAAATCTCCTGCCCACTCCACATAATTAGAAAATAAAAATCTCAAGAAAAAAGATATGTACAATTTGTCAACAAGTCCCTATACACACCCACAGACAAAAGGGTTGAAAGGCTAACAACTAATGCATTGGCAGCTACCACTACAGGTCTGTAAACACTTTACTGTCTTCCTGCTTGACCTTATTTGGGAATAAAACTAAAATGATTTAAAATATACACCATAGAAAGGAATGGACACGAAGCTATACCAAAGTAATTTGTGGTATTAAAATTTTTTTAAATGATTCAAAATTATATAGTATCATTATATGGAAGTGTGTGGAAAATAAAGAGCAATCAAACAAAACGAAACAAAACCAAACCAACTCAACCAGATCCATCTCAATTTCAGGCCTTCTTTGGCATTCTGAAGGAGGTTCTTCAACTATTCCCAAACGACCAGAGCACCCCCGTCCACACACACTGTCCACAGAACACTTAAAAGCCTTCCTGTCCATCCTCTTCCCCACCCTTTGCCCTGGCCCTCTGCCCACCAAGGGAAAACTATCCCTGTTCAGATCACAGCAAGGACACTTTCTACAGGCTCCTCTTTCAGAGGCTGCTTGTTCACACACATCAACAGTCCCTTCTGAAATGGGCACAGTGATCTCCAAGGCAGGCACTCACATCTTGGCCCGAATGCCGCCTCCTTTCTCCTGCCACGTAGGCAGACTCTTCCTCCGGTGCTGCTCCAAGGCGGTAGCCCCCTCCTGCAAACGGCTATAAAGGACAAGTTCATAAACACTTGGTGGTGCAGCTACTCAGAACAAAGACACATGAAGGATAAGGCAAGATTCTGATCAAGCCTGTTAACTACTGGATATCAAACTCACTGGTCACAGGGCAGAGGTTGAAAGCTGGAACGCTCAGCTAAAGGAAACAGGTCCCACAACTTAGTAATAATGGCTATGCAGGAATTTGAGTAAAGGATAACACCAATGACTTTTTGATTTTTCCAAAGACAGAAATTTTTACATAAAAACCGGTAATGAAGGTGGGCACGGTGGCACACGCCTTTAATCCCAGCACTTGAGAGGTAGATCTCTGTGAGCTTGAGGCAAGCCTGGTCTACAGAGCAACTTCCAGGACAGCCAGAGTTACATAGAGAAACACTGTCTCGAAAAACACCAACCAACCATCCCCCTCAAAAACAAAACAAAAAACCAAAAACCAGTAATGAATGTAATTACAGTGAAATAAAGGAAAACACTAAGTTTGTCAAATTGGGTAGTGTGTTCCCAAGCTCTGACCCAGAACACAGGCCACACTAGTCTTCCAAGTGAAGAGAACAAAAGAACCCAGACCCTGCTAGAAGGATGCAGGCCTCAATCTCAGCCGTGGAACGCAATCCCTTTGGGCAGGACAACCCTTATGCTCACTCTTGGTTTACTGGTCTCTCCAGGGCTCTTGGTCACCCGTTCCACAGCTACAGCCCCATGCTCTTTGGCACCCTTAAACAGATCATCCACCAGCTCGTTGGGACTTTTCTTCCGGGGAGGGCCAACAATCTGCTGTCCACTTCTCTCTGAGCCCCCAGCATAAAACCTGTGTAAAAACGCCAAACACACCAGAAAATGAACAGAAGACAAACCAGGCTCAGGGCATCCTAAAGCAAAAGGCACAGTGCCTCTTGTCTTTAAGGAACTTTTTGGCTGGCTAGAACACATGTAAGGGTCAGGCAGGTATGATACAATGGAGCAGCCATGAAATCAGTACGGGTTTCTGGCGAAATGGTGGTGGTAGCAGGGAGATGAGGAGACAGGGTGAGAGCCAAGGCTGCCTAGCTATCTCCTGGGCCCTCTTGATGATGAGGTTATCAGGTAAAAGATGGGGGGAAACATTCCAGGCATGCACAACAGCACATTACTGCTGCAGGGGAGTTTCAGCGTGGCTCATCCATCTGGAGGCCCCTTTCCAGGAGGCGGCAGCAGCTAGCTCTAACAGCTCTGGATTAATGGTGGTGGTGCAGTTAGTACAAGCAGCTAGGATCCAGTCCTGGCTCTGCAACTGTGTGACCTGAGTAGTAAGCCAGTGCACTGCTTTGCATACGTCGTTGCTTTCCAATGAGAGAAGGATTCCATGCCCTACCTACCTGCTCCTTAAGTCAGGTGAGGTTCAAATCAGCACATGTATGCAAAAGAACAAGCAGAGCAATGCACACGTGAGGCAGACTGACACCACACAGAGAACACCTAAGACTTGTCTCATCTGCCATCCTTAGGATGCACACTCGGAGCCTCAGAAGACATACTAGAAGCCAGGGAAGCTCCAACCTCAAAATTAAGCTCCAGGATACTCACACCAGGTAGTCTAGTGGCCCAAGAACAGCCTGCGATTAAGTTAGCACTTTTGATTAATCTGGAATGAGTTGTCATGTAGCTGCTTCCTCATCATTCTTAAACTAAGTCAGCATTTATGTCTAAAAGGGACCAGTGGGAATTTGCAAAAATTAATCTTGGTTTGTAATTCCTCACAATTACTGTAGAATGGGAGGCAAAGCTTAGGCCCTGGCAGGGAATGTTGTTTCAGGTCTTAAGTGCTTAGGGGCCAAGGAAGTTAGTTATAGGATATGAAATAGTGGACAGTCACAATGGAGGCTGTGACCAGGCTAGGAAAGATGGAGGTGGTATTTGGAGCTAGGCAGTCACACATGTGATGGTGCCTTCTACTTGAGGAGTATAATATCTTGAAGTTACCAACATCTCCGAGCCTCCAGTATATTTAAAAGCAAAGCCCTGAGGTAGTGTAAAGCACTACATGGATGAAACAGAACATGTGACTCCTCAGACCTGCGCTGTGAGGTCACTACATTCCCACAATAGATCTTCACCTCCCTGAGGAATGCTTAACCAGGCAGACCCAGGAAGAATAACCTGAGAAGTGAAGCTACAGCAGCTTGTTCTTGTTCAATCCAGGTAAATACAGTTCCGCCTGACTGAAAGCTCTCAGTCAGGGGATCTTTAAGTCTTAGCTTAAGAACTGGGAGCCTGTGATCAACAGCCTTCAAAGTATTTATGCTCCTGACCTGGTATTTCTGTTAGAGGAACTACTCTGAGAAAATACTCAGAAGTGGCCAAAGATTAATATACGAAGATTCTCACAGCACTGATATTTACCGTAATACGGACATACTATAACCACTGGACATAGGGAAAACACAGCATTTCAATGTCAGCAGCAAGAGTCTGTGGCTAAGACCTTGCTTAATCTAACACAAGAAAACAAAATCATCTTCACCAAATATGTTATACTTACAACAAGAACTGCATTGAGACATACCAAAACACTGACAGTAATTATCAAAGAATAAATGCTATACTTTTCATTCTATGTATGAGTCTCATATTTTCTACAATGAAACAGTACTTCTATTACAACATTCCTAAAAGTAAAAACAGTATGATTAGGTTGGGAGAATACACATTTACAAACCTTCTACTTATTGTATAATTTATTAATATGGATAAAAACATACCACAAGTAGATACTTGGCTATTTCTGCATTGTGATATTAAGGGTAACATTTCCATTCTTAGAGGTTTTGTTTTTCTTCCCACAATATTCTTCAACAAATACCTTAATGTAACAATTACGGGAAAACAAAAACAAACAGAACATGACAAGGGGCGCGCGCGCGCGCGCCTGTGTGTGTGTGTAACAGGATGGCGGATAGACAGAGATTTCTTTTAAAGTACACAGAACAAACTGTTCTCCGATTATACCCTCTACACACAGCAGTTGATGGTGGGCAATAGTGCACACATGTCCCTCGCCTTGCCTTATTTTAGGTGATTTAAACACCACTAGTACTTCCTATAAGCTGTGCTCCTGTTCAAAGCCTTACCTCTGTCCCTCCTCTTCCTCCTCCTCTTCATCTTGGTCATGAATGAGGTCTCTGAAGGATGTCACTCTATTATCACTGGAGACAAAAAGGAGCAAAATGAAGACTGACCTAAGTTTAGATAACAAAAGATGTGGCATCTGTCTGTTAAGGTCACACAGGACTAAGAATAAGTTAGGGAATGCTATGGTGAGGTGAAGTGGAATCCAATTTGAACTGTTCTGGGAATGAGGTTCTTCCTTATTCACTACTTTTTGTTTTGTCTTGTTCTTGTTTTTTTCTAAGTACATTTGATAAACTTTATTCATATATCCGTATTCACTACTTTTAAAACTTACTATTGAGGGCTGAAGAGATGGCTCAGTGGTTAAGAGCACTCACTTATTGCTTTTGCAGAGGACCCAGGTTTAATTCTCACAGCCATCTTTAATTCAGTTCCAGGGACTCTGACATCCTCTTTCTGACCTCTGCAGGCACCAGGCATGCACATGGTGCACACACATACACATAACATTAATCTTACTACTGAATAGTTTTATCATTTAATTTTTAACATGCCAGGCAATAACTAAATGTTGGATTTATAAAGATAACTAGACATAGTTCTTACAGGCTAGTAGCACAGATAAGCGACTATCCACTATAATGCTGCACAACAGGGACTGTGACGGTACACATGGCCTTATGAACACAAAGTCTCTTGTCTAGTGTGGGTGGAAAGGCTTCCTAGAAAAAAAAGACACATTTGGACCGTTACCAAGGAATTGGTGGACAGGCAGCTGAGTGGAAAAAGGATGATGGAGACAGTGGGAAAGGGGAACATGTAAATGCAGAGAGAAGAGACTAGCACAGTAGAGAAAGGCCAAGGAGCCGCAGAGAATGACTGTATAGGTGGCAGGCAGCACTAAAGCAGAGCAGACCCCAGCCTGTTTCCACTGCAGGATTTGAAAAGGCTCTGCTGCTATTTAGAGCCTCATGCCTCAGTCTCCCAAGTGCTCAGAGTACAGGCACGAGGCACCACACCAGGCAAGTGTTATTACCAATATGCAAAGGGAAAAACCTGAGTCTACAGGGTGCAGAGGAGGGTTACGGAGGGCAAGTGTTTTCAACTGCCAATCTTCTCCTTTGTTTGGATCTATTCTCAGTAAACAAAGGCTTAAGGACCATGAGACATGCATTTCATTTATAAAGATAAAAAAGAATTCTATTATATCTTGGGAAAAGTAGCTTCCTAGAATGTAGAACAGAAAGGGGACAATTCAAGTTCATGAGGCCAGAGAGAGGAACAGCTGGTTACTAGGAAGAAAGTTACAGCTACGTCCTAAAGATTTGTTTCAAGGAAGCAAGCAGAGGACAGAAAAACTCTGAGGTTTCATCAGTTAGAAATGAAAGGATAAAACCCGCTGCCGCCACCAATACAACTCCTGTTTGAGTTTGTTGGGAGTCACCTCTGGGTAGTCCGAGGGACATATGACACAGTACAAAGGATCCCAGTAACAACATCTACACTAATGCCTGGAGAGGCAACTTTCACTCACTTTCTCAGGTCTCTTTGCATGAATGATAGGCTAAAACTGAGAATTCATGGGGGAAAAAACCTGCTTTATTGTTAACACGTTCATGTACACCTGCCTGAGCAAATAACATACTCTCCACATAGATTTCCCTTTCAAACCTACATACATAAATCCCGTAGTACCAGACATATTTTGGTGGTGGTGCAGATGGTTCCAACGCTAATTCTGCTCCCTACTTTGGCATCTTGGATGTGCAATTTAAATTCTGTAAGCCTTTGCTTTCTCTTAATGCCAGCACCAACCTTTTGGGCCTTCTGCGTACAGTTGGCCTCCTGACACACGCAGATGCCTTTACATGTAATGGTGCACCTAGGAACTGCTTTGCCAAAGCCAATTCTCCAGTGCGGCCCTTAGATCAGAAGCACCAAGAGCTCTCGAAGTGAACCTCAATCCTCAAGCCCACTTTAAGTCTCTGGAGTTGGAGGTCTGGAAGTGGTGCCCTGCACAGTCCCTGCTGAAGAGGGGAAGAGGCCCCAAGTTTGAAGACAACTGCTCAAGTTTGAAGACAACTGCTCTAGGGTATCTCTGGAGAGTCCCCTTATGGTCCAAATGTGCTGGGCACATTATCAGTGTCAGAACCCTGTGTTTGATGGTCTTCATTTGGAGGCATTAAACTACTTCCCAGGGTTTCTGGTACCTTGAAGTAGCACAAAAGTCCCTTATTACATTTCTGCTCTACAGCTGGCCTTTAAAGTGGCAGCACAATTGTGTGACTATGGAAATGCATGTCCAACCAGGAAGGTACAAAGCATCATTTTGGCCATTCAGCATCCGGTATGGGGTTAAGCCCAAGCAGGGTGGCGTGGCACATACCTATAATCTCAGCATTTAGGAGGCTGGGGCAGAAGGAGAACAAACTTTATATGTAGCCAGCCTGGGCTACATGTAAAGAAAGACCCTGTCTGGAAAAATAAATTCAGTGAGTGCAAATAAGTATCTAAACACTTGCTTTCCTTAATTTAAATTAATTTACATTTCTACAAGAGGCCAGTGGTAGCCTATTAAGCAGTGTAACCTTAGGGAAGGAGATAATGCAGGTCCTGAAACTTTAACAAGTACAGATTCTATGAGATAACAGAGATTAAAAAATAAATGTCAGGCTGGGCATGGTGGCTCCTGCCTTTAATGCTAGAAAAGGGGGGCAGAGGCAGGCAGATCTCTGTAAGTTTGAGGCCAGCTTGGTTACAAAGAGAGTTCCAGGAAAGGACAAGACAGGACACAGAGAAACCCTGTCTCGGAAACCAAAACCAAAACCAAAAAGCTGTCTGCTGTCTCGTGTTAGATTCAGTGAAGTACTGGACAGGATGGAGGCATCTGGCAGCTTTGGACTGAGATAGACATGGCAACAGCTGTGACTCAGCTGACCTGAGAATGGCGCACACACTTCCTACTTCCAAATCTGCTGAAGGCGTGAGAGAACACAGTGAGTGGTACCAAGAGATAGCTGGTGAGCAAAATACGAACTCTCCTACTTCCCATCATCTTACTAGGACGAGAAGTTTCAGTTAAACTGTCAAGAAAAGGATTCAAGACAACGCAAGAGAGATGTTACTCATTACACCATAGATATGGCTAGAGTGAACATATTAGAGCCGCCACCAGAGTTCTGAGGAACAGGGCTGTGGTGTGCTCTGCAAACATAGCAGTGGGGCAACAGGCAGAAGGCTAGAGAGCAGTACAGCAATTGAGAAGACACCAACAGACATATGACAGGGATGGGTCATCAAAGACCTTAGTTTGGTTGGAACAAAGGATTAAAGCAAAGTAAAGGGGTTAAGATGAGGAAGGCAGATTCAGGGAAAACTTTGGCAGACTTCTGAGCATCCTTGAGAAGCAGCATGCTGTGGCTGAGAACTGAGATTTAGGGAGCTAATCTCCATTTGTCAGGCTTCTGCGATCTGAGGAAGAAGCCCAGCTCCTGTGTGTCCTCATCTATACAAGGGGAGCAGTAGAGTACTCACCTCACAAGGTGGTTGACAACTAAAAAAAAAATGTGTATATAGGCTTACCTCATGCACTGGCACTAAGCGCTCAGTGACGGCAATGATTTACACTGAGCTTAGACTCCCTCCCACTGTCAGTTATGCAAAACACCTTACGATTTGAGAGGATCTAATACTCCCTTGCCAGAAGATAGCTGCCTACAGTCATTTCAGCCCTTTCTTCAGACTCCTAGCGGACAGGGGCTCCGCACTAAACGCCCCATTCTAGAGTCAAAGGAAGAGCTTAGTGACTGATTGTTCTTGGTTGACATGAAAGGTAGATGACAGGTGAACAGGGATCAGTCAGCAGCAGGCTAAGTGTCCTGTAACACTTAGGCTAAAGGCTGGAGAGCTGCTGCTCCCCACCCCCACCACCAAATTACTTCTGAAAATTTTCAGTCAGCATTTTCTTCCTAAACAAAGACAATGACACAACAAACCACACCCCTTTTCCTTGCTTCACTGAAGTCCACTATCAAATCCAGGGCTTAATCAAAACAGTAAGGTAAGGCCAACAAGCCTGAATTTGTGTCCAGGGTTATATTCCTTTTAAGCTTAATGCTAATGTTAAGCCGTAGTTCCTTGGTTGTTTTACTTTTATCATAGAACACACAGAAACTCACACACATTTTTTTGTGCACATGTGTCTGCCTGTTGTGGAATGTGTCAGTGATAGCAGGTAACATATGTTCTAAGTGCTACATAACATTGTTGGATGTTTTGTTTTTTGAGACAGGGTGGTATAGAGATCCACCTGCTTCTGCCTCCCAGGTGCTGGGATTAAAGCAGTGTGCTACCAAGTCTTTCTACATAGTCAAGGTCTTTTTACATCGTTGTGGCTGTCCCATGGAGACCAGGCTGGTCTTGAACTCACAGAGATTCACCTATCTCCCAAGTGCTAGGATTAAAGGTGTGTGCCACCACACTTGGCTTGCTTTGTAAGAATTAATTCACTGACTCTGCCAAGTGGTAGACACTATAAGTATTTCCATTTGACAATGATGAAATCTGAGGAGCTGAGATAAATATCCTGTTCTAAGGCACAAGTCTCTGAACTTGGGCAGTCGGCCTCCCTGGCCCTACACCAATAAATTCTTGTTGCACTAAGACTTCCGGGCTGTGGGAGAAGAGAGGAGGGCGCAAATGAATAGCGTTAGAGGCTACCTTTCCACTTCTCCTGCTCGGCACTTCTGGCATGTCAGCAGCACACCAGTGAGGGTAGATCACAGAGCTGGATCACAAACGACTTTTGCCAGCAGCCCATGCCTCACAACTCAGCCCCAGGCAATAACATACAGCTTCTTATCAGTACCTCACAGCCTATCACCTGTAATAATTGAAAGATCACTTTCCTATGAACACGAAGACCAACATTCTCCTCCTGTGCAGTGACTGGCCACTGCAGTCAGGTCTAGGAAAGGTGAGGTAACGTAAATGTTACTTAACTTCCCTAGTCAACTTCAGAAGAGGTGTTTATTTTCACAATCATCTTAATAGGGTGATGGGTATTCCTAGAGTCATTAACGTCACCTGTATCACAGCACTCCTAAAGGAATGAGAACTTCCAGATATGAGACAGTTATTCCTCACAGTCCATAAATACAAAGCCCTTAGAAATCTTAAGTAGGGGCTAGAGAGATGGCTTGGTGGTTAGCAATACTGAATGTTCTCCCAGAGGATCCCAGGTCAAGTCCCAGCATCCACACCATCCACCAACTCCAGTTCCAGGGAAGCCAGTGCCCTCTTCTGGCTCCCGCAGTACACAGACATACATGTAGGCAGAACATGCATGTTCATTAAAAACAACAGCAGCAAAACCTAAGTAGACCCTGATCCCCTCAGTTTTCTTTAAGTAGATCTTTAAACTCCTTGCTTTATAATCCAAGCCTGACCCCTCTGTCAAGCCAGAAGGTCCCTTCTCTGGAAACAGTCATGTAGCAATTCAAGTTAGTCCTTACCTGGGAGCTGTGCCTCTGGACACTGAACTTGCAGTTGCCTGTGAAATGGTCACAATGTCTTCATCCCCTCCATCCTCATAAAAACTTGCTAGTGCAATCTGAAACAAAGAGAGAGTACCTCAGGACCCTGCAGTCTTTCACCTGACACATATCTGACAATGGAACAAAAACATAAAGAGATGATCCACACTTAAAAAAAGATGCCCTAACCCTGGAACCAAAGATTCAACAGCAAGGCAATAGACAACCTGTTGGCCTCTATATTACCTGGAAAAAAGAAGATCCACCCACTAAGGGAACGAAGATAACAAGTTAGATTAGTATGAAAAGCATAAGACCACCATCTATTATTATTTATTTGTGCCACGTTGTCTGCACACTATATATGTGTTAATCCATTTAATACACTCAGAACGTTATAATTAGTATTACTGTTTCATTTTATAGCTGGCACAGAAGGACTGAGAAAAGGTGGACAATTTCTGGAGGTAAGAAGTGGGGTCAGGGGCTGGAGAGATGGCTCAGAGGTTAAGAGCGCTGATGGCTCATCCAGAGGTCCTGAGTTCAATTCCCAGCAACCACTTAGTGGCTCATAACCATCTATAATGTGATCTAATGCCCTTTTCTGTCATGCAGGCAAGCACTGTATACATAATAAATAAATAAATCTTGAAAAATATTAAAAAGAAAAAAAGAAGAAGTGGGGTCAGGCTCATTTCCAGGTAACAGGTTCAGGCTCTCACTCTTACGGTCTTGTAGGTAGAAGTGACAGATGCTACTTTTCCTTCCTTTGTGAAGCCCAATTTCCTATTTTGTGAAATGGGCATGCTCTCCCACCAACCCCCTAACACTGAATGAGACAATCACTAAGATTAATGCACAGCCACCTTAGCTTTACACATCTGCAAGTCCTTTACACATGAGTCCTTTGGCCACTTGTGACTGCCACCAACTCAACGAGTTGGCATTTATTTATCACACGTTTTCTACATAAAGAAATAAGACAGGACAATGAGGTCCCACAGAGATGGAGCAGGCAGCCTCTGTCCACAAGCTGGCCATCTATTTAGGAGGAAATGAGCTGTCATGGGGCAATCGCTCTGAAGGCATTCTTCATGAAATAGAACCAGCCTGCTGGGAAGTAGTGTGCCATTGCAGGACTGACATTTACAGAACCTAAGTTCGAGTCCTGGCACTAGTAGCCAAGTTTCTAGCTTTTCCTTCTATCTTGTATTTCTGTTTAGCAGAGGCTTCAGAGTGCCTGTAAGAACACATGATCTCTTCTTGTTTTGTTTTTTGAACAGGGTCTCTCTATTTAGTCCTGGCTACTCTAGAACTATGTAGACTAAGCTGGCCTTGAACTCGGAGATCTTCTGCTTCCAAAGCGCTGGAAGGATTAAAGAAGTAAAAATCCCTAATGTTTGGAAAGCTATTTAAATGCTGCAGTCAGCGGACATGGTTAAGGCACAAAGCTCAAACACCGAGCACATTCCGCGTCCCTCTGACGGTGCAATTCGTCATCCACCAATTAGGGTTAGTCTTTACCTGTTTAATTAGTAGTTAGTGAGGTCTTCAGCAAGTTACTTATCCTCCAAAGTCTCAGCTGTAAAATGTGAGACATGTACATGAGACATTTTTGTAATGCTGAACAGTGCCTGGCTTGTAGTAGGTGCTTAAGAAATATTAGTCATCACCGTCTACCTAAGATGTAGGCTGGCCAAGGGCATTTACGCAATCAGTTCTTTCTGACATTAATTATTGTGTGTTTCTGAGCACCGAGAGATGGGCATTTGTTCTAGCGACTAAGTGTGCAACATTTCCTGCCTGGTGAAGCTTATCTTGTCTTCTAAATGAATCAAGTACGTTGTGACCATTTATCACACGCCAGTGAACAAGACAGTAAGGTACTAAGAAAAGTGAAGAGGCCCCAACCTTGCGCCAACAATCCCACAGGTAGTCTCTCCAGATAATTGGGCAAAAGAGGGGGCACGGGCTGACTCCCGGGCACGGTTCCTCCCGCCAGCCCCGCACCGCACCGCTGCGGAAGCGGAATCGGACGACCTCCGCGTCCTAAGCCGGTGTCTCGGACCCACCCAGCCACACGCAGCCACTCGCCGCGGCAGCCACGCCCCCAGGCGACTCCTCCACGCGGACTGCGGCAGCGCCCCGAAGTCTCGCCAACGCTGCGAGCCCGCAGGAGAACCGAGGCCCTGCAGAGCAGGCCGGGGCCGGCCCCGCGTCCTTCAACTGCTAAGCCGAGCCGGCGACGCGTGGCAAACGACCCCGGAGACCATGAGGCCTGGGGCCAGGGCCGGGCCCCGCAGGGATGACGGTGCGCTTCGGACGCGTACGGATTAAAGCGCCGACTCCGCGCTCGGCATTCCCCGGGCCCGCCCGACGCGGCCCGCCTCGTAGCGTTACCTGCAGGTCCCAGCCGGCTGACTCGAGGAAGAAACGGGCCCGGTCCTCCTCAGCGCCGGTCACCGCCACGAACTCTCTAAGCGCGTCCTGCCGCTCCGCCGCCATCTTCGTCCAGTGCACTTCCCAAACCGCTCCGGCTAACACTTCAACAGCCCCAGCCCCGCTGCTGAGTTCCGCCCGCCGTTCTACCGGACCCAGACGCTAGGCGCCTTCTGGTAAGCTCCTCCCCTCGCGGTGCCTCACTCAAAGCCCTCCGTGCGGGAAACCCAGTTGCTTCGCTCCCTCTGGTGGCTGCTATGCGAACCTCACCCTAACGGCAAGAGGGTTTTGATCGTTGAGAGGCGAGGGGCTGGTTTTCCCACAGGCCTGTGGGATGAAGGACTCCATCCCTTTGTTTCGTTAATTTATTTACTTAATCATTCATTCCCTTCTTGAAGCATTACCTGAGAGCTGTCTATGGCTTGATGCTCTTCCAAGGGCGGTGCATATAACAGAGCGAAACCAAGTACCCTGCCTTATGTTCTTTGAACTTAGTCCAATGCTCACAGCGTCTCCTTGGTTTCCTATTTTTGTGAAGCCTCAGGGCTTGCCACTTGTATATGACATAGGCCAGTCCTTCCAACTGGATAAGAGTGAGTTTACTTTAGATTATTCAGTAGAGCTGGCGATTGTCATTTGTTTACATGCCTCTATGGGAAACATGTTTTTGCCACGTGCGGCTTGTCCCTGTGATTGTGCAGTTTACTCAGGTGACTTTTCTTAACCCTCAGGGTACCAACCGCCCTATGCGCTGAATAAAGTTGGCTATTGCACGAGACATTAGTCCTTCTAATTTGGGGCTTCATTCTCCCAGGTACCAGGGACACTAGACAAGTAAACCGTTGGGGCTCTACATGGGGTGAATAGGCAGGTTTTTTTGTTGTTCATAGTTCCCAAGGAAAAGCCATTCAACACCCAATCTGGCCTTGAACTCAATACCAGGCAGGTTTTGAACATCCCATCTTCTCTGTCAGCTTCTCGGGCAGCAGGCACTTCAGAGCTTAAAGGCGTGGCGACCATTCTGCCTCCAAGCCCAAATGTCCGCTCGACTGAAACTCTACATCAACATAAAGCTTTGCTCCAGGCCTGGTGCCTCTCTGCAGTTTTGCAGCTGCAGTTCATGTGTGGTGTGACCACTTCATAGACCCTGGCCAGTTTCCCCAGAGACTGTCCCTAGTGCAAGCACAGCCTGAGTGACTCAAGAGCTAACATCAGGTCTTCCCAGGGTGCAATTCTGTGTTCCTTGAGGCAGTGTGATTAAATCCATCCACAAGAAATCAATTCATGTGCCTTGTTGCAGATCTGCTGATTGTGTGTGTGTGTGTGTGTGTGTGTGTGTGTGTGTGTGTGTG
>OU015742.1:84737836-84802175 GCA_907169655.1 Acomys percivali
GTGTGTGTGTGTGTGTGTGTGTGTGTGTGTGTGTGTGTGTGTGTGTGTGTGTTAGACCTAGGGTATATATTCTTGTGATAAGTATAGACAAATAATTGACATTACCATGATTTGCTCAACTAACATTTAGCTTGCATTATTTAATTATCCTAAACAGTCTGCAATACCACTTTAAAGGTATTGGAAGTAAACCTTGTATTATAATTAAGTTGTATGGGTACAATACCTTCTATTAGGGTATATATATATATATATATATATATATATATATATATAAACAATTATTTTGCATCAATATACAAAGTTCTATACAAATGAATTAAAAATAACCTTAATTGTGAGCAAAAAAATTGAGGAATAGATTCAATAATCTGCTTTTTGTTCTGTCATCCGTACATATTTCTATACCCCACTTCTTTATTTTCAGCTCCTACTTCCTTATCTACAAAAGAAAGATAAAGGAAAAGAGAAAAAACCCTGATCCCAACCTAGTTTTCTCTCTGCATAAGAACAATAATAGTTTATAACCAACTCTGGATGAAAATAAGTATCTGTATTCCAAGAGAGCAAATAAAAATCCCCCTGAGGGGAAATGGGGTATCCTTCTCTTAAGGATTCTTCAGGCTGAATTAGGATGAATAATACCTTTGAAGGGTCCCAAATAAAATTGGGGAAATGGTTAAACAAGCTAAGGATAGCATTTCTGGCCCAGTTTCTAAATGTTGTGAAATTACAGGCTTAATACGAGTCCTCTGTGGGACAGTCTGAAATGCTGGACAAATTGATATCACAAGCTTTCTATAAAGCTGTCCTGGAAGCTGCCCTGTTTTGATTGGTAACTTCAACTGAAAGTGCCTGCGGCTGGAACATGAAGAATGCAGGATGTCAGTGTCCAGCATACTGAAAGAAATTAATACTGTCATGTCTAATCCAGTGTCATTGCGAGCTCTTTTCTTCTGAAAAAATTATAGTTTCTCACAATCACTATACAGTTCTAAAATTATAATTGATGTGTGCAGGATTCACAGAACAATAAAGGCTGGTCCTCTGCTCTTTGTATGAGCAGAAGTGAGACATCTGCAAATCTTCATTCATGCCCTATGAAGAATGGCATCAAATGATAAGACACAGGGATTCTGTGACCAACATAAAGCACTGTGTATGCATAGACATTCATATCTCCACCAGTCTCATGTAATGGGATTAGCAACATAAGTTTCCTGCCTGCTCTGTTGTTTTAATTCTTCATATCACTAGTGTATCCCCCCTCCCTTATCACCTCCCCATCCCACCCACACCCATATCTTCTCTCCCTCCCTCTCCTAGTCCTCAGCCTATCCAGTTTCAGCTATATCACCTGTGACCTCTTCCTCTGTGGCCTGGCAAGGCTACCTTGCCAGAGGGGAAGTGATCAACATTATGAGGGCTGAACCCATGTCAGAAGTAGTCCCTACACATCATATTGTGGGAGCCACAGGCAGACTGTATTGCCTATCTATTACATCTGAGCAGAGGGCCTAGATCCATATCCTACATGGCCCTTGGTTGACACATCAGTCTCTGTATTGCAATGAGATTATCCTGAATTAAGTGGATAACATCTGCTTATGAGTGAAGATATACCATACATGTCTTTCTGGGTCTGAGTTACCTCACTCAGGATGATTGTCTATAGTTCCATCCATTTGCCTGCAAATTTTAAGATTTTCTTGTTTTTGATAGCTGAATAGTATTCCATTTTGTAAACGAACCAGTTTCTTTATCCATTCTTCCATGGAGGGACACCTAGGTTGCTTCCAGATTCTTGCTATTTCAAACAAGGCTACTATGAACATAGATGAGCAAATATCCTTGTTGTATGGAGGACTATTTTTAGGGTATATGTCCAGGAGGGGTATGGTTGGGTCTTGTGGTAGAATTATTCCCAAGTTCCTGAGATAGTGCCAGGTTGATTTCCAGGGTGGTTTACAAGTTTGTATTCCCCCCAGCAATGGAGGAGTGTTCCCCCTTTTTCACATTCTCACCAGCATGTGCTGTCATTTGAATTTTTTATCTTAGCCATTTGGATAGGTGTAAGATGGAATCTCAGAGCTGTTTGTAATTTGTATTTCCCTGATGACTATGGAAATTGAGCTTTTCTTTAAGTATTTCTCAGCCATTTGAAATTCCTCTCTTTAGAATTCTCTGTTAAGTGTGTCATTTTTTAATGGTATATTTTTGGCTTGGTGGTGTTTAATTTCTTGAGTTTTTATATATTTTGGATATTAGCCCTTCGTCAGATGTAGGTTGGTTAATATATTCTCCCAATCTGTAGGTTCTCAGTTTGCTCAGTTGACTGTTTCCTTTGACTTACAAAAGATTTTCAGGTTCATGAGTTCCCATTTATTAATTGTTGAGCTTAGAGCCTGAGCTAATGGTGTTCTGTTGAGGAAGTTGTCTCCTGTGCCACTGAGTTCAGGACACTTCCCCACTTACGGGGAGCCATTCTAAATTCAGCCATGTTAGAAATCCTGTGCTTAGGCTGCATGTTGTGACCTTTGAGCTGTTGACTTTTGCTGAAGGAGGTCTCATGTTTAGGCTATCTTTGGGATGTTTACTTTGTAAAGAAATAAGGAAATTCTTACAAGGAACTACCCAGAGGATTAAGGAAGTGCTTACAGGGAACTTCTCAAAGGAATATATTCTTGCATTGTGGTTAGGGGAAGTGAGATTGTAATAGAGCTTATGGTGACCTTGCTATATAAAGCTGTACTGGCTTTCAATAAAGGAAGTCTGGATCAGGAATCTCTAGACTTGGCTCTATAATCTGCGCACATCTGTCACCCTCTTTCAATCCCCACTCCATCTTCCAGGGAACCATGTTCCACTTGTCCCACAGTCCAGGACACCCACTGTTTCTTCTAACAGAATTAAGCTGTCTGGTTTTAAGTTGATGTCTTTAATCCACCTGGACTTTAGTTTTGTGCAAGGTGATATGTATGAGTCTATTTGCATTTTCTACATGTAGCCATCCAGTTAATCCAGCACCATTTGTTGAAGATGCTATTTTTTCCATTGTAGATATTTGGCTTCTTTGTCAAAAATCAAATGTGCAAAGGTGCATGGGTCTAATTTTGGGTCTTCTATTTAAATGCACTGGACAACAAGCCTATATCCATGCCAGTACCATGCTCTTTGTATTAATGTTGCTCTATAATATAGTTTGAACTCTGGGATAAAGATTCTTCCAGAAGATCTTTCATTGTACAGGGTTGTTTTCTATATTCTATTTTCTGTTTTTTCCATATGAAGTTGAGATTAGATCTGGCAAGGTCTATAAAGAACTGTCTTGGACTTTTGATGGGAATTGCACTGAATTTACACATTGCTTTAGTAAGATAGACAGTTTTACTATGTTGAGACTCCTGATCCATGAACATGGATCTTTCCATGTTCTGATAGCCTCGTCTGTTTCTTTCCTTAGAGACTTGAAGTCTTTCAATTGCTTGGTTAGAGTCACAGCAAGGTACTTTATAGTATTTGAGGCTATTGTGATATGTGTAATTTTGCTAATTTCATTCTCATCCTGTTTGTCAATTGTATTCAACAGGGTTACTGATTTTTTAAAGTTGATTTTGTATCATGCCACTTTGCTGAAGGTGTTTATCAGCTGCAGAAGTTACTTGTAGAATTTTTAGAGTCTGTTATGTATACTATTATGTTATCTGCAAATAGTGATAGTTTGACTTATTCCTTTCCTATTTTATCCCCTTAATCCCCTTTAGTTGTCTTATTGCTCTACCTAGGACTTTGAGTACTATAGTGAGGTGATATGGAGAGAGTAGATAGCCTTCTCTTGTCCCTTATTTCAGTGGACATTATTTAAATTTCTCTCCATTTAGTTGGATGTTGACTATAGGCTTGCTGTATATTGTCTTTATTTTGTTATAGTATGTGTCTTGTACCCCTGCCCTGTCGAATACTTTAAACATGAACGGGTATTGGATTTTGCCAAATGCTTTTTCAGCATCTAAGGAGGTGATCTTGTGGTGTTTTCTTTCAGTTTACTTATATGATGGATTATATTGACAGATTTCTGTATATTGAACTACTGCATGCCTAGTATGAAGCCTACATGGTCATTAAAATTGACCTTTTTCATGTGTTCTTGCACTGGGTTTCTGAGCATTTTATTGAGTATTTTTACATCAATGTTTAGAAGAGAAATTCTGAATTTCTCTTTCTTTGTAGATTCCTTCTGTGGTTTACATGTCAAGGTGACTGTGGCCTCATAGAATGAGTTTGGTAATGTTCCCTTTGTTTCTATTTTGTGGAATAGTTTAAAAAGAGTTGGTATAGCTCATCTTTGAAAGTCTGGTAGAAATTCTGCACTGAATTCATCAGTCCCTGAGTTTTCTTTGGTTGAGAGACAGCCTCAATTTCATTAGGAGTTATAGGAGTATCTAATTTGTGTACTTGATCTTGATTCAATTTTAGTAGTTGGTATCTCTCAAAATATTGGCCATTTCCCTTAGGTTTTCAAATTTTGTGGCACATAGGGTTTTTTCCTTTTTTTTTTTTAATTAATTTATTCTCGTTACATCTCAATGGTTATCTCATCCCTTGTATTCTCCCATTCTTCCCTCCCTCCCATTTTCCCCTTATTCCCCTCCCCTATGACTGTTCCTTAGGGGGATACCTCCCCCTGTATATGCTCTTTGGGTATCAAGTCTCTTCTTGGTAACCTGCTGTCCTTCCTCTGAGTGCCACCAGGTCTCCCCCTCCAGAGGACATGGTCAAATGTGAGGCACCAGAGTATGTGAGAAAGTCATATCCCACTCTCCACTCAAGTGTGGAGACTGTTCTGACCATTGGCTAGATCTGGGAAGGGGTTGAAAGTTTACCACCTGTATTGTCCTTGGCTGGTGCCTTTTTTGAAGTACGACCTAATGATTCTTTGGATTTCGTTACTGCCTATTGTTATGTCTCCCTTTTCATTACTGGTTTTGTTGATTTGATTACTCTCCCTTTGCCTTTTAGATAGTTTGGCTAAGGGTTTGTCTATCTTGTTGATATTCTCAAAAAAATAACAGTTCTTGATTTTGTTATTTTAATTGTTCTCTTTGTTTCTATTTTATTGATATTAGCCCTGAGGTTGATGATTTCCAGCCATCTACTCCTCTCTGATGAGTCTGTTTCTTTTTTTTCTAGAGCTTTCAGATATGTTGTTAAATTATTGGTATGGCATCTCTCCAATTTCTTTATGAAGACACTTAGTACTATGAACTTTCATCTTAGCACTGCTTTCATTGGGTAACATATTTGGGTATATTGTGCCTTTGGATTCACTGAATTCTAGCAAGTTTTTAATTTCTTTTTTATTTTATTCTTTACCCAGATATGATTGAGTATGGAGTTGTTCAGTCTCCATGAGTTTTTATGCCTTCTGTTGTTTTTGTTGTTATTGAGTTCTAGCTTTAATCCATGGTGGTCTGATGAAATTCAAGGAACTATTTCAAACTTTTTGTATCTGTTGCGTTATGCTCTGTGACCAAGTATATGGTTGATTTTGTATAAGATTTATGAAGTGCTGAGAAGAAGTAGAATTCTTTCATGTTTGTGTGAAAAGTTCTGTATATATCAGTTAGGTCCATTTGGTTCATAATTTCTACTAGTTTCATTGCTTCTCCATTTAGTTTCTCATGCAGTGATCTATCTGTTGGTGAGAGTAGGATCTTCAAGTCTCACACTATTAAAGCATGGGGGTCAATGTGTAATTTAAGCTTCAGTAATGCTTCTTTTATAAATGTGGGTGCTCCTTTATTTGGGGTACAGATGTTTAGAATTGAGACATAATCTTGGTGTATTTTTCCTTTGATGAGTATGAAGTGTCCTTCCCCATCTCTCTCTCTCTTTTTTTTTTTTTTTTTTTTTGGTTGAAAGTCTATTTTACAAGATACCAGAATGGCTACTCCAGTTTGTTTCTTTGGTCCATTTACTTGGAATACCTTTTTCCAGGCTTTTACTCTAAGGTAATGTTTATCTTTATTGCCGCTGTTTGTTTCTTATATGAAGCAGATTGATGGGTCCTATTTTCACATCCATTCTGTTATCCTGTGTCTCTTCATTGGGGAGTTGAGGCCATTGATGTTGAGTGATATTAATGACTAGTAGTTAATGATTCCTATTACTTTGATGTTGGCAATAGTAGAGTGTGTGTGTGAGTGTGTGTGTGTGTGTGTGTGTCTGTGTGTCTGTGTTTCCTTTTTTTTTTTCATGGATGTCGTGGTTTGTGAAAAATTACCGTTGGAGGATTGGATTTTGCTTCTACTATCTTCTGTAGAGCTGGATTTGTGGTTATGTACTATTTGCACTTGGTTTTCTCACGGAATATCTTCCTTTCTCAATCTATGGTGATTGATAGTATAGTTGTCTGGGTTGGCATCTGTGGTATCTTAGTGTCTGCATGACTTCTGCACCAGGCCCTTCTGTTTTTTATAGTCTAGGTTGAGAAGTCAGGTGTAATTCTGATAGATTTGCCTTTATATGTGACTTGGCCTTTTTCTCTTGCAGCTTTTAATATTATTTTCTTTGTTCTGTATGGTTTGCATTTTAATTATTAAGTAGTGAGAGGATTTCCTTTTCTGGTCCAATCTGTTTGGAGTTCTGTAGGCTTCTTTTATATTTATAGACATTTCTTTCTTTAGGTTTGGGAAGTTTCCTTCCACGATTTTGTTGAAAATACTTTTGGACCTTGCATTTTGGAGTCTTCCTTTTCTTCTGTCACTATGATTCTTGGGTTTAGGCTTTTCATAGTATCTCAGATTTATTGGACATTCTGTGTCAGAAGCTTTTTAGATTTAACATTTTCTTTGTTTGCTGTATCCATTTCTTCATTCATATCGTCTATTCCTGATGTTCTTTGTTTCATCTCTTGAACTCTGTTGGTAATGCTTGTGTTACTACATCCTGTCCTCTTATCTCAGGTTTCCATTTCCTGGATAATCTCAGATTGTGTTTTCTTCATAACTTCTATCTCTATTTTCAGGTCATGAAACTTATTTTTTATTTCCTTCTCCTGTTTGATTGTAGCTTTTTCAAGTGATTTGTTCAATTCTTTTGTCTTTTTCTTTGTGTTCCAGTTTTTGTTTGAAGAATTTATTGTCCTCCTTTAAGACCTCTATCGTTTTCATAGCCTCAGATTTGAAATCCTTCTCTTGTGAGTCAGCTGAGATTGTATCTCCAGGGCTTGATGTAGTGGTCGGACAACTGGTTTCTGGTGATGGTTTCTTGGTCTTGGGGACTGCTTCTTATGTTCTTATGCTGACCTCTTCCCATTGTGATATATTTGGTTGGAGTGTATGTATGCCTAGTGCATGCTTTGACCAGCAAAATATCTGTGGATTTGCTGGGTGACCTGAGGTCAGATCCACTAATGTTTCTGAATGTGGTGGCTGATAGATGTGAGAACCCACAGACAATGGTGATTTTTGCAGTACCCAGCTAGTTTTGTGCCCTAGGGAGATCAACAGCAGCTTGCCAACAGGCACGTGGTAGTCTTGCAGGAGTACAGGAATTGCTTAGAAACTCAGGAGCTCTCTCTGTAGATTTCTGGGTAACCTAGGATCAGGTGCACTTTTGATCCTGACTGTGGGTGTCTTTCTGGTGTTAGAACCCACAGATGCTGTTGATTTTGCAATCCCTAGCTAGTTCTGTGCCCCATGTAGATCAGGAGCTTCCTGCTAGGCAGATATATGGCACTATCTTTATGAAGCTGTGAGCCAGCTTCTGTGAGGTCCAGGAACTTTGTGGTTTTGCCAGATGGCCAGAGACTGGAATCAAACTTGCTCCCGAAAATTTGGACCCCTCTCCCCTGTGGGCTGCCAGTGTTGATGTTTTGTGGTTTTCAGATAGGTTCTTGGATTGATGAATAGTCACGGCTGTCCTACTCCTCAATCAAGGTGTGTCATAGACACCACTATCTTGGAGTCTGACTGTCCTGACACCATTTTTTTAGTGTGGCCTTTGTCCACAGTTTCAAACCAGTAAGATATTAACATTTAAACATGTAATTTTTCACAGTCAAGTGAAACATCTAAGTTTTATCTGAAAGCCTTATAAAATACAATAGCTGCTAACCTCCATGAACATGCATTCTTTTGTGAATTTCAACGAGAAAAATCCTTCAAAAATATTGACCATAAAAACACATCACAAATCCAACTAGGTTTATCAATTCTATTACAAAATCTTCTGAGGTGAAGTGAAAACTGATAGATAAATTGTACTCTGTTGGCAATGGGAAACAGGTCATACTCCTCCATTTACTTACATGTCTTTTTTAGATGGTAAAATCTACATAAACAAGAATATGAGTTATTTATTTGAGCTTGAGTTACCTCAAAGAATAACTTTGAGTTACATTCTTTGTGTTGCAAATTTGAAATTTAGATTTCTCTTTATACCTGAAAAAATATACTTTGTATATATACCAATTAGTCTTAAATGTGCATATGAAGGGGGATGTAAATGTGAGTAAAGTACAGGAAACTGCAAAGGGGACCATGAAACTAACAAGGAGGAGATTTAAGAATAGGACTTTGGGCTGGGAGGTGATGGCACAGGCCCTTAATCCCAGCACTTGGGAGGCAGAGGCAGGTGGATCTCTGTGAGTTTGAGGCCAGCCTGATCTAAAAAAGGGGGTCCAGGACAATCAAGACTACACAGAGAAACCCTGTCTCGAAAAGCCAAAAAAAAAAAAAAAAAAAGAATAGGGACTGGGGATATTATAAAACACAGGAGATACTAAAGTGCCAGGGGGGATGCCTGGGTAGAGGAGTGAAGAAAAATAAAGGGTTCAGAGAACGTGGTCAAATATGGGGCACCAGAGGAAGGCTAGCAGGCTACCAAGAAGAGACTTGATACCCTATGAGCGTATACAGGGGAGGAGGTCCCCCTCAGTCACAGTCTTAGAGGAGGTGAGTAAGAGGAAAATGGGAGGGAGGGAGGGATGGGAGGATATAACAATTGAGATGTAATATGATAAATTAATAAAATATATTTTTTAAAAAGAGTTCAGAGAAGCAGTGTGTGTGTGTGTGTGTGTGTGTGTGTGTGTGTGTGTGTGTGTGAAAATGTCCCTTAGATGTTATTTTGAAAATGTCTTATTTTGAACAAATTAATATCACTTTTTTATTATTTGCCAATATAAAATGAAGGAAGGAAAAGAAACTTCTTCATTGTACCTACAATTGTAAGTTATTCAAATCCATGAGAAGTTAAATACATCTTTTACTCATCAAATTTGGGCAAATTTACAACACAGGCACATTTTTTCTAAGACACATAAATGTCTTTGCAAGCAAATGTGGAAGCAGATAAAGCCTCTTCTCTAGTGGTATAGAAGCTTAACTTTATCATGTACTGGTTTTAATGTAAAACTTGTCTCTTTTCTTAAAGGTCTTTTGTTTCTCTTTTATTTGAAACCCATTAGTTGAATCTATTTTTTCCATAATTAACATGATGATTGAATTTAATTTTAAGGAAGAGTTAAAATAATACATCTCATAACACCTACACAATGCCTGGTAGACATGAGTGACTTTGCCTTTGTATGGAATGTGAAAAATAAGAAAGTTTTCACAATATTTCAATACCTAACATCACTTGTTACAAATTATATACACACCATGTTTGCGCATCCCACTTTTGATAAGCACATATGGAAACATGACATAAAAATAGCTATACATAACACTAACAATTACAATGGAGGGTTTAATTATAGAAAAAAACTTACTTGTGGTTAGTGATGAATTTAACTTCTGGTAAAGTGATCCCAAATATAAGTATAGGGAGCACTAGGTGACATCTCTGTGCCGCAGCACTCATTCACAGGCTTTGTGCAATAAAGCTTATTCCAGAATCCTGATGAACATTAAATGCAGGAACAGCTCACCTTTTACCTTCTTGTTAATTTGGTTCAGCCAATCACTACTACAAGCTACAATAGCTGTGGGGTACTCTTTGGTAGAAAAATCACTCCATTGTTCTCTGGAGGCTGTGGAGTAGAAAAATCCTAAGCCTGCCTTCACAATGCTATATGGCTTTCTTTAAATAGCCTGTTGCTAACTCTGATAACTGCATCCTTTATTCTGCCCTAAAGAAATTAGTATTACACTCTGACTGTGTTTACTTACAGTATCTATGTACAGCTTATTGTGGTGTCACTGTACTTTAGTCACCTTGGCTGTAAATGACCACATTTAAGCCCTGCCAAATTTCACAGACTAAAATAGCAGCAAATGAAACAAACTTAATAGATCAATTTGGAAAACTCTAATTGTTAATTTAAAAAAATTATACAAAATTACTATGTTTCAAGAACTGTCTGGGTGCTCAGAATTTAACAAAATGAAGATGGAATGTCTGATATCACTAAGCATTGATTCTAGTTGTAGTAATTAATACCTGCCCAGAAACACAGTGATATTCATAAATTTTAAATATATAGTTTTGTACAAAATAAAATATAGCAGCTGTTATGTTTAATGAATAATAAATTCCCTAGTGTTGAAATATATCACATAGTAAAACTACATAATATATTCGTACTATATTTCACATATAATTGAGTATAACATAGGTATATAAAATATATTCATATATATTATGAATTCATGAAGGTTAATTTATATTATTTTAATGTGACTACTGTAACTAATCAGAAAAAAGAAAAATCTCTAGACATTTGTACTAATGTATTTATTTAATAATTAATAATAATGATATATTTTTCAGGTTCTCATTAATAAATGAAAAAGGAAGTTATAAATAATATCAATAGCACTCTTAGATCTCAGGAAGTATAGTCAGTTAATTAACTTACCTTCTATATCTTTCTTTCTTTCTTCCCTTCTGTTCATTCTCAGTTTCTTTCATTCCATGTGTTTATATGTATGTGTATGCTATACATGTTTTTGCACCCAGAGTATGTGTAGGTGAATGTATATATATATTTAGAAGTGGCAAGGACGGACTAAGGTTGATTTAGGAATTCTTCCTTAATCACTCTACACCCTACTTATTGAGCTATTGTCTCTGAGATGAACCTAAAACCCAATTATCTAGGTAATCTATGTAATAACCCTCTGCCAGGGATCCACTGTCTCTCCTCTCTTTACAGTGAAGTTATGACCTAAACCACTATGCCATTAAATGGGTTCTGAGGTTGTATACTGTGGGCCTCACTCTGTTAGAACAATAAAGTTACCTACTGAGCCATCTCACTAATCTTAGTTTACTGAGCTCTTCTGTATCTCTTTTGATTAGATTGAACCACATAAGAACAAGATTATTATGGGGTACCAAGGGCACATAACACAGGAGGATGGAAGTGTAGCAGCTTACATATGATTTTGGATATATCTCAACATGTTAATAACAATATGTCACTACCAGTATGTACCACTTGATTAACATACTTCTATTCTAAAAGGACTCACTTAAGTTGTTGATATTCTATGTTCTTACATTGTCTTGATATGATAACATGGCTAGGAACATTTTTATTTTTGTGGTACTATATTGAACCAGGGTCTCAAGTAGCCCAGGCAAAACAACTTTGGAGGTGAAGATGGCTTTCAACTTCTTATACGCAGATATCTGCTTCCCAAGTGCTGAAATAATAAGAATGCAACATCACGTATAGTTCATGTAGGTCTCGAGATCAAACCCAAGGTTTTGACTATGCCAAATAAACACTCTATCAATACGTTACACCCTGGATATGGAGTCTACATTATTTGTAAGGTTATGTGCCAATGTATTGAACTAAGAATGGCTGCCTTTGTTCTCAACCTTCCCACCCCTGTCCCTGGCAACGATCCAATGCAATCAACATTGTTTTTGTCAATATAAAAAACCTGGAGAAAATCAACATTAAAGGAGAAAAGTTAATTTTATTTTACAGTATTTAAAGATTTCATCAAGGGCTGTAAATCTCCATCACTTCTGAGTAGAGTACAGGCTGAAAGTCATAGTAAGAACACGTGGTACAGCAACATGTCTCTTCTCAGCAGGAAAGAGTGGAAGCAAAGGACATGGTACCAATAACATCTTGAAGAGAAAAAACCGTAAGTGACTTAATTTTCTCCCACTAGTATCACCTTATAAAGTTTCCATTCTTAGTAACAGAAACACTGGCTGGGTACTGAGATTTTCTGCATGCCTTCTGAAGGACACTTATCAGAATATCTTTCAGCCACTTTAGTCTGAAAGATGACATATGGAAAGCATTCTGTCCATAAATCAAATCATTAGGCTGCTCATTGTAGCAGGGAAGGAAAACAAGAAATACTGTCAAGAAAGAGGTTCTTTAGTAGGAAATCATGCACCTCTAGTCCGCACACTATTTAATCTCATATTAGTATGATGTTACTCCATTAATTTTCTTAGAAAAATTAGCTAGCAAAATTAAAAACATTCTGATATTTCAACAAAACCCCCTTTTATCAGAAATCTCTAAAATAAGAAATAATTTTCTTAAATTATATCTCTTACAGTGCTTGGGCACAAATGACTTTGAGAAGGACAAAAAAACAATCAAGATTGTTATCTTCAAATGGGTAGCATAAAGTTCTGTTTGCCTTTTTGTATTAAATGCTAGCTTGGGAACAAACTGAAAAAACATAACTGTGATTCTGACATCACCACTGATTTTCATACAATAATATGTATTTTTCTACAGTGTTTCACATTATTGGAAAGCTAACAAAAAATGACATTAAAATGAATTTATAGTTGTAGATTCATTCTCATGTTTTTGGATTGTGACTAATGGGGGAATTACACTATAAAGACCTTACATTAAGTGTAAGCCAAAAATATAATTTTTTTGTAATGTAAATTAGAACAAATGAAATACTTTTCAATTTAGCAATGGCTAGATCTTCCTTCAGGGAATTATATTTATAGTAAAAATATTGAATCTTTAAAGGCACACATATATCCAGAGTTTATCAACTCTCAACTTCAAGAGACATTAATTAAAGTCAAAAGCCATGTAGGACTCATAATACAGAGGCAAATTGGTCTAAAAGATGAATACTATGAGACTTTCTGTTACTAAATGACATTTTATATCTAAATATATATATAATATTTCTCCTTATTAAAACCATATTTTAATCTTACCCTTGGCAATGCCAACTTGTTTGGGGCTTCTTTAAACCTGATACATACCTATAATTTTTTTAAAAATAAGTGGTGTTTTGATATTTTCAGGAATATATTATCTCTATGCAAATGTTTAGTGATCACAGACATATCAGGAGAACTCCGAGAAAATTGTTTCCTTAATCATGAAGTTATAAGACCTTCACATATTATACTTTTCATACTCTGTAAAATATTTCTTATGATTTTTCACCACACAAATATTTTTATTCTCTACATAAAGTCCTGATAGATTTTGAAAGTTACAAGCTGGTTCTTTTTCTACAATCTAAACAAACAGCATGTTTTCTCTTAACTCCTGGCTCCTATTGAGATTTTGTTTATAATAGTGTATAAAATAATTGTATAAAAATAAAATGTATAAAATAAAAATAAAAAATAAATTATATAAAAATAATTATATACGTACAAAAGAAATTTAATCTCTGAACTGTAGGATTGTTATATACTTTGATAAGTATTTTAAATATTATTTATTTATTTGTGTGTGTCTCTGTGTGTGTCTGTGTATCTGTGTGTATTTGACTGTGATTTGATATCTGTACAGCAGCATATATGTGAAATCCGTAGGATAACCAATTCTTTCCCTCCATCATATGTGTTCCAGAAAAAAAAATAAGGTCATCAGGCTTGGAGACAAGGACTTTATCTATTGAGTTATACTGTAAGGAAATATAACTAAACATTTAAATTTTTTAAATTGTATTGATTCATGATTGCTCATGTCTCTGAATGTCTGCTTAATCCCTAATGATGCACAATATAGCCTACTTTACTATAGTACCCACAAAACATTTACTATTCCCTGGTGAGGATGAATCTCATTAGAAATAATTGTTTGACTTTCATTCACTGTTGCTAGAATGGCAAAATGGTACAGCCACTAAAAACTGAGTGTGAAGAATTCTCCAAATGATAAAAAATAAATCTAAAATACCCATATGTTCAGCTGACATCTATTTCAAAGACACTTGTTAGTCATGATCATGTCTGCTATAGTCACAATAGCCAGGAAGTGGAAACAAGCTAAGTGTTCTTCAATCAATAAAGCAATAATGAAAACATGCTACTTATATAGTATTGAATACTATTCAGATATGATGAAAAAGTGAAATCATAAATATTTCACATAAATAGATAGAGTTGGAAAGATTATATTGACCAAGAAAGTGAAAAGTATAATCTTTCTCACTGAAGGATCCTAGCACATTTTCAGATATGAGTAGATAGCCTGTAGTAACTGCAGAAACCAAGAAAGAAAAATGGGACCATTGCTAGGGTGGAGTGATGCAAGAGAAGTAGAGAAATATGTAGGAAGGTACAAGTGATCTATCTGGGAAATAAGAAATTGAGGACCTTTCAAAAGGAAAAGAGGAAAGAAAATGGGAAAAAGGTAAACGAGAATAACAGGATATAAGTGATGTGATCAAAGAATTGGAAAATGCAGGCTCCTTAAGTATGGGGAGATAGATTAATATAGGAGAATGAGATTGGTAGGTAAAATAGCAATATGGATAACAGAAAAAAAGACTCATACTATCAACTATTTATCTAAAATTTCATATGATATACATAATTCTATGCATAAGTACACACACATACATGCACACACACATATATATACACATATATACATATGTACATATATATATGAATATATACATAGTTTTAATAAACTTATCTGTCTGTTCTGACAATTCTTCCTCCTAGTGCCAAAGATCACTTAACAAAAATATCAACACCATACATAAGAACTTCTGTTTTGAGAGCTTAAAATAAACCTCAAAATAAAACCAGATACACTGAACAAGATAGAAAAGAAAGTAGGGGAAATATTGTATGCCTTGCCATAGGAGACAGCTTCCTGAGAACACCAATAGTGCAGACGCTAAGATCAACAACTAGTAAGAATGACCTCATGAAACTTAAAAAACTTCTGTAAAAGATATCATTAAATAGAACAAAATGCCACCCAACAAACTGAGGTAATATTTTCAACAACAACAAATTAAATAATCCAATTAAAAATGGGTTACAGCTCCCAGCCTGGTCTCAGTCTCTGTCTTGTAGATCAGAAACCCTGCATATTCAGCATGAAACACTTAAAGAAATACTCAACATCCTTAGTCATCAGAGAAATGCAAATCTAAACAACTCTGAGATTCTATCTTACAACCATCAGTAATGCTTAGATTAAAAACCCGAGTAACAGCATATGCTGATGAGATAGTGGAGAAAGTGGAATACTCCTTCATTGCTGGTGGGAGTGCAAACATGTACAACCACTTTAGAAATCAATCTAATGATTAATCAGAGAACAGGGAATAGGGCTGCCTCAAGACCCAGCTATTCCACTCCTTGGAATATACCCAAAAGATGCTCAACCACAGAACAAGGACATTTGCTCAACCATGTTCATATCAGCCTTATTCACAATGGCCAGTACCTGGAAACAGCCTAGATGTCCCTAAGTAAAAGAATGTATAAAGAAACTGTGGTACATTTTCACTATAGAGAACTACTCAGCTATTAAAAATAAGGACATTCTCTATGTGAAAAAAAATGCAACTTGACCCATATTTGTCACCTTGCACAAAACTCAAATCCAAGTGGATTAAAGACCTCAACATAAAACCAGAGACACTAAGTCTCTTAGAAGAAAAAGTGGGGAAGAGCCTGGAACATATTGGCACAGGAGACAACTTCCTGAACAGAACACCAACAGCCCAGGCCTTAATGTCAACAATTAATAAATGGGACCTCATGAGGCTGAGAAGCTTCTGTAAGGCTGGAGACACCATCAAGAGAACAAAGCGACAGCCTACAGACTGGGAAAAGATCTTCACCAACCCTACATCTGACAAAGGTCTAATATCCAAAATATATAAAGAACTCAAGAAATTAAACACCACCAAACCAAATAACCCAATTGAGAAATGGGGCTTGGAACTAAACAGAGAATTCTCAGCAGAGGAATATCAAACAGCTGAGAAACACTTAAAGAAATGCTCAACCTCCTTAGTCATTAGGGAAATGCAAATCAAAACAACTCTGAGATTCCATCTTACACCCATCAGAATGGCTAAGATAAAAAACTCAAGCGACACCACATGCTGGCGAGGATGTGGAGAGAGAGGAACACTCCTTCATTGCTGGTGGGAATGTAACTAGTACAACCACTTTGGAAATCTATCTGGTGCTATATCAGAAAACTGGGAATAGGGCTTCCTCAAGACCCAGCTATTCCACTCCTTGAAATATACCCAGAAGATGCACCAGCACACAACAAGAAAATTTGCTCAATCATGTTCATAGCAGCCTTATTCATAATAGCCAGATCATGGAAACAGCCTAAGTGTCCCGCAGTAGAAGAATGGATAAAGAAACTGTGGTACATATACACTATGGAATACTACTCAGCTATTAAAAACAAGGAATTCCCAAAATTTGTGGATAAATGGATTGAGCTTGAAATGATCATAATGAGTGAGTTAACCCAGAAGCAGAAAGACTCAAATGGTATATACTCCCTTATATCTGCATACTAGCCCAAGGGGCATGTCCCATGAAAGCCTTCACTTACCATGAAACTGGGACAGAGGGGAGGACATCCTATTGGGACTGTAGATGAGAGAACTATGTGAGAATAGCAATGTAGAAGGATCCAGTGGGTCCTAGAAACCTACAAGTAGAACATTATGATAGGCAGATTTTGGCCAAGGGGTCCCGCTCAAACTAAGACACCAGCCAAGGACAATACAGGCGGTAAACTTTAAACCCCTACCCAGATCTAGCCAATGGTCAGAACAGTCTCCACACTTGAGTGGAGAGTGGAATATGACTTTCTCACGTACTCTGTTGCCTCACATTCAACCATGTCCCCTGGAGGGGGAGACCTGGTGGCACTTAGAGGAAGGACAGCAGGTCACCGAGATGAGACTTGATACCCTATGAGCATATACAGGGGGAGGTAATCCCTCTCAGGAACAGTCCTAGGGGAGGGGAATAAGGGGAAAATGGGAGGGAGGGAAGAATGGGAGGATACAAAGGATGGGATAACCATTGAGATGTAACAAGAATAAATTAATTAAATAAAAAAAAGAAAAGGAAAAAAATAAGGACATTCTGAAGTTTGCAGGCAAATGGATGGAACTAGAAATGATCATCCTGAGTGAGTTAACCCAAACACAGAAAGATACACATGGCATATACTCACTTATAATTGAATAAAAACCCAACAGAGTTGTCCCCTGAAAGTCTTCACTTAGCCACAAATTGAGATAGATATGGGACTTCCTATTGGGACTCTAGGTAAGAGAGGTAAGGAAGAAGTGGGAAATAGAAGGATCCAGAAAGTACTAGAAACCTACAGGAATACCATTAGGGCTGGCAGATCTTGACCCAGGTGGGTCAGCTCAAACCACTGTACCAACTAAAGACAATGCATGCAATAAGCTTATAACCCCTATCCAGATCTAGCCAATGGATAACACATTCTCCACAATTGTGTGAAGAGCAAGGACTGACTCAAATATGAACTTTGGTGCTCCGTATTTTACCACTGTCCTTTGGTGGAAAGAACATGTGACAGTCAGAGGAAGAGTAAGCAGGCTACCAGGAGGAGACTTGATAGTCTGTGATCTTATAGTAGGGGACAAGGTCCTTTCCTGTCTAAGACCTAGGAGAGAGGAATAGGATGGAGGAGGGAGAGATGGGGAATTGAAAGATACAAGTGAGCAGATAACATTTGAAATGTAATATAAATACATTACTTAAATAAAAATTTAAAACTAAAGGAAAAAATGGGTTACAGAGAATTCTCAAAGAGGAATCTCTAGTAGCTGAGAAGCATCCTTAGCCATCAGGGAAATGCAAAGCAAATGATGCTACAATCCCATTTTACACCTGTCAGAATGGTGAAGATAAAAAACACAAATGACAATTTATGCTGACAAGGATGTAAAGCAAGGGAAACACTTATTTATTGCTTGTGGAAATGCAAACTTGTTCAGCCATAAGGATGTTAAAGTGGAGGTTTCTCAGAATACTGAGATTCTATCTACCACAAGACCCAGCTATTCAACTCCTGGGCATATAGCTAAAGGACACTCCATTCTACCCCAAGGATACTTGTGTTACAACATTCATAGACACTGGAAACAATCTAGGTGTCTCTCAAAGAATGGTTAAAAAGAAGGGGTACATTTACACAATAGAGTATTACTCAGCTGTTAAAAATATCTTCAATGTACTCAACAGTCATGCCAGTAAATTCAATTATTAAGTTTTAGGCTTCCTCTTTAAATTATCATTAACATGGCATATTATAATATTTCAACAAAGGCCTCTGCTTAGCCTCTAAATCACCATCAAATATTTTATAATACTTTCCCATCTAATTGAATTCTAGTCAAATTGAAGATAAATTTTTATATTTCTTTCCCTATTAGGCAGAATGCCTGATATAAATCATTTAAGAGAAGAAAGTTCTATTGCTCATGTTCAAAGTTTTTATCCATCATGAGGAAAAACAGCAGTATATCAAAGAGCCTCTGTTATTCTCTAGCTTGTGTAGGTCAGAGAAAGAAATATATCAAAGCTCTATTTCTCCTGGGAAGGAAATGACAATGGCACCCTTATTCTCAGCAAATTCTGGTCCTGCTAATGAAAACGTGCTTCACACATAAAAAAAAATTGAGTCTCCTAAAATCAGCTAACCATTTCAGATAACATAATCACAAAAAAAGCACACAAAGGCTTCACTATTCTCCTTTACTGTTCTTCATCCAATAAAGATGACAAATAAGTTGAACCATAAGAACAGGTTTTCAGAACTAATTTTCACTTTTCTTCTCATGTGTATTTTCTGTTATTCTGCTTAAGTGCTTTCCATATATACTGGCCTTTCCATACACAACTATGAAATAGATGACATATTCCTGCATCTTAAAGATAATTCAGCTGGCATGTTAGGAACTGAACTCTTGACTTTGTTTTGTTTTTGTTTTTGTTTTTTTTTTACTAGCAAGGTAAATTTTAACATTGCACCATCATGTGTTCATATCACTAAGTTGGTCATCTTTCATTACATTGCATTATTCTTTCCTACTGTTGTATAGTGGAGCCCTCCATAATTGAAGCATTTCAATTCCCAAGAAAGATCATTAAGACAGAAGGTATGAAACAACATAGATTTACAAAGTCCCTAAAACTGATAAAATTTACTAGGTCTTCCTCCTTTTGAGTAAAGGATAAAGATGACTAAAGGTCATCTCTCAGGCTGTTTGAGTTGTGAGCTGTCCCTGGTGTTGGAATGGACTTTGGTGATACAGCTTCCCCTTCAAGCCTTACAGTGGGTAGGAAAAAGTTATCAAGGTGAGGTAAGAATGTAAGCTATTCTCATTTTCTAATAACCGGAATTGTAGCAGGTATAAGTATATAAGTCTTCTTATGGATGACTCAGATAACATTTATTTAGCCAGATTTAAGCACAGAAGAATTTTGAGTAAAATATTCAGATAAAAATTAACTCATTCTCAAGCACACAAAATTTAAGACATGTTCACACTGAGATTCTTTACAAAGTACATCTGACTCCTTTCTGAAGAATGAGTACTCTTTAACTTGATATTTATAAGAAATGACTTGAGCATTATAAATAAAACACTAAAACAAATACCATTTCAGTTTGCATTTATAATCCACTTTTGTGTGTTTCTTTTTTGTTTTTGCAGGGGAGGGACATTACAGAAAAGCACAAAGCATCCTCATTGTGAGTAATAGTCAATTTGATATTTTTTTTACATTTTTCTTATATACTAAATGTATATCTAGATTAATGTGTCAAAATTTATTGCAGTATATAAAATCATTTTCAAAATCTCAATTCCACAAATAAAGTTCTATTCTAATTTTTTTAAATGGATACATTTGACTCAGAAATAGTACCCAATATTTAGAGTCCAAGTGGTTTGACAAAGATAAACATTATGGCTGTGAGTGTCAGGATTGCCCTGGCCATAAGATACTATAGATGTCACATATAAGGATGATTTTATGGCCATCCTTATGAAATGATCAATGTTTTAAGGGGAAAGTATTTGAGATAATTAAATTCTGGAGAAAGAGACAAAACCTGTATCATCAGACAGCAAAGTATCATCAGGTTTTAAAACTGTATCATTCCTAGTATTCCATAAGTATAGCTACATACCTCATTCCATTGAAGAGGTAACCTGTGTGTTTAACTTTCCTGGCTTCTCCAGTGTTTATATATATACATGAAGCCATTTTGTCTACTGATTCCACAATTTCCTTTCTCAGCGGTTACTTTTCTTTATTGTATAATAACCTTGATTTGTAGTATCTTTTGTTATTAATTTTAGAAAGATCCATTTCTCTGTCACACATGAATACAGAAAGCAATGGAGAATTTGATTATATGTACAGCTTAGCAATTTTATATACATACATGCTAAATAGGCAGATATGTTATGAGGTCTTATCTCACCTAAATCAATAGTAATTTAAATATATGTTAAAAAACATTGGAAATATGGAAACAGGACAGAACATCTTACACATGATATATTGTGAGATACTTTAAAAAAACAGCAAAATACTTTCTATAATTATATGCTTTCTATAATTATGTTAGTATTTAGTTAAATGCTTTCTAATTTTATTGGAATTAACTCTAAGAATTGTCCCAGTCCTCAAGACAAATCAAACAAATGTTCACCTGAAAGACAGGATATGGATTGAAAGTGAGGACACAGACACGAGAAAATTGAATCAAGTCTGGAAATTGCTGATCAAGATTCCCTTTAATGCAGGTGAGTAGACTTTTTTTAGTATGGTCATCATGATCTACTATAATCTCACTGCCCCTAGCCTCCAGGCAAGACTAAATTCTCCTGAATACCTCCCTGTACGAATTTCCCTATTTCTCTGTGTGGTTCCCTCAAAGGATGTCCTTATTTCTCTAGGTAGACAATCCAAAGAGCCTAGAACACAAGACCTCCTTCTGCAAAGTTCAACAACTCGAAGGTCACAGCATGCAGACTAAGCACGGGATTTCTAACATGGCTAAATTTAGCCTGGCTCCCCACATCTGCCCTTTCTAAAATAAAATTATGAAGAGCCTGTCATATGTCAGTGAGTTGAATACTTATCCTTACCAGTTATTGGCACATGAATTCCATCATTCATGCTCTGGCTTAGGTTCAGACTCGCTCTTATCTGTCTCTGGCTTGCCTTCATATTAGCACATGAAAAAGGGCAGTGTCTTTGAGCTCTATGCCAAGGGCTTGTGCTTGTATCAGCTGCAGTCTCTGAGACATGAGCTGTGTAGGCAATGAAGGAAGGCACAGGCTATAATTTTAAGCTCTACTATCCCTGCCAGGATAATCCATGCTGTAGAATACTCTTAATTTTAAAGAGATTATATTGAATGTGAGTCTAGCTGCCTCCTACTCATAAGGAGTCTATGGAAGTCTAGCATGACATTGTAACTTGTTTAGTCATCGCAAATCACTAACCTCTTAGTTAAGGCATAAACAATGTTAGCAAAAACAATAGTAGATACAAGAATAATAGCAGAGATTTTTACCACTCAACAGCACACCAGAAGTCCCTTTTCAGCTCTCCACAGTCCTGCAGATGAAACTGCACCTAACAATTAGGGTGGAAAAGTACTTGTAAAGCTTAAAATATCAGCTTCCAGAAGGAAAATATTCTGGAGGAGTCTCTGCAAAGCACCATCTCCAAAGTTCAGTCATGTTCATGAAGAGGATGCCTCATAGGCACTGGAACACTTGAGTTCTCCTTTCCCCTCAGACACAGGGAAACCAAGCAGTGCATGTTGCTGACATACATTATCTCAAAAAGCAGGTTGAAGAAGAGGAGGATGAGGAATAAGAGTCCAGTGAAGCTTCACCTCTGACCTTCAGATCATTAGCAGACTCATCCATGGAAGCATCCACCTGACAAAAAAGCCTCTGAGGTATCCAGCGTGCAGCTTCTTGTTCCTGTGAGAAAACACAAACAGAACCTTGACCCCATATTAATGCAGGGTCTGGTCCATTCCATTGTCCAGTTAAAGGATGTTTCCATGTCACTCTAGCGAAGGATGACTGAGTATTATTGTGCCAGAAACAATTGGCCACAGAATTTCCTTAGGCATCAAGCAGTAAAAATTAAAAATAAAGAGAATGTGACTCAAAGCATTTTGGGAGTAACATCCCCCCCCTTCTTTACTTTTTGTAAATACGTTTTTATGGGAGAATAAGATCGTTCCACCATACCTTGTCCTTGAGGATTATAAAAAATACCTGTAATATCCTTTATGGAAAAAGAGTCACAAAATTTTGAAAAGCTTTGGTAACATACAATGAGCCATTATCAGTCTTGATAGCCTTAGGCACACCAATGATAGAGAAGGCAGACAGACAGTGAGAAATTACAATTTTTGTGGCTTCTTTAGATTTGAAAGAAACAAATAAATATCCAGAATATGTATTTATAGACACATGAATGTATTTTATCTTTCCAAATTCAGGTATATAAATAACATCCATTTCCCAAAGTTGGTTAGAGACTAGTCCTTTGGGGTTAACTCTCAGATATAATACAGGAAAAAACTGAGGACGTGAGGAGCATGCCTTCACAATGGCTTGAGCTTGTTCTTTAGTAATCCTATATTGAAGTCTTAGACTTCAGCTATTGATACAATGTAAATCATGGGCTTTTTGAGCCTTTTCTATATTTGTAAGGCATAACAAATTTTTGGTAGCTACATCTGCTAATGCATTAGCTGCAGCCAGAGCTCTAGGTAAATCATTGTGAGCTCTTAAATGTCCTATTTAAAAAAAAGATGTTTTCTCTTTTGAATAGCTGTCTGGATTTGTGAAAATAATCCTCTAGCCCATGACTGGAGTTGGATTTGTCCTACAATTTCTAAGCAAGGAACAGCGTCTGCTACATATCCAATATCTGAATATAATTTAAAGGAACAAAAGTCATCATGTTGGAAAACAGCAGCTATGGCTTGCAGCTCAGCAATCTGAGCAGACTTAGCAGTAGTAGGAATAACATATCTGTCCTTCTACTATGTAACTAGCTCTTCCATTAGAAGACCCGTCAATAAAAATTAGCAAACCATCTCTCACATGCTGAAATTGAGTTATCTTAGGAAAAATAACTTGATGCTTATTTAAAGACTGGAGAAACCTATTAGAGGGGAAATGGTTATCTATATATCCACCAAAGTGTGCACAAGCCAACAGCCAATAGTCTGTGTTAGCAAACAGCCAATTTTGTTGTTCCTTAGAATATGGCTGAATAATAAAATCAGATTCCTTGCCAAAATACTTTCTCCCTTGCAATTGATCTATATTAATCAACTTTACAACAGACAAATAACGTGGTACTATTACCTTATTGAGAGAAGATGGCAAATGTTGCCATATAATAAGAGCAACTTGCCAGAACACCACAGTAGGTGTAATACAAATGGCCAAGATTATATACCCTAGAGTCTTGTTATAATCTATATAGGTTATGAATTGTTTGGAGACAGACTCTTCCACTAACGCCAAGTCTTTCCTAGCTTCAGCTGTAAGCTCCTGAGGTGTGTTTTGAGAGAAATATCTTTGTAAGATTTTGAATAGGGCCATGAATCTCCAGTTGTTAATTTTAAATAAGGTATAAGTCAATTTATATCATGAAGCAACCTTTGAAAATAATTTAAAGTCTTTAACTGATCCACTCTCAATGTAATCTTTTGATGTTTTATATGAGAAGGAAAAGGCTGAAATTCCAAATACGAATATGGATCTACCTTTTGAACTTTTTCAGGAGCTATTTGCAGGCCAGACTGACATAATGGGGTCTCCATAAAAGCACTTGTTGTCCATCCTTCCCAGCAAAAAGTATATCATCCAATATATTTTTCTCTAACCTTTTGTAAAGCTGTAGCTACAAATTTCTGACACAAGGTAGAGCTGTTAGCAATTCCCTGAGGCAAACCCCGCCAATGATATCTCTTCACTGGCTCTTCAAAATTCACCGAAGACACACTGAAAGCAAAGAAATGGCAATCTTTTGGATGCAAGGGAATGGTGTAAAAACAATCCTTAAGGTCTATGACTGCAATTCTCCTATAAGTTGCGTAGTATTATCAACTTTTAACTTACACCTCTGTAAGTAATTTAGCTTATCAGCAGATCATTCCCTGTGGATACCAGGTTGGAACACTGTGTTAATCCCCAATTGCTGGGATTAAAGGCATGCACAACCATGTCCTGTTCTTGTTTCATTTCAAGAAAAAAATTTTAGAAATCTCACGCAAAAATTAATCAAGAAATGAAGAAAATTCTAAGTTATAGGCAGGTAACTGTATTCCCTAGGCTAGTTTAGAAAACTATCAGCCTCCTAGTAATACCTCTACAACCATCCACATGTCTGTATCTGTATCTGCTCTGTAAGGCATCTAGGAGCAGTGTCTGTAAAATTATCTGGCTGAAGGACATTCTATCCCTAGCTTGTTCCCCATGGGTGGCCACTGTTACTGGGTCCAGGCCTCATGCATGGAGGGCCTGCTGCTGGCTGGGGCCATGGAAGCAGTACTTTTACTGCCTCATGGGCTGTGCATACCATGTTGAGTTGCACTGTTTGTTTAGAACATTGGTCAGTAAGTAAAGCTTGGCCCTCTCTCAAAATATAGAAAAATGAAACAATATTTAAACAATTAAACAAATTTATAGACATAGATTTAAAATTTGACATAATGATCATAAAACAAACAAACAGTCTCATAGGCAAGAGAAAAAGAAGCAGTTCTGAAACCTTGACAATAAATAGTATCTCTTGAGTCTAAACTACCTTTAACTAAAGCCAACAAACTAATATATATATATGAGCCTTTTTAGGTCTAAGAGCATAATATAGAGTTCCTGTAATTTTTTACCAACTCTATCTCACATTTTTAAATTAACCACTTCTTCCTCAAGAAACCATGGACATACTTCATTGACAAAATCTAAAACCTTATCCAATTATTTTTTATCTACCCTTATTCCTTGTGTTTGAAGTTTTTTTATTTTTCAATGTCTCTCTGAATAAATATTTGCTATTGCTCTGTCCCATGTTTGTATCACTCACCTTGCTGTTTCTCTGCAAAGCCTGTGACTTCAGTAGAAACAATCCACTTCTTTTTCACAGGGCCCCCTCCACCCAACATCTGTCACTTAATCCCTCATTTCTATGCCCTTTTTTGGGGGGGAGCCATATGTCCTGGCACATGGGAAAAATCAAGCCAGGGTTCACCTGAAAGATGGGGTTTGGATTGAAAATGGGGACAGAGACATGAGAAAACTGAGGCAAGTCTGGAATTTTAATGCAGGTGAGTAGACTTTATAAAGCAAGGTCAATATGATCTATTGTACCCTCACTTCCCCTAACCCCCAGGCAAGAATACCATCCCCTGAATAGCTCCCTGTAAGAACTTCCCTCTTACTATGGGTAGTTCCCTGTTAGGACTTCCTTATTTCTGTGGATTGTCCCTTGTAAGGACTTCCCTATTTCTCTGAGTAGACAATCCAAATATAGCCTAGTACACTAGACCTCCTTCAGCAAGGTTCAACAACTCGTAAGTCACAGCATGCACCCTAAATGTGGGATTTCTAACATGCCTGAATTGAGCATGGCCCCCCACAAAGAATGTAACAACAAATTATCTATTATAATGTATTTTCCTGAGAATAATATTATTGCTTTCCTTACATATAGGCAAAAATACTATTATTAACCAGGTACACACTACTTCTATTACTTACTCATCATAATCCTAAGCATCATTGTTTTTATTACCCTACAGACAATTTGTGACTACAAATCAAGATGATGACAAGGAAAACTTCTTTGCTTCTAGTATATTTTTAAATCTTATAGTTTTATGCAATATATTCAGTGTTAATACTTTAATGTTTATGAGAAATATTTTTATCAGGTTATCACACTAAAATTTGGAATGTGAGTCAGAAGGTGGTGGCACACATCTTTAGTCCAAGCACTCAGGAGATAAGGGCAGACAGACCTCTCTGAATTTGAGGGCAGCCTTTTCTAAAGAGTGAGTTCCAGGGTAGCCAGGGTAACACAGAGAAAGACTTTCTTGAAAAAATAGCAATATGAAAGCAATTTAGTTATTGTTGCTTCTCTGTGACATCTACTCACATCTGTCGTTGACACATTTCTGCTCCTATAAGTATCATGTCACCCTTCTTTCTCTAAGGAATCTCAGTAAAACACATTGAGGTTACAATCTTGGTTATTGGTAGTATCCATCTGTCAGAGACATGATTATAAGTTGTAGACGCTTTGCTTGACTAAGTTCCAAAGACCTCCCTCTGATCACCACTGCCCCTAATTATTATGGATGATCTAGGGGTAATGTTGTTTAGAAATCGAAAGAAACTCATTTCTTCTTAACTGTTTTTTTTTTTCTTTATATCTCAGCACTAAGGAAAATCATACATTGACTTAAGCCAGGAATATTTATGAATAAACTTTCCTGAGTATTTGTTTAAGAAGTAACAATCAGGTTATTCTGGCCATTGTTTGGAAATTGATTTCTGTTATATACTTTGTTATAGGTTACAGAACTTTTGGTATTTCCTTGTTACTCTGTTGATTTTTGATTACCCTAGTGATTGTAAAAGAGGGAAAAAAATCGTGATATAATCTGTCATGAAAAAAAAAATACTTTGTTACAATAAAATACTGGGGTTGTCCCAAGGAGAAAAGGAAAGCAAGTAACAGACTTGAGAAAGTAAGATAAAATGAGATGGGGAACAACAAAAGAGATAGATAGATGGGTAACAGCAAGAAAAATGGATAGATGGAGAATGGCAAGAGAGACAGGTAGATGGGTAACAGCAAGCAAGATAATTAGAAAGATAGGCAAAAACAAGCAAGGAGCTAGGAGGATGGGTAACAGTAAGCAAGATGATAGTTAGACAGAAGGACAGCAGCAAGTAAGCGAGCAAGGAGCAAGGAGTCAGACAGCAAGTGAGAGAGACAGAGTGACAGAAGAAAAGCTCTCCTGGGCCTTAAGACCTTCAGCTTGTACCACATATGCCTGAGTCTCTGATTATTTCCTTTTCTTTCATTCCTCAAATTCTCCTCAACAACTGGTTCCTCTAGCTAGTTGTTCAATGAATTTTTTTTCCCCTTAACTAGCCTTTTACCAGCTGCTCAATTCTCCCTACTGCAGATCCCCATATCTTCTCTCTTTTTCGCTGTTCTTGGAGCTCTTCTTGGGGAATGTCATCCATATTTTTGTCTATTGTGAGTGCCTTATCTAGAGTAAGTGGATGTGAATAGCATCTCTGCAGGAAAAGTCTTAAAATACACCTACCACAGTCAACTACTACTGCCTATGTTCAATCCACAGGTCCAAAAAAACATATCACTAGGTTATACATCTTTTTTTTTCTGCCTCAGCACCTTCTACATAAGTATGCTGTACTGTAATATTTAATAGTACTGTGCAATTGTTTTACTTTGTCCATATTTCTAATAACATTCTTTAGAGAAAATGTTGTTAGAATTTGAGGATTAAAAACAAAAACAGTTGAGAACGTCTTAAAGTTCTAGTGGCTACAATGTTGGTTTGGATGAAAGATTTGCCAGAAAACATTCTAGTTTTGTCATCTTTTGGTGCAGCTGATTATGCCTTGGCCACATTAGGGACTTGTGATTTGATAACATTACAGGAAGGTTTGTGGAAATTGAGGATGTGGCCATGGTTGAAGAAAGTAGGTCATTGTAAATATGAGCTTGGTATCATGTCCCCATCTCTTTGTCCTCTGTATAACATGCAGTGGGCTAAGTGCTCAGTGCATTATTATTCATGCTTGAATAAGACAAAGAAAAAACATATAGATCTTCATGGATGATTACAATAGAAACTGTAAACAAAAACACATCTTTCTTCTTTTTTATTTCTCCTAATAAATGTTAGTAAAACAGAGAGCTGAGAAACACATCCTCCCTTTACTTAAAAAAAGAGAGGAATTGTTAATGTGGCTCTTAAGATTCACTGTCCTGCCCGGGCATTGGGGGTGCATGCATTGAATCCCACCACTTGGGAGACAAAGGCAGGCAGATCTCAGTGCTTTCAAGGTCAGCCTAGTCTACTAAGTGAGTCCATGACAGCCAAGGCTACACAAAAAAACCCTGTCTTGAAAATTTGAAAAAAAAAAAAAAAAAAAAAAAAGATTCACTGTCATCGGCTCTACACAATTTATGCATTGGCAGAACTTCCTCTCCTAAATGAACCCAAAGTTGCTATCATCATTTTTTAATAATGATATTTCTTCTTTAAAAGAATATGCATGTGAGCATGTGTGCATGCATGTTAGTGCATGAAATATTTTATCAATATAAATTTCAGATATTGCCCACAATTTATATAACTTTGGTCTACTGATACTACAATTTAGTTTCTCAGCTGTAACTTTTCCTTTTTTATATAATAATCTTGATTTGTAGGATCTCTTGTTTTAATTTCAGAAATATAAGTTTGTCATATATAAATACAGAAAGCATTTGAGAACTTTAATGTAGGTGCAGCATAACAAATCTATACACATACATACTAAATACACAGAAATATTATGAGCTCTAATACTATCTAAATCAATAGAAAAACTGTGGTTATAAGTGGTTGCCATTAAAAGCATACATGTTTCTAGTTCTAATGTTGAAGGAAATTAGTATAATATAACAATTTTGTATTCTTTTACTTTAATCTATTTCTCTTGCAATATACTGTTTACAAATATCTGTTATGTTTTTATTTTTTAATGTTTTCTTTTTTATTATATTTCTTTTCTTACATATGCATTTATATATTTAAACACACATACATGTGTATATATAATATAATATATAATATATATATATATATATATATATATATATATATAAAATAAACTACCTATAGCAAGAAGAACCACAACAAAATCAGGAATTATATTAATGTTACATTCATAGTGTTTTGGTTATTTGTATTTGGCAACCTTGAATAAAACATTTTTCCTATCTAGGCTCATCTAAAATTCTGAGTATAAATCAATATCTATCATAAATATAATTTTACTAAATTTAGTTCTATAACTTATGGTTTGATTTGAAGTCTACCCATCCATAACAGTTACTAAGTTTTAAGGTAAAATTGTCTAATGTATTTAAATATCCACTTTTTGTGTATTTAGTATACATAAATGGATACAAAAAATAAGTGGGTGCCCTCCCATCCATATTTTAATGTGTCTTATGGGACTCAATTTCAGTTCTCCATTTTTGTACAACTATCTACTAACTGATACATTCTTCATTTCATGTGTTATTTTTATATACTCTTTCTCTCTCACACAAGAACACATGGGTTTATATAAACAAAAACATGTTGAAAATTGTATCTATGTATGAAACAAAAGGTTATGTATATTTAAAAGAACAAACTGTATTTAAAATTGCTAAAATTTGAAAAGAAAAAGAATTAATATATCTTTATTTTAATGGATTTTTTGCATTTAGTAACATTAAAATATTGTAATATTAACTACTATGACAGTAAATTACGTATCTCTACCTGTTTTTGTCAACATTGTATATAGCCATTGAGTTCCTTCCCAATGCTAGAAAAAAGGGCGTTTCATTTTCTTTTTTCTTTCTTTTTCTCTATATTCCTTTCTTTTGTTCTTTTTTTTCTTAAATTGTCTGAATTCTTTCTATCCCAATTTAAGCCCCCTCCCTCATTACCTCCCGATCCCAACCCCTCCCTCCCACATCCAATCTCATCCCTTCTCTATTGGTCGGAAAGGGGAGCCCTCCTCCACTAACAGCTGACCTCAGCCTATCAAACATTTTCTGTACTACTCATATCCTTCTCTTCTGTGGCCTCGCATGGCTGCCCTGCCTGGGGGAAGTAATGAAGATTAGGGGGCCAGAGTCCATGTCAAAAGTAGTCCATATTCCCCATAGAGTGGGACCCACAAGAAGAATGTGCTGCATCTCTACTACATCTGAACAGATGGTCTATGTTCATATCGTACACGGTCCTTGGTTGGTGCATCAGTCTCTGTATTGTAGTTTGATTATTCTGTATTATGTGGTTAATATACGTTTATGAGTGAATATATATCATGCATGTCTTTCTGATTCTGGGTTACCTCACTCAGGATGATCTTTCCTAGGTCCATCCACTTACCTGCAAATTTCAAGATATCCTGGTTTTTGATAGCTTAGTAGTATCCCATTGTATAAATGTACCTCAGTTTCTTTATCCATTCCTCAGTTGAGGGCAACTTATTTGTTTACATATTCTGGTTATTACAAATAAGGCTGTTATGAGCATAGTTTAGCAAATGTCCTCGTTGTATGGTGGAGCAATTTTCACATATATGCCTAGGATTGGTATGGCTGGGTCTTGAGGTAGAATTAGTCCCCATTTCTGGAGAAAGCACTAGATAGATTTCCAAAGTTGTTTTACAAGTTTGTACTCTCACAAGCAATGGAGGAATGTTTCACTTTCTCCACAGCCTCACCAGAATGTGCTGTAACATGAATTCCAATAAGGCCAACTTCAGGGATTTTTATGGAAGTGGGGAAGTATTGAGGGAACTGGAGGAGTTAATGATGTCACAAGAATACCTACAGGTTAAACTAACTTTAGCCCATGGGACTCACAGAGACTGAACCACCCACCAAAGACAGTGCATAGACTGGACCAAGTCCTCCCACACAGATGTAGCAGATATGTAGTTTGATCATCGTGTAGGTCTTCTCACAAGGGAAGTAGGGCCTATCCTAGAATTTGTTGCCTGCATCTGGATCCCTTTCCCCTAGAGGGGCTTTCCTGTCTGGCCTCAGTGAGGGCAGATCTGCTTAGTCCTAGTGCAACTTGAGATACCAGAGTGGGTTGATACTGCTTGGCTGCCATTGCTTTTCTGAGAAAAATGAAAGGTGGACATATGGAAAATGGACATGGGGATAGGTCTCGGGGAAAGAAAGAAAGGGGCTGGGATTAGTATTAAGTGATTAAATAAATAAGTAAATGAAGACTATGGTTTAATAAGTGGAATTCCAAAAGCAATAGAGAGGCTAAAATAAACAGTGTATGATGACAGCTACTTGACATATACATATAACAGTGTAAAGTACATATAATTGTTTTGAAATGTTTGTTTCAACATGCTATATGTTCTACCTATAAATGAACACCTCAAAGCTAAGCATCCTCAGAGGAATAATTCATTAAACTGTTTTAGAGGTCTTTTTGTTGCAAATGTAATTTCTTACTGTGTGGCTTCTGTTAGTTCAAGGTAATAAAGAGTTCTTTAGTAGTGCTGTCGGATGTTGTTGTTGTTGTTATTATTATTATTATTATTTTGTTAATGTTGTTTCGAGACAGGGTCTCTCTGTGTAGCCTTGGCTGTACTGGACTCACTTTGTAGACCAGGCTGGTCTTGAATTCACTGCCTGGCTCTGCCTCCCAAGTGCTGGGATTAAAGGCATGTGCCACCACACCCGGCATATATATATAACTTTCTCAGGACAAAATTCTCACTCATCGCATGATTATTGCCCATGATAGTGATTTTACATTCTTTAGTTCTATTCAAGCACAATTATTTTTCTAAGAAATTAAATAATATACTTTTGTCATCAAACAAAAAAACAAACAAACAAACAAACAATGAAGACATCCAAGAAGTTCTGAACTACTTGTTGGCTTTATGAATACATTAAAATATAGAATTTTGCACTCTTTTCATGTTTATGTATTTATATTTCATTGAAACACACATACTTTATCATAAAAAATTTCAAATTTCTCTGAAGTATTGTTTTGAAACTTTTCAAAGTATTTTGTAAACCTGCATGATAAAATATCCTAATTTATAAAATACCTTAAATTAAAGTAAGGCTCATGAATCTCCTCAGACTCTGAATCATTAACTGACGTTGTAATGTTGCACTACCTATATCCTGGACACTTGTAAGTTCCCAGTTGGACAGATCAATATCTCATTCTCAATGAGATCTTAGGAAAATGTCCATTGATCTTGGCAGTGTTGTGCTCACTAGTTCTTTACCCCTGACACCTTGGGATTTCTCTCACTTTTGCTGTTAGGAATAAAACTATATGCATGTAAACCCCTGGCTAACAAATTGATTAATGGCCATATTTGAAAGTTTCGCCTTAACTCACTCACTACTTCAGCAAGTGCAATAGCTCAAATGATCTTTTGTCTGTTCAGTTAAGGGAAGGAACATTAGTATTTATTATTTAGTATTTAGAATTCATTTACTTCAGTTATGGGACACTATCTCAGGCCTTACATAGGATATAGAAATGTTTTATCACCAAACTACATCTCCTTTGGTAGTAGGTAGACCTTTCATGCACTTATTTATTTCAGAGTTCAAAAGATTGTCAAGATCATCACTGATTTCAAAAATAATTTTATTGAGACAGTTTTCGTGTCTTTTCTTTTCTTTTTTTTCTTTTTTCTTTTTTTATTAATTTGTTCTTGTTACATCTCAATGGTTATCCCATCCCTTGTATCCTCCCATTCTTCCCTCCCTCCCATTTTCCCCTTATTCCCCTCCCCTATGACTGTTCCTGAGGGGGATTACCTCCTCCTATATATGCTCATAGGGTATCAAGACTTGGGCCCAGGGGTCCCGCTCGAACTAAAGCACCAGCAAGGACAATACAGGCAGTAAACTTTAAACCCCTACCCAGATCTAGCCAATGGGCAGAACATTCTCCACACTTGAGTGGAGAGTGGGATATGACTTTCTCACGTACTCTGGTGCCTCACATTTGACCATGTCCCCTGGAGTGGGAGACCTAGTGGCACTCAGAGGAAGGACAGCTGGTTATGGAGAAGAGACTTGATACCCTATGAGCATATACAGTTTTCTTTTATTAAAAATAGATTTTTAAACAATATATCATCATATGGTTCCCCTCCCTCGACACCTCCAGTACCTCCTACCCTCACCCCCAATCCAGAGTCATTCTCTGAAAAAAATATGGAGACTTTTAAAAATGGTTTTGTACTCATGCTTCCTAAATAGGTCTTAGGGAGAGAGGACTCTGCTTTATGATGAGTCCAAAAAATGCACAAACTCTAGCCTTGGAAGCCTTGGAAGGTGGACACAGGTATTGCCAAGGCTGGCTTGGGTCTGTTTGTCAAGGTCAGCTGTCACTATGAGGAACATTGCATGGCATTGTTAAACAACACTGCAGAAAACTAAATACAAAAATGATTTAGTTATTGAAGCCATTATTAAAAATACAGCTTATTCCCATAAATGAAACAACATTAATAAGTGACTAATAACTACATTTTTTGACATGAGGAAGTAATGATTCAGAATTAGAAGCAAGGTTCTATTTTTATAACCTTTAAAGACAACAATGAAATATTCCATAAAAATCTACACAAAAGAGCTCAATATTTTAAACAATTGACACAAAAATCATGACATTTAATAATGAGAACTAGTAATATTTTTTGTAACAAAAGTTCAGTATAACCATCAGCCAGATCTTTTAAATTAATGTATTTACTTCATCTGGGAAACAATGACTTTATCTTCACTTTACACAATATTTCTTTATGCCTTAAGTACATTTTTATCAAATAAAGATCATCTACTCTTTTATGGTTAATATACTATATCATCTTACACAAACATGCATAAAAAGAGGCACATTGATGAATGGGTAAAAATATTTAAAGCAATTAAGTGTTACACACACAATAAATTTCCTTGAGTGATATTTTGTTAATTTTTAAGATGCATTTTCACTGTTAAATATATGGAAGAGATGAGGTGAGATGTTTGAGTGGTAGAATAGATTGATATGAGATGGGTACATAGATGGATTGGGGAAACAAAGAGAAGAACAACTTGATGTTATGTTTTAATTAAAATGAAATACATATAAAAATTTCACATTGATCTTTACATCTCATTCTGTTTAATTTTTGTAGCCCAAAATCACATAATTTATTATAAATTACATGAGTAGTCAAGTGTGTCATCACCTATAAATGTGTTCTACTCTGTGTTCATGGAAACATGGATTACTGATATTCCTAATTAAGTTAAACTATCATCCAGTGAACAACAGGTGTTAAATTGTTTTGTCATATCATGTAGACAGTTCTTTGTTTGAACTTCCAGCAAGAGTCAGTCCAGAATTGCTCTGTATAGACTTAAGGCCACAATGATGTATTATTGGTTATATTTGATTTTTAAATATTTTCTGAAAGTTTATATGAAAGAGCCAGTCTAGATGAGGTTTATGAGTATATGTCATGAGGTTCTATAGATTGTTAACTACTGCAGAAGAAGGAAATTCATTGTCTAACCATAGGCATTGCCCACACTACTTTAAGTAATCTCTTTACTCATGTTCTTGGAGGCAATTATAGTGAGTCACAAACAAACAACAAAAGATAGAAAAATAGAAATGGCAGTAGTTGGAAAAAATCTGATCACTTCGAGGGATACAAGAAAAGGTAATAATATGAGAAGGCATAAAGGTGAATTTGAGCTTTAAGTTTTATAGGTAATGTTACCAGCTAAGTAAACTCTTGAAATGGTAATTTCTAGAAAGATAAGCTGAAAAGGAAAGAGATACCTCAGAGAGAGTTGTACCTTCATTCATTGGTCAACTTAAAGGAAAGCCCAATGGGTACGTTTTTTTTCTTTTGCCTGCCCTTTATACTCTGTGTCAGGTAGATGCAAAAACAGAATCTCTGGTGAAAATCAGTTGTTCAACAAGAATCTTCTAAGCCATCAGGATTGTATTTGCATTGTTGAGGAATCACCACTCATGGGTAGATATAAGGTTCTAATTTAGTCCATTGTGACGACAGCATTACAGGCTGCACATTATATGGTATAAAAATTTCCTTATTATAGGCATAAAGGCATAAATGAAACCAAGTAAAGAGTCACACCAATAAAAAGTGATCATGCTTGAAAACTTGTACATACAAGTAACCTTATATTATAGACTGGGGAAGTTGTATTTACATATTTAAGAACATATGCATATGCATTTGTGTGTGTGTAAAAATAATTTTAAAAACCGGTGAATGTGAAAGAAATTATGGGGCACATGAGAGGGTTTATAAGGAAGAAAAGGAAAGGGGAAATGGTGTAATTGTATTATAATCTAAATTTTCAGTAAAGAAAATGAAAGCCCTAAGTTAAAATCAGAGAAAAATAAATCATATAATGAGAGTCAATTAACCAGCTAAGAAATATATAACATACCAAAATATGAAGAAAATGTTTAAATAATTGCTTTAAAAACATACTAATAATACTTCCCTGAAGTACTCATATACCATAAAAATGATTTCTTTTGTTATTTATGCTAAAGGATAATATTCTATTAAAGGAATTTTGAGCAATGTCAGTAATCTACTGTATTTTATATTTAAATTTTTATTTTGCCAAAAGAAATATGAATCACTCCTACAGTCCTCTGTTAAATAATAAAGGACATGATATCTTTACATAGAAATAAATGGAAATATTTGTATAAAAATGCATCCTTATAATATCCAAAATCTTAAATGTTCCAATATCCTTTGACTTTGTATTTATCTTCTGATGAAAATATTACATGTTTGTGTGTATATGAGAAAAGAAAGAGAAACATTCCAAGTTTAGTTATAGAGAATAAATATTTTCAGTATGTAAAAATCTTCACAACATGTAATAAGAAATTTGAATTTTCAGAAGTTTTAGATACAAGAACTTTATAAAAAATTTTTGATTTCTGTATTTAAATATTTTAAAATTATTTAACTTTATTCCAAATTTAATGTTGAAATAATTTAAGGAATAATAGCTTAGAAGAAAGCTCAGTGAATTGCTTAATTATGATTTTAAAATTTAATTTATAAGAGTTTTTTCTTTTATAAAATATGGCACAGACTTATACTTTACTGTATATGTTCACATTTTCCCTACCCAAAACAAAGGACACCATTGGATTTATGTGGCATGATATTATTTTTTGCTGGAAACTATTTGAGTGTAGAGACAACTATCTTGAGTAAATATATTTGGGACATGATATTCACATTCTGTTTTAATTCTTCTACAACTCATGTGAAAACAGATGGAAATAACATAAACAAAGGGTAACTCAAAAGTTGCAATGATTTTAATTGCTAAATCATCCAGGTTTTAATGAGCATGAACTCTTTAAAGCATTGAAAATGCTAAGAGAATGTCAAAATCTTAAGTTAATATTGATAGAGTCAATTAAGCATTTAAAAACTATATATACTTACACTGATACCTGAAAACAAAGTGAATTTCAGGAGGACTATTCTGTTACTGGGATAATATTTGATAGCTTCTATTAGAATAACTGCCCTCTGAGAAATATTTTTCACTGTTTTTCATTCACTGTGATTTTTTTATTTATGATTTTAAGAAATCTAATAAAACATTTTCTCCAAAATAAAAGAACACTAAGATAAAATTGCACTTTTCCTTCTGCCTTACATACTTTCCTCCCAAACACCAGCCCCGGAACTTGAAATTTAGACAACTCTCTTTGTCAGATAAAGGCATTTCAAACCACCGAGGCATATCAAGTCACAGCAGGACTAGTCATATTTTATTCAGCTGAGGCCTGATAAGTGAGACTAGTTAGCAGAAGCATGCAAAAGAGTCAGAGATAGCCCCTACTCCCTTTTTTTGTCGACACACATGTTGACCAAGCTGCAAATCTGCTACGTATGTGTAGGAGGTTTCATCCAGCCCATGTATGCTCTTTGGCTGGTGGCTCAGTCTCATTGAACACCCATGGGCCCATGGTAGATTAGTCTGTAGGTAATATTATGGTGTCATTGACCCTCCAGCTCCTTTCTCCTCCCTCCCCCCTTCTTTATTAAGTAGAAGCAGAGGGCGGGGAGTAGAGGCCTGACCCCCCTCGAGATGGGCATTGCATTAAGAGGTCAATGCATGGCCATTTTTTCAGGTCACACATGTCCCCAACCTCCCAGACGCGTTTGCGGAGGACAGGGAAAGGATAGTAACATCCTTTATGCGCGTCATCCTGTATGCAGTCAGGCGTGCTCCTCAGGAACCTACCGAGGTGTCTGGCATGGTTCCCTGCAGTGCTTAGCCTCGCACCCTCTCAAGTGAACAGTCGACTCAAGCCCTTAGGTCTCAGCTTGTTGAAGTCGAGGCCACTTTTAGCCGCATTATCAGGAGCGGCACTGTCTTTCACCTCGGGGTCGAATCGTTGGAGCCTGTGGTAATGAACTTCCACATGGATGGGTCCCTGTATGTCAGAGTCTATCTGGCGTTTGACAAAGTCAGTAATCTTTCTGAAGGCTCATGGTCCAAAAGATATTAGTAACAAGAACCCTATAAGAGGTCCCAGCAGCGAAGGGAGGAGGGTAGTCAGAAGAGGGGAAGCAGAAAACCAATTTTTATACCAGGATTCAGCTCTATCTCGCTCCCGCTTGTGATATTCTAGACTTTCTCTGGCTTTCCTCATGCTATCTTCTACGATCCCGGTTTTATCGGTATAGAAACAGCATTCTTCTTCGAGTGCTGCACATAATCCCCCTTGTTGTAAAAACAGCAAATCTAGCCCTCTCCTATTTTGCAGTACCACTTCTGCAAGGGAGGAAAGCAAATCCTTTAAAGTTGCCATAGCAACCTGTATTTCAGCAATATCCTTATCTATGACTGCACTAATCTGGTGATAGTTTTGATTGGAGATCACTAAAGAGGAAATGCCTGTCCCGGCTCCGACAGCCCCGAGCCCCAGTAGAACCGCGGTGGTAGCGGCCATAATAGGGTCACATTTGGCTCTGGACGGTGTACCCGGAGGAGTCCAGAGGTTGAGAAATTCATCTGTAGAATAAACTGTTAATCGAGGAAGTAGCTGAACAAGCACACAGTAATCATATTGTTGTAGGAAGGGCTGTACCACAATAAACGGGGTTAGGCCAGTGGAACATGCTAAATAGGTATCATTGGGGGCTACCAGGTAGGTGGAGCCACCACTGACCTCAAGGGTCTGATTACACAAAGGGGAAATAACGGAAGGTAAACGCATCCTGAGTCCCCTGATGCAGAGCCCAAGGCCTGAGACTTGGGCCAGGGTCGTGCCTTCCCTGGCCTCTGGGTTCCAGCGAACCAGGGAAGAGTCGTTGGTAGCAGTAAGATTGCCAAGGATAGCAATGCCTTCATAAAAGGGTGGGGAAGCATGATAACATAACCTACAATCATCTGCAAGGTTGGGACGAACAGAGTGCAGGGCAGACCAGGATTCATTAACCATGGTCAGAATAATATTAATAGAAGGTGAGGGACCGGGAGGTACGGTGGGTTGAAACAGGGTGGTGTGGGGTGTACCAGTGGCTGTTGGGTGGTGTGCATCAGTATCAGACCATTGGTTCTGTAAGACCTGATTTGGGCCAATGGCCACTGGTTTTGAATACGTAATGGTCTTGAGTAGTTTGATTTTAAAAGTGAGGCCCTTGTCATATCCTGATTCATACAATCTAAGCCCCCATTCTGGGGCTTTGCCTTCCCAGGTGGCTTCCTTATCTTTGTCAGTAAAAGTAATTACAAGGGGGTTGCACCATTGTTCACAATGTGCAGCTTGCTCCTCTGAAGGCTCAAACACATATGTGGTGGGATGTTTTCTTTTAACAGTTATGTAATCCCAAGATGATGAGGGCTTCCAGTACGTGTCGTCCGTGGTTTCACAGCCCCAAGAGGCACAAAAGAAATCTCCAGCAAAGCCACACTTGTGGCCGAGAGACCGATCTTGGTGGGCTCCTGGACATACATAAAGAGACTTCATACTGAGCCTAAACCTGGATTCCTTATTGCCACAGCCTGATATTAGTGGATGGCAAGGGGCATCTCCAGAATGGGAGCCACAGTTATCGGCCGTCTTGGATTGTGGCATGAATTGGGAGGGAGTCTCCCAAGCTTCATTTGCTCCCATGGCCAGTGCACAGAGGTCTACTTCTAAAATAGGCCATGGCTGTGTGTGAGTGACCTTGGTGGTAAAATTAGCAATGTCTCCTGCTTCATTAAGGATTACCCAAGTATAGTTGAACAGCTGATATGAGGCAGACGAGGTTGTACGTCTGAGGCAGGCCAGGAGCAGGAAAAGGCTGAATTAAGTCATATTTCTGTAACAAAGCACAATTAAAGCCTTTCCTCAGGCTGTTTTTCCCTGGATAAATCAATCTGTTTAATTAGGCGCTCAGGGAGCCAATGTGCATTCCCCTCCTTTGAGTCATAGACATAGGCATGTCCCTTTCCCCAAATAAGAATAGGGTCGGGACCCTGCCACCAGGAGGTGAATGGATCTTTCCATAAGGCTTGGGCATAAGTCTGAGAGGTTGTAGCGTGCCATAAGCGATCTGCTGCTGATCTATGATTTTTGTCTAAGGTGAGGAAATTTAGAACAAAAAGTGCATGGCACAGAAGGGTTTTGTTATTGCCCAATGTGGGTTAGAGTATCCCCCCTGCACCTTGTAATTTGAGCAGCATATTTTTAAGCATTTGGTGAGCTCGCTCGACAATTCCCTGTCCCTGCGGGTTGTAGGGAATGCCAGTAATATGTTTGATGTTTAATTGTTTAAAATTTAATTGTTTAAAATTGGCGCTGGTATACCCAGGTCCATTGTCTGTTTTGATAGTTTTGGGTTGTCCCATGACAGAGAGGCAAGTCAGTACATGGTTGATGACATTTTTAGTGGCCACTCCCATTTGAAAGGAGGGAGGTGTAAAGAAAACCACTATACGTATCAACGGTAACATGGACATATTTTTGTTTTCCAAAGGAAGCGACTTGGGTAACGTCCATTTGCCACAATTCGCCTGGGACCAGTCCTCGAGGGTTGACCCCGAAGTGGGCTTCAGGGAGAAAAGTCAAACAACTCTTGCAATTATGAACTATCTGTCTAGCCTGTTCTCGGGTAATTTTGAACCGCAACCTAAGGGTGTAGGCATTAAGATGGTGGAGCTCGTGGGCCTGTGAGGCTTGGGAAGCTAGATCAGAGGGATTATCTTGAACCTGAATTGACCCAACCATTTGGGTGGCGGCATCGACTAACCGGTTTCCCTGGGCAAGAGGTCCAGGGAGTCCAGAATGAGCCCTAATATGTCCAACAGAAAAGGGGTGGTGCACCGATGGATAAGGCTTTGTAATGTCGCAAATAATGGGGTAGCGTTGGTGGTGGGTTTTATGTGAGGCACTGTTTCTAGCAAGGGATGTAGGCAATGTAGGCGCTGTTGGTATATAGGTTAAAGGAATGGTCTGGGAGGGCTGTAAATATCTGTATTATAGCATATAAGTCAACTAGCTGTGCCGAAAGAAAAGGGGAAGACACACAGGTGGTTACTCCATCAATGGAATAGGCTGCTATACCATTAGAAGATCCATCTGTAAAAACTAAATGAACCTGGAAGATAGGGGACGATTTTGTCCTTTTAGGGAAAATAATAGGTGTTTTGTAAAGGAATTGAAGCAACCTATTGGGGGGATAATGGTTATCGATTTTGCCTTGAAAATCTATGCAATTAATGGCCCAGATATCGGAATTGATAAATAGCCAATTAATCTGAGCTGGGGTATAGGGGAGGATCAAAATGTTGGGGTCTTTTCCAAAGGTCTTTCTTGATTGTAGGCGGCCATCTTTTATGAGCTGGGCCACCAGGGATGGATAGGTGGCAAGAACCTTAGACAATTCTGAAGGGAGGTGTACCCAATAAAGGGGGGCGCCCTGCTAAAACACCCCTGTGGGCATAAAAGGGGTGGGAAGGACAATGAATTGCAAGGGTTTAGTAGGGTCAAAAAAGGAGATATTTTGGTTGTTAATGGCACACTCAACATGAGCTAGGGCAGCCTCAGCCTCTGGGGTAAGAGCTCGTTGAGAGGTGGGGTTAGAGTCTCCACGTAAAATGTCAAAAAGCAGTTTTAAATCCCCTGTAGTAAGTTTTAGATAGGGTCATAGCCAATTAATATCGCCTAAAAGGCGTTGAAAATCATTTAAGGTATGAAGGGAGTCTCTTCTAAGTTGCATTTTTTTGGGGATAGGACTTTATGAGGAAAGAGTTCAAATCATAAAAATAAATGAGGAGGCTTTAATTGAATTTTCTCAGGGGATATTTGAAGGTCCATTGCCTGAAGGTGACGGGTAAGCTGTTGTAAGGCATTATGTAGAGAGCGAATATCAGGGCCAGCTAGTAGTATGTCGTCCATATAATGTATAAAACAAATGGAAGTCCAAGAGCCCCGAAGAGGATCAACAGCTTGCACAACGAACTTTTGGCAAAGAGTAGGGCTATTTGCCATGCCTTGAGGGAGAGCTCTCCATTGGTATCTTCGCACGGGGCCGGCAAAATTAGGAACTGGGAGGCTGAACGCAAAACGTTTACAGTCGTCTGGATGGAGAGGTATGGAGAAAAAACAGTCTTTGATATCGATAACAATTTTATGATATCCTTTAGGAATTGCTACAGGTGATGGAAGGCCGGGTTGGAGGGCTCCCATGGGCATCATAGTTTCATTTATTTTTCTTAAATCCTGCAGAAGCCTCCATTTACCTGTCTTTTTTTGGATAACAAAAATGGGTGTATTCGAAGGGGAAGTGGAGGGTTCAATGTGGCCAGCAGACACCTGCTCCTGCACAAGTGTTGTGGCAGCCTGTAATTTAGGGGGTGTCAGGGGCCACTAGTCTACTGATTGTTTCATGGTTCTTGCTGTAGGTAGTATATTGTACACATATGTAATAACATAAATGTATATATAAATTTTAAAAAAATTTTATAAAGTATTCTGTAAAGTGATTTTAGAAGTTTATCTAACAATATTCCTATTATTAGGATGTGTAAACTGAAGTCCTTAAGAGGAAAGATGGTTTCCCAAATAATTCAAACAATGAAGCTAATACACACAGACAGAAGGACACAGACACAGAAAGACAGACAGACAGACACCAAAGAGAATGGAAAAAGCTTTTCATAATATCTTGGGTAAAATACACTCGAGCATTCTTTGTACTGTTGATCCATGTATCATTGAACTACAATGTTGACATATTTTCTGTAAATATAAAAATTAGTTCTAAATAAAAATGCTTTCTCTGAATCCACATCCTAGAATAAAAAATGTAAGGAAATACAGAATGCCATTTTATACTCATTGAAAATAAATTCTAATTGGGGGGAGTGAGCTCGAGAGGTGGCTCATAGGTTAAGAGCACTGTCTGTTCTTCCTAAGGTCCTGAGTTCAATTACCAGCAACCACATGGTGGCTTACAACTATATGTAATGAGATTTGGTGACCTCTTCTGTCATGCAGGCATACATACAGGCAAAACAGTGTATAAAAATTAGTGAATAAATCTTTTAAAAATCTCTAATTGGGACTGAGATTCTAATATGTATGTGCCAATAAGCATCTTTAGAACATATAAAATACTTTCAATAAAATAGTTACTTCTTACCCCTTTGAAAAAAATGAAATAAAATAAAAATAAGAAGGCCATTATTTGTTTAAGCAAAATTAGTCATTGGAACAGCTTATTTGGAGATATCTATATCTTTAAATATTGGTTTGGTTAATACTTTGAGAATATCATACAATGTAATTTGATTGTATTTAACCCTTCTCACCTACCAAATTTCCTATCCCTCCTTTCCTGCTTTACTTTGAATGTTTGTTTCTTTTTCTTTCTCCACAGAGACCAGTTTGGATTGCACAGCTACTCTTGGGAATGAGCCCGGCCCTTGAGTGTGATCAGCCTACCAGGGGTCACATGAGTAAAGGAAACTCATATGCATACTTCCAGCACTGATGAAATGCTCATTATCTGTCTAATGTTTTGATTCTATATGTGTCTCCCTTCCTCCCTTGATCTCATATACACCTTACACATATATGTACAATTGATTACTTCATATGGTCTATAGAAGCTATTATTTCCTTCATGGTATCCACCACCTTCAGCTCTTCTACGCAAATGTATTTAAGCCCAGGAGCATATGTGTGATCTCTATACTCCATTTAAAGTTGACAACTCCACAGTCTTATTATCTGCTCATTGAGCCAATGGAGATCTCTGTGATAATTGCCATATACTATAAAAAAAGGAAAAGAAAAAAGAAAAACATATTTTGTGGTGGTTTGACTATATATGGTCCCCAAAGACTCATGTGTTTGAATGCTTGGTTCATATAAAATGACACTATTAGGAAGTGTGGCCTTGTTGGCCAGGAGAGACCATTTGTGAACATTCAGGCTTAGCAGAAGTTGGAGAAGCAGAAATGAAAGGATCAGGCAAAGAAGTTGAGGATTTGCACCAGGAACAGAGCCTATGACAGATTATTGATGAAAGTACAGCCCAGTTGCATCAGAAGACCCTAGCCTTTTGGAGACGGCTGTGCTATAATGCATGGCCATAAAGAACAGCAGCAGCAGTGGAGTGGAGGCAGCTGTGTGCTTTTGTGGGAGGAGCTACAGAAGCTCCTTGGATAAGTCCGTAAGATAATGATTGGATAGATGCCAGTCCTGGAAGTTTAGAGTTTAATTTTGTATTGATTTGCTTGTGACTGTGCCTTGATTTTTTTTTTTTAACCTCTTGAAGTAAGAAAATATTTTACTGGAAATCACCATTAAGATACTTTGAATTGTAAAATACTTTGGATTTTAAAAGAGACTGGATATTTTAAAGCTACTGAAATTGTAATACATTTGAATTTGTAAAGACTGAGGGACTTTTAAAGGTATTTAGATCTTCGGGATGAGGAAGAAAGTAAGGGATGTGTCTTAATAGTGATATGTTTGTGTGTCAATATGTTATTGTGTTACCTGACATTATGACAATTGGCCAAATCTATGAAACTGAAAGCAAGCCCAAATTAAATGCTTTATTTCATAAGAATTATCATGGTCATGATGACCCTTTGGAGCAATATAACTTTAGGGGAAAAGTCATCTTCCAGCACTAGGAAATCCAATCAGCATAGCAGAAGTTTACATGTGAATATTAGCATCAATTTCCATGTTCTGCGATACAAGTATGTGATGACTTCAGCAATAGTAACTTAGTGCCCAGTTCTAGAGTGCATCTAAGAACACTGGTTTTTATTGACTATAATTCCTGGAGCTCTATAACATTGCATTAGCTAACAACTCAAAAATAGGTACCTGCAAGTCCCCTGGATGTGGAGGACTGGTGGCATTCAAAGGATAGCAGGCTACCAAGAAAACTTGATACCCTATGAGCATATACAGATGAAAGAATTCCCCCTCAGTCACAGTCATAGGGCAGGGGAGTAAGGGAAAAATGAGAGAGAGGGAGAAATGGGAGGATACAAGGAATGGGATAACAATTTAGATGCAATATGAATAAATTAATAAAATATATTAAAAATAGATACCTGACTCCCTTATTTTTTTTATTTTCTTGTAAGAAGTATCTAGTTGAGATATCCTCAAACCACATTGTAGAGGAACTCCATTAAAACTCTTTTTGTATGAGTACATACTTTAGGGAGCTTTTATAGTAGTAGGTTTCTATATGACTTTTTCAAAATTCAGTTAGTATTAGTTATCATTCTGCATATTCTCTCATCTACTTTTCTCTTTTATGCCCCAATCCAATTTAATCTTTTCTGATTCATAATTTCCTTTGACTTATTATACCACTATGTCTTATGTCTCCAACCTTAAGAACCACGCCTTCTATAATAACAAATATTATGACCTCTACTGGAATTTGAAAGGGAGTATAATTCTCTGGATATTAAAAACTAGCACTTTTTTATGACAGAAAGAGTTGAATTTGTCTTTCTCTGAAATACCTTACTCAGGTTTATTTTCTGTAGCTCTGCTCATTTATTTGTAGTTTCATAATTCTACTTTTTTCTAATAACCAAATAATATTCCATTTTATGAATGTATCACATTATCATTATCCTTTTATCATTTGATGACTATCTAAAAGGTATCTATTCCTTGGCTGTTGTAAAAAGAGAAGAAATTAACATGAAACAATATAAATGTAGAAAATTATAGAGTCCTGATTACATAACCCCCAAAGTGATATATACAGATCAGTCTCCAGTGTTCAGAAGATCTATCAGTAGGAAGTAGGTATTTCCCTTTTCTAATATCTTTACCATTATCTGTTATAATCTCTGCTTTTTGTTTCTTTGTTTTTATTATGAGCCTAGCCTTTAATGGCTGTGCCATCTCTCCAGTCCTATTTGTTTGTTTTTATGTAGACACACTAATTTAAAAAATCTCGTAATTAAAAAAGCCAAGGCCCAGTTGAAAACCTTAAACTCCAGCAGAGTTTAATATATTCATTGAAGCATGAGTATTATTACTTCTCAAATTATTACATAAAATAGAAAAGGAGAGAACCATTCAAAATTATTTTCCATGGTCTAATTATTTATTTTTACTCTTAAAGTTATATTTTTCACTGTACTTAAGAGAAACTCTCAGCAAGGGTTGCATTTGTCTCTTCACAGTCTGTTCAGGTTGATTTACTCTTGCTTTCTTCATTTTCATTGCCAAACAGTTAGTGCACTCTACAGCTTTCTGCATTGGGTATTACTGTGTTGTTTCTTTGAAGTGCTATATCAGTATTTGTATTTTCAGAACACATGGAATATCCATGTGCTGAAACTTGGGTCTTATGTTTCTGGGTTTTTTATCATCTTTGTTTAAGAGATTTCAGACAAAATGTTGGTAGATATCACCTTTAAATAGGTCAAAAAGCTTTCAGATTCTGTAAGGTTCTTTTGACCGCTGATACTGAAGCATAATAAAATCTCTCAGCCCAGTAGTGTTGTATTTATTTCTTTATTTTTTCTTCGTCTATTTATTTATTTATTTATTATTTTTATAATAACCAAGTTGAGGCTATTCAGATTGGCACCCATGAATGTATGTATCCTTCCTTATCCAGTTCTTGATTTATAACAAAATTGCCCCTTACTCAACAGCAATGCCATAGACCAAGAAAACTTGCTTTATAAGAAAACTTTATTTGCCATTTCCAACATTGCATCATGCCACATCACCTTCCATGCTTCATCCACAGCATAAGCAGATACTTTTTGGCAATGTGTTTCTCATAGAAAATAAGAAGTTGTGATTAATATCCACTTCTATGTGTTTCTAATAAATATTGGTTACAAAGGACATATTCAACTTCATGTTGGCATGACAAAAAGACTCTAAATTATTTTTATTAAGCCAGCATTGCCCAGAGGCCAAACCAGAAAAGGATCCAGTTGTAGCTAAAAATGAAAATCATCATCCCTCTCTCTAAAGAAAATAATTACAAAACATCAATAAAATACTTGTAAACTGAATTAATGGACATGGCAAAATGAGGACCCACAATGATCCATACAGTTTTGTGCCATAAGTGAGGACATAGTTCAACATAATTAAATCAGTAAATCACTAAGTGTATGCTGCTATATAAATGTACTCAAAAGAATCCTCTTTTCACACCTCTCTGATTATTATAGATTTTTTTCTATGGACTAAAAAAATGTTGCAGATGCCCCCAGGCAAGATGTAAGCTGTGTACCATATTTCAGAATTATGCAACCTAGTGCAAATGCAATTCTCTAGGGAAAAAAAAGATTGCATTGAAATAATGGTTAGATAAATAATGTCTAAAATATTCTAATAAATCATGTAGGAGTAGAATGCCATCTTTAATCAAATTGTAAAAATTGGCACAATTAAAGCACTGTTTTACATTTAGAAACTGGACCACAAATGCAATTCCTAGGAAGTTTAACCATTTCATCAATTTAACTTTGGCCCTTACTAGGTAGTATTTGTCCATCATCAGCTAGAAGAAACCTTAAGAGAATGACGCCCCATTTCCCTTAAGGAGGCTCAAGTAGGTTTTTGCCTGATTTCTTCAGCAATAGAGGGTTATTATTATTGAGATTGGGTTACAAGTATTAATGGTCTTATTTAGAAAGAAAACAAGGTTGGACGCAGTGATGCTTCTCTTTTCCCTTATCTTACATTCTTAGGTTCAGAGATAGGTGTTCAAAAGAAAGAAAGGGGAAATATAGAAATAAATATAGGGATTATAGAACAAAAAGTAGACTACTGAATCTATTCTTCAACTTGATGTTTCAATTGTCATTTACAAGGTTATTTTTAATTCACTCATATAGAATTTTGTATATAGAAGCAACATAAGTTTAATTCTAGGTACAGTGGTATACAATTTAAATGTAAGTTTATTCTACACACACACATTATATATATATATATATATATATATATATGTATGTATGTATGTATGTATACTCTACTATGAGGTATTATACCCATATAACTCTAATATATATATATATATATATATACATACATACATATACACACACACACATGTACATACTCTAAAATGAGGTATTGTACCCATATAACTCAATTATATGTTTCATTTCCAATACTTTGAAAGTGCTATTGCAGGATGTTTAGGATAAATACAAGCTGATTATTAGCTGATCAAATCATGATCATGTCAACTGATGGTCTACTGTTATCACAAGAATATACATCTTAGGTATGACAGATAGATATGATTCTATAGAAAGATAAGGCAGGATCATTAGATAAGGTCTTCAAAACCTCAGAGACATGCCGAATATGGCATTTTAAAATGTTTTTATTAATTTAAACGTTCACTGGCAATGAGACAAATTAATCCCTGGCAACTCCCAACCTACCTCAAACAGGGTGATGAACATCAAAGAACTTCCTTATGGAGATGGTTTCAAATGTGACAAACAAACTACTGGGGAAAATGTCCTCCTTTCTACCACAAACAGAATTCTGCCTACAAAAAGGCAAGCTTAGAATCAGACAGAGCCAAAGGACGAACTCTGCCAAGACAGCGTAAGCATGTCCTCAATAGTTCCTACCTCACAAATATGTCTGTCAGATATATTGGGCCATAAGCCTTAAAAAGATGCTCCAACATAATAGAGAGTTTTTGGTGACTATTCGGGTAGCAAACAGTCTCTGTCATCTTCTCATTTGGAAAGCTCCTAACCTGTACCACGGGCATACTCAGGTAATCAAGTTTATTCCTTCTCAAGTCTCTGATGTAATTGAAGACTAGGTAGCTTAGTTTTACAATGAAGCTTAGTTGTTTAGATGTTAAGATATTTTTACGTCTAGAGAGATGTTTTAAATTGATAATAACAACATGCGATGAAGATTGATTTACATTCAGAATTTTAGATGCACCAAGACAGGAAAGATGTTTTCTTCAAGGCTGTCAACTAAAAATAGACAAAACACTAAGAATGTAGTGTTTATATAATACCTGATTTTGTCATGGTTCTTCTTGCTACAGGTAGCTTACTATATATGTGTGTAATAATATAAATGTATATGTAAAAAATAAAAAAAAATGTTTATAAGAAAAACATTTTTAAAGTTTGAATAGACACTACCGATTATAATAAAATCTAACTTCTTAATTTTCTATAAATATGAAATATTTTTAAATTTCTGAAAGTCAACTACTAGAAATTGCTGTAAACAATATACTTAATGGTAAAATAATAGAAGAGAACTTAATAAAGTAACAAATAATTCTAATGCCTACTTTTTTATAATTATGCCACACAGTTATAGCATATTAGGATAAATTACTTTTTTCCTCAACAATGCTCATGCACTTAACAAAATACATTGCAGAAAAGGTGACTGAAAATGTTCCAAGTAAAGATATTTGAATTCTTTTCAAAATTACATTTATTTATTTTGTATAAGGCCATGCATGCATGTGGAGATAATATAGCTAATTGCAGGAGTCCCTTCTCTCCTTCCACCATGCAAATGTTGGTTATTAAATGTCCTAAAATCTTTTTTTTTCTTTTAGAATGGATTTTAATCAAGCATGTCTTTCTTTAATTATTTTTAAACAATAAAAGCACAGAATACCACTAACAGAAAAAAGAAAACAATTCAATTTTCCAGGACAACTAAAATTATGAATTTGCACTGTAATTAATAAACATCTCCTAGGTAAGGCATTCTGTGTTGTATCTATAATCTTTTCTTGTGTTATTTTTTAATTAATTTATTCTTGTTACATCTCAGTGGTTATCTCATCCCTTGTATCCTCCCATTCTCCCCTCCCTCCCATTTTCCCCTTATTCCCCTCCCCTATGACTGTTCCTCAGAGGGATTACCTCCCCCTGTATATGCTCATAGGGTATCAAGTCTCTTCTTGGTAACCTGCTGTCCTTCCTCTGAGTGCCACTAGGTATCCCCCTCCAGGGGACATAGTCAAATGTGAGGCACCAGAGTACATGAGAAAGTCATATCCCACTCTCCACTCAAGTGTGGAGACTGTCCTGTCCATTGGCTAGATCTGGGTAGGGGTTTAAAGTTTACCGCCTGTATTGTCCTTGGCTAGTGCCTTAGTTAAACCAAAATCTTAAGAGTTGGGAGCAAGCATCATTTTACTGAACCATCTCTCTGGCACATACAGATTCTTATGAGGAAAAACTACAGAGACATTTCAATTAATAGTATTAATCTTTGGAAAATTATATAATAATTTCTAGACTTATTTCATTCAGTTTAAAATGATCATTAAAATTTTACAACAATCAAAGGAACTTAGTACAATTATATTTTATAGATGAATAAATGAGGAAACAAAAACTAATGTTTGCAAGATTATATTGCTAACATTCCAAATGGGCTGGCTCAAAAAACTGTGTGCTGTAAAATTTGCTTGATTTTATCCTGCCTTTAAAAGAATAACATAACACTTAGCCATACCTTCCTTGAAATTTACATGTAAGAAACTTTTATCACATAGGTTTTCGCATAAATGTGATCTTAAATTGTTTACACTTCAATGCCCTTGACCCAGAGTAATTCATGTGTCTTAAGACAGTGATTTGCTGAAAACAACAAACATAGGATGAAAGCAGTCTTGTAATAAGAATACCCCCCATAAATAACTAACCATATTGTTTTACTTCATAAACAATCTATGTTAATTACTGTTATCTGAATCAGGTGGAGTCTATGATCTCCCTCTATTTGTTTATCTATTTACTCATTCATTTATTTATCATTTAATCAAATAACAGCCTCACCAAGTCTGTTCCCTTCTCTCCTCCCAGTCCCACTGTCAGGCCCTTTGCCCCATTCCCAGCTTTCCTTCTTCTCAGAGAAAGGGAAGGCCCCACAGGTTCCCAAGGCACCCTAGCATATCAAATTCCAGCATAGCTATGAACATCCTCTCCCATTGATGCCAGACAATGCAGCCCAGCTAGGAGAAATGTATCCAAAGGCAGACAACAGTGTTAGAAACAACCCTACTCCCATTGTTGGTGCCATGCTCCTAGGTCAATTCAATATCTGGGTCTTCTTCTAATGTCCTTGATCTCTCTGGTCCCTCTATTATTCTTTCAATTCATCCACAAAATTCTCCAAGTTTGTCCTAATGCTTGGCTTGATGTCTCTGTTTCTGTTTCCACCAGGTGTTGGATGAAGCCTCTAAGAAGACAGTTATGCTAGGCTCCATTCTGCAAGCATAGTGGAGTATTACTAATAATGACAATGGTTGGCTCTCTCTTATGGAGTGGGTTTCAAGTTCCCTGAATCTCTGCTATTTTTTTATGCCTATAATTTTTGTAAGAGAGACAAACTTTGAATAAAAGGTTTTCTTTGTGGTTTGCTGTCCCTTTATCCCACTGGAAGTCCCACCTAGCTACAGGAACTTGAAACTTCAGGTTTCATATACCCTGCTATTCAGGTCACTCCCATAGATTCCCGGGATCCTCTGCTGCCCCAGCAATTTCCATTCTCTCTATGATTTACTCTCCTTCCTCCAACACTTTCCCTCCCCATACCTAAACGCCATCCACCATTACCTTCTCTATCCTCTCTAGCACCCAGTTCCCTCCTTGCTTCCTTCTGCGTGAGATTCAAACATCTTCTCTTTGGCCATCCTTGGCTTCTTTGCATCTCTGGATTGTAGCATAGTTAACCTTTATTCTATGGCTAATGTCTACTTGTAAATGAGTACAGGCCATGCATGTATTTCAGGGTCTAGGTTACTTCATTTGGGATAATATTTTCTAGTTCCATCCATTTGCTTGTAAATTGCATGATATCTTTAATTTTAATTGCTGAATAATATTCTATTTTACAAATGTCCCACATTTTAAAAAATCCATTCTTTGGTTGAGGGACATTTAAGTTATTGCCTTGTTTCTGGCTATTATGAATAAGGCTGATGTAAACACAGTTGAGCAAATGGTTTTGTGATATAGGGGAGAATGTTGGGGGTATATGTCCAGGAAAGATATAGCTGGTTCTTGAGGTGGATCTATTCTTAATTTTCAGAGACAAGTCCAGATTGATTTCCACAGTGGTTGTACAAATTTGCACCACCACCACTAGCAATGGAGTGATTGTCTTGCTCTACATCTCTGCCAACCAGTGCTGTCACTTGAGTTTTTTATCTTAGCCATTCTGATGGGTGTAAAATGGAATCTCAAATTCCTTTTCATTTGCATTTCCCTGATGATTAAGGATGTGGAGTGCTTCTTGGCATTTAAGATTCCTCTGTTCAAAATGCTTCGTTTAATTATGTATACCATTTTTATTGGGTTATTTGGTTAGTTCGTGCTTAATTTCTTGAATACTTTATTTAGTATATTAGGACTCTCTTTTTTCTGTTTGATAGGCTGCCATTTAGTGCTATTTATGGTGCCCTTTGCCTTATAGACCCTTCAGTTCCATGAGTCCCATTTAGTAATTGTTCATCTTAATTCTTTTTTTTAAGATTTATTTATTTATTATTATGTATACAGTGCTCTGCCTCCATGTACACCTGCAGGCCAGAAGAGGGCATTGGATCTCATTATAGATGGATGTGAGCCACCGTGTGGTTGCTGGGAATTGAACTTGGGACTTTGGAAGGACAGTCAGTGCTCTTAACCTCTGAGCCATCTCTCCAGCCCCTCATCTTAATTCTTATGCTGTTGGTGTTCTTTTCTCTTGTATCAATGAGATCAGGCCATTCCCTAATTCTCTTCTTTGACATTTACTGTATCCAATTTTATGTTGATGCCTTTGATCCACTTGGACTTGAATTTTGTGCAGAGTGATAAATATAAATCTTTTTGCATTATTCTACATGCAAATATACACCAAAACCAGAATCATTTATTGAAGATTCTTTTTGTTTTCCATTGTAAGTTTTTGGAGTCTTTCTCAAAAATCAGGTGTGTATTGATGTGTGGTATTATTTCTCAGTCTTTAATCTGATTCCATTGATCAACCTGTCTGTTTTTTATACTAATACCATGTAGTTTTTATTACTATTGCTCTGTAGTACAGCTTAAAACCAGGGCTAGTGATACTTCTAGGAGTCTTTTCCAGAATCATTTTACACATCTTTGATTTTTTCCATATTAATTTGAAGATTTCTCAGTGAAATTCTGTAATGAATTTTTTGGAATTTGAAAGGGATTGCTCTGTAGATCGCGTTTGGTAAGATGACTACTTTTACTATGTTTCTGAACAATCCATGAGTTTAGGAGATCTTTTCATCTTCTGATAACTTCTTCAATTTCTTTCTTCAGAGGCTTGATGTTCTCTTCACACAGGTCTTTCACTTGCATCTTTTATTCCTGTTACTTCTCCTAGGATTTCCAGCTCCAGGTTCCCTTAGTTTGTGTTTTCTTTATTGCTTCCACTTCCATTTTCAGGGTTGTATTCATTTCCTTCACACTTTAACTTGTGATTTTTCTGCATTTCTTTAATAAGATATTTATTTGCTTCTTCTTTAAAGGCCTATACCTATTTGATTGTATTTTCATGCAGTTCTTTTGGGGATTCATTTATTTTTTCATTTAATGCCTCTGTCATCTTTATAAGATTAGATTTAAGGTCAATTGTTTGTGGTTCAGTTGTGTTAGCATATCCAGGGATTGGTGTAACAGAATACCTGAGTACTCGTGGTGCCATATTGCGGTGTTGTTAGTGTTATTTTTGTAGAATTGTGTCTTAGTCTCTTACTTTCTGTCTTAGTCCAGCTATCACACAAGTAATTGATGAACTTTTATATTTGTTTATAAGGCTTTACAACTCATTCTTGACCAGTTAAAGTCTGTTCTTCAACCTCTATCTCATCCTGACTCCATCTTTGCCAAAATCCCCATGTTACTTGCTTTTTAGTTCTTTCATTCATTGTACAGCTGAATCTTCTTCATTTCTCTTTCACCTCTGCCTGTGGCTTGATCCACTGCTGAATACCATACTTTATCAAATAACTCCCTACCCCTACTTGGCAGGAAGTCAAGCCCTATTTTCTCCACTCTTCAGTGATTGGCTGTAAGGTGCTTCATTGGTAAACTAGGGGAAAATTGGGGAGAAGAGATTATACAACATTGTGACAGGAGATTCTCAGAGCAAGGCTTGCAATCAGATACAGGGAGATACAGAAACAGAATTTGAGTTACATAATAACCTTCTGCCAATACCCTGGCTCTTTTTGATTATGTTCTTAAAACGGCCTTGAGCCACCTGTTTGTCTTTCATGTTCCTGGTATAGCAGGCATCAAGAAGACTATCCTAACCTGTATGTTCCTGGTGCACCAGGCCTGGAGAGATGGCCAGACAATGGAGCTAGATGTTTCTGGGACCCTGTGGTTCTAAACAGGAATGTGGGTGATATGTCTCACATGATGCAAATCATCTCTGCTCATGACAGGACAGAGATTAGCCAAGCAGGTTAGGATGTGCACTTTGGAACTGCAAGATGGTAGTGCCAGGAAAAACTGGTTGTAGCTTGGAGTTTGTAATCCTTCTGAGAAATTCAGTGTATGAGGCTTGAAGGACAGTGTTCTGGTCACCTTTGCTGGCTGTGCCCCAGTACACAACAGGTAGGGGAATGACATGGCAGCATGGGGGTGTTTAACCTGGAAGTTCCTGTAGCCTTCACACTTCCCTAGGAGTCCAGGCAGTGGGCCTCAGAGTACAGTGTGCAGTTCAAATATGCTAGCTCTTGAGTCTAGGATTTAATCCTTTGAAAACTCAGTTAAAGATTTTCTTTTTTTTTTTTTTTTTTAATTTTTTCCCCTCACAAAGCCTTATAAACTCTCACACCTGTCCTTCCCTTCAGAGGCCGGCCTAGTGTTTGGTTTCAGTGTCCCATATTCTCACCTGATTTTTTTTTATTAATTTATTCTTGTCACATCTCTATGGTTATCCCATCCCTTGTATCCTCCCATTCTTCCCTCCCTCCCATTTTCCCCTTATTCCCCTCCCTCCCCCCAAAATGTTATTCTTTTGTTGGCGTTTGAAAAAGAGAGCAAAGAGATATGTGTGAGGGTAAAACACACTAAAAAAGGCATGCAAAGGCACATAGACATTCACAAAGACAGGTACACATACAAAACAGATTCACAGGTAGGCACAGATTCAGACACATACAACAAATGAGAAGATGACAGAAATACAGGGAGAATGAAGAATGGAATTGAAAACTAGGTTTTCTCGGTTGATGTGTTCTTGGATTCCAGTTGGGGTATTTTATTGAATATTTCTGCATCAATGTTCATGATCTTTCTTTGTTGAGTCTTTGTTTGGTTTGGGAATCAGTGCATCACAATAGACTTTGGCTCCTGTTCCAGGTGATGCAATATCCTTTCTGGACTCCACAGGAAACAGGTATTTAGGTCATACACATACATAGAGTAAAAACACCAAATATACACTAAACAATAAACACTTTAAAATAAAATAATAAATGTATTAACAAAGGTAAAATGCAAAAATCAGGCTAAGTTAAGTGTATGCCCAAGACATAGAGTAAACCAACTAAACTATAATATAGTAACTAATTATTATGATATTATTAAATCTATACCTACCATTCCTGATCTACCACAATGTTTGATCTCATTTTCTTTTTATTAATGTGGATACCTATTATATTAGTTAGTTAATAATCTGGTAGAATACTGAAATTTAAAGGACATTTGATTCCCTTAGATGTATATGTATGTATTATATAAACACAAAATACATAAAATGCAAAATAAATTATATACACTTACATGTATTATAATATTGTATTACCAATGAAGTTACTGATAAATATTTGTTGTGAAATACTGAGATATCCTTATGTCAAGTTTCATGAAACACTTTACCACATCTCCATATGTGATCCTTAGTTTCTTCATGATTAATTTTTTCCAATCAGTTTCCAGTAAAACTAGCCTAAAGCAATTTTTGTTCCAAATTAAAAATTTATAATTCTTTGATGGTTACTCAATTATAGTGTCCACATACAGAATTGAAATTAAACTATATTTTGAAAAATAATACTCCAGAAAAATAAATGAGCTTATATCACTAATTATTTTATATATGTGAAACAAGTATTTTCTAATACATTGTATGCCTCTTCCAACAATGTACAAAGAAAAGTTAGATCATTGTGAGCAGTGTATTTCAATCCATAAAAACCTAATGAAATTTCTCTGGAGTATGCTTTTCCCCATTGTAAATTACATATTCAAGGTGTTGATACAAACATTATAAAGTATTTTCAAATTATATTGTAATTATATAAAATGTATTATTTAATACATGTGAAAATTTAAAGATACTTAGCTTGAGATTCATAATGTCTCTATACTGTTACATTTTGTGTTTTTATTTTCAGATTCCCTCATATACAAACTTTCCATGACGCTTATTGCAAAAGACTTCCTTCTAGTCATCTGGTTTTATGAAGCAGTGATTTCTTTGACTATTCAATGGATAGGACCTCCACACTAATCATTAAATATGAAAATGCCCTAAAATCTTGCCCAGAGGCCAGTTTAGTGGATTCATTTCCTCGTCCTGGTTTTCTCTTTTCAAATGATTCTAGACACTGACTAATTGACAAAACACTAACAAGGGCCTCTTCATTTTAGAGGAAAACACAAGATCAAGAATTTTATAACTTGATATAGGAATATAATATGTTGGGGCCATGATTATCTTTTATTAATTGATTTTTGATAATTTATTCATATTACATCCTGACTGTTATCCCCTCACTCTTATCTTCCAGTTCACACTCTTGCTCCCCCTTTTGCCCCATTTCCCTTCGCAAGACCTCCAATGAGGGGCCATATTCCCCAATGTCTGCCCCCATTCCTTCTTTTGAAGGTGAGCAAATAGAGTGATTTACAGCTTTTGTTCGCTATTATTTTCCACCTATAGTATTATATATGCTTTTAAAATTCTGATGATAAATTACTGCAATTTATTTTAACATAGAAAATTGTCATCAGTTGTAAATGGAGGCATTTGATCTGAGACTATAAAATGTAGTCAACTTATTGAAGCAATTAAGCAGGTTAGAATAGGGCCATAAAAGCCTGTTATTAGCTCTTGTTACAGATTAAAAGCATCCTTCTTTTGCTACCTTGAACAAAATGTATCTGGTACACTGTTCAAAGAATAAACATGATTTATCTAGTAGAATATAAAAGATTCAAAACAGAATGAATGCCAGGTAAAGGACAACTTAATTAGGAAATGATTATTCAGTACCAACATATGCATAAAGTAGTTTTTTAAAACCATCATGTTAATGCTAACTGCTGTTCATGAGTAGGGATTATTCTAGGCTTATTCTAATGATTCCATGTCTTCAGAGTCTTAGTGATAGAGAAGGCGACTAAGCATTTAATTATATAACTGCATGGGGGCGATTGTTATTAATATGACCACACCAGAATATTTCATATTATAGCATGAATCATTTTTGTAAATAATGGTTGTATGTTTCTGAGAGGTAATTCTGGATTTTTCTGGAAAAGGTGTTCTTGTACAGCTGAACTATATTATCATAAAGGAAGAATTGTGAAGATTAAATATCTAAAAGCATTTTGAAAATTCTTGGTGTTATTAAACTTGGTTAAACTCATTCTTGTTTGAAAATGTAAGTAAATATGAAAATGTAAGAATATAATATATATTTTATATTCTATTAATATATGTTTAAATATATAGAGGTGGGTAAATATAAATATAATTATACATGTAAGAGGTAGGTAAGTCAGATTCCCATGGACCTAGAGTTACAAGTGATTGTGAGTTGGCTGACATGAGTGCTGGAATCTGTATTTGTGTTATATTCAAGAACAACAATTGCTATCAACCTCTAACTCTCCAACTTAGTGTACTATACTTCTTTATTTTTACATTTTAATTTATTATAATTCATTTACATTATATCCTGATTGTTATCCCCTTGTTTGAATATTACCCTTCCACCTCCTTCCCCTTCTGCTATATTCCCCTGCCCTAGACCTCTGACAGAAGAGGACTTCTTCCCCTACTATATGACCACAGCCTATCTGTTCTCATCTCAATAACCTACTTTCCCTTCCTCTGTTTACCCATAGGGCCTCTCCACCAAGGGGAAGCCATTAAATTGGAGACACTAGAGTTCATCTAAGAGGCAGTCCCCACTTTCCCCACAATTTCAGAGAATGATCTGTCCATTGGGTAAATCTGAAACAGGTAATAGAGCTTTCTAAGTAGAATCCTTTAAATGTCCATGGATGTCATGCAGTAGTTTTTTCAAGACTGATGCATTTCTTTCTACCAAGACGCTTTGTAATATGGAAAATAGCCTCAGGAAACACCCACAGGCTAACCAGAGTAAGCAATAAAGACTGCTGAGAGTCACTCTAAGAAAAACAATCTGCAAAAAATATGAGACAAGCCAAATTGCAGAAACATCCAAGCTCTTTAGAAGGACCAGAGACAGACAAGGAGCCTGATGGAGGCTGAGTTCAGCAGAGATCCTGTGGTTTGAAACAACTGAAGTACCTGGAAAGGAACCCAGTCTACCTGTTTAGTTGTCTGCAGGATCTGCAGTGTGCACCAGATTTTCAGCATTTGTAAACTGTCACCCATGCTGTTATAGGATTCTCTGGTGCAATTTTCTGAGACATTTATGTTCCTTTAATTAACCTCTCATGTATACTTAATATAAGCAACTCCAATAAAGCTTATTGATGAATTGCTTTGGAGTTTGGTAATATATCATACTTTGCTCTGTCATGGGCTGCCTATCTGGGATAAGTAGACATGTGTATTCTATGGAAGTCTGTCGCAGAAAAATGTCACATATATTTGATATGAACTATTATAAAAACTGCTCTATAATTATTGCACTTACAGTTATTCCTTCATATAATACATCAGAATGCATTTATACCTACTTTCTTATTTTTAAACATTATACTTTTTCTTTCTCTCTCTATCCATATGTACTTGCATTTTCTTTTAGTATAACATGCATTACCATTGAAAGATTGACTGCAAACTTTACAACTCTACAGAGAGAAAGAAAGAGAGAGAGGGAGGACATCCTATTGGGACTCTAGATGAGAGAACAATGGGTGAATAGCAATGTAGAAGGATACAGTGGGTCCTAGAAACCTACAAGTAGAACATTATGATAGGCAGATTTGGGGCATGGGGTCCCGCTCAAACTAAGGCCCTAGCCAAGGACAATACAGGTGGTAAAATTTAAACCCCTACCCTGATCTAGCCCATGGACAGGACAGTCTCCACACTTGAGTGGAGAGAGGGATTTGACTTTCTCCAGTACTCTGGTGCCTCACATTTGACTATGTCCCCTGGCGGGGGAGACCTAGTGGCACTCAGAGGAAGGACAGCAGGTCACTGAGAAGAGACTTGATACCCTATGAGCATATACAGAGGGAGGTAATCCCTCTGAGGAACAGTCATAGGGGAGGGGAATAAGGGGAAAATGGAAGGGAGGGGAGAATGGGAGGATACAAGGGATGGGATAACCATAGAGATGTAACAAAAATAAATTAATTTAAAAAAAAAGAGAGAGAGAGAGAGACAGACAGACAGACAGACAGAATCAGAGGCAAATGTTCCTTGGAAAAGCTTGAGAACAGAAATATTGAGTACACTTTAAAATTCAAAGATTTAAATGTGTAAGATTAAATAAAATATTTCTTAAGATATCAAGAAGAAAGCACAGTGATTAAAGGCACTGCCACCAACCATAATGACTTGAGGTCACTCCTGAGGACCCAATGATCTAACTTTGATGAGTAGTCTCCTCACCTTCACATTCACATGCACTCTCAGAGACATACAAAAATTTATATAAATACATTTTGTAACAATATTTTTAAAGCAATAATAATTCATGGGAGAATACAGTTCTGGATGATAAAGTTTCAATTCAGTAGTTCAGTGGCTTCCTATACAAATATTCTGCCATTTTATATAATTAGGGATGAAAATTAGAGTAGATGTTTAAGTCTGTTGATTATATATCACAAATTCACAATCAAAACACTAAATAATATGAATGTGACTATAGAGATATATACATATGAATAAATGAACCTGTGTTCCAAACATGGGTAGAAATAACTCTATTAAATTGCCATTGCTCATCACTTTGTATTCAGTTAAGGTGAGATGAAAAGAGGTTTCTGTTGTTATGCCTCACTCATAGCTCGGTGTTGGAAATCAAGATATATGCAAATTATGCCCCTACGTGTAAAAAGTAAATAATCACCTATTTTACTATTGAGAAATATTTTTTAAATAGGCCAAATTACAAACCATCTTAAATATACCTATAATCTCTGCAAATCTTTATTACTCTTTCCTCATCTAAATAAGTGTCATTTTAGAACAATATTTGTAAAACTAAATACTCATCTTCTTTTAAACTGCATTTATACAAAATCATATGAACTTTTTCCCCCTGTTTGGTTGATTGATTGGTTTTTGTTTTTGTTTTTTTTTTTTTTTTTTGCTTTCTGAGATATCATCTCTCTACATAGGCCTTGCTGCTATGGAACTCCATAAGTAGATAAGGCTAGCCTGGAGATTACAGATATCCTTCTTCCTAGGCTTCCTCAATGCTAGGATTAGAGTCATGTGGCATCACACATGGCTTAATACAAATTTTAATAGTAAAATCACATGGTCAAAATAAATAGCTTTACTTGTTTGAAGAGAACAACAAATCCCCAATATTTGATTCTCCTCTGATTGTGTCTCAAACACCTTCCCTATATATGCATATTATCATGTTTAAGTAAAGAAAGTATTCATGTAAAAGTACAATGACTATTCAGTTCATTCTCCTCTAAAATTTTGTAGAAAATGTCTGACAGAGTAGTAATTGTACCAAGATGTTAATCCACTCCACTACAGTTATTACAGATGAGGTTATAGTTAATCATTTGACAGTTTACAATTTAGGATATTATATCTTAAGCTACTATCCTAGTATGAGGCTTAGATCTAAAAGAACAACACTCAAAATCTTGAGTATCAGATAATCAGAAAAGGCAATTTTTAAAAGGTCAGTTAGTCTAATATATTTTACTCCTCTGATAAATCAAATATATAAAACTAAATTTTGACATTATACTTCAATGATTTTAAAAGATAAAGACTAAAAATCTGCTGCTAGTCTGCACACCCATAGATTGTAATTACCCACATTTAAATGACATTAATATTCAAGTTGTGTGAGAAGAATGGGTCACTGTTTCCTTTGGTGAATAGATAAGTATTAGACTCACTTTCTTTGCTCATATTAAAAGGCAGAATGTTTCATTTGAACTAGTTTGAAGAATATTACACCTATTTTGTACTTAAAGAATATTTGTTGAGGCAGGAAGAATGTATGGAGGGAAATATGTGGTTGAGATGTATTTTATAAGAGAAGAATCTATTTTCTATTTTAAAAAGGGGGGAAATAAAGTTAACAAAAAAGAATGATCATATAGATTACCAAAATTTTCATTTCTGCATCTGAAAATGCATAAATTTTGGAAATCTTTGCACTGATGTCCCAGATTGTTTTGCATGTTTGGTTCTGAAAAGATAGTAAAGAATACATCTGTGAAGGCCTTGTTGTAACTACATAAACATGGATGTGTTATATTCATAATATGCCATATTAAAAAAGACAGGACTCAAGTAAAATGAACAATTTTGTGTAGAGTTGTAAGAGAATCTTTTATTCTTATTGTGAATTTATTCTTCCCTTGTATTTTATAGCCTTAGGATACCATTCTTGGATGACTTACAAATACATACACAAGCATCTTGGCAATAGAACAGTACTAGTAATCAAAATTCCAAAGCTTATGTCAAATGTCAGCCTCAGACAGAGTCAAAGGGCATATTTGTGGTTGTTTCTACTCATGATAATAAAAGAGTACAGTGTATATCATGCAATTATTGAATGACAAACTATTCTCTGCCTTCAAGGTAGCTTTGTCAAAAAAAGCCACATTTGGGTGTGGCTACAGCCTCTGAATATTAAGCTGTTGTATTTTTTCTATGATTCCTGGCACCAGGTCATACTTTGACAGTGAAGCACAATGACAGCATTTTATCTGATGCTTTCTGAGCTACAAGAAAAAGATTTCATGTGATCTCAGTCAGTATTCTTTGAAACAGCTTTAAAAAAAAAAAGAAATAGAAAGTAATAAAAGTATGTCAGGTTCTTTTAGTGTCAGAGAAATCCCATTGAGCCAAAGCAAAATCAGTAGTTCTAGGGAATATTGTGAAACCTGAACTGATATTGAAGAAAGAGTATTCATAGTTAATACTTTTTCCTTCTTTCAAGACATTATATGGCTTAGAACATTGGGCCAGAGTGTTGGTACTCTTCAATATTCTAATGTCATTAGAGGACTTTTGTTAATGTATAAAAATCCCAGGGTAAGGAGACTCTCATCATTGGCTTGCTGAACCTTAATGCCTTTGTAGAGCTGCTAATAAATTGTCTGTTCTCTGTTATTAATATTCTTCTTCAGAGGCTGATTGGTACACATAAGCCTCTGGCAGTGGGGGTAAGCAATTTGAAAAGGGTGGCATATGCTTCCCTAAGAGTAGTAACAGTAGATGGGATGTCACAATCAATTAATTGTGAGATGGAGCAGATGAAAGTGTCAGTGTTTTGGAAATAATGTCCTTGTTTGTGGTACCAAGAAAAAGAGGAAATTTGTTGTGGGCAGTAAAATGTATGAGATTCCAAAATTAAGAGAATCTAAGTGCCCACTACAAACAAATGTGGTATGAGAAAGTTTCTTATTGTGAGTAGGGCAAAGAAGAGAAGATATAGTCTGAATGAGCCATGAAACAGATGTACAAAGTGGGTACATTAGTAAACTACTGACATAATAAAAATATATATGACTTGAAGAGACAGTTTATACAACAATAAAACAGAAGCCTAAGGTCATGAATTTATCATGAAATAATGTTCAAGACTTGTCAGTTTTATTGTACTTATGGTGCGGAATACCTTTGGTTTATGAGCTTATCCATTTTTAATGTGTACAATATTTAAATTTTTCACAAGCCTATTATGTAATAGAAATACTTTAAATGATGCTATTAAGTAAATAGCAATTGCAGTTTGTGACATCTCCTTGAATCTATCCTTAAAATTTTATATGTTTACTAGATATATAATTCATTGGATGCATGTATTACACATAGAAGAACTTGGTCCATTCTATAATGTCGTACTGTAAGAGACTTTCATTGCCTATAAGCTTTGCTTTTATACACTATACAGTCTTTACTGTAACAAAGGGATATGCCAATCTATTATTAATATGCCAAACCTCCTGAAAATCTCTGCTACTTGCTTATATTATCTCAATTGAAGTACTGTTATCTTTTATTTCTTCCCAGATTTAAAATAACTTATTTAAAATCTCACATCCTAGTGTCCTAGAGCATCAAACATGGCTTAAGACAACTATTTAAGATAGCTAAATGGATTTGATTTTGTTACTGAAAAGCAAATGCATAGTTCAGGCCTCTATGGAAAGAGAGACAGCAAATCTCTCCTTATTAATCCTGCTTTTGATAGACCTACTGTTTCTTCTACTCTCTGTCTCCATTTTTACCATAAGGTATATTTAGAAAAAGTGTGTATGAGTGTATTTTACGATCTTGGTCATATGAATTGACAAGGAGTCTCATTTCTGATAAGAAGAGGACATTAGATAGCATATAAGGTAAACATAAGTACATGGCATATATTCTTTTTATATAAGAAATGCTTGACTTGTGACTATTTTCTGACTCCTGTCAAACAAAAATAATTAAAAATCTGTTATAAAACAATAAATATAAACTATCATAGTGACATTAAAAATAGACTGCAGCTCACAAAGCACATTCTAGTTCTATGAACTTAAAACATCACGTGTAATAGGTCACATTACCATTAAAAACATTGTATTTTCCATTTGAAAGGAACTAATAGGAACCACTTTGGGAAAATTTTTTATTATATGGCCTATTTGATTTATGATATCACTTTATCTGAGTGTTTCTATGGGTGATGTACCTAGTGGTGAGGATATGGTAGTGGATTAATGAACTGTCACTGTATTGGATTACTCTGAAGGTTTATATAAAATAATATTTGTTTTAATAAAAGGTGTGCATTTACATCATACATATATGTTTTAAATTTTTATGTCTTGATTGGCTCATCTATTTTAATATAAAATGAACTTCTTTGTCATATCTACATATTTTTGGATGGAGCAAGTTTTGCCAGATATGATTTCATTCACAATGTGTTCTATTATTTTGATATGGTATTCTATTATTTTATATACTCCTGAGAGGTTTTGATATTGTGTAATACCAAAGTTCTTTCACATATTTCCCATGTCCATATATACACACACACACATACATACATACTCTTGAGTATTCAGTAACAATATTGTAATAAAAACATATAAATATATGCCTGGTTATATATATACAGGTGCATAATTTTGAACAATTATTGTGATATTATGTGGAATAATATTTTTCTGATTTTATGCCTGTGTATCATGTCCATGTAGATCCTCAGGAGACCATAAGAAG
>OU015742.1:84835723-84860392 GCA_907169655.1 Acomys percivali
TGTGTGTGTGTGTGTGTGTGTGTGTGTGTGTGTGTGTGTGTGTGTGTCCTTGGCTGCCCTAGACTGATTTTGTAGAGAAGGCTGGCCTCAAACTTATATTCACCTGCCTCTTCTTCCCTGAGTGTTGGGAGAACAGGTGTGTACCACTTAACACAAATCACAATGAATTTTATTTAGTAGCTTTAAGAGGCTATGAGAAGATTTTGTCTAACTTTGGACGAAAGGAGACAAGTCAGAACTGACAATAGTGGATGTCTATGAGATGCCTGACTATGTTTCGACATTCTAAGGCACCAGGGAGTATATGAATCAGAAATCAAATTCAATTACCTGTGCTAGGAAAAAATGCAAAAATTGAAAGCATGATTACTTTATTATAGGACAACCATATAAAACACTGTTTAATGTTAGGAAATATGTATCTTGATTATAGTTTATCATATTTGAAGAAGAGTTAGAAAGCAGAATATTGAGTGTAACTCTGGATTATGCTAATTTGTTAACAGAAAACACATCTTGGCTTCCACTACATTCTCTATGAATAACTCTTCCAATACCTTACAACATGTTGATCACATTTTAATGTCTATAAATATGTGCCAGTCTCCCAGTGGAGCTCCTGCTCCCTCCCTGACCTTCCATCCACTCACTCTTCCCTACAACTCTCAGCACTCTGTGAGAGTTAAGATTCCGATCCCAGTATCTGTCCCAATGAATCCCCCACTGGGTACAGTTCAAACAGCAAACTATCTCTGTCATTTTTTTCACTTTGGAAGATACATATTATACAGGCCTGATTTGGACTTAGCAAGACCAGCTCTGACCACATTTAAGTGATCTCCTATATATCTTGCTGTGAGAATTCATGTATTATTTATCTTTCCAACTTTGTTGAACTCCACAGTCATGCGTAATGACATAGTTCTACAATACTTAGCAAGTCCCACCTCTGAGTTTAAAAAGTATTCTAACACCACAATATGCCAATGTTCATGTATCATTTACTTAGACATTGTTGATGAATGTGAAAATTTAACTAAACTGAGTGATAATGCTGTCACATTCTTCCAACCCAACCTTTCTTATCAATACTGTTTTTTCATATTACTTTATTCCTCTGGGTTTAAGGATCTAACCTTAATTCTGGAAGAAAGTACAATGTTTTAGCATAGTTTAGTCAACAAAGTTACCTCCATATATATTAATCTCAATTTTACTACATATGTGCATATATATGCCAATGTAGACTTGAAATATATATACATATGTGCAAACTATGAAATTACAATATTAGGTAACATAAAACACCCCAAAATTTGTATTAATTCCTTATTTTCCTATGCATTAGAACAAATGATGTATGTAAAAAAAATGACCATCATCAATAATACTAACTTATTACAAATAACAATAATCTTCTAATGGAATTACACAAAGATTCACATGTAAAATATCCATGTCCTAACATCAGAATATATATATATATATATATATATATATATATATATATTCTATAAATTACACAGCAAAGGAGACAATTGGCATGACTGATGACTGATATAGGAAGACCCAAACACACTGCGAGTACTATCACTCACTGTAAGAAGGGGGCCTGGGTTATCAAAGAAGCCTAGCCAGTAGAAAGCAAACCAGTAAGCAGTGCTCCTTGCATTCTGCCACAATTCTTGCCTGACTTCATACCATAACGCTCCTGAATTATGGTTTGTGACTGGGGAGTATAAGAAAAATAATTTATTTTCTTCACTAATTTGCCTTTAATCAATAATTTTTCACAACAACAGAAAAGCAACTAGAACAGTTGTTATTAATTTGGTCTTAAAATGGGAGATTGGTCTGGATTATCAAGTGAAAATAATATTTTAAAAAATCTTTAAAAATACAAGAGTAAGACAGAACAGGAAGAATAAAGAGGTGAAATATAAGAAAGACTTGGCCCAAAACTGTTGTCTCAGAAAAAGGAGGAATTAGGAAATAAAATGACGCATGTCGCACCCTCTAGAAACTGTGAATACAGGCAAATAGACTCTGTCCTAGGATTATATATAGGTGTTTGGACCTACAGACATCTTTATTATAAACAAGAAGGCTCATTACAAACTCCTGATAATTCTCTAGAGATTATTCATACAATAATTAGCTTGTATTTTTTTAAATAACTAAGGTCTGGGTGGATGATGTATTATAGCAGCCACGCTAAGTTAGATACATATATATGACAAAAACTCAAAAACAGCATGAAGAGTGTTCTGCTTTGATGCTGAATAGATATACTTCCAAGAATTAAATGGCATCAATGAAGACAAATTTTTATATATAATTTTGAGAATTCAACAATTTAAAACTTTACCATGAACCATACATTAATTGACTTAAATTCAAGAGTGAATATTTTCTCTATAGATGAATAATTCATGACCCCTTTCATCATCTTTATTACAAGTTTTTAAAAATTAAATGATATGGACAGAACCCAATTCATGCATCAATAATGTTTAAAGAAATATTTTGGTTTAACAAACTCTTCCTAGGACTATCCAAAGCAGAGAGAATCAGAACACTTTTTAAATGACAGATGTGAAATAGTTTTTCCTAAAATAATGTTTAAAAACATTAGTGTCTCAGCACTAGAACAGGTAACAACACCCTGGAGATTATCTCTTTAAAATGCAGAGATTTACAAGAAATTAGCATTACATTTGTATGATAATCTACTTAAATGGATAAAACAGAATAATATCCTCTAGAAAAGAGTCACATTCCCAAGTTTCTTAACCTAATACAGTAAGCAAGAAAAAAATTTACACTGACTCTCTTGCCTAGTGAAAGAAACTGATCTGATCATTAAAAACTATTTTATTTTCTCATAAGAGTCTAGTCTTTTTATATTTCAAGAATATACATCCTACATGTAACAGATAGGTATGATTCTATAGACAGATAAGGTAAAATAGTTAGATAAAGCCTTCAAAAACCTCAGAGTCCTATAGAATATGACATTTAAAGATGTTTATATTGATTTAAAGATTCTTTGACAAGAAGACAGGTTAACTTCTGGCAACACTTAGCCCACCACAAAGACGATGATGAGCATCAGTGAACCTCCTCATGGAGATGGCTTCAAGTATGGCAAATAAGCCACTGAGCAAAATGGCCTTGTCTCAACCACTGAAAGAATTCTGCTTAAAACTTGGCAAGTGTGGAGGCAGGCAGAGTCGATGGCCAAATTATGCCAAGACAAGGTAAGCAAATGGTCAATAGCTCCTGTCTCACAAATATGTTGTTCAGATATACTGGGCCAGGAGGCTGAAAATGATGTTCCAACATTTTAGAGAGCTATGGGTAACTGTTCAGGCAGCAAACTGTCTCTGTCATTTTTATTTTTTATTAAATTTGGAAGCTGCTAATATATACTGCCTGTTTACATAGGTATTTAATTTTACTCCTTCACAAGTCTCTGATGGTATTGAAAACCAAATAGCTGAGATTCACAATTAAGCCTAGTTGTTTAGGAGTTAAGATGATTTTAGGTCTACATATATGTTTTAAGTTTACAGAGATGAGATATAATAGATATTGATTTATATACAGAATTTTAGACTCACTGAAATAGGAATATATTTTCTTCAAGGCTGCCAAATAGAAATAGCTAACACACTATGAATGTAACATGAATGTAATTCCTGAATATTCTGTGGTTCTTCATGCTGTTTGTAGTTTATTTTATATAGGTGTAAATTATGATTTCTTTAAATCCCTACCATTGTAGACTAAGAGGAAAAATATGTAAGAAGTTGTTTTTGGCTTGAGTAATACAAAGTATTATTTCATATTGAAAGGATAATGCAAATAACTTAAATAATTCCAATATAGAGATTTTTCTCATCTGACATGGCAATATGCTCATTAATGTACTATAGTAAATAAATCGTTTCATGAATATATTATATAGAAATTTTCTTATATGGCACTGGAATATCTGGATCTCAATATACACAAAAACAACAGAACACCTAATACCTCATGGAAACTGAACAACTCCCTACTCAATGATAGCTGAGTAAGATATGAAATTTAAAAAAAAATCTTTCTAGAATTCAGTGAATCTGGAAGCACAACATACCCAAATTTATGGGATACAATGAAAGCATTGCTAAGAGGAAAATTCAAAGCACTAAGTGCCTTTATTAAGAAATTGGAGAGATCCCATATTGCAAACTTAACAATGCACCTGAAACACCCCATAACAAAAAGAAGCAGACTCACCTAAGAGGAGATGACTAAAAATAACCAAACTCAGGGATGAAATCAATAAAATGGAAACAAAGGAATTGATTCAAAGAATCAACAAAACCAGGATCTGTTTTTTGTTTTGTTTGTTTTTTTCAGAAAATCAACAAGATAGATAAACCCTTAGCCAAATTAACTAAAATGCAAAGGAAGAGTAATCAAATCAACAAAATTAGAAATGAAGAGGGAGAAATCACAACAGACAGTGAGGAAATCCAAGAAATCATTAGGTCCTACTTCAAAAGCCTATATGTCACAAAATCTGAAAACCTAAATGAAATAGAAAATTTCCTTGACAGATACCAACTAACAAAATTGCACCAAGATCAGGTAAACAAATTAAATAGTCCTATATATCCTAAGGAAATTGAAGAAGTCATCAAAAGTCTCTCAACTAAAAAGAGCCCAAGGCCTGATGGATTCAGCACAGAATTCTACAAGACCTTCAAAGATGACACCAAGTCTCTTTAAACTCTTCCACAAAGTAGAAACAGAAGGAAGATTACAAAACTCATTCTATGAGGCCACTGTTACCTTGATACTTAAATCACAGAAAGACCCTACAAAGAAAGAGAATGAGAACAATTCCCCTTTTGAACACAAAAATACTCAATAAAATACACACAAAACAAATTCAAGAATACATCAAAATATTATTCATCATAACCAACTAGGCTTCTTACCACGTATGCAGAAGAGGTTCAATATACAGAAAGGCATCAAGGTAAACCATCATATAAGCAAACTGAAAAAAAAAAAACCGACATGAGCATCTCCTTAAATGCTGAAAAAGCATTCAAAGAAATCCAACGCCCATTCATGTTTAAAGTCATGGAGAGAACAGGAATACAAGGCACGTACCTCAACATAATAAAGGCAATATACAGCAAGTCTATAGCCAACATCAAATTAAATGGAGAGAAACTTAAATCTATTTCACTGAAATCAAGAACAAGACAAGGCTATCCACTCTCTTCATATCTCTTCAACATAGTACTTGAAGTTCTAGCTAGAGCAATAAGATAACTAAAGGAGATCAAGGGGATAAAAATAGGAAAGGAAGAAGTCAAACTATCACTATTTGAAGATTACATGATAGTATACATAAGTGGCCCTAAAAATTACACCATGGAACTTCTACAGCTGATAAATATCTTTGGTAAAGTGGCTGGATACAAGGTCAACCCCAAAAAAATCAGTAGCCCTGCTCTATACAAATAACAAACAGGCTGAGAAAGAAATTAGGGAAACTATACCCTTCATGACAGCCACAAAGGGTATAAAGTATCTTGGTGTAACTCTAGCCAAATAAGTGAAAGACTTATATGAAAAAAACTTCAAGCCTCAAAAGAAAGAAATAGAAGAAGATATCAGAAGATGGAAAGACCTCCCATTTTCCTGGATTGGGAGAATCAGCATAGTAAAAATGTCCATCTTACCAAAGGCAATCTATAGATTCAATGCAATTCCCATCAAATTTCCAAGACAGTTCTTTACAGACCTTGAAAGATCAATTCTCAAAACAAAAACAAAAACAAAAAACCCAGAATAGCTAAAACAATCCTGTACAATAAAAGATCTTCTAGAGGAATCACCATCCTGGATCTCAAGCTGTACTATAGGGCAGCAGTAATAAAAACTGCATGGTACTGGCATAGTAATAGGCTGATTGACCAGTGGAAGAGAATAGAAGACCCAGAAATAAAACCACACATTTATGGGCATTTGATTTTTTTACAAAGAAGCCAAAATCATACAATGGAGAAAAGATAGCATTGGGGCTCAGAATTAAACAGAGAAGTCATTACATAGGAATATCAAATGACAATGAAGAAACTCTTTAAGAAATGCTCAATGTTCTTAATCATCAGAGAAATGCAAATGAAACCAGTTCTGGGATTCCATCTTTCATCCATCAGGATGGCTAAGATAAAAATTCAAGTGACAGCGCATGCTGGAGATGATGTGGACAAAGAGGAACACTCTTACACTGCTGGGGGGAGTGCAAAGTTACAAAACCACTTTGGAAACCAATCTGGCTCTTTCGCAGAAAACTGGGACTAGGGCTACCTGAAGACCCAGTTATTCCATACCTTGGAATGTCCCCTACAGATGTTCCACCACACAACAAGGATGTATGCTCAACCATGTTCATAGCAGCCTTATTCATAATAGCCAGAATCTGGAAACAACCTAGATGTCCCTCAGTCGAAGAATGGATAAAGAAACTGAGGCACATTTATACTATGGAATATTACACAGCTATTAAAAACAAAGAAATCTTGAAATGTGTAGGCAAATGGAGAGAACTAGAGACAATAATCCTGAATGAGGTAGTTCAGACCAAGATAGAAACATATGACATATTCTCACTCATAAGCAGATGTTAGCCACTTAACTCATGTTAACCACATTACATGCAGAGACTGATGAGCCAACCAAGGTCCATGTGGGATGTGGACCTAGACCTCCTGCTCAGATGCAGTAGATAGGAAGCACAGTCTCTATGTGAGTCCCAAAATATGTGGAATAGGGACTACTTCTGACATGGTCAGCCCTCCTAATGTTAATTTCTACCCTGGAAGAATGGCCTAGCCAGGCCATAGAGAAAGAGGTTACAGGTAGTACAGAGGACACTGGGTAGGCTGAGGTCAAATATTAAGGGAGGAGAATTCCCCTTGCTAAGGACTAGGGGTGGGGGAAGGGGATGCAGGAGGGGATGGGATCTGGAGAGGATGAGAGAGGGGGCTTCAATTGGGATGTAAAGAATTCAAACTGCAGAAAAAGCAGGTGATTAATATTGCTAACCCCACTACATGGGAATAGCTCTGAGACTAGCTGAGATACAAAGGTTTATGCATAGACAAGGCTTCATGTTGGGCACAGATTATATGTGACTTATAGAGGCCATTCTTAGTATCACATGAAGGAAGATTTGGAGATGTCTTACTTCTGCTCATACAATGAGCAGAGAACCAGCCTTAATTAATTTGTACGTTCTGCACACCTCATACCATCACAAAATTATGACTGTATAATGCTTGTGAGAAGTCAGGTTTTCAGAACAAAAGAACTGGACACTGATGCTGGATCAGACCTGCCAGGATTCATTTCTATCAGAAAGCTGGATGCTGACATCCTGCACCCTTCATGTTCCAGCCCTAGGCACCTCAGTTGCTGTTACTCATCAGAACAGGACAGCTTCCAGGACAATGCTGTGGAAAGTTTCTGATCCCAATGAGTACAGCATTTCAGACTGTCTCACACAGGACTCCAATTAAGCCTGGAATTTCACAACTTATGAAAAATGGACCTCAAATACTATGCCTGGCTTACTAAACCACTCCCCAATTTTTCCTTTAAAGGAATTACTTGCCCTAAATCAGCCTAAAGAAACCTTAAAAGAACAATGTCCCATTTCCTCTAAAAGGAGTTAGATAGGTTTATTTACTCTCTTGGTCTATAGATGCTTATTTTCGTTGAGTTTTGGTTATAAGTATTATTGGTCTTTCACAGAGAGGAAACTGAGTTGGACTCAGAGAATTATCTCTTTTCCTTGATCTTTCTTTTGTAGGTAAGGAGACAACAGCTGAAAAATGGAAAGAGTAATATAGCCACAGACAGTATTTTGCCTAAAAATGGATAAGTTTAGATAAAGGCAGAATGGATGGTCGAACTCTGTCAAGACAGGGTAAGCAAGTCTTCAATAGGTCCTGCCTCAAAACTATGTCTGTCAGATATATTGAGCCAGAAGGCTGAAGATGATACTCCAACATTATAGATTGTGTTGGGTGACTGTTCAGGCAGTAAACTGCCTCAGAAAACTTTTCATTTTGGAAGCTGCTAACCTGCACTCTGGGTTCACTCAGGTATTTAAGTTTTATCCCTTCTCAAGTCTCTGATGGGTTTAAAGACCAGATAGTTTAGTCTTTCAATTAAGCTTAGTAGGTTAGGGGTTAAAATGTTTTTAGATCAAGATAGATGTTTTAAATTAATACAGATGAGATATGATAGATATTAATCTTCATCCAGAAATTTAGAGCCAACAAGTTAGGAAAGATATTTACTTCGAGTTTGCCAAATACAAATGGCCAAATCACTATGAATGTAACATTTATATAATTCCTGATGGTCTCATGGTTATTCCTACTGGAAGTAGTTTATTTTACTCATGTGTAATATGTATATTTTTTAAAAACATAGGAAAGTAATCTTATTTTTCTTACAGAAAATTAAAGTATTACAATAAAATTGAATTACAAAATTGTGACAATGTACATTAAAGTAAAAAATTCTAATATCATCAGCAAAATATTATACCGTGTTGGCTCTTAGCCCTGTCATGTTAAAGCTTTAATTAATGTATAGGAAGAAGGCAGATAAAGGGCATAATTTCAAGATTTGTAGACAGCTGCAAGTTAGGAATCATAACTGATGCAACAAGAATTAAATCAGGAGAAAAAATGGTTTTGACCATTTTTATGCATTCTGTGCATAATACCAGACAGATTGTTATAGAACTCAAACTATCATCTGGCATTTTTCATATCTTGGTGGTATAATTTTCAGAAGAGTGGAAACCTCTTGAGAGTAGTTTCTTTAAAATTTAAAAAAAAAAAGATTTAGAGACTATAATTGGATATGCAAGTACAATTTGATTGACAGGATGAAATACCTAAGATTTCTAATACAGATACAGGCAGATTGTTTACATGAGTATTACAGTCTACTATTTTATTGGATCCAAGTACTATTTTATGTCTATATTCCCTTTTTGTCAAGTATTTCCTTTCATGATCATATATCCAGCATCCAAATTATAAATCTGGTATACAGGATGTTACGTGTGTCCTTTAGTTTCAATATTGCAGCCAATAAAGACCAGGGAGTCAAATTGGGAAAGGTCAGAGTTGAGTTGAAATTTTGTTGGAAGTGTAAGTGAGTCTGTAGACAGGAACTTGGAAGGACACAAAAAGGATTTTGATAGTGGCTCATCTGCAGGAGCAGAGGCTGAATTCCTTTTCTTTGAAAATTCAACAGCATCATTTCTTGGAGGAAAGGAGAAAAAAACTGCAACTGACATGGGATTTTAGAATCACAGTGACATACCTCCTTCAAAAAATATTATTAAAATAAAAATAAAAAAATAATTTCAATAGATGTACCAATAATATGAATAAGCTATGTTTCAAATGAGTACATATTTATTCCCTTTTCCCAACTATTTTGGAAGGTCTTTAATTTTCACTTCTGTACAAGTAATAAAAAGAAATTTCAAAAATAAATAATTCTTCCCTTTCTCATTTTTATAAAAGAAAATGAAGGGTTGGAACATTCTATTAGCTCCTTTGTCAGAGAGAGATATTATTTCAAAAATACCATGGAGAGTGAATGAGGAGATACCTGACATCAGTTTCTGGCTTCCACGTGCATGTGTATGAAAGTACTTGAGTTCCCTCTGTAGGAAGCATAGCTTAGAGAAAGCATTGTGAAACCAGGTTTGCCAGTTACATGAGCCCTGTTTATCAGCCAAGGTCACAGGTCACCAGTTCTGCTGTGTTTAAATGTGTAAGAAAAGTATACCATGAGGTAAGTCTCTGGACAATTTTGACCAATAATTGCAAGATAGCACTATCCAGTTTCATTCTTCATCCCTTGAGGATTTTCACCCCACCCCTGGCAGAAATTGTTGGGAACAAAAGGCCATATGGCCAATGTTCAGCCATCTTGTCCAAGTCTGCACCTTTAAGTCTCTGTCTTTCCCAGAGCTTACCTTTCACCAGAAACTAGGTGACCATGTTGTGAGTCAGCAGCTAAAGACAGGTAGGGATGGAGCAACCCTGTTGTTAGTCAGCAGCTACAGACAGATAGGGATGGAGTGACCTTGTTGTGAGTCAGCAGCTAAAGACAGATAGGGATGGAGCGACCTTGTTGTGAGTCAGCAGTTAGACTAAAGACAGATAGGGATGGAGCGACCTTGTTGTGAGTCAGCACTTAGACTAAAGACAGATAGGGATGGAGCGACCTTGTTGTGAGTCAGCACTTAGACTAAAGCTAGATGAAGACAGAGCAAGATACCCTGTGTGGCAGGACATTATGACCCTGCTTGGAATTCCCTGTGTTTTGAGAAAAGCCTGCAGCTGGGTTGCTATAGCGATATGCTTCCCTGCCTTCTGAACTATAAAAGCTGCTGCCTGACTAATAAAGTTTGAGAGCTTGATCAATCAGACTTGCTCTCCTTCTTTGTGTCTTGCATTCTCAACAGGTGACCTCCCTCCTGAGTTTTAGTCAAACCCCGCAGGTCAGGTCAGGAAATGTTGGGGTTGGGGGGATTCCAACATCCTCACCATCTCCCAATACACAGATATGCAGACATACATAGAAAGCAACCAAAATTAAGAAGCAAGCTGCTGACCACAGATCAAAATTCACATAGTGTATAGAGTACAATTGTATGAAAACCAGAAGGAATAAGTAGAAGAGATTTAAAGTTGTATAAAAACAAAATGAATTAATCAAATTACTGTACTATCATACAATTTTTTAAAAAGCTCTTATTCTGTAAGAAGATCACAGTATCACATTTGAAATTTTCTTCTTAGTATTTTTTTCCACCTGGAGTTGAAGCTTAGTGATAAAATATTTGCCTGAACAGGCCTATTTAGTATCCATGCCTTCCTAAAATAACTAAATAAGCTATTAATTTTCCATTTAGGTCTATACTTAAATTTATGCATAAGGCTTGGCTTGCTTGCTTTTATATTTAAATGAAATAATGTAGGGATGTTGAACTAGTTCAGTGACAGAGTATTTGCCTATCATGAATAAGTCCCTATTTCAATGGCTTTTGCTCAAAAAAAAAATCAAAACAACAAATTTAATTTTCATTTTAATGCTTCACTGCAGTGTTTTTTATGTCAAAGTTTATTGTGAAGGAGATCAAATGTATTCCCTCCCATAGATTCAAATGAACTATACCCAAAATAATAGTATTCATTCTACAGTTGTGTTGGACCCTGAGTCCCACAAGGAGTCTCATCATATGTGCTGATACCCCGCTGGGTGCAGTCTCTCAGAGGACACATACGTTAGGCTAATATCCACTCTTAAGTGAGTATAAACCACGTGTGTCTTAATGGGTCTGGGTTCAGGAGCTCCACAAGGAAACCAGCAAGGCTAGTGGATCTGCACCCTGGGGGCCATGCACAAACTGGTGTACCAACCAAGAAAATGCATGCAGTAAACATAGCCCCCTATTTATATCTAGCAAGTTGACAGCTCATTCTTTACAGTTGTGGAAAGATCAGGGACTGTGTCTTACATCAACTCTGGTATCCCAGATTTAACCACTTCCCCTGGGTGTGGACACGTGGCTGTATGCAAAGGAAGAGGAATCAGGGTATTTGGACCTAATATGCTGTGGCCATATGGTAGGAGAGGAGGTCCCTTCTGTCAGAGGTCTAGGGGAGGGGAATAGGGGGGAGATAGAGGGGGAGGGAGGGTGGGAATGGGAAGATACAAGTGAGGAGATAATATTCAGGATGTAATATGAATAAATTAAGAATCAAAAATAAAAAAGATTAGGATTAACACACTTGAATTAAGACAGTCAATCAGAAGACTCCGAGAAATACAGCAACAGTTAAAGAATTAAATAAGAAAATCACTGCAATGTAACTGCAAGTACTCAGATCATAGCTTTGGTTTTTCAAGTTTTATATACTCTAATGGTCCAAGGGCTTTTAAAAATAGTTTAAACAATAATCATTACTTCCTGCCTTCTTCCTTTCCTGTCACTTCAACTTCTTTCCTCTTCTTCTTCTCTTTGCCCTTCTAACGCTGTGTACAAAGAATAAAGAAAATGAAGATATTTTTCTATATTTAAAAAATTGTTTGTATATATTGGATTGACTGCTAGTCACAAAATTAAAAGGATCATATAGTTCAAATTACTATAGGCTCCTATAAGATAGTATCCAGTGGGTACAAGGTATATATTATATAGTTTTTTATGACATTACCTGAATTGAGAATTACACTGGGTATCACGGTTATCTGGAGGCACTTTTGGTTGTGAGAGTATTATGGAAAAGAGAGGAAAATGAATTAATATACCCTTTCCACTGCCATTTGTAGAAAGTTCATTCTCCCCAGATTTCTACCTCTCTTACTATTTTTCCTCATTAGAAAATCCCTTGATTTAAAATGTTTAAACCAAGGTCACTATTATATATTAGACTAGTTGGGAAGGAGTGTTAAATAGGTACCAATGGTTTTACTCTTTTGAGGGAATAAAATATAAACTTTAGCAAAGGAAAGTCTACCTGTTAGTCTGAACAAAGCATTTATCAGCAGGCTTAATTTACACAAATCATCTGCTATGGATTTCAAGTTTATATGTAATATATCAGTAATATATTATTCTAATCATTAGCCATAAAAGCAATAAATTGCCTTTAGCTCTTCATTTTTATATTAATCAGGGAGTTCTGTTTATGATCTTTCATCTGATTCACTTCCACAGCAACTAGAAAATTTTATCAAACACCAAAAGAATCCACACACACATACATACAAACACAAAAAAAAATTTGCAAGTTTACAGACCTCAGTAACTCTACTTCAGTAATCAAAAAATAAATTAAACAGGTATTACTTATGTTGAACACAACATAAACCTACATAATTGTATACAGCACAAATATCAATTCAAAGAATGTTACAAATCTACAAAATTGCCTGCCATCATCTGTTCAAATATTAAGTCCTTTAGATCTTGCCAATTATTTGGATGTTTTTCTCTGCTAAAATGAAGAAAAATATGTAAGAAAATTAGACAATTTAGCCAAGACAAATCAGCAAAAAGCAAAAAAGGTTCGATTTTCAATATGTTGATAGAGTTTAGAATGTTAAGCCTCCCTACATGTGGTAGGTTTTTTTTTTCTAAATACTTCTTAATCCTTGAAAAATCTCCTAGTTATGGTCAAAGATTATAAAACTGTAGTATTACATTACTCAAAATTAAATGACAGGCTTCATTTAAAATATCTAAGATTTGACATAATGCACAAAATCTTCCAATCAATAATATCAATTAAAAGTACAGACAATGAAATTATAACATGTGAGTACATGGAAAGGTAGATGGTTCTTTGAGACATTTTCAAAGCATAACTTAACAGATCCTGACAGATCTTAAAACTTGAAAAAGTTTGCTTCATATTTTTAAAAGGCAATTCATTCTTCTGCCTAAAGAAACCAAATATGTTATTTGTGAAATCTATGCTTGATAGGCACATGTATATCTTCTTGATAAAACTCACAAATTGAATTTAAGCATATTCATAAAGTTAGGAACTAGGCTTTTCAAAAATACAACTCCATGAGTTTTATCTTTAGGGTAGGTTATTTTCTATTCATCTAAAGTAAATTTGTACTTGTTTGATATTTTTTGAAAACTTCACTACCAATGTTTCTCTACTCTGTCACCTGATAGTCCAATTTCTCAAAACTCCAATATTATTTTTTAATGGGTAGTTGCACCAATCAGACTTAAGATTGAGGACACTGATAAAGTGATTGCTTTAACAGGATATTTTAAAGGGTCATATTCTTTATGAACAATAAAAATATTAATTCTATTTGCAAGGTAGTAATATGTTTAAAGGGTATTTATGACTAAGATGTGTCCAAAGTGTCACTCACCTTAACTACTCAAGTTGTAAGACAAGAGGGTTCAGGCATGAACATACACAGTCAAATTCAACTGATCTCTTTTTTGTATAAAATATTCCTCTGAAGGGATGTGAACTGCTCTGTGAAGCTGAAAGCTAGGATCCATTGTAATTTATCAGTAAAATGTTCCCATATCTCATCTCAAAGTTATTCACATTTTCAAAATATCTTCTTCCCTTTTTCCTGCACATGGACCATTGACCACTTTCTGCCCATGGGGGCATTTCTATAAAATATTCAAAGAAAGGCAGAAATACCTTTCACTGTTTTCTCTCTACATATACCCATTTCTAATTCTTCCCTTAGTATGATGTACTGCCCTTCTACCCCAGAGCTTTTCTATTTGATCTGACTTACTATCATATTCTTGGAATTGAAATCAACCAGAGAGACTCTGCCCATTAATGAAAATGGTGTTATCATCCAAGTAATAATTTTACATGCATGTTGTCACAAGAGAGCGCAATACTCCTTGAAAATAATAATGTAGAATTGAGTCTTCAATTTGTATTAGTTTCTATTCATTTTAACATGGAGGCAAAATTATGAGTCCCATGTGGGAAGAATATAGGAGACATAGAACAATCTTCACACATGTCATAATAGAAGAAAAAATAACAGCTAAGTTAAATTCTGTTGCAATGTAACAAATGCTCAGGTTTATCATTCCAGAGGCACATTTAGACATAATAATAATCTACTGAGAAAAAGACACTTTTATCTAGGCCAGAGTGGCAGACTCCTAATGTTAGAGAGCTTGAAGTAGCTGTAGTTTCAATCATCAGGAAAAATACTCTAATCTTCGTAGATTTACATAAAATCTCGATGCTGCCTGATAATGTTCACCCAACACATTGTAATTACTCCACTGGCTTGTAATAGCAGAGCATTTTTTATTTGAGAAACAAACAAGTAAAATGAACCACATTTTATTTTGACTGAATTTATAATAAGATGCAGATGGTAAAGAGAACAGATGCCTCTGACATCACCTCTCAATTGCTTTCAAATTTTGGAGACACTGACAGCCTGGAATTTTAGCCAAAGGGAAACAGGGTAAGTCAGACAGCTTTTTAATTCTGTTTCCATTCACTACCAACTCACTCAACCGTGATCCCTCCCTCTCTGAAAAAAAAAAAGTACAAGTTGAAGTAGATGGTTGTTGCTTTGAGTAGTAAATGGTAATATCACACAACTAAATTTGACTATACGTCTGTGGTAGTCTTTAACACAAATTAATCGTTAGGAAAACAGAAGGGTGCTGTGACTTCTAAACCAAGTAGTTTTCTTGGTAATAACTACTGACTGTTTTTTGTTGACAATGACAGAAAGGCTAGATAGTGTGGGCATGGTGTGATGTTGAACAGCTGTAGCTTCAGGAAGGCAAATCAAAGAAGCATTTCCAAAATAGTCCATCAAATTTTAGCATTCACTGCTCAGTCTTATTTGTTAAGCAAAGAAAAAAAGAAAGAAAAATAAAACCTTTATTCTGCATTTTCATCTATATTTTCTAAAACTTCTAATAGGATCTTTTATCAATTTCCCAGTGATTTCACTGAACATTACACAAAATAGGAGAAATTCTTTTTTTCTTTTTTATTTCTCTTTTTCTTTGTGCAGGATAAGTGTTAGACCTTTTTAAAACATAAGAAACATTTGTAGTCCATCTTAAGAGCAAGAGATGACTGGGTAAAGCAGCAGTTGCAAGGCCTTTTGTAGTGTTTGAGGTCCCAAGATAGATTAGCACAGTATCCAAAGAAGGAGTGTTAAAATACATTAAAATATTCCCACATTCCCAGATGACCCCCCCCTCCAATATATACCCCTGTAGCAGAAACATTTTAGCTGAAAAAATTTCAGAAACCAAGGCAAGGAAAGTGGTAACATAATAATAAACCCTGCTAGGCCACATATGGTGCCTATTTAAAATATCCCTCTGTGTAATAACAGACTGAATACACACTCTCTCTACACACATACACACATGTACAAGAATAAACAAGGTTTTTTAGTTCATATCAACAAAGTAGGTGGGGACACATTAGTGCAAATTTTTTGCTGTCCTGCAGCACTTAGTCCATAAACTTTGGGTATCCTAGATGATCCATTAGTGTCCAGCAGATGTTTTCAATTAGTTTAATTTCATCTCTAGGCATATTTTTTTTCCAAATATTAGTGTTAGATGGTGATATTTCCCTCTCATAAGGAAGATAAAAAAGGTTTGTGGAAGTGGCAAACAGTATTTGGTTTAAACTAGCAGGAGACAATGGAATTCCAAGGAAAGCAAAAATCCTTTCAGTTGTCTTCTGAGGAAAATGAACAATATCTTCAAACTTGACCAGATGGTAGCTAGTAGGCAGCAAATCTGTATTTATTCTCAAGGCTGCTTTAGTGTTTGCTAGCCATAAATGAGATAATAAGGAAACAGTATTTGATTGGGAGGTTTCTAATTCTTTTTTCAGTTGTTCATACTCAAAAGCATAGCCTGAATTCATGTTACATTTGATTTTACCTTCTTCTATTTTAAACAATTTTGCTAAGTGCTCTGGTACATTCTTCAAAGAATAAAAATTTGGTTTACTACCATATAACATTGAATATATCCAAGCTCGAGGGTCTCTTACTATGTACAATGCCCGCATTGATGTACCTAAAACTTCCTGAAAAAAATGAAGCTTCAATGTCCAGCTACCACTACTTAAACTGAGCACAGGACGTGCACTTGGGTAATTAACGAGGTGTCTCCTCAAAGCCCTAATATATTCAGCATCTCTATCAAAAGCTCCTTTCATTCTACTTTTTTGCTCTGACAAAGGCTCCCTCCTTTTCAATTTTCGTTTTTTGTCCTTATTTGCTGTAAAATATTGAGCCAGTTTATTTCTACTAGTTTCACGTAGATGAATATTCTGCAAGTGAAGTTTTGTGTCTTGGACCAATGACATCAGCCACCCTTGAAGAAGTTGAAAATGACCACTGTGGACATCTGATACTTTCCATTCACAAGCATCTACAAATGAGTCAATTTCAAATTCAGTTTCAGGGATATCCATGTAGGCTGTAGGAATTCTGATGTAGAGAAAATCACTACTGTTGAAAAAAAGCTGTTTGAGAATTTCAGCTCCTGAACCAGGGAGAGAGGTAATAACAATATCAGGAAGATCCACATGATGCCCTTCAGAAATCATGGCCTTCTCGTTTGCCTTGGCTTCAGTCCTTTTCCATTTAGCACAGATGGGCTGAGTGCAAGTGCTCCATACATCCAGAAGCTCAATAAACCACAAAGCAATAATAAGTACTAATACACACCGCATTAGCTTTCTAAAGGAAAGGTAAAACCACCACTGAAAAGTTAAAATAATCAAACTAATACATAAAATGAATCCAACTGCTATATTAAATTTAAACCCAAAAGGGAAAATAACTCTATCATGCCTTACAGGGCTTACTATTGCTTGAGTGCCCAAACCAAACTGAGTTATTTGGCCTTGATTAGCCACACTAGCAAAACCACCAAATCCTAGGTAATTGAATCTGCTTTTCAGGTTTTGGTAGTCAGTTACAACAGAAACACTATATTCAGTATTGTTGACATTTAGAGAAATCTGAAGGCCAGAACTAGAACTGTCAATAAATCTGCAGCTGGAAACATTGACATATGGACCATAAAATACATAAGCAATTCTTGTGATTGTGGATTCCATAGGAAAAGTAACATTAACAAACTGAGTCCACCTTTTCTTAAATTCAGCAGCCTGTTCTGCTTCCTGTATATTAGCCACAGGACTGTTGCCATGGTGATCAAACCAAAACATTTTATAATGTGCATCCCACACATCCATCATTGCACCATTATACCGATTCATAAACCTGTAAGGGATGTACTTAAAATCAATATCCAAATTATGAAAGAAGGCACTGACAGAATTTATTGGGGAAGCTTCTTGCCTTTCAATATGATCAACAACAAGCAGAGTTTGAGAATTTAAAAGAAGTAAAGCACGATAGACACTTTTCAGCCTCATTGCTGAAGAATAAGCAGATACTGCCTCACCACTTACAAACATCCTTTCTCCATGTTGAGAGGCAGTAATAACTTCCCCAGCTGCATTACCCACCTCTTCACCCGTCCATCTGAGCCACTGTGTACATTCTCCCAGTTGACCTTCCCAGGGATGATTACACTGACTAGACGGTGATGGGGCAAACACTAATACATTGTTAAGGTGGCTCAACTTTGGTCCATAAAGAGCCTCAGAAACAAATACTTGCCCATTGGGGGCAAAAGTAAATGAATTTTGATCTGGATGTTCATGTCCTGGATTAAAGCTTCTCCATCCATCAATCCAGGAATACGGCTGAAAGTGAACTATGTCATACACAGCTCGTCCCCCTAGTTTCCCAGATTTAAAAGACACAAAGGTATTGGTCTGTGTGTTTGGCAGCCCACCCCCATAAGTCACAACTCCCCAGTTAGGAAATGTGTGCATTTTTGCAATGCCAAAGTCAACAGGAGGCTGTGGGGTAAGCCTTGGATCATACCAAATGTATTCAGTATGAAGAGTACTCCACCTTTGGGCAGTGGAAGGAACCATTGGTCCATCCTTAGGTCGATGCTTTCTAATTTGCTGAGCCAACCAATTTCCAGCGCCATTCCTTAAAACAAACTTATCCAAGAAAACTAACTGGCTCTCTGGACCATAAAACCAATTATAATTGGAATCTGCTATTCCTACAGTTCTTTGATAGCCAGGTAAAAGTGTAGCATAATAAAACCAAAAGTGCATTTTTAACCAATTATTATCCAAGTTGTTGATATTAAAATGGCGTTGTGCCAAGAAAACATATTGTGTAACTGATTTGGAGGTATAGCTTCCATAGGCCACACCTTCATCCAAGGAGCCATCTACAATATGATTCAAAAGAAACATAGTCTTTTCCATCACATCAACAGCAACTTGTTTCCATATGTTTGCTTTAGATCCTTTATCCATTCCTGTAACCAAGGCCCCTATGAGTAATGCTACCATATTTGTAGCTTGGTGGTTATGAAGAAGTTGTTTGCCCCACGAGCGAATCTTGGAATATTCATACATTTGCTCAGTAATAACCCATATTTTTTCTAGGTATTTTTGTTTTCTCTGATTACCTAATAGATTATATAAAAAGTCATAGGCAGTGGCAAAACCTGTTAAAGAATGGCCAACTGGAACCTCGTCCCCTGGTGCATTGTCAACTAGCCAGTCTTTGTAGCTAACCATCCTGTCCATGTATTCCATGACAAATTCAAAGGCAACTTTGTCTTCAGGACATAATAAACAATACAGTGCTAAAGGAGGAAGATTATTACCATATATTTCATTCCACTTGGCAGCAAAATCAGCATGCTTGGGTGGAGGTAGGTAGTATGATGGATTGGACAGCATAATTGTCACCGCACTTTTGATAACTCTAAAAAGATGCAAATGGCTTGTATGAGATTTTTGTTTCAATGTTTGTATATCTCCAGCATCAAAATATAAATTTGGATGAAGTTTTTGGCTTGGTTTGAAATCTTGTACTTTCTGTGTCTTAAACCATTGTATATCATCTGTGAAAACTGCCCATTCAGAATAATTGCTCACAAATTCTTCACAAGTAGAAAAATGACACATCATCAATGTTAAAAATAGGAAATGTCCTGTAAACATTAACGCCATGATCCATGGGGAAGATACTTTCCTTAGGCATATGTGTTAAGCACAGTGTTTAGTGTGTATCCCATCTGGTTATTATGAATTATATATTAAAGATCTAGATAAAACAGACTTTATACCTCATAGGCTGTAAAATCCAGGTGACATTCAGCTCATCCAAAGCAAGGAAAGTTGCTAAAAAGAGAAAATTATATAGCATATCTATGTCCCTGGCCGTTTTGGTTCCAACAAAATAAAATTTCAAGGAATATTAATGTCTCCAGTGTCTCCATAATGCACAGAAAACAGCAGTGTAGTCAGAAAATACAATGAATCCAGCATTTATTCCCTTTATGTAAATCTAATAAACATGAAATATCATGTAAAAAAGAAGATAAAAAATTTCCAAACTTCAAATGAAGTCATTTTCATCATGTAGCACAAGACATTATCCTTAGTGATTATATTAAACACACACACACAGTATTGTTTTTCTGTTTCCCAAAAGAAGATGATAAAATATTGTTATTCTCAGAATTAGCTGACTTCAATATTATTTTTCTCCGAGTAGTCTCAAGCATAATGGTTTGTCAACTGTTTCTTCTTTCATCTTGGGAAGGAAAATGTTTTGAACAAGTGTTTAAAGTGCAAAATGGTTGACACATAAGATCAAAATTTCTGCCTTTATTTCAGACTTCTTCTTAAATACTTCCAAATCTTCTTTTATCAAGTTTATCTGTACCTCTAAAAGAATCTAATCTCTTCAATCTCTCGGTGCTCTTCTTCCAATCATTAAAATATCCACCAACTGGAAAGAAAACTGTTTCAGCAACACTGAAGTCCGTTTTCTGATCCTTTTTCGTGTCACTCCTTTCTGGGGGGTAAGGGGAACAAAGCAAATTTCTAAGGCTACCATTGGAGATAAACTGATAACTTAAATCATTTAGTCATTTGACAAAATAAGAAATCACAGTGACATCTAGTGTTATTTACAACTTTTCTCTAGCGCTTTTCTCCTTAAATTTTCATACACATTTGGATCCCAGTTAATATTAATAGAGAAGAAACAGCACAAGATATATTTCATATCTCATTGTGTTTGCTTTAGCTATGTAAGCACAAGTATTCACCATAAAAGTGAATTAAAATAGTCTTGTTATTTGGTTATGAAAGGTGAAAATAAAAAAGACCTTTTAAAATTATGGCTTAAAGTTTAGCTTTTAAGGAACCAAAAACTCGTTTCACAAGTCTTTTTCCTGAGGACAAATCACTATGGACATTGCAGGAGGCATAGAAAACGTTGACTCAGTTGCTCACCTGTAGCTGCCTGCAACATCCTCACCAGGAGCCAACAGAGGAAGCTCAAACTCAGATTTAAGGAGCAGGCCTCTCCTTGCCCATCTTGGATTTGGAAGAACCACACTAAGTTTCCAGTCTTAAACAAGTCTCCTTTCCGTAGGAAACAGACACTTCTAGTAGTTTCTTGACCTGCCCCGCCTGTTGCATATTTTAATTCCTGACGTCAGAACGCAAGGCTCTTCTGCTCAGTTCCATTTCCTGACCTGTGGCTACAATATGGGGACTAGAGTCCTCTAAATAGTCAAATGTGCTTACCTCAAAACGCTTGCGACAGGGTATGCAAACTGAGCTGGGCCCCAACGCAGGCGAAGGTAGGGAGTTCAAGAAGCTGCGATTCTGGGGAGGAGGGCCTGCGGAAACCAAGGGCCCCCCACGCCTCCAGCCGGGGGCGACAAGCGACCTCACAGGCAGCAACCCGGTCAGGTCTAGCAGCCAGGGCGTTTCCCCGGTGCGGGTGTCTCCTCAGCGCCAGGAAGGGGCCTGTCTAGCGCTCGTCATTCCCTCGGTGCCCCAATACCGTCTGGGTGCGGAGTCTCCTCAGGGCCCTGTCTCCAGAACGCATCTCGGAACCCAGACACACCCGCCCTGAAGGAATACCGGGATGTCGCGGGTTGGCTCTGGTGCTGGGAGGCAACCGGCGGGCGGCGGGCCTTGTGGCGAGGCGCTGCCTTCTGCGGCTGGGGCGCGCTGAGGACCCAAGGCCTGATGCCACCCAGGCCACGCTCCGCTGAGCTAGCCGTAGCCCCTGGCCTGCAGTGGGCGAGAAGAGGCGACGCGGACCGGAGGGCGGGGGCGGAGCATGAGCAAGAGTGGCGGGCGTGGGGGCGGGGCGAAGGCGGAGTCTTAGGGCAGCGAGACGGACGCTTAGGGGACCTGCTGGCCGAGGGGGCGGGGCGCTACCGAGAGAGGCAAGGGCCTCGAGAAGGCCTGAGGGGTAGTGGGCTGGACCGGGCCTAAAACCTGCATATGAGGGGCTCCTCCATACTTGTGGAGTGTGAACCTGGTCCAGTAGCAAGCCTATTGGGGAAGGTTTGAAAACCCGTTTGACTGATGATCTGCCTGGGCTAGTATTCTAACTTTTTGTTTATTGGGCGAGGACATGGTAAAACATCTGAATGTGGCAGGAAGGAGTTGCAATTACCACTGATGAGAGTAACTCTCGCAGATGAGATGGGTAAGGACTGCGCATGAACAAGAGTAGTCATTACTCTTAGGAACTGGGAAAGGACTGAATAAGCACTTCTATGGAACCCGGAGGATCACCTGCTGAGATTACTATCATAGAAAAACAACCCCAAAATGTCCAGATTAATACTGGAAACAACCTCAAAAACAATCAGCTTTACTGATTGAAAGTTTCAGCTGGACTGTAAATAGGAGCAAATATGGGAAAAGCAATCAGTAAAAACCTGTTTAGAGAGGAGGATGCTTACCATGGTTACTGTAACACCAACTCAAGTGTGCGTAATTTGAAGCTTGGAAATTCAATTGAGAAACAGGCTACGCTGTGGGCCCTGTTGTAATCACTTTCCACAGAGCTCAGATTACACTTGGATACAGGCCAGCCCACAGTCTGGCCAATAACTTGGCCATAATAATAAAAGGAGCTGTCAAGCTTTACATAGGAAAACTTCATCCCTAGATGGGGATTAGTTACACTTCAGATTCCTTCTACCCCTTATTACTTGCTAAAATGCACAGCTATATTCATGGGTGGGGTTTGGGGGATGGTGGGGCAATACCTGATAAGTAGAAAACATAACTTTACTAGCAGAGTTAATTTGAGAGCATGCAATAATACACAAATTGCTCCTATATTTGGCCCTATTGGAACTCTGTCCTAGTCTAATAGCCACAGTTAAGTTTTGCTTTGGCACTTCAGTAATTGTGTGTAGTCTATCCCTTCCTCAGAGTGTTGATTACCCAGTCACCAACCTACCCCTCATCATGTAGTGACTGTAATTTTCTCTAAATCGAATTTTCATGTCCAAGTCTTAGTTCATATTTTAAATTCCTCATCAATTTCCCAAACCAAACTCTTTCGACAGAATTATATTCTTTTTTTTTCCCAGTATGCATTTCTAAATCATGGTTTCACCTGGTTCACTTCTCAACTCTACATGAAAATCTTTCCAGCTACAGATATTAAGTACCTTTCTAAGAGCTGTAGTTGGGTTTGAAACGACTTCATCTTTTAACAGTTTCATTTGCATGAACTTATCACCTTTACCAAAAGCCATCTCAAAACAAAGGTTTTCTTTGCAGACAAACTTTTCACAAGCAACTGTAATGTCTTTCTCCATGTCTCCAGATTGGAGAACACTTATGACCCTGTCTCCATTATGGGAGTGTAGGGAGTCTTGATATCATCACCGACATTAGGCTCCATTTTTTACAAAGAAGAGCCAAAAAATCAGTGTTTATTTTATAAAACATGTAGAAATATAGACTGTTTCTAAAAACAAAAAGTGTGCAAAGTAAATTTCATCCTGTGGTTGCATGGTGCCTACTAATGTGAGAGAGATACCAAAATCAGAAAATATTAGTGGCAAAACAATAGTTGTAAGACAAATTTTATGAGTTTCATCCAATGGTTTTATTTTATTATTTATTATCATCAGTATGTTCATTTTAACTTTACTGATAAATTAATTCCAGGAACAGGCATTAAGGTCTTTTTATTTCTGATACATACACACACACACACACACACATACACACGCACACGCACATGCACACACCTGGAACTAAGCTGTGGGGATGTAGCTAAGTTCTCAGGATCCTAGGATGAGCTTTCAGGATAATTCATTTTGAGCAGGAATCTTATCACAATTCTGAAATATGAGTGTATTGAAACAGAAGAGTTGAATGATCCAAATCATTGGCATAGACAAATGCCATTATTAAAAAATAAAAAGTCTTATTTCCAGTGAACCAAAAATGGGTAGCTCTAATTATTCTTCCCATACATAAAGATGATAAAAGTTAATTATAAATAATGCACCCAACCATAGTACAGATGAGCTATAGTCTATGTTATTATATAATAAAGAGCTTTTTGGGTGTGACAAGAGTTATATACCAACAGCTGCTAAAGTCAGAATTCTAGAATAGTATCTTATTTTAATGAAACTAAAGAAGAGTACACAGTTTTACTGTGGGGATTCCTTTCTATGTAAAAGGATCTTATCTTACATAAGATTTACACAATGATTTAAAAATACTTATGAAAATCCACTTTGTTTACTTGTATATCTTTCCACCAACAGCCAACTACCAAACTTAAAATAACGGTGTTTCCTAGAACGATTCCCTCGTCTCAAGTCTTTACTATTCCTTTTGTTCTCGATACGCGGGTTCCTCCAGTCCTTGCTTCGTTTACTATTCCTTTTGTTCTGGATACGCGGGTTCCTCCAGTCCTTGCTTCGTTTACTATTCCTTTTGTTCCGGATACGCGGTTCCTCCAGTCCTTGCTTCGTTTACTATTCCTTTTGTTCTGGATACGCGGTTCCTCCAGTCCTTGCTTCGTTTACTATTCCTTTTGTTCCGGATACGCGGGTTCCTCCAGTCCTTGCTTCGTTTACTATTCCTTTTG
>OU015742.1:84860402-84885786 GCA_907169655.1 Acomys percivali
ACGCGGGTTCCTCCAGTCCTTGCTTCGTTTACTATTCCTTTTGTTCTCGATACGGGGGTTCCTCCAGTCCTTGCTTCGTTTACTATTTCTTTTGTTCTCGATACGCGGGTTCCTCCAGTCCTTGCTTCGTTTACTATTCCTTTTGTTCTGGATACGCGGTTCCTCCAGTCCTTGCTTCGTTTACTATTCCTTTTGTTCTGGATACGCGGGTTCCTCCAGTCCTTGCTTCGTTTACTATTCCTTTTGTTCCGGATACGCAGGTTCCTCCAGTCCTTGCTTCGTTTTTCCTATCTTTTCATTGTTGCCCCTTTCTCCTTCCTCCTTCTACCTCTCCATTTTCTGTTTCACCCCCATATTTATCTCTCTCCATTCTTCCTTCTCTCTCTTTGCCTCTCCCTTTCTATTCTCCTTTCTCCCCTCCCTTGACTTCTTTTCCAGAGCCCAGACCTTTGGATGGAACATGCTGCAACTTGAGGACACATCACTACCTCATTCTAGGGTGAAAGAGAGAATAACGTAAAATTCTAAAATGAATGAGTGAGTTGAGAACTACTTTTTTTTCTTATGTGTGATATTTGTTTCTGCATATGCTTTGGTAAGTTTGGTAAGGCATTTGTCTTCATGGTGACTTAATTCTGTCAACTGTAAGACTGAAAAGAGACACAACCTTTTAAAAAGATTATTGGAAATAATCTTATGCCTAAAATAAGCCAATTCATCTTCTTACATTTACAATGTAAGTTAAGTACTACCTGGTCTTAAAGAAGAATAAAATACAAATAATTAAATAGGCCAGTGAGTATATAAAATTCGCAGGCTGAAACCTTTTATGCCCACATCTGTTACTTTAGTGGACTCTTAAAAATTGGACTTACAATCTGAGAATTATCTGATGTGCATTCAGCACCAAACTATGTACATCTTCAATGTACAGGCTTACAAAACATAAACACTGGGACCTAGAGATAGCTTTGTTGGTCATGACACCAAAAGCAATAGAAAATACTTCACTGTCAGAGAATCTAACCAACACAGCTACAGAAGACTTGCATGGATGTACCATATCAATTTTTTTAGGATATCATATATCTTATATCTTAAAACCATTTACAAAAATACAGCACAGATGCACATAGAGGAGAACTATTTGATTTTAAGTAAAGTGTAGACTTTGAAGTACAATAGAATAGCAGTGGAATGTAGAAATTAAATGTCCATAGGCCAAGTAGGGAAATCTTGATTTCTCTTAGTCTTTGAAAAATATTCAGAATATAAAGTTTAGTAAATGTATATGATTATAAGAAACACCTATAGCTGCATGGTAAGAATGATTGAGTTTTACTAGACTTAGCTACAGAGAGACTTTGCCTCAAAATATAAGCAAAAAATTGCTTGTTAAAAATAAATGTCTGATTGTTTTGTGCTTCTTCTTGCTGTATGTAATTTTTTCTACTGATGTGTAATAATATAAATGTATATTCCAAAATATAAAATAATATCTAAAAAAAATAGAAGTCTGAGGTTTTCCATATAATTACAGGAAAAGGAAGGGAAATATATTTTAAAATATTATTAACCTGTGAAATTAAATTACAATGAAATGGACTGAGAAAGAAATTAGTCTCTCTAGGTAGCTAGGTTGTCCTAAAACTCCTTGTTTTTTGTTTTTGTTTTTGTTTTGTTTGTTTTTGTCTTAGCCTACAAAAAAATATAATTTCAGGTGTGAAACACCATTTCTTGTCATTACAATTTGTTAAAATATTTTCTGTAACCAACAATTTCTAAAAAAAAAAACTTGTCCTTAATTACCCAATCTCTGGGAACCATTCTGCTTCCTATAAATCTACTTTTTAAGATTATGCATGCAAATTTGCCTCTCTGTACAATGTCTTCATTTACTTCCATATTGGTGCAAATGACAGTCTCAATACTTTTAATAGCTGAAGTTTTCTATAGTATATTTATACCACATATTCATATGCATTCATCTTCTCATGGACACTTAATTTGTCCAATATTTTGGCCACAATAAATTGTGAATTCAGCATGGGAGTTCAGGCACTGTCATTTGGTACCAAATGATTCCATTGAAAGGTAATGTACTTGATAATTATCTTAGTTTAGCAATCCTACTATGAACATATAATACCTTATAGTGCTGTACATGACAAAATATTTTGTTGTCATTAAAATTTTTGAAAGTCTTTAAAGGACATAAATTTATTTCATATTCAGAGAGGAGAATTTGTTACTAATTCATAGAGAGATAATTCATGGATGAATGCAACCATATTGAGATGGTATTCATTAAGGAATTAAAATTGAAATTAACTTCCTTAGCTTTGCTATTTACATTCCCAGTATTTTATAGTCACTTGTGGTTAACAACAGTAGTATTGTGAAGCACAACTATAAGGTATATTTTCATGGAAAACACTGAAGTAGAGAAGAGAATAAACACTATGTATTGATTCTCGAGTTACATACCTGTGCTCATTTGAAAAGCACTTATAACAGAAATAAAGATGCTAGTGTTCTATACTAATGACTGACACCAAGCACGGGCTATATGTGAAAGACATTCCAAGCATTGTATGTAGTGTTCCAAACCACAAAATCACTAGCCATAATATACTATATTTGAATATTAACAAATATAGGTAAAACCAGTCAACTGGTTTACTCACAAAAGATAGGGTCATGTTTGACATAATAATCTGATTTTGCAAGAAGTTGTTGTTGTTGTTGTTGTTGTTGTTGTTGTGTTTGTTGTTTTGGGGTTCTGTTTTTTGTTTTGTTTTGTTTTTTTAGAAATTTTTTGATCCCTTTCCCCTGGCATGGTTGCTTTGCTGAGTGACCACTGTAAAGAATTTACTCAGTCCTGATGTGACTTTAGTGCTGGGGTGGGATAGTGGTGGAAGTCTCCTTTTTTGTTTTTGTTTTTGTTTTTGTTTTTTTGTTTTTTTGGTTTTTTTTGATGGGTAGGGGAGAAGGGGATAAGAAGAGAGTGCATGGGACTGGGAGGAGAGGAGCAAGGTGCTAGGATTGGAATGTAAAGTGAATAAATAAATAAATGAATAATTTTTAAAAAGTTGTTGAAATTTTATAAAATCTCTTAGAAGGTCAAATAAAATATGCCTGTGAGATAAAATGCCAAATGGTAAGAATTTTATTTTGACTGAGATGCGGTAGGTACAAAAATAGATATTCTGATTTTGAATATGTTCACAGAAGCATCGGCATTTCTCATTCCTTTTTAATGCTGAAGAGAAAGGTATCTTATCTATGAAGCTATTATTCTAGGAAACTCTTTTTCATGTGAAGCAGTTAATGGCTGGTAATATATTCAAATAATCACAATTACATCAGCATAAAAATCTTTTAATTTAGTTTTCTAGAATTTAGTCAATAACTAGACACTGAGAGTTCAGTTATACTGTCCACAAGACACTCTTATGGGAGAAAGAAATTCTCCCGAAATAGAACTCAAATCTTTTAGAGCGAAAAGAAGTGTTACTTTGTTTTTTTCTGTATTTTAATCGTTACATCAACAAATTTAAATTACTTTGAAAGACCATCTGTATCTTGTTGTCCATTACTTTTCAAAGTCCATGGAATTTGATGAAAACAGAAAATTAGTAGTGATTCAGGAGCTAGAGAAACAGGTGAAAACATTATTGTTTTAAGGGTTCTCCAGAACATTTTTACTACTCCATCATTGTGTTTTAACTCTCGGAGTACATCCAGGAAACAAGCAAGCTCACTGAAGACTGTAGAAAGGAATCTGGATCTGTTCCTGAACTGCTTCCAGAATTTCTACAAATCCAGCCAGAAACTTTCTCTTGACAAGGAAAGGATTAGAGTAAGTAAATAAATAAATAAATAAATAAATAAATATAGTACAGCTATTTATTTAACAAAAGTTGGAGATCAGATGGTGTGATTCTCAATTTCAGTTGGCTGCCAAACAGGCTACTGAGAAGACTTGAAAGGACAGAGCAGTTATGTTGGCATCAATCCAATGGAGGAGGTGTTGGTTTTCATTTCAGGATCCAGTCAGATCTGTAAAGAAAAATAAAAATCTCCTCTCTTTTGCCTTTTTTAATAATAATAAATACAAACAAAAATTTCATGCAACCACATTTTACAAAGCTTTTCAAAATAAGAATTATCAAAGGCACCAAGTATGATATCCATAATCTGGCAAGAGACTGAGAATGTAATGCTCCTACAAGTTGCTTCAAGTGGCAATTATCAGTAGAGAAGCAAAGCGAGTGCTGGAGAAGAGGGATGCATAATGCTCCTTCTGCTGCATTCCCAGTCACCTGCCATCTGCCATTATTATGTTGCTGTGTCCACTCACAGACAGATAATTGTACACCTGGATTTTGGAATAAAGTAGCCTTGAGTTTACATAAGAACTATGAACCTTGATGAAAGTCATTTTTAAATGCCAAGCCAGTTATATATTTTGCCTAACTAGAGAAGCCCACATATGAAAAGATAAGGGGTTAATATCAGTAACTATGTAGTTTAGGTACATTTTTAAACAGACTACTGTGTCTTTCCCAATGAAGTGCTACAAATGAAAGGCTATGTATATAATTTGTACTTTCTCTCATTCATCCATTTAATAATGGGCAAAGGATATATGATTTGCACAATACTATGTACTAAAACAAAATAAGAAAAATATCACATCTTAGGATAGTGTGATAAAAATAGCAGTGTAGTCTTTTGACTGTCTTTGTGACTTCATAAAATTCTACAGATGAGAAGTGTACTGAAGAAATATCCACCTCTATTATTTCATTTTATTATTGAAGAGTCTTAAGTCCACTGAAGTGAACTAATCTATCCACTGTGAGAGACAATAGCAGAGTAAAACACACACTGCAGCATCCTTACTGCCTACCGTAGCCTTGTTCTACATTATCAATATTATTTGATTGCTACTGTGGTTCACATTTTGGCTTTGACTTTATGATATATTAAGTGCAAATTTTAAGTGTGCTTCTTCTGGTAATTAAAAATAAGATTCTTAAGTAGCTATTCTCTATGGTAATTAAAATATTGGTGTTTTCTAAAATATTATTTCATGATTAGATATTTAAAACTTATTTCAGGATATTTGTAAAAATTACATATCTATGATTGTCAACCATCTTATTTGAAAAAAATCATTATTAGGTAGAAAATGTATGTCTTTAGCAAATTTACTGATGAAAGTTATAGAAGAAATTAACCATTTTATTTTTTCCTTACTGTCATTTTATTGAAATTACTAGTTTAAAAAACAATATTAAATATTATTATTCTAGTACACTCTTCAATTTATCATATCTTTACTTAAGAACTACTAGTGAAATTTCTATAACCTGAAAAAATCTATAATAAGCACTCGATGTACAAAAATTGAAACAGTTAAATGAAGCTATTTTCTAGTGAAATTAAGGTTTAAGGCAAAAGGGCTCTATTGAAATATTAATATTGACACTAATACAAACACTTATTGCATGATACTATGAAAAATAATAGAGAAAATTTAGCAATATTCATTAAAATCTCTGTGGAATATTGGAAACTTATTCCTGATTGTGAAAAGAAATCAGACCTCCATAATTAATTAACGATAGATCATGTATCCTAAAATTTAAACTATTTTAACCTTCAAAGATAGCCTCAATATTTGACAATCTCAAGTAATGTTATATGATAAATATCTTAAAATTTTTACCTCTGTGATTAATTTTGTTAATAATATGAATACTTTATCAAATGGCACTTAAAACTATATACTGTAGAGTTTTTATTAAATAATTTAAAATCCAGTAGGTCATAACAATAAGGTACATATTCTCTGTGTTCTGAGTTTTCAGCACCTTACTTTTGTTTGACAACACTCAGTAGGAAGTTTCACTTTCTATTAGCCACAAGGAAAATATAGGGGAGAGCGTTGCTTAAATTTAAATGTAAATAAAAACCTGTCTTTTCCTAAAATAGAGTGCTCTGACAGAATAGTCCATGCCTCAACTATCATTTCTGCAGTGCAATTATTATGTAAGAAAGGCCATCAGGATTTTGATCTACACTCCTTTGATTTATGGATCCCTGTGATCTTCAGGGGAAGAATTCAAACAAGGCACATAGAGTGCAGTGCATAAGATAGACTTTGGCGAAGAGAACAGCAGAGCTCAAGGCTAACAGTGGGGACAACTGGCAGTGGAACTTTCATGCTGGTCTCTGCTTTAGACACTCTAGAGCAAGCCGCTTTACCCGGGGGATGACCTGTCCACATGATAGATTTGCCTGTTTACTCGCCTCTCAGAGAAAAGGACTGTATGAATCAGAAAGCCTCATGTTATACAGAAATCTTGTAATGTTTATGATTGCTGGAATGAGCTTTATCAAGTTCAGCATTAATCACCTTTCTAGAAGGTCAGTTTGTCACAGCTCTTCCAAGGAACAGAGATATAACTCAGATTGTATTATACTGACCAATCGTTAGAATACTATAGTTGTAGTCTTGATGCCACTGATAAAGGAAGAGTCCAAGTCTAGTGTGCTTCAACTCTGCTAAAATCTATTCACCAAGGGCCTTCTCCTAACATGTTCAGGCCTTAAAATCAATTAGGACTTTGAGTGTCAAATCATTCTGGATATTTTTTGATGGAATAAGTCACAAAACTATTTATTGTCTCTTTTTTGGCTTCAGTAAGTGATCAAAAGTGTGAGATGGATAGAGGTGGACTTTCACAACATCCTCTGAGGGTGATTTGAGTGTAAATTAGGTTGAAATAAAGTGAAGGCTGCTATTAAGCACCCAGGTTTTAAAGACTAATGGAATAATGGAACCCCTATTAAGATAGTAATGAATATATTCGTTTTCATTATGAAAATACAACAATCCAATTTCAAAGCTGTTCTCCAAAAGAATGCTGGTGTCTGACATTCTTTAAATCTAATTTTTCAATTCTTGTGGCATAGATAATAATTATCAGAAACATAATTGCAGCCTTTACCTTGACCATAATGTATGAGTTTCACGGCATATCTATGAAGATATCTAAGACCATATCATTTTGTGTATTTTCTCTTATAATTATTTGGAATTTAAAGGTAAGATTTTAAAAATTCCTGGGGTGAAAATGAAGTAGAAGATTGATTATCATACCAATGGAAAACAATTCAAATCCACAATGGTGTACAAGAGTAAAATAGATAAAGAGTCTAAAGTTCACATATTTGCTGTCTATGTAAACATACAGAACATTTGCCAATCCATGCTGTGATACCAAGGATGATAATTTAGTGATGAAGACATCTTTTTGTCTCTCTGACCTGCTTGTTAGCAAACCACTTGGATGGGCTACCAAAAATATTATCATGAAATTACAATGGAGAGATCACCATATATTTTGAACATTAATTTGTTTATCACAACCTAATGAGACTTTCTGGCTTAATATACCATTTTTTCTGGAGTTGTTAATAATTGTTCACCCAATACATGGAAGTGTCCACATATGAATTTTGTATTTTCCGTTACATTTTCTAGTTCTTGGGAGTGGAATTTTAGAAGGAAAAAGGACAATGTCCCCTTTATTGTCTCCTCTAAAAAATTAAATTAAATTAAAAATGAAAACAAAAAACAAAAGCAAAAACGCATCATTTCATGTAACTTTTGGTTTTAACTTTAATCCTTTGGCCATTGAGAAACATACTACCCAGCAACCAAGTTTAAGGTGAAGGAATTAGAGATTTACATAAAATATTATTGTAACTTGTAACTGATTCTAGTCATCCTCCTGAGGACCCACGCGTGGAAGTGAATAGGAGACCACAAACCAGCAATTGTCCTGTTTGCTACCTCAAGCATAGTCTTTGGTTTGCAGGAGGATTAAGTTTTCATTTTATAATTACAAGGTAGAGAGGCCAAAGTGTTGCTAATAATGGCATGGATTCCAATTCAGTCTCTTTAGTGTTAATATAAATCTGACAGGTAGTCGAATAACACATCTGCTCTGGAGTAAAGAGATAGAGAGTACTTTTGCAGTATTAGTGGTAGAGGGACACCAAGTGGCCACATTTTAAATGAAGGATTTTTAAAATGAATTCATGTTATTACATCTCCATATTCCCTGATTCATTTTAAGTTGCCTTAAGGAGCTAGTGAAACCAGAATTTAAACTTTTCATGACTGCTAGGGATGATACAGGTGCATCTGAAAATTTTTAAATTGTAAACTTTCTTGCGTGAACACCATCCTTTGCTTATTTTTCCAGATTTGTGTTGATGTGCATGAATTTGTGGATGTGTGTGTGTGTGTGTGTGTGTGTGTGTGTGTGTGTGTGTGTGTGTGTGCACACGCATGGGGAACTGGCAGTGTATAATTTAGTCCTTTTAATATATAGTCTAGTTCCTTTAGTTTTGTCTCATTTATAATTATTCCATTCCACTGTCATACTTGTCTGGTTTGTAGTATCACACAAGTGGCTTAAAACTGATCACTTTGCTGTTTACAATTAAGAATACTTGAGGGTCCTTTGGGGCTGCTTTTAGACTTAGGAAGTTATAATTATGCTTTCCAATACTAGCTATGCCATCAACTTGTGGTGGTCAGGGTCTTGCTGAGTATGTCACCTCCCTTGCATATGTTCATGACATTTCCATCTATAATACATTTCTTTCTCTTTTTTCTTTCCTTTTCTTTTTTCTTTCTTTCTTTTTTTTTTCCAGAATATCTGTTGGTTAGAATTCAAACTTTGAGGTTTCCATGACATCTCTGGTCAAGAAAATGAGCAACTAGACATGGAGGGACATTCTACAGGTGCTCCATCATCTTGATGAATCTTGTTGTCTTGATTTACAGATAAAAATAGTGGCTGTCCTCTTATTCAATTTATCATCTTTGGTTTTGTTCTCTAAGTATCTATGTTGAATTCTATGTTCAGATTTATAAGTCATGAAGAAGGAACATACTGAACTAGAAACTTTATCCCTACTGTTAGCTTTCATGGTGTTGTAAGGTGTCACAAAAAATAGGAGAATTGATGTCTGTCAGGGGACAGATGGTTCTACAGCAAAGCAGAGGAAATCCAGATGGGTCACTTCCATTTGTCCTTGGATCTATCTCTACAACTCTGCCATAATTCTTGAGAAGAAAAAAATAGAGGAGAATAATTATCGGACTTAATCTAGCTTTGAAAAGTGTGAACTATGACAATGATATAACCTTTAAATATATAGCCTTGGTGCAACAGTAACATGATGTTATATCACTAGCCAACAATGTTGTGACTGAATTTAAGACCCAATTCAAAAAATAGAACCCCTACCTTGAACTGGGTCTAGATCATTCATAGTCCTGAAGCCCTAATATGACGTTGATAAAATGACATAGTGTTAAACAAAATGATGATTTACTAGTATATTCATGTATTAGTATATTCCCCCATCCTTTAGGCATCAAGCTTCTGTATAGAGTAGATGGAGATTTCCAAAGAAACCCATAAGTGGTCAACTTTCAGAGAATGAAATGTTTTAAAGTCCCCAGCCATAAATGGGACACTCATATAATTCTTTCTTGTCTTATTGATAAGGAGTCATTGCAGAAGAGAGTACAGAAAAATTATAAGAGTGAAAAGCATTGAATGTATACATAGAACTGATTTTCATATACAGCAATTTAGTTTCATATACAAACTCTGTAGCAGTGACATCATGGACAAGAACTGCATGAGATAAAGACAAATAAAATCCTAGCACTAAAAGGTGAGTTAGAGAAGACCAAAACACCAACCCAACGCATCTCAGGGAGAACAACTTTATTTGTGCTTGCACATACAATAAGTCTATCCCTGAGGACAGTGAAGTTAGAAACAACAGGGAAACAAGAATCCGGAAGTTCTAACTGAAGCAGAAGCTATAAAGGAGTACTGCTTATTGGCTTGATGCTCATGGCTTTTTAATAAATATTTCCTATGCAATTCATGACCACCTGCCAAAGACAGCATCATACCCTGTACACTGGGTCAATTCCATATCAATAATTAATCAAGACTGTACCCTATAGATGTGCCTACATGGAAGCAGATCTCACATAAAATCAACTTTCTTTCTAGGTTTGTGTCAGGTTGCCAAAAAAAAAATCAACAGAGAGTTTTTCCTTGAAATAGAAACAACATACAATAAATAATTTTATGCATCTACTTACATAACACAAATTAATATAAAATGGTACATACCAATAAAGAATTAAAAGTGACAGGAAATCAGAAGAGGAAGAATAGAAGCACTAGAATGGCGATTGAGAAGCCATGGTGGAGGTATGGTAATTAATAAAGACTTATAAAATAATATGAGATATGGTAAGAACAATTTAGACTGATTGAACTTCTATGGCATAGGCATATGGACAGCGAAATGCATAGAGACAACGTAAGAGCAAGAAGCATGCCTTATGGCAGTGTAATGATGTGAGGATAAAGATGTAAAGATGTAACTGTGGGAAAAGAAAATGCATGGGTGCTGAGAAGGGTGGTGGATCATGTCCTCATCATGAGAGGAATTTGAGGGCTGTGAGTCCGGAACTAGCAAAATATGAACTATGTTGCAAAAATATTCATGCCAATCATGTAGAGAATCTGTTGTGGTCAAACAGATGACATAGGAATACCCAGACAAGATGTAGAAATTAATAACTTTCTATAATAAGATAGAGAAAGTATAGTCAAGATAGAGTTTAACTGTATTATATTTTTCTGGCAGCTAAGAGTAGCCAGTAGATTCAAACCATGCTGTAATATATACAAATTGGATTTACTTTATTATTTCACAAGTAAGCAGACTTCATGGTCAAGTCCATGATGATGAAAAGCAGAAACTGAATGAAATAGAGGGGAATAGCATAAAGCAAAAAAAAAATCTGCTTAAGGACAAATAACACATTACAAGACCCAAAGAATAATTATGGAATTCTGGGATTGAACATTTCAGGTTCCATATTCCACCTCACTGTTATCTTAGCTATTGTTACCCTCATAGATTTATGAGAGTTTTCATTGTATTAGGTTTATACCCCCAAATGCCACCTGAAGCAGTCACTAATAATTTTCCAACCTGTACCCACCAAAAAATATCCCAAGGGCAGACCAGTTTCGCACAGACTTCTACCAGACTTTTAAAGAATAGCTAATGCCAATACTCAAATTATTCCACAAAATAGAATAGAAGGAATATTGCAAAATCCATTCTATGAAGCCACAGTCACACTGATACTGAAACCACAAAAGACTCAGGAAAAAGAAAGGGAATTACAGACCAATTTTTCTTATGAACATGGATGCAAAATATTAAGTAAAGTACTCACAAACCAAATCCAAGAACATTTATGAAAGATCACCCACAATGATCAAGTAGCTTTAATTCAAGGAATGCAGGGGCAGTTCAATATACAAAAATCTGTCGGTGTAATCCACCACATAAACAAATTGAAAGGAAAGAAACTACATGATCTTTTCATTAGCTGCTAAAATGCCTTTGACAAAATCCAACACCATTCCATGACAAAAGTCTTAGAGAGCTCAGGATACACGGAACATACTAAACATAATATAGGCAATTTATAGCAAGCTGATATCCAACATCAAATCAAATGAAGAGAAAACAAAACAATTCCACTAAAATCCAGAATGAGAAAGGCTGACCATTCTCTTCTTAGCTATCCAATATAGTACTTGAAGTTCTAGCTAGAGCATGTACTCTTTGTTTTTTTGTTTTAAACAACTGAATTTATTTAGTGCTTTCAATATGTTTACAGATGTATGTGCAGAACATTTGTACTCTATAAGCCTTGAAATCTGGGGGGGGGAGCTGAACCCCCCTCCTCTAGCACCTTCACTTGCCAACAGCTCTTCAGCCAGATATGGCTGTTCATTATCCCTTCCTGCATCCATGTTGCAATTTCTCTTTTTTGCTGGCTTAGAAAATGGAGCTTTTTTTGAAAGAGTTGCTTATAAATATGTTGAAAATAATATGTAGTTCTCTTACTAACCTACACTCTGGTATACTCAGATAATCAAGTTTTTTTCTTCTCAAGTCTCTGATGGGGTTGAAGACCATAACTAAGCTTAGTTGTTTAGGGGTTAACATGTTTTTACATCTAGATAGATGTTTTAAGTTTATGATGATGATATATGATAGATATCAATTTACATTCAGAATTTCAGATGCAGCAAGATAGGAAAGATGTTTTCCTCAAGTCTAGCAAATACAAATAGTCAAAACACTAAGCATGTAACATCTATATAATTCATGATTTTTTCATGGTTCTTCTTGCTGTGGGTAGTTTATTGTATACATGTGTAATAATGTAAATATATATGTAGAAGAAATGTTTAATAAAAAAAAGAAAACACTATGCAGATACTAGGCTCATGATGTGATAAAAGTTATTTAACTATTTTTTCTAAAATAAGATATTTAGACTTAATAATATATTTTCTTTAATAGTAAAAATCTATTTTAAAAATTGAGTTATTTCACATGTAAATAAGCCTTTGATTTTTCTATTGGCACCAAATTTGAATGTCATCATAAATATCATTTACATTTACCACTTATATTAAGCATAGACACATTCTACACTCCATTAAAAGGGACAAGGATAAATGAACTTAACAGAATAAGGTAAAGATTACCAGTGTTTTCATGAATTTTAAAAGAAATTCCTTGCCTTTCACTAGATGACCTACCAATTGAAATCCTGCTAAAGACTTGCATGTTGGGCTCTGCTGAAAGACCATGAGTTCAGATATAGAGAACATGCTTAGGGAAATTCCTGTATGGGAAGTTCCACACAATGCCACAAAAAATAATATATGGCTCCTAAATACATAGCATTCAAGTATCTCTTTTTTATGTTCTCTTTATAACTTGTTAGACTTGACTTTTGTTGTGTGGCAGGAATTTTATCCTGACCAAACATCATTTCTTATGAACTAAACCATTCATTTGGAGTTCCTATGTGTTAATATTAAAATAGTTATTAAAGTGAAGATATACTTCATTGCCTTGATCTTTCTGTTTTCAAAAGTATCTTTTGTATTCTGGAGTATTTTAAAATTACTAACTAAATATTTTTAATATATATTTTAAGAATAAATGCCTAAGAGAATAGTCACTTTTCTTCAATCATTTATTGGTTCAATTTTTAAATTTTAAATGACAATATTTTTCTGTTTAATAATTTTTCTGTGAATAGTATTATATTCAACACGCATTTGATTTGGACTGACTTTTGTTCCTTAAATACTTGTATACTTAAATACACATTAATATTTATATATTTAAATTTTAAATACTTAATATTTGATACAGGAACTCCATATAGTTTAATAGCTCTAGATATTTTGTTATGATATATTTAATTACTATTCAAAGTTCAAAGCCTTAATAGTATGCAATTCCCAAATGCCTGTAGTGAAATGAAAATTTCTCCTTCATTTTCTTAAAACAGATTTTTATTTTGATAAATAAAGGCTTATCAATCTGTACTGGATTGAGTCAAGTAAACTAGAACCAAATCAGAAAATTCACCATAAGCTCTTGAAGAGATATGTATTAACACATTATTTTATCTTTAAAATTAAACAGAATTCATAAATTTTTAAGGTGTTAATTTATTCTACAGTTTTATAATTTATGTTGGAAGTTAAATGAATAAAATTAATGTTAAGATTAATTTGATAGATTGATTCAACTCTTTTGCTGGAATTGGAGGACTACTGTTTTCAAATTTTCATATAGAACCTAACAGAAAACACTCCAAATTTATAATTATTAGAGCTGATTCATGCAAATTTTAGTTTTTCTTACCAAAAACTAAAACATAAATGATAAGAAATTTATTATTTTATTATGAATTAACATAAAAGTGTTTTGGAACTTGCCAGTTATACATGTTTATGATCTATATTTATTTCAAATAAAGAAAAATGTTGAAATACTGTGGATAAATTACTGCTAAGACTTAACTATAATGTTAAAACAAATTTTAAAAATTCTCAATGTATTTATATATCTAAAATGAAAATGATGATTTTTTTTCAGGTATTACAAAGAGCTAAAACTTAGTTATTTTGAAGTTTTTAATTTCCATTTATAGGTGACCAGCCATTACTTTTCTTTGGCTTTCCAAGGCTCTTGACACCAGTCACTAACTCAGTTTGTCTACAGTGATTACCTTTATTTTTTTAATTTTATAACTCTAATTCCTCAAATTATGCTAAATTTATTATTCAGCTTACATTTGGATTGTTATCCTCTTGCTTGTATCTTCCTTTTCCCATCCTCCATCCCTCTTGTAACCTATTCTGCTCCTCTAGACGTCTGACAGAAGGAGACCTCCGTCCCATAATATGACCATAGCCTATCAGGTCTCATCTAGAAGGCCTGCCTCCCCTTCCTCTGTGTTGCCACTAAGCATCCCCAGCAAAAGGAAGTGATAAAATTGAAGGAAGCACAGTTCCTGTCAGAGGCTGGACCAACAATCTGAGTTTATTCCTTGTAACCTGTGTAATTACATGAAAGAGATTAGCCTCTGGCCTTCATATGAGTGCCAAATCATATATATGACCTCAAACATGTTCACACATGCTCACACATGCTCACACAAATATACATACATATACATACATACAAAGATAATTGAAATATGCTCCCATTATCTTTTTTAAATGAAAATAAATCAGTCTTCAAATATGTATCCTTTTCCAAGTGAAATATATAAACCACATGCAATGTTGTGGTAGACTACTGTATATGTGTGCCTGTGTTACCAAGGAGATTCCTAAAATAAATTTGATTTAGTCATTTTTCGTTTTATATTCTTGAATATTGCTTCCCTGGATAGGTAAGACTTAGAAAACAGTAAGATAACAGACTGTAATGCAGCCATCTGCTCTGCCTACATAACATTCTGTCTTGTCTCTAACTTACACTGTAGTTTATATATTTTAATGTTTTTGAGTGAGTGTTCTAGATGTTCCCCACAATTTCTAATTCTTAATTTAATGGACTCAATAAGCATAACATCTGTGCCATCATGGGATACCATGGATGTTTCATAGCTGTATTAACCACATAGAATTTCGGATAGTTTAACATCTCCAAAATATTTGTCAATTCTTCCCAGTTAAAAAGCTCCACAGTTCTCACATTTTAATTTTTTTTAATTTCTTCACTTTACATGCCTATTCTAGGCCCCTGCCTTGCCACCTCCTGATGCCACTCTCCTTCTCTCATTCCCTCTCCCTCCTTCCCCTAGTCCTGAGAAATATGAACCCTCCTCCCCTAACATCTGACCTCAACCTATTAAGTCTTACCTGGACTGTCAGCCTCCTCTTATTTTGTGGCTTCGAAATGCTGCCCCACCGGGGGGAAGTGATCAATGTGTGGGGACCAGAGACCATGTCAGAAGTAATACATACTCTCCACATTATGGGACTCACAGGGAGACTGTGGTGCCTATATACTTATCTGAGCTGAGGGTATTTTAAAATCTTTTCTTTTCAGAACAGGTTAGGATAGTAAATACAGAGAGAAATGAGGGTGTGTGTGTGTGTGTGTGTGTGTGTGTGTGTGTGTATTGCCGGCAAGAATTGAGTCACAATTACAAATTAAGAAGAGCTTAAATCATCATATGAAAACTATGTCAAAGAATGACTTAAGGTGCTGTGAAGGGATGGACTAGGAAGAAATGCTTCTACCATCATGGTTTGGGATATGAGATCAGCTAAATGTATTGAAACCACATAGAAACCAAAATTTTAATTTGATGTGTAAATTTACATAAATACTATATATAACATTTCTCACCATGAAATAATGGAATTAAGTTTAAATTGTATTTTTAATATTGATTAATTCTTATTATTTTCTTAGCCTAAGATGTTAACATTAATTCATTCTTGGTTGGCATTTTAATTAGTGGTTCTTGATAAAACAGCATTTGTCAGAAAATTATAACATTACATTTAGAGCAAATTACAGACTACTTATAAAATATAAGTATAAGAATATCTTAGGAATGTTTATCCTTGAAATATACTCAAAATAGCATAAATTTATGTATATGGTTTTTCCACAAAGAAAATGAAGTTAGCATTTTCTGATCTAACCAACGTTGTACTTTTAAACAAAATTTCACTTGGTAAGTAATTGTATTAGACAGTAGATAATGGAAATAAAATGTCATTTTCACTAAAGAGTAGTTATATTTAAAATATTTTTAGAGACTCAAACTTATCTTCATATATATCTTTAAAATTTTTATATAACTTTAACAAATATTTCATGCTCATAAATATTGCGTCAAATGCTCTTTGATTTTCTGTGACATTTCTTTTACTCTTCAAATACTAAATATCAAACTTAACCTTGGTTATATATGGGTTTCATTGACTTTATTTTTTTTTTTCCTTTGGTTTTTTGAGACAAGGTTTCTCTGTGTAGCCTTGGCTGTCCTAGACTCGCTTTGTAGACCAGGCCGGCCTTGAACTCACAGCGATCCGCCTGCCTCTGCCTCCCGAGTGCTGGGATTAAAGGCATGCAACACCACACCCAGTTTTCATTGACTTTTTAAAAATTGAGTTCTTAATTTAAAGGACCAATTTGGTTGAATTTTTTTCATGGTTGAATGGAGCAGATTTTGTATTAAGCAGCTCTGATCATTTAATCAATCATAAGAACCTATGTAAATTAGATTATACAAAGTAGCTTATAACTAAATTGCCAATTATAGTTATTATCCAATGTGTTCACATTATTGGTCATGTCTAGATGTTTCAGCGCAGAAAATATTTTAATATATGTTGTCTAAGAAATTTTAAGTAAGATATAAATAATATATATAATGTATAAGTGTACATTTTATTTGAAAAGTATCATTATAAGATATTAGCAGCTTTAGTATTTAAATGTAAATACTCACAAGTTGTATATATAAGACCCTTTCAAAATGCTAGTAGTGAAAATTCACTAGGATGTTTATGCTTATGCATACCAAAATTAAGGAGAATAGGTGTTACTTAAAAAAGAAATACACTTTATGGAATTTAAAGAAAAGATAAAGATTACAAAATATCAATCTTACATATCCTACCCAAATTAAATGCAGTGATCACATAGAAAATAATTTTCATAATTATGTTGAAATAGTTGAAATGTTAATAAAGAAAAATCATATTTGAAATTCAATTGATTCTACATTTAGTGTTGAAATTATATTTTTGTGATATGGGAGACTAAAGATAACTATTTCATAGCTTGAAAGTTCAGAGATACTTTAACGCTATTTGTTTATTTCATAAAACAGGGACATTTTTCAGTTATAAAGAGGGATTTCTTTTTTTTAAATATTTTATTAATTTATTCGTATCTCATCTCAATTGTTAGCTAATCCCTTGTATCTTCTCATTCCTCCCTCCCTCCTGCTTTCCCCTTACTCCCCTCCCCTATGTCTGTGACTTAGGGGGGACCTCCTCCCCCTATATATGCTCATAGGTTATCAAGTCCTTTCTTCGTGACCTGTTATCCTTCCTCAGTGCCACAAGGCCTCCCCATCAGGAGGACGTGGTCAAAAATGGGGCGGCAGAGTTTGTTTGAAAGTCAGACCCCATTCTCCACTCAACAGTGGAGAATGTCCTGTCCATCAGCTAGGTCTAGGTAGGGGTTTGAAGTTTACTGCCTATATTGTCCTTGGCTGGTGCCATAGTTTGAGCAGGACCCCAGGACTCAGATCCACATCACCAGGTACCTTTGGCACTGGTGGCTATTTTAGAACCACAGTGTCAGCCTTTGGGAAAATCAGTTAATAAGTCTTGTGATTTCTTAGGGTATTTAAGTAGAGCTTAGTGTGTTATGTGTTATTTTCTTTTGTTTATCTTGTAGTCTAGAAATAATCTTATTCCATTAACATTATGGTGAACTTACTGACTCCACTCTATAAATTATTTTCTGCCAAATATCTTAGTTTACCATTATGTCTTATGTCCTAGATGACACTTGTTTTTAGTTATATAATGTGGGAAAAATGCTTTTGTATTTTATGTTCCAGTTATTTTGCTAATTGGTTATCAAATTCATATTAAAATTGATTATAAGATTAAAATTGATGATAGAATTTCATCTTTAATATCCAACTGTATATCTGCAAATTTTATAAAATAGTCTGCAACTATAAAATTTTAAGTTAGCAACTTGGACAGACTAAGAGGAAAAGAATTCTAGTAGATATGTTTTCTGAATCAATAAAAAATTAAGGTTCAAAACAGTAGTAGTTAGTGATCATATTAAGAGTGCAGAAACACTGTCCCAAATTTTTTATTTTATTCCTTTGTGACTGAATGTATCATCATGTCCAATCCCAAACTTACTTTCTACAGTAGCTTCTTTCCCTGACCCTTCCCAAGAGAGACGATCTGAATTTAGATTTCTATTGCCGATAGTTTAAAATGGTTGCCTAATAAATGTTTATTATTGTAGCAGTATTATTTAACTTGCTTTCTCAATCAATAAAGACATAGATAAATGATATATTTTAGAATAGCCTTATCATCTGGGCCATTGAAGATACTCCTAATCTACCCTCAATTATTTCCTAATTCCCATTTCATTACATCTGCTTCTAATAATTTTCATTTGGTTACTTCTTATGCATAATTCCAAACCCTTGCTAAGGTTAATAATCTGAGACATCTCTTTCACATTGGACATTAGAGTTCCTCATCTTTGGGACAAGTGGGTCTGTTCTGTCCTATGGCAATCTACTTCTTTATTCCTCCTCCAGTGTCTGACTCATTTTCCTTCCTAAAACCCTCCTCGTCCGCAAACCCCACAAAACTTCACCATATTTACCTTCCTCTAGCCCTATCAAGGTATTGGCTTTTTATTGTCCAGCAGGGAGGCAAAGTTATATAACAATATTAGAGATAGGTTAGAATGTGCTTGTCAGGGCACAACTAGATCTTGGGAGCCAATAATTATTATAAGAATACATATCACTAGACTAATACCCAAAATTCCCAATTTTCTGTCCAAATAAAAATACCATTTTTATAATATACAATAAGAACAATGATGAAACAATTATAAATACCAATAGGTAAGATATATATATATATATTATTAATGCATTTAGAAACTTTGAATTGTCTATTCTAGCTAGGAGACTCTTAAGTTTTATACCTAAATTATTTTCTATTAACCTATTACCCTAAAATATCTAGTATACCTAAAAACAACTTTTTAATTCCTAAACAACTAAGCTTAATTGAAAAACCATAATATTCTAATTTTAAACCAGACAGAGACTTGAAAAAGAATTAAATTAATTATGTGAGTAAACAGGAAGTCAAGGTTAGCAACTTCAAATTTTTTTTAATGACTAAAACAGCCTGCTGCCTTAACAGCCATCCAAAAATCTCTATAGAATTGGAGCATCATCTTCAGCCTTCTAGCCCAGTATATCTGACAGACGATTCTGAGGTAGTCACTACTAAGGACTTGTTTACTCTGTCTTGGCAGAATCCAGCAGTCAACTAGGCCTGCATTTAAGCTTGTCCATTTTAGCAGAATTTTGTCTGTGGTAGAAACAAGGGCATCTTTCCCCAGTGGCTCTGCCACAATTGAAGCCATCTCCATAAGGAGGGTCTTCAATACTCATCATCTTCTTTGAGGTAGGCTGGGGTAATGCCAGGAGTTGACAAGTCTCATTGTCAAAGAATCCTTAAATTAACAAAAAGCATCTTTAAATTTCATGTTCTCTAATTTCTGAGGCTTTTGAAGACTTTATCTATTCACTTTCATATTTTAATCTATCTATAGAATCCTATCTATCTTTTACCCTTGGGTATATATTCCTGTCCTAAATTAGATTAGTATTTGACATGATCATCAACCTATACATTTAGCTTGTATTACAAGATATTCAGGATGTCTTCCCGGCCATATCCTGATCCTTATTATTCTGGGTGGTTTCTAAAGCCCTTTTCCTTTTGTTGTTAATATAAACATAAATCATTTCTTCCAACATAATATAGACTTAGCCCACAAGTTTGAAGTTATGGTTAGCAGTCCAATTTTTATTTAGGTCTGTTATATTTTAATTTTTCCCTAAGTTGAAGGAGAGATAAACATTTTTTTTTTGTTATGATCACAAAAGTGAGATGAGGAATGGACTTGTGAGATAACAGATAAGGTTAATCCATTAGAAGACAAACTACCTGGTGTGGGTACTTGGTTGTGGCCAGGTTAAAAACACCTGTGGACAGACTCTGGGAGGAGCTATATATGTGAGCCCAAAACAGGAGATGGGGCTTTTTTGAGAGACTTGGCATAGTTTTGGATGTTCCTCTCTCCACTTTGGAATGCTCCAAGAGAGAGCCACTTGGAGGAATGCTTTGGGCTCAAGGCTCCAGCTGAGTCTCTGGGTTCTGGTTGCTCCAGTTTCCAGCAGAAGAAGTCCTGCTGACTACATCAGGGGAATAAGCCCTTGGAACTGATATCCTTAAAGTTTCATTATTTTCTTCTTTAATCTCCTTTTCCTATTGTTTAGGTTAGTCAGGATATAAGTGAAGTATTCTTGGTTTATAAGTTCATAGTAAAATATAATTGTTAAGAAAATTGAGCCTACAAGTGGCGCCCGACATGCTTTGAGCATCACAGGTCAATTAACTTCTAAGGTTGTAGAGGAAGATAATGGTTTTCAAGAGATAGTAATGCTTTTTCATGGTGTTAGCAAATTCACAGCTGCTGTTACAAAGTCCTTTCCTGATTTATACCCACACAGAATCTTTTGTTTTTTTCTTGGTCTTTTTACTGTATAATACTTTTTTTAAAGATTGGAAACTTTTTTTTAAGATTGGAAAAAAGACTGATAGGATGTGAAAAACAGAAGAGTCAGTAAATTCTCTTGTTCTGAAAAGGACAGCAGAGTTGGCAGTACAACCAGAAAATTTGAAGGCACAGGTTGAAGCAAGTAAAAAACAAAATGTGACAGTGATGAAGGAGAGAAACCTGGTAAATGAGAGTGAGTGTTTCTCATTATTTCCACCCCACCCTGCTCCAAAGGCTAGGTGAGCAGAACACCAGTGTATGGAAGGAGGCAGGAAGAAATGGGAGTCTGGCAAGCCTATAAAGAACAAGGTGAAACTGAGAGCAGAAAAAGGGTCTTTGAAGAAAATTTTCCCATAGAGGAACCTTCCAGTGTCACACAGTTACCATCAGCTTTCCCAGTTACTGTAAGATGCATTCCTGCTCAAAATGGTGCTGATGGTTATGGTGAAATAGCATAGAGTCCAATATATATGCTACATTTAAAACATTTTAAGGAATCTATCATCAGGTATAGAATACATTATGCTCTTGTTAAACAAATGTTGAGTAACTGGGCCACGCAGCAAAGACTTGTTCCCCAAGATTGGAAAATTTTGGTTTCAGCACTATTGGAAGCACTGCAACAACTGCAATGGTTATCACGGTGGTGAAGGGAGGCAGAGAGAATGGAACAAGAAAATAGGAGAAGTGAGTTAAATTTTGGTAAAGAGCAATTGTTTGGTGAAGAGAGATATGCTGACTTAAGACAAGTCCAGTAGGATCATACAGTAATTGAGCAAAGTCCTGTTGGATCCTTAAGAGCTTGGGACATGGTGGAGGAACCTGTTAAGATAACTGTTCCCAGTCATAGGGGAGGGGAATAAGGGGGAAATGGGAGGGAGGGGAGAATGGGAGGATACAAGGGATGGCATAACCATAGAGATGTAACAAGAATAAATTAATAAAATAAAAAAAAAGAAAGTTCAAAAAAATAAAGATAACTGTTCCCTTTACTAAGATATTTCAAGGGCCTGGGGAAGTCTTCACAGAATATTTGCAGAGATTGGGATCTATGCTAGAGAGAGCAATAACAGATTCTGACACCAAACAGGCATTGAAACTCCTTATGGCATATGATAAGGCTAACATGGAAGGTAAGAGAGCAATTGAGCAATTAGGCCCTTAAAAGAAAGCGTAGCTCCATTATATGCATGGGTAAGAGAAACAGTTACTATTAGCTTTTTACAACACGAAAACAATATTGTAGGACAAGCTATGGTTAGAGGTCTCAGATATCATAACACCCAGTGCTTTAATTATGGTAGACTTGGTCATGTATAAAGAAACTCTAAGGTTAAAAGTTCCAGACCTCAAAACAACAGGTGCATTCAATCTGGATTAAATGGTACTCATAGGACAGAACAAAGAGCAACTGGCCATGATGGTTACAAGGTACCAAGACTTCCAGGGTACTATAGCTGATGTAGGAAAGGGAAACATTGAGCTAGATATTGTAAGTATAAAAGATATGTTCAAGACAATATCTTACTGGTAGGAAACAGCATAAGGAGCCCATTAGTTCAGGGCTCCACCATCACCAATACCAGCCAAACTGCAGTGGCCAGTCCAGAAGTAATGGACTCACAGGAAAACTGGAATTTTGTATTTCTGATCTAATGAATGTTACTGAAGGCAGCACAGCCTTGGACCTGGCCTAAGATATATCTATTACATTGTCTCCACAGGTTGAATGTTACAAATTAAGTACTGGTGTTTATGACAATTTCCCTTTAGACACAGTGAGAATAATTCTGGGAAGTGTATTGACTTCTCAAGGTCTTATTTTGCATCCCAGTATTATAGATGGGTATTGGAAAGAGGAAATAAAAATCATAGCATGTGGAAAGAAGGAGATTCAAATTAATGTAGGAGATACAATTGCTCAGCTGTTACTGTTTCCTTACACTAAGGGCAAAGCCACTCCAGTAAAACAAGAAGGTACATTTCGAAGTACAGGAAAATATGTGTTGTGGCAAACAATGGCCAATGATCAGATTCCTAAATTAATAATACAAATGAATGGTGTTGAAATAGGTCTGGTGAACACAGGCACAGATGTCGCGATCCTTTCTCACAAGTATTGGAATCCAAATAGGTCGCTTCAGAAGGTTTATACAGAAATTATAGGAAATGGTAAGTTATCGCAAATAAAACAAAGTGTGCAGTGGCTTAAGTGTGTGGGACCAGAAGAGCAGACAGGGAAGCTGAGACCCTCTGTGGCTGACATACCCATAAATCAATGGGGAAGGGATCTCTTACAACAATAGGGTACTCAAATTAATATTCCTGCAATTACAGGGAGAAGCAATAATGAAGCTAGGGGTGAATTAACACATGCTTCTGGGGAAGATATTAAAATGAATAATCAGGAGCAACAGCATGCTATTCCCATTGTCCAAACTCAGATACGTATTGAATTTCCAAATATATGAGAGGGGCCACTGCTGAAGTACCTTGCCTCTAAAATGGACTTATAAAAGCCCTGTGTGGTAAAAGCAGGGTCCCTTGACAAAAGAAACATCACAGGCACTTCATGATTTAGTACAAGAGCAGCTGGAGACTCAGTATATAGACGGGTCAACTAGCCCTTGGAATTCCTCTGTGTTTATAGTAAAAAAGAAGTCAGGCAGCTGGATGATCACAACAGATTTGAGAGCAGTAAATAAGGCAATCCAACCAATGAGTCACTTACAGCCTGGAATTCCTTTACTTTCCCTGTTACCTAAGTTTTGGCTTATCATAGTAATTGGTTTAAAGATTGTTTTTTTTATGATACTTTGCATGAGAAGGATAAAGGCTTGCTTTCTCAGTACCTACACTGTACAGTAGTGATCCAATGAAGAGAAACTATTGGAAGGTACGTCCACAGGGAATGTTGCATAGCTCAACTTTATGCCAAGATTTTGTGCAACAACTATGAGAAATAATTCTTATGCAGTTTCCTCAATCCATAATTTACCATTACATGGACAATATTCTGTTGGCTGATTCTGATTCAGAGACTTTAGAAAAAAGTTTAAAGAAATACAAATAATTCTGCCATGCTATGCCATGGACCACTAACTAAGACCGAGATAGATCCTTGGAATTGGGGTTTCTTGGAGCATTGGTAAACAGAAATAAGGCAAATTAACACACAGACAAGTCTTCATCTGAGTGTATTTTGCAGCAAAGCAGTGTAGCATCATATACATTTCTTCTTCTAAAACAGGGGGCTTTGTGGTGATTACAGTTTCCATAGTTTCCATAGAGTAGTGTTATGGAAGTCAGTGAGCAATCAAACATACATAGTTTGCAAAGATACAGAATGTGAAGTTATTGTGTTGTCAGTTTTTTAATTACAGCCTTGAATGAAAGAATACAAAGTATATAGCAGAAAGACATCACCTCTTCTAAGTTACAGGCTTAATATCAATGTGTATGTGCTTTCTTTGTCCAGGACCAATGTCCTCTCAATAATGAAACCTGTGCCCAGCACCTGTGTGCCAGAATGTTTCTCCATTCTTCTTGTTCCTTCTACCTGGAGTCTTTTGAAATACTCCATTTCTTTGTAGGCCACAGTATAACTTATTAACTAATGATTACTCTCTCATCATGTCTCTTTTTAATAAGTGGAAATGAAGCAGAACTACTTTGGCCACAGACAGTTCCTGGCTGCAGTCCAAGGCCAGGGTCTTATAGGAACCATTGTTACGCTTGAAGAGTCCCACATTGGGAGTGAAATGCAGTTAGAATTTAGAGAGAAAGAGAAAATAGTTGCCAGCAAAAAGAGTTTTGAAACTACAATTTCTCTGTTGGTGGGAACATTGACCCCAATCCAGGAGACTTTCCCCACTTCAGGGGTCTTAGACTCAGGCCTGTGTTATTTTTGTCACAGACTCTACTGGAGAGGGTTAACAATGCTGGGGATTACAGATTGCTGTAGAAAAAATACAAAGAAAAGATTCAATTACCTATTATGACTATAAAATAACTGAACAAAAAAATTAGACTACGAAAGGTACAGATCTGTAAAGATCAGTTGCAAACACTAAATGACTTTCAAAAATTAATAGGAGACATTAACTGGTTAAGGCCTACAATTGGAATAGCTACCTATGAATTAAGTAACTTATTTCAAACATTACAAGGGGATTCAGATTTAAACAGTCCAAAGTTTCTAACAGCTAATTCAGAAAAACTGCAAAAGGCATATATGGATAGAATTGATACAAAACCTTTTTGCAGTCTGGTTATTTTGCCTTCAAAATATTCTCCTACTGGACTCCTTATACATAGGAAAAATAAAATTATGGAATGGGTTTTCCTAGCAAACAAAATAAGAAGTTGAAAAATGTACATTAAAAAAAATCTGAATTCATTACAAAGAGAAGAATAAGATTGCATCAACTGTCAGGGACAGACCCAGCAGAAATTGTGGTGCCTCTTACTAGTTCTGAATCATGTC
>OU015742.1:84885796-84922326 GCA_907169655.1 Acomys percivali
AGACCCAGCAGAAATTGTGGTGCCTCTTACTAGTTCTGAATCATGTCCTTATGGGTAATTAGTGAAGAGTGGCAAAAGGCTTGTAGTAACTATTTAGGAGAAATTAATAACAAATATCCAAAAAGCAAATGTATAGTGTTTATAAAAAGAACTAATTGGATCCTTCTAAGTATTGTAAAGAGGACACCAATAACAGCGGCCTCCATCTTTTATACAGATGCAAATAAGGTGAGTATGGCTAGTTTTAATCTGATAAGGTGACTAAGGAGATCAAAAGCCCATTTAAATCTATTCAAAAATCTGAATTATATGCAATCCTTATGATACTGTTATATTTTCCTGAATCTCTTAATATAATTACCGACTCTCAGTATGCAGAAAGAGTTGTTCTGCCTATAGAAACCACTGAATTTACTCCTGATAACTCTGAATTAACTACATTATTTATAGAATTGCAACAGGTCATCTGATGTAGAAATTATGCCTTGTATATTGTACATATTCAATCCCATACAGGTTTACCAGGTCGATTGAGAAAAGTTAATGAGAAAATCAACCAATTGTTAATATTAGACATTCTCTCTAGAAAGAGCTTCATTCCTTACTGCTGACTAAACAGTTTTTAACCACATCATCCACCCAACACTTTCAGTCAAACAGTGATTTGACTACTACTTAAACAGGTGTCATTTGAAGAGCCAAACCAATATACCATGTTGCAAAGACTCTGCTGATTACTTAAGGGACATAATTAATCACATAGCAGTGAGAGCCAAGGTAAGCAGAAATTAGTAATTCCACATTTAAGATTTCAAGGGTCCTGGGGACTCATACCCCCGGAATCTATAATAAAAAATATCCAATCACTATTCTTAACTATAAAATCAAGGTATTCAACGTGGAGGGAAGTTTTAATTAAGCATACTTATTAAACTTGGAATTTTAAACATGGCTCCTATGTTTCCTAATCATCTCAACATCGTAGCTAACTGGGTGTCTCAGGAAGCAGTGCTCATCACCTTAGAAGATGGCTGCTTGACATGGTGTTTGAAAAGTTAGCCTTTGCCTCTCCAGCTGTACCAGCACTTCTCTGAGCCTTCTTTTCTTCTGATAGCAGTGTTGGGAAACCGGCTGATATTTATAAACTATTTATTATTTGAAACCCACCTTGAAAGTAGATGATACATTTTTTAAGAGGATACCAGCTCACGAAGTACATTTATGCTCACTGAAACCAAGAGTTGTACCTGACAATGTTTGTATGGCCACAGGAGTGTGGGCTCAGAAATCAGAGTGCCTGGTGAACACAGAAAAGTATTCAACACATCTAGGGCCTCTGTTTCCTTGCAAAGTGAGAATAGTAATGACTGCCTATCCAGGAGTGTGTTTTGAGGATGAAGTACATCAGTATCGATCAGTTGTTTAGAAGAGTGTCTAGTATTCAGAACTTGTCACTGTAATATAAGACTGTTATTGTAATCTTCACACAGTAATTCACTTCACAGTTATGAAACATTGATATTAATTTAATCAAGTGATACAGTGAGGACTTTGAAGGCAAATCCTTGGGGTTTTTTGCAGTTAAAATAATTTTCAGATTACTAATGTATTTAAAGTGCCTGAGGCAGGAGTATGCTGTCTGTGTTGGTACTGTGCCGTGCTCAGATGCTATAACTCTATTCACTGCCATTCTTATGATGGTGTTAGAATCAGCCCTTCCCAGAATTCAGGGCCACACAGGAAAATTGTCATTGTAATAATGGTACATTTTCCCTCTTTGATAAAATAGTGGTAGAAAAAAAATCCCATGTGTCTGATGATAATGATAGAATATATTCTTTTAAAAGCTTAAATTTCTTTCTTTTCTACCCCACTTCAACAAAGTCACACCTCCTAATCCTTTCAAGACAGTTCTAATAACTAGGGACCAAGTATTTAATATGTGAGCCTGTGGGGGCCATTTTCATCCTAACCAGCATGTCTTCCTCCAGTTGCTTATCTCAAATATTTGTTACAGCAATAAGGATATGACATCCAAGACATTACAACATGAAGCTCATTTGTTAGGATCAGGACAGATATAACTACATCTAATACATTTTTAACCATATGACCTCATAACTGTTTCATTAGTAATGTTAATTACCTATTAAACTATCATAATTCCATTTACAATTTATATTTGGGCTCCCAAGTTCTAACTAATATTCAGTTTTTGCTGGTGGTACTTGAGATCAAACTGAGGAGCCTCTACATTCTAAGCAAATGCTCTAGCATTGTGCTGTATTTCAATTGAACAAATACTTTGTATTTACTTTCAATATAAGCCATTGTTGAAATATCAGGTAACACGAATGAAGCTTATACCCAAGGAACTTGCAGCTGGGCAAGATGAAGACAATGCATAAATAATTGGAATCATGGTAACAGGTGGAACATGCATGAGGCAAGTGATAGATAGTAAGGTTTGGTACAGAAAGAGGGATTTGAACTGATTTATTATCTTGAATCTATTATATTTCAGGTTATATTATTCTATTAGGGTATGTCTCTATAGGTTGGTTTGCAACTTGAAAGGATTTGGAATTACTTGGTAGACTTAGTTTTGGGTGAATTTCTGAGAAAGTTTCCAGAGAGGTTTGACTGAGCAGAGAAAAACCTACCCTGAAAATGCAGGTACTATTCCATGGGCTGGGGACATGAACTAGAATAAGGAGGAGGAAGAAGAAGGAAGAGGAAGAAGGAGGAAGAGGAGGAGGAGAAAGAAGAAGAAAAGGAGGAGGAGGAGGAGAAAGAGGAGGAAGAAGAAAGCAGGGCTTCTTGGCACACATCTTTAATCCCAGCACTGAGGAAGTAGAGGCAGGTGAATCTGTTAGTTAAAGGCCATCTCCCTCTACTAGTGAGTTCCAGGACAGCAAGTGCTACTTAGAAAGACCCTGCCTTAAAAACTAAAAACAAGAAAATAACAAAAACAAACAAGCAAAGAAGAAAGCGCACTGCATGCCAGCTTCCATCTCTAGGTGTTTCCATGGCTGTTTTGTGAACATGCCTTCCCAACATGGGTAGGCTGTACCCTCAAACCATGACTCAAACAGCCTCTTCCTTAAGCTTTCTTTGTTTTTGTTTTTGTTTTTGAAACAGGGCTTCTCTGTGTACCTCTGGCTGTCCTGGAACTTTTTATGTAGACCAAGCTGGTCTTGAACTCAGAGGTCAGCCTGCTTCTGCCTCCCAGGTGCTGCTTGGCACCAAAGGTATTTGCCACCATACTCAGCTACTTTCCTTAAACTTAGTGAAAAAAGAAGCTAATATAATGACATTGAAGAAAAATGTTAAAAGAAATGCACAGGACAAAATTGGGCCACTGTGAAATCAAATGTGCTACTCTAGACACAAGTAGATGAAATTCAAAGTTCTCCCAGGTCCTGGAGGTTCAGACATTGTGATCTCAACAACTACAAGGAGGATCATAAGTTCAAGGCCATTGTGGACAACTTACAGAAAATGGATGAGCTAACGTCCCACTGTTAGAGTGCTGGCCTTGCCTATGTGTGGTTGTAAGAGAAATTACGAACATTCCTCCCAAAAGTCTCATCAAAATGGTAATTATTTAGACTACTGCTTTAATATAACTTAAAATAATCTAAAGTTTAATTTCAAAACAAAAATAAACACTTTAGGTAAGCAGTACTCTTTAAAATATTTTTTGAGAATTTCATACAAGAGCATTGGTATTATTTCCATTGGTCCCTTCCCCTTCAATTTTTCCCATGTCCTCCTACTCCCTCTCAAATTTATAGCAACTTTTTAAAATTACTGATACCCCACACACACACACACACACCCAATACACAGTACTCTAGTTAATGTTGCTCATATGGAAATATGTTTAGGGCTAGCCACTTGAGATTTGATAACCTATTAGATTATCCCTAGAAAGAAATGATTTTCCATTTGTCCATAGCCATAGATTCCCCGTAGCTCTTTGTAACCGTGAATGTTTTCTCTAGCACCCCAGATCCCAGAATAATGACATTGAAGCCTTATATTGATGAATAAATGCCCAGGCCATAAGCCTCAGCTCATTTCCCTGGCTATCTCATGACTTAATTACCTGTTTATCTATCTTATGCCATGTGGCTCACAGTTACCTCATTAGATGTGGTTCATCTCCAGTTTTATGTGTCCATCTTTCTCTAAGTCTGTGGTGAATCTCCCACCTCACTATATCCCAGGGTTCAGCCCTCTCCATGCCAGAACTCCCACCTGCTATTTCTGGCCTCTTCTACTAGACCATCAGCTTTTATTGACAGGTAATGATGCTGCCATACAGATGCAGGAGAGTCCTTTTACAGCTGTTAGACTAGGGAGGGGCCACTGTGAAATTTTCACATCTACATTTGCATGTCACCTGGTGGTGTCACTGATCAGGCCTTGATTAAACAACTGTATTGTTGAGATTTCATGGGTTACAGCTTTTTTGCTATGTCCAGAAGACACTGTCTCACACTAGACATCCTGGTCCTGGGTTTAGCTTCCCTTCTATGTGCAGAAGACACTGTCTCACAGCAGGCATCCTGGTTATCTGACTTGTACACTATTTCCATCTGCCCTTCCATAATTGTCCTAGATGTTCAGATGTAGGGTTGTGCTATTGATGTACTAAATGGGTCATGGATAATCACATATTCTCTATATTTTGTCCAGTCATGGATCTCTATAATTGTTCCCATTGCAACAAAAAGAAGCCTCGTACAGAGGTGAAAGCTACACTTATATGTGGGTATAAAGATAATTAGAATGTAGTTAGAAATTATTTTACTTTAGAAAAATCGCAGTAGTAGGTTCTTCAGAGTCTTTGACATCCCATACATGTGTATTTAGTTAGATTTACACAACCAGGCAGGAAATTCCTCCTACTATGAGGACCTCAAGTCCAATTAGACAGTTGTTCGTTATCCACAGAATAAGAATGCCATGATTGCATCAGTGGCCATATCTCGCTGAGCTGGTGTTACAGGCAGTTGTAACTCATTTACTGTGAGTACTCAGATACAATCTCTTGTCTTCTGCAACTGGTTTTGAAGTGTAGGTAAGGCAGATTCTAGAGTCAACGCCCACACCCACACCCCCAAGACATGATTTCTGTGTGGCAGCCCTGACTATCCTGGACTCGCTTTTGTAGGCCAGGCTGTCCTAAAACTCACAGAAATTTCCCTGCCTCTGGCTCCTGAGTACTGAGACTAAAGGCATCTGCCACCATGCCCAGGCCTTAGTGTCAACTTTTAAGAACTTTTAAGGGAGACAAAGCTAAACAGTTTCTTGGGTCCCACTTCCTGGCTCCAACCTTGGGATCTTGCAGGAGTCATTTCCCAAACCCTTTTCCCTCATAAAGAAAAAATTTGGAAAAAGACTGATTTAAGACAATTCTGTACAAAGACTTTTTTTGATAACCCCAGTCAGAGATTACATCAGTACTTCAAGGGAATCTTCATGTCTTATAGCATTATTTTTAATAGATTTCTTATGTATATTTTGAATGTATATTATGTATAATAAATATGTGTATGTACATTTATTATGTATACAGTATTCTGCATATATGTATGCCTTCCCACCAGAAGAGGGCACCAAGAACCCATTTTAGATGATTCTGAGCCACTATGTGGCTTCTAGGAATTGAATTCAGGGCCTTTGGGAGAGCAGCAGGTGCTCTTACCCTCTGAGCTGTCTCTCCAGCTCTTGTAGAAATCTGCTGATGTTCAGAGTCAGATGCTATAAATAATATGAATCCTTTGGGGACGCTAGTGAAGACCAGAAGCAGAATACCCTTTTTGAGCTGAAATATGAGTTAGCCTTTTTCCCTCTTGCCGGACACTGCATCCCTCAGCTCCTCACTGTATCCCTCAGTTGCTCCCTGCAACCTTCAGCCCCTCACTGTTTCATGCAGCTCTTCACTGCATCCCTTACCTCCTCAATGCATTTCCTCACTGTGTCCTCAGGACCTCTCTGCATCCCTCAGCTCCTCAATGTATCCCTCAGTCCCTCCCTGCATCCTGCAGTCCTTCCCTGTGTATTTCAGCCCCTCGCAGCATACCTCAGCTCCGCACTATATCCTTCAGTATCTACGGGTGTCCTTCAGGCTTCACCTCATCCCTCAGCTCCTCACTGTATCACTCAGGCCCTCCCTGTGTTCTTCAGCTCCTCAAAGCTTCCCTCAGCTTCTCACTACACATTTCATTCCCCCTCCAATTCCCTTCATACCATCATTGTATTCCTCAGCTCGTCACTGCATTTCTCAGCTTCTCATTGAATCCCTTAACTGCTCACTGCATCCTTCAACTTCTCACTGCATCTGTTATCCCTGCATTGCCTCTCTCAGCTCCTCACTGCATCTGTCAGCTCCTCACTGCATGGCTCACCTCTTACTCCATCCCTCAGCTCCTCACTGCACCCCTCAGCTCCTCACTGTATTCTTCAGTTCTTCACTATTTCCTTTAGTCCTTTGCTGTAAAGAAACCTTCTCATGATTCCTTTGGCACCTCACTACTTCCTTAAGGAGTTGAGTGGAAAAGGAACAGAAGGCTGGAGGGGAAGAACACCAGAGGAGTAGGTTTCATAAGAGCAGAGAGTAGAGTGGTTGAGCAGAAGTCGAGTTGCAGAGGAGCTGAGGCCTAGAGAGGCTGACCAGAAGAGTAGTAAAGCTGCAAAAGAGCAGAGGGATAGAGGGGCAGAGAACCAGAGGAGTTGAGTTGTATTGAAGCAGAGGGCTAGAGAAGCAGAGCAGCACAGGAGTTGTGTTGCATAAAGCCAAGGTTTGAGTGGAAGAACACCGTAGGTCTTGAGTTGCATAGGAGCCGACTGCTATAGTGGTTGAGCAGCAGAGGAGACAAATTGCATAAAAGCACAAGTATTGATATGCAGAGTACCAGAGTTGTCTAGTGGCATAGGAGGAGAAGGCTGGTGGGGCAGAGCAGCAGAGGAGTCAAGTTTCATAAAAGCTGAGAGTAGAGGGGTCAAATAGCAGAGGAGTCGATTTGCAGAGTTTCTGAGGGCTAGAGAGGCTGACCAGCAGAGTAGTAGAGCTGCGAAAGAGCTGAAGGGTAGAGAGGCAGAACACAAGAGGGGTCAAGTTGCATAGGATGAGAGGGTTAGATGCGCAGATCACAGGAGGAGTTGATCTGTATTGGATTCTAGTGCTAGAGTTGCAGAACATGAGAGGAGTATAATTTCATAGGAGGAATGGGATAGAATGAAACATCACCAGAGGATTCGACTTGTATTGGAGAAGACGCCTAGTGAAGCATACCAACTGAGGGATTGAGGTGCACAGGAGCAGAGGGCTAGAGAGGCAGAGCAGCAGAGTGGTTGAATTGTATTGGAGAAGAGGGCTAGAGAGACATAGCAGCAGAGGAGTCGAGTTGTAATGGAGCAGAGAGATAGAGAGACAGAACATGAGAGAGGTCGAGTTGCAAAGGAGGAGAGTGCTACATGGGCTGAGCACAAGAAGAATTGAGTTGTATTGGAGCAGAGGGGTAGAGAGGCCTATTATGAAAGCAATCAAGTTGCATAAGAGCAGAGGGCTAGATAGGTACAGCAGCAGAGTAGTTGAATTGTATTGGAGCAGAAGCCTACAAACACAGAACACGAGAGGAGTCAAGTTGTATAAAAGATGAGGGCTAGAGGGGCACAGAACCACAGCATTTGAGTTGTATTGGAGCATAGAGCAAGAGAGACCAAACATGAGAGGAGTCTAGCTGCATAGGAGGAGAGGGATCGAGGGATAGAGCACCAGTGGAGTTGAGTTGCGTCAGAGCTGAGGTCTAGAGAAGCCGAACATGAGAGGAGTAGAGTTGCATAGGAGGAGAGGGCTAGAGCGGCAGAACACCACAGCAGTCGAGTTGTATTGGAGCAGAGGGCCAGAGAGGCAGAACACGAGAGGAGTTGAGTTGCTTAGGAGAAGAGGGCTAGAGGGGCAGAGGACCAGAGGAGTTGAGTTGTACCGGAGCAGAGGGCTAGCGAGGCAAAACATGAGAGGAGTCGGGTTGTGTTGAGCATTGGGCTAGAAAGGATGAACATGAGAAGAGTCGAGTTGCATAGGAGGAGAGGGCTAGAGGGGCATAGCAACAGAGGTATCAACTTGCCTGGAGAAGCAGGATAAATGGGCCAAGAAGTAAAGCACTCAAGCTATGTATGAGCAGAGGGATAGAGGGGCAGAGAATCAGAGGATTCGCGTTGTATTGGAGCAGAGGGCTACAGAAACAGAACACGAGAGGATTTGAGTTGCACAGGAGAGTAGGACTAGAGGGGCAGAGCACCAGAGGAGTCGAGTTGTACTGGAGCAGAGTGCTAGAGAGGCAGAACACGAAAGAAGTTGTGTTGCATAGGAGGAGATTGCTAGAGGGGCAGGGCAACACAAGAGTCGAGTTGTATTTGAGCATAGCGCTAGAGAGGCACAGCATGAGAGAAGTCGAGTTGCATAGGAGGGGAGGGTTAGAGGGGCAGAGCAAGAGAGGAGTCAAATTGCCTGGAGAAGTGGGATAGACTGGCCAAACAGCAGAGCAATCTAGTTACATATGAGCAGAGGGATAGAGGGGCTTGCACCATAGGAGTTGAGTTGTACTGGAGCAGAAGGCTAGAGAGGTAAAACATGAGAGGACTCGAGTTGCATAGATGGAGAGGGCTAGAGGAGCAGAACACCAGAGGAGTCGAGGCGTATTGAAGCAGAGGGCTAGAGAGGCGGAACACGAGAAAAGTGGAGCTGCATAGGAGGAGAGGACTAGAGGGGCACAGCACCAGAAGAGTTGAGTTGTACTGGAGAAGCAGGATAGATGGGTCACTAAGCAGAGCAGTCCAGTTATATATGAGCAGAGGGGTAGAGTGGCAGAGAACCAGAGGATTCACTTTTTATTGGAGCAGAGTGATAGAGAGGCAGAACACTAGTGGGATCAAGGTACATAGGAGAATAGTGCTAGGGGGGCAGAGCACAAGAGGAGTTGAGTTCTATTGGAGTAGAGGGCTAGAGAGGCTGAACAGGAGAGGAGACAAGCTGCATAGGTGGAGATGGCATAGGAGAGGAAGTCTAGAGGGGCAGAGCAGTAGAGGTGTCGTATTGGAGCAGAGGGCTAGAAGGCTGGACAAAAGAGGAGTTGAGCTACATAGGAGGAGAGGACTAGAGGGGCAGAGCACCAGCGGAGTCTATTTGTATTGGAGCACATTGCTAGACAGGCTGAACATGAGAGGAGTCGACTTGCAAAGGAGAAACGCACTAGAATGCAGTGCACCAGAGGAGTTGAGTTGTACTGGAACAGAGGGCTAGAGAGGCAGAACAAGAGAGGATTCGAGTTGCATAGGAGGAGAGGACAAAAGGGGCGGAACACCGGAGTAGTCGAGTTGTATTGAACATATGGCTAAAGAGCCCAAACATGAGAGGAGTCAAGTTGCATAGGAGGAGAGGGCTAGAGGGGCAGAACAACAGAGGATTTGATTTGTATTGGGGCAGAGGGCTACAGAAACTGAACACGAGAGGAGTGAAATTGCATAGTAGAAGACGGCTAAAGGGGTAAAACAGCAGAGGAGTCAAGTTGTAATGGAGCCGAATGCTAGAGAGGCAGAACACTAGAGCAGTTGAATTGCATAGGTGGAGAGGGTAGATGGGCCAAACACAAGAGGAGTCGAGTTGCATAAGGGGAGGGGGCTAGAGGAGCATAGCACCAGAGGAGTCAAGTTGTATTGGAGCAGAGGGCTAGAGAGGTTGAACACGAGAAGAGTGGAGTTGCATAGAAGGAGGGGGCTAGAGGGGCAGAGCATAAGAGGAGTAGAGTTCTACTGGAGCAGTTGGCTAGAGATGGAGAACATGAGAGGAGTCAAGTTGCATAGGAAGACAGTGCTAGAGGGAAAGAACACCAGAGCAGTCGAGTTGCATTGTAGCAGAGGGTTAGAGACGCTGAATATGAGAGGAGTCGAGTTGCATAGGTGTAGAGGGCTAGAGGGGCAGTGAACCAGAGGAGTCGAGTTGTACTGGAGCAGAGGGATATAGAAGCCAAACGCAAGAGGAGTCGAATTGCATAGGAGGAGAGTGTTAGAGGGGCAAAGCAATAGAGGAATCGGGTTTCCTAGAGAAGCAGATTAGACAGGCCAAGCAGCAGAGCAGTCTAGTTATATGTTAGCAGAAGGACAGAGGGGCAGAGCACAAGAGGAGTTGAGTTGTACTGGAGCAGAAGGCTAGAGAGGCAGAACATGAGAACAGTCAAGTTGCATAGGAGGAGAGGGCTAGAGGGCAGAGCAACAGAGGCGTCGAGTTGCCTGGAGAAGGATAGATGGGCCAAACAGCAGAGCAGTCTAGCTATATATAAGCAGAGGGATAGAGGGGGAGAGAACCAGAGGATTCACATTTTATTGGAGCCGAGGGGTAGAGAGGCAGAACACGAGAGGAGTCTAGTTCCGAAGGTGGCGAGTGCTAGCAGGGCAGAACACGAGAGGAGTCAAACTGCATAGGAGGAGAAGGCTAAGGGACAGAGCACCAGAGGAATCGATTTGTATTGGAGCAGAGTGATAGACATGACGAACACAAGAGGAGTCGAGTTGTAAACGTGGAGAGGGCTAGAGTGGCAAAACACCCGAGGAGTAGGGTTGTACTGGAGCAGAGAGCTAGAGAGGCTGAACACGAGAGGAGTCATGTTGCATTAGAGAAGAGGGCTAGAGGGACAAAGCACCAGAGGTGTTGAGTTGTACTGGAGCAGAGGGCTAGAGAGGCCAAACATGAGAGGAGTAGAGTTGCATAGGAGGAGAGGGCTAGAGAGGCAAAGCAACAGAGAAGTCTGTGTATATATGAGCAGAGTGATAGAGTGGCAGAGAATGAGAAAAATCACATTGTATTGGAGCAGAGGGATAAACAGGCCGAACAGGAGAGGAGTTGAGCTTCATAGGAGGAGGGGGCTAGAGGAGCAGGGACCAGAGGAGTCGATTTTTATTAGAGCATAGGCCTAGAGAGGCACAACACAGGAGGAGTCGAGCTGTTTAGGAGGAGAGTGCTAGAGGAGCATAGCACCAGAAGAGTTTATTTGTATTGGAGCAGAAGGCTAGAGAGGCAGAACTCGAGAGGTGTCGAGTTGCATAGGAGGAGAGGGCTAGAGGGGCAGAGCACAAGAGGAGTCATGTTGTATTGGAGCAGAGGGATAGAGAGGCTGAACACGAGAGGTGTCGAGTTGCATAGTAGAAGCTAGAAGGGTAGAGCATCAGAGGAGTCAAGTTGTACTGGAGCAGAGAGCTAGAGAGGCAGAAAACAAGAGGAGTCGAGGTGCATAAGTGGAGAAGGCTAGAGGGGCAGAACAAGAGAGGAGTCGAGGTGTATTGAGCATAAGGCAAGAGAGGCAGAACATGAGAGGAGTCTAGTTGCATAGGAGGAGAGGGCTAGAGGGGCAGTACACCAGAGGAGTCCAGTTGTACTGGAGCAGAGGGCTAGAGAGGCAGAACATGAGAGGAGTCAAATTGCATTGGAGGAGAGTCCTGGAGGGGCAGAGCAACAGATGAGTCGAGCTGCCTGGAGAAGTGGGATAGACAGGCCAAGCAGCAAAGCAGTCTAGTTATATATGAGCAGAGGGACAGAGGGGCAGAGCACCAGAGGAGTTAAGATGTATTGGGGCAGGTGGCCATAAGGCCGAACATGAGAGGAGTCGAGCTGCAGAGGAGGAGAGGGCTAGAGAGGCATAGCACCAGAGGGTTCGATTTGTATTTGAGCATAGGGCTAAAGAGGTAAAACATGAGAGGAGTCAAGTTGCATAGAAGGAGAGGGCTAGAGGGGCAGAGCACCAGTTGAGTCGACTTGTACTGGAGGAGAAGGCAAGAGAGGCAGAACAGGAGAGGAGTATATTTTCATATGAGGAGTGGAGTAGAGTGGCAGAACAACAATGCAGTCGAATTATATTTGAGTATATGACTAGAGCGGCACAACACAAGTGGAGTCAAGTTGCTTATCAGGAGAGAGATAGAGGAACAAAGCTCCAGAGGAGTCGAGATGTACTGGAGCAGAGGTCTAGAGAGGCCCAAAACGAGAGAAGTCGTATTGCATTGAAGGAGTGGGCTAGAGTGAAAAAGCAACAGAATATTCGAGTTGTATTGGAGCAGACAGATAGAGAGGCATAGTACCTAAGGAGTAGAGTCGTATAGGAATAAACGGCTAGAGAGGCAGAGCAGGAAATGAGTTGAGCTGTATTAGAGCAGAGGGATAGAGAGACATAGTGCCAAAGGAGTCGAGTAGCATATGAGGAGAGGCCTAGAGAGTCAGAGCCCCAGAAGAGTCATGTTGTAATGGAGCAGAGGGCTAGAACACGAGAGGAGTCAAGTTGCATAGGAGGAGAGGGATAGAGGGGCCGAGCACCAGAGGAGTCGATTTGTATTGGAGCAGAGGACTAGAGAGGCACAACACAAGAGGAGTCAAGTAGCATTAAGAGGATTTGGCTAGAGAGAAACAACACCAGAGGTGTCGAGTAATATTGGATCAGATGGTTAGAGAGGCATAGCACCTGAGGAGTCAAGTCGTATAGGAGCAGAGGGCTGGAGAGACAGAGCAGAAAAGGGGTAGGGTTGTATAGGAGCAGAGGGCTAGAGAGGCAGAGCAGCAAAGAGTAGGGTTGTTTTGGAGCAGCTGGCTAGAGAGGCATATACCAGAGAAGACGAGTTGCAGAGGAGGAGAGGGCTAGAGGGCAGAGCACCAGAGGAGTCAAGTTGTTTTGGAGCAGATGGATAGAGAGGCCAAATACAAGAGGAGTCAAGTTGTATAGGAGAAGAGGGCTAGAGAGACAGATCACCAGAATAGCTGAGTTGTATTTGAGCATAGGGCTAGAGAGGCACAAAAATGAGAGGAGTCGAGTTTCATAGGAGGAGAGGGCAAGAGGGGCAGAGCATCAGAGAGGTCGATTTGTATTTGAGCTTAGGGTAAAAGAGGCAAAACACAAGAGGAGTCGAGTTGCATAGAAGAAGAGGCCTAGAGGGACAGAGCACCAGTGAAGTCGACTTGTACTGGAGGATAGTGCTAGAGAGGCCAAACAGGAGAGGAGTAGAGTTGCATATGAAGAGAGTAGTAGCAGGGCCGAGCAACAGAGGAGCTGAGTTGTATTTGAGCATAGGGCTAGAGCAGCACAACACAAATGGAGTCGAGTTGCATAGGAGGAGAGGGCTAAAGGGATAGAGCAACAGAGGAGTAAAAATGTATTGGAGCAGAGGACTAGAGAGTCAGTACACGAGAGGAGTCGAGTTGCGTAGGAGGATTTTGATTGAGTGAAACAGCACCAGAATAAACGAATTGTATTGGAGCAGATGGCTAGAAGCATAGAACATGAGGATTAGAGTAACATTGGAGCAAAGGTCTAGAAATTCAGAGCAGCAAAGGAGTCGAGTTTTATAGGAGGAGCGAGCTAGAGTGAAACAGCCCCAGAGGATTTGAGTTGTATTGGAACAGATGGATAGAGAGGAATAGAACCTGAAGATTTCAGTCACATAGGAGCAGAAGGATAGAGAGGAAGAGCGGCAGATGATTTGAGTTGTATTGGAGCAGAGGTCTAGAGAGGCATAGCACCAAAGCAGTTGAATGCATAGGAGGAGAGTGCTAGAGAGTCAGAGCACCAGAGGAATCGAGATGTAATGGAGCAGAACACAAGAAAGGCCGAATACAAGAGGAGTCGAGTTGCATAAGTGGAGAGGTCTAGAGGTGTAGAGCATCAGAGGAGTCAAGTTGTATTGGAGCAGAGGGCTAGAGAGGCAGAACTTGAGAGGTGTCAAGTTGCAAAGGAGGAGAGGGCTAGAGATACAGAGCAACACAGGATTCGAGTTGTATTGGACCAGAGGGCTAGAGAAGCCGAACCCGAGAAGATTCGAGTTGCATATGAGGAGAGGGCTAGAGGGGCAGAGTTCAGGAGGAGTTGATATGTATTAGAGAAGAGGTCTAGAGAGGCCCAACAAGAGAGAAGTCATGTTGCATAGGAGGAGTAGACTAGAGTGAAACAGCACCAGAGAATTCGAGTTGTATTCGAGCAGATGGCTACAGAGCAAAGCACCTAAGGAGTTGAGTCGTATAGGAGCAGAGGACTAGAGAGGCAGAGCAACAGAAGAGTCGATTTGTATTGGAGCAGAGGGCTAGAGGGACATAGTACCAGAGGAGTCAAGTAGCATATGAGGAGAGGCCTAGAGAGTCAGAGCACCAGAGGAGTCATGTTGTAATAGAGCAGAGGACTAGAGAGGCAGAACACAAGAGAAGTCGAGTTTCATAGAAGAGGGCAAGAGGGGCAGAGGAGTCGAGTTGTAATGGAGCAGATGGTTAGAGAGGCAAAAGGCGACAGGTGTCACATTGCATAAGAGGAGAGGCTAGAGTGAAACAGCACCAGAGGATTAGAGATGTATTGGAGCAGAAGGCTAGAGATGCATATCACCTGAGGAGTCCAGTCGCATAAGAGAAGAGGGCTAGAGAGGCAGAGCAACAGAAAAGTAGGGTTGTATTGGAGCAGAGGGCTATAGAGACACAGCACCAGAGAAGACAAATTGCATAGGAGGAGAGGGATAGAGGGGCAGAGCACCAGAGGGGTCATGTTGTGTTGGAGCAGAGTGATAGAGAGGCAGAATACAAAAGGAGTCTAGATGTATTGGAGCAGAGGGCTAGAGATGCAGAAAACAAGAGGAGTTGAGTTGCATAGGATGAGGAAGCTAGAGGGGCAGAGCATCAAAGTACTTAAGTTGTATTTGAGCACAGGGATAGAGAGTCACCATATGAGAAGAATCAAGTTGCATAGGAGGAGATGGCTAGAGGAGCAGCGCACCAGAGGACTCCAGTTGTATTGTAGTATATGGTTAGAGAGGCAGGACACGAGAGGAGTTGAGTTGCATAGGAGAAGATGGCTAGAGGGGCAGAGCACCAGAGATGTCGAGTTGTATTGGAGCAAAGGGCAAGAGAGGCCGAACACGGGAGGAGTCGAGCTGCATAGGAGGAGAGGTCTAGAGAGGCAGAGCACCAGAGTAGTCAATTTATATTGGAGCAGAGGGCTAGAGAGGCAGAAAACAAGAGGAGTCGAATTGTATAGAAGGAAAGGGCTATAGGGGAAGAACACCAGAGAAATCTAGTTGTATTGGGGTTAGAGGGTTAGAGAGGCTGAAGACAAGAGGAGTCGAGTTGCATAGGAGCATTGGGGTAGAGGGGTGGAGCACCAGAGGAGTCAAGTTGTATTGGAGCAGAGGGCTAGATAAGCAAAACACGAGAGGAGTCTAGTTGCATAGGAGGAGAATGCTAGAGGAGCAGAGCACCAGAGGAATCGATTTGTATTTGAGCATAGGGCTAGAGAGACATAACACGAGAGGAGTCGAATTCCATATGGAAAGAGGGGTAGAGAGGGCTAGAGCATAGCTAGAGAGAAACAGCACCAGAGGTGTCGAGTAGTATTGGAGCAGATGGTTAGAGAGGCATAGCACCTGAGGACTCAAGTGGGATAGGAGCACAGGGATAGAGAGGCAGGGCTGCAGAGGAGTCATGTCGTATTGGAGCAGAGGGCTAGTGAGGGATAGCACCAGAGGTGTCAAGTAGCATAGGAGGAGAGGCCTAGAGAGTCAGAGCACCAGAAGACTCGAGTTGTAATGGAGCAGAGGACTAGAGAGGCCGAACCCGCGAGGAATCGAGTTGCATAGGAGGAGAGGGCTAGAGGGCCCAAGCACCAGAATAGTCAAATTGTATTGGAGCAGAGGGTTAAAGAGACACAATACAAGAGGAGTTGAGTTGCATAGGAGGAGAGGCCTAGAGGGGCAGAGCACCAGAGAAGTCAGGTTGTATTGGAACGGAGGGCTAGAGAAGCCAAATAGGAAAAAAGTCAATTTGCATAGGAGGAGAGGGCTAGAGGGGCAGAGCACCAGAGACGTTAATTTGTATTGGAACAGAAGGCTGGAGAGGCCGAACACGAGAGGAGTCAAGTTGCATAGCAGGAAAGACTAGAGGGGCAGATCACCAGAGGAGTTGAGTTGTATTGGAGCAGATGGCTAGAGAGGCATATGTCCTAAGGAGTCAAGTCTCATAGGCTATAGAGACAGCAAGATAAGAGTCGAGTTGTGTTGGAGCAGAGGGTTAGAGAGACATAGTACTAGAGGAATCGAGTAACATAGGATGAGAAACCTAGAGAATCAGAGCACCAGAGATGTTGTGTTGTAATGGAACAGAGGGCTAAAGAGGTGGAACACAGGAGGAGTCGATTTGCATAGGAGGAGATGGCTAGAGGGGCCGAGCACCAGAGGAGTTGTGTTGTATTGGAGCAGAGAGCTACAGAGGCTGAATATGAGAGGAGTCGACTTGCATAGGAGGAGTTGGCTAGAGAGAAACATCACCAGAGGGTCGGAGTAATATTGCAAAAGATGGTTAGAGAGGCATAGCACCTGAGGAGTCAAGTTTGATAGGAACAGAGGGCTAGAGAGGCAGGGCTGCACAAGATTTGAGTTGTATTAGAGCAGAAGTCTAGAGAGGCATAGTACTAGGGGAGTTGAGTTGTAGTGGAGCAGAGGGCTAGAGAGGCCGAATTCGAAAGTCGAGTTGCATAGGAAGAGATGGATAGAGGGGCCAAGCACCAGAGTAGTCGAATTGTATTGGAGCAGAGGGTTAAAGAGTCAGAGTAGGAAAGATGTTGCATTGCATAGGAAGAAAAAGGTAGAATGAAACTGCCCCAGAGGATTCGAGTTGTATTGTAGCAGATGGCTACATAGCACCTGAGGAGTCAGGATCATAAGAGCAGAAGGCTAGAGAAGCTAAACAGCAGAGGAGTAGGGTTTTATTGGAGCAGAGGGTTAGAGAGGCATAGTACCAGAGAAGATGAATTGCATAGGAGGAAAGGTCTAGAGGGATAGACCACTAGAAGAGTAGAGTTGTGTTGGAGCAGATGGATAGAGAGGCAGAATAGGAGAAGAGTTGAGTCGTATAGGAGATGTGGGCTAGTGGGACAGAACACCAGATTAGTTGAGTTGTATTTGAGCATAGGGCTAGAGAGGTACAATACTAGAGGAGTCGAGTTGTATTGGAGCAGAAGTCGAATACGAGAGGAGTCAACTTTCATAGCAAGAGAGGGATAGAGGGGCAGAGCATCAGAGGAGTCGAGTTGTATTTGAGCATAGGGGTATAGAGGCACAATACAAGAGAGTCGAGTTGCATGTGAGGAGATGGCTAGAGGGGTAGAGCAACAGAGAAGTATAGTTGTATTGGAGCAGAGGGCTGGAGAGGCAGGGCACGAAAGGAGTCGAGTTGCATAGGAGGAGAGGGCTAGAGGGGCAGAACACCAGAGAAGTATAGTTGTATTGGAGCAGAGGGCTAGAGAGGCCGATCATGGGAGGAGTTGAGTTGGATAGGTGTAAAGGACAAGAGGGGCTGGTCTTAATACTTGTAGGCCCCCTGCTTCAGCCTCCGGAACATGTTCAAGGATGAATTTTAATTTTAATTTATTTTAACATTTTACTGTATTTACTATTGTGTGTGTGGTCTTTCATATGCCAGGACACATAAAAGTAGTGATTTTGTTGTTGTTTTTTATTTAGTTTTTTTCCGATACAGGATATCTCTGTATAGCTTTAGTTGGAACTCACTCTGTAGACCAGGCTGGCTTTGAAATTACAGAGATCCAACTCCTCTGCCTCCTGAGTGCTGGGATTAGTAGTGTGAACCACTGTTACCTAAACATTTTTATCATAATTTCTGGGGCAACAGAGCCTTCAGGAACCTTGAGATGTTAAATGTGGAATTACTAATTTCTGCTTTCCTTTGCTTTCACTTGGATGCAATCAGCAGAATCTTCAAGATATTATATTTGTCACTTCTCTGCGTCTACTTTATGGATCTCAAGCATTGAACTCAGGTTGATAGACTCGATGGCCTTTACCCTCTGAGCTGTCTCAGTGGTCCCTGAAAGGACAGGTTTTAAAGGAGCCTTAGACATTCCCTATAGAAGGAGCTTCATTCCTTAGTGCTGACAAAACAGTTTTTAACCACACCATCCACCCAACACTTTCAATCGAACAGTGATTTGGTTTTTACTTAAACAGTTGTCATTTGAAGAGCCAAAACCAATAGACCATGTTGAAAGGACTCTGCTGATTGCTTATGGGACATTCTTAATTACATAACAGTTAAAGTCAAGGTAAGCAGAAATTAGTAATTCCACGTTTAAGATTTCAAGGTTCCTGGGGACTCTTAACCTTTGAATTGATAATAAAAATATCCAATCTCTAGTCTTAACGACAGAAACAAAGTACTCAACATGGAGGGAGGTTTTAATTAAGCATACTTAATGAACTTGACATTTTAAACATGGCTCCTATGTTTCTTAAATGGCTTGACATAGTAGCTAACTGGGTGTCTCAGGAAGCAGTGCTCATCATCTCAGAAGATGGGTGTTTGACACGGTGTGTGAAAAGTTAGCCTTTGGCTCTCCAGCAGTATGAGCACTTCTCTGAGCCTTCTTTTCTTCTGAAAGTGCTGTTGGGAAACTGGCTGATGTTTATAAATAACTTATTATTTGAGGGTTAAGACAACCATTAGGAGGAGGGTCACAAGTTCAAGACCATTCTGGAAAACTTACTGAAAATGGATGAACTACCATCCCACTTTTAGATTGCTGGCCTCGTCCATGTGTGGTTGTAAGAGGAATGAGGAGCATACCCCAAAAAATTCTCATCAACCTTGGTAAGTATTTAGACTACTGCTTGAATATAATTTAAAATAATCCAAGCTATAATTTCAAGACAAAAAATAATTTAGGCAAGCAGTACTCTTTAAACGTATTTTTGAGAATTTCATACAAGAGCATTTATATTACTTCCATTTGTCCCTACTCCTCCAAATTCTCCCATGTCCTCCTACCCCCTCTCAAATTCATAGCAGCTTTTAAAATTACTGCTACCCCAAACACGCACCCCACACACACAGTACCCTAGTTAGTGTGGCTCATATGAAATGTGTTTAGGGTTAGCCACTTGAGATTTGATAACCTATAAAGGGGCCTTTTCATAGAGAGCAATGGTTTTCCATTACACAACAGCCACTGATTCCTCGTAGCTCTTTGTAACCCTGAATGCTTTCTCCAGCTCCCCAGCTCCCAGAATAATGACTTTGAGGCCTTATGTTTATGAATAAATGTACAGACCATAAGCCTCAGCTCATTTCCCTGCTATCTCATAACTTATGTTAGTTTAGGAAAATGACAGTCATAGGTTCTTCAGGGTCTTTGAACATTCCATTCATGAGTATTTAGTTTGATATACATGAACAGGCAGGAAATTCCATCTACCGCGAGGACCTCAAGTCCAATTAGACAGTTTTTGGTTACCAATAGGATAAAAATGACACTATTGTCCAGTGGCCATATCTTGCTGAGCTGGAGTTACGGGCAGTTGTGACTCATTTACTGTGAGTACTGGGGTACAAGTTCTTGTCTTCTGCAACTGGCTTTGACGTGTAGGAAAGGCAGATTCTAGAGTCAACTCCCTCACTGCCACCCCCAAGACATGATTTCTGTGTGGCAGCCCTGACTATCCTGGACTCGCTTTTGTAGACCACGCTGTCCTAAAACTCACAGAGATCTGCCTGCCTCTGCCTCCTGAGTACTGGGATTAAAGGCATCTGCCACTCTTCCCAGACATTAGAGTCAGCTTTTAAGAAATTTTAAGGCAGACAAAGCTTAACATTTTCCTTGATCTCACTTCCTGGCCCCAACCTTGGGATCTTGCAGGTGTCGTTTTCCAAACCCTTTAGCCTCACAAGAAAAAATTTAGAAAAAGACTGATTTAAGACAATTCTGTACAAAGACTTTTCTTGGTAACCCTAGTCAGAGATTATATCAGTATTTCATGGGAATATTCATGTCTTACAGAATTATTTTTAAAAGAGTTATTATGTATATGTATGTATATTTTGTATGTATATTATATATAATAACTATATGTATGTACTTTTATTGTGAATACAGTATTCTGCCTATATGTATGCCTTCCGACCAGAAGAGGGCACCAAGAACCCATTTTAGATGGTTCTGAGCCACTATGGGCTTCTAGGACATTTGGGGAGCAGCAGGTGCTCTTACCCTCTGAGCCATCTCTCCAGCCCTTGTAGAAATCTGCTGATATTCAGAGTCAGATGCTATAATTATTGGAAGAATGATGAATCCTTTGGGGGTGCTAGTTAAGACCAGAAGCCAAATACCCTCTTTGAGCCATAATGTGAGTGAGCCTTTTTCCCTCTTGCCGGACACTGCATCCTTCAGCTCCTCACTGCATACTTCAGTCCCTCCCTCTGTTCTTCACTGTCTCCCTGTGTCCCTCACTGTATCTCTCACTCCCTCCCCATGTCTTTCAGTCCCTCCCTGCAACCTTCAGCCCCTCACTGTGTCATGCAACTCCTCACTGCATCCCTCAGCTCCTCAGTGCATCCTGCCATTCCTCCCTGTGTCCTTCAAGACCTCACTGCATCCCTCAGCTCCTCAATATATCCCTCAGTCCCTCCTGTGTGTTTAAACCCTCCCTGCCTCCCACAGTTCTTCCCTGTGTATTTCAGCCCCTCACAGCTCCCCACTATATCCCTCAGTACCTCCAGGTGTCCTTCAGGCCTCACTGCATCCCTCAGCTTCTCACTGCACTCTTCAGTCCCTCCCACTTCCCTTCATGCCATCATTGCATCCCTCAGCTCCTCACTGCATTTCTCAGCTTCTAATTGAATCCCTTAATTGCTCACTGCATCCCTCGACTTCTCACTGCATCCTTTACTCCTCATTGCCTCCCTCAGATCCTCACTGCATCTGTCAGCTTCTCACCGCATTGCTTAGCTGACCACTGCATCCTTCATCCCCTCACTGCATCTCTCAGCTCCGCAATGTATGCCTCACCTCCTCACTCCATCCCTCAGCTGCATCCCTCAGCTCCTCACTGTATTCTTTAGTCCCTCACTGTTTCCTTAATCCCTCACCGTAAAGAAACCTCCTCATGATTCCTTTGGCACTACAACAGTTCCTTAAGGAGTCGAGTAGAAAAGGAGCAGAAGGTTGGAGGGGAAGAACACCAGGGGAGTAGGTTTGAAAAGAGCAGAGGGTAGAGTGGTCGAGCAGCAGAGGATTCGAGTTGCAGCGGAGATGAAGCCTAAAGAGGCCAACAAGCCGAGTAGTAGAGCTTCAAAAGAGCAGAGGAACAGAGAGGCAGAGAATCAGAGGAGTAGAATTGTATTGGAGCAGATGGCTAGAGAAGCGGAGCAGCAGAGGAGTTGAATTGCATAAAGCAGAGTTTTGAGTGGAAGAATACCGTAGGACTTGAGTTGCATAAGAGCATACTGCTATAGGGGTTGAGCAGCAGAGGAGCTAAATTGTATAAAAACACAAGTATTGATGTGCAGAGTACCAGAGGTGTCTAGTGGCATAGGAGGAGAAGGCTGGTGGGGCAGAGCAGCAGAGGAGTCAAGTTTCATAAGAGCTGGGGGTAGAGAGGTCAAACAGCAGTGGAGTCAATTTGCAGAGTTTCTGAGGGCTAGAGAGGCTGACCAGCAGAGCAGTGGAATTGCAAAAGAGCAGAGAGCTAGAGAGGCAGAACACATAAGGAGTAGAGTTGCATAGGAGAGGAGGGCTAGAGGCACAGATCACAGGAGGAGTCGATTTGTATTGGAGCTGAGGGGTAGAGAGGCCGAACATGAGAGGATTCGATTTGCATAAGAGGAGAGGGCTAGATGGGCAGTGCATCAAAGGAGTCAATTTGTATTGGAGCAGAGGGATAGAGAGGCAGAACATGAGGAGTCGAGTTGTCTAGCAGGAGATGGCTAGACGGGGAGAACACCAGAGGAGTTGAGTTATATTGGAGCAGAGGGCCAGAGAAGCTGAACATGAGAGGGGTTGAGTGGCATAGGAGAAGAGGGCTAAAGGGGGGGGGGCAGAGCACCAGAGGAGTCGAGTTGTATGGAGGAAGGGCTAGAGAGGCTGAATACAAGAGGATTCACGTTGCATAGGAGGAGAGGGTTAGAGAGGCAGAGCACCAGAGGAGTCGAGTTGCCAGAAGACTCGGATAGACGGGCCAAGCAGCAGAGCCATCTAGGTATATATGAGCAGAGTGATAGAAGGGCAGAGAACCAGAGTATTCGCACTGTATTGGAAGAGAGGGATAAAGAGGCAGAACATGAGAGGGGTCGAGTTGCATAGAAGAAGAGGGCTAGAGGGGCAGAGCACCAGAGGAGTTGAGTTGTAATGGAGCAGAGGGCTAGAGAGGCAGAACACGAGAGGAGTTGAGTTGCAAAGGAGGAGAGGGCTAAAGGGGCAGAACACCAGAGGAGTCGATATATATTGGAGCAGAGGGCCAGAGAGGCTGAACATGAGAGGAGTGTTGTTACATAGGAGAGAGCTAGAGGGGCAGAGCACCAGAGGAGTCGAGTTGTATTGGAGAAGAAGGCTAGAAAGGCTGACCACTGGAGGAGTCGAGTTGCATATTAGGAGAGGGCTAGAGGGGCAGGCACCAGAAAGGTCGAAATGTATTGGAGCAGAGGGTTAGAGAGGCCGAACACAAGAGGATTCAGGTTGCATAGGAGGAGAGGGTAAGAGGGGCATAGCAACAGAGGAGTTGAGTTGCCTGGAGAATCAGGATATATGGGCCAAACAGCTGAACATTCTAGGTATATATGAGCAGAGGGATAGAGGGGCAGAAGACAAGAACATGCACATTGTATTGGAGCAGATGGATAAAGAGATAGCACAAGAGAGGAGTCGAGTTGCAAAGGAGAAGAAAGCTAGAGGAGCAGAGCACCTGAGAGGTCGAGTTGTATTGGAGCAGAGAGCTAGAGAAGCCGAACACAAGATGAGTCGAGCTGCATCGGATTAGAGGGCTAGATGGGCAGAGCACCAAAGGAGTCAAGTTTTACTGTAGCAGAGGGCTCGAGAGGCCGAACACAAGAAGAGTCGAGTTGCATAGCAGGAGAGGGCTAGAGGGGTAAGCACAAGAGGAATCAAGATTTATTTGAACATAGGGCTAAAGATGCGCACAACACGAGAGGAGTTGAGTTGCGTAGAAGAGGGCTAGAGGGGCACAGAACCAGAGTATTCGAGTTGTATTAGAGTTGAGTGCTAGAGAAGGTAGAACACGAGAGGAGTCGAGTTGCACAGGAGAAGAGGACTAGAGGGGCAGTTCACCAGAGGAGTCGAGTTGTATTGGAGCAGAGGGCTAGAGAGTCTGAACAGGAGAGGAATCGAGTTGCATAGGTGGAGATGGCTAGAGGGGCACAGACCCAGATCATTTGAGTTCTATTGGAGTTAAGTACTAGAGAAGGCTGAACATGAGGAGTTGCATAGAAGAGGGCTAGAAGGGCAGAGCACCAGTGGAGTCGAGTTGTACTAGAGAGGCTACAGAGGCAGAACACAAGAGAAATCAAGTTGTATAGGAGGAGAGGGCTAGAGGAGCAGAACAACAAACGAGTCGAGTTGTATTGGATCAGAGGGCTAGAGAAGCACAACACAAGAGGAGTCGAGTTGCATAGGAGGAGAGGGCAAGAGGGGTATAATGCCGGAGGAGTGGAGTTGTATTAGACCAGAGGGAAATAGAGGTCTAGTATGAGAGCAGTCGAAATGCATAGGAGAAGAGGGCTAGACAGGTACAGCAGCAGAGTAGTTGAGTTGTATTGGAGCAGAAGCATAGAGACTCAGAACACAAGAGGAGTCGAGTTGCATAAGAGATGGCTAGAGGGGCAGAGCGCCAGAGGAGTCGAGTTGTATTGGCGCAGAGGGCTAGAGAGGCACAATATGAGCGGAATCGTGTTACATAAGGGCAGAAGGCTAAAGGGGCAGAGAAACAGGAGTCGAGTTCCCTGGAGAAGCAGTATAGATGGGCCAAGCAGCAGAGCAGTTGAGTTATATATGAGCAGAGATGTAGAGGGGCAAAGAGCCAGATGATTCGCATTGTATTGGAACAGAGCGATAGAGGCTGAACACGAGAGGAGTTGAGTTGCATAGGAGAAGAGGGCTAGAGGAGCAGAGCACCAGAAGAGTAGATTTGTATTGGAGTAGAGGGCTAGAGAGGCCGAACAGGAGAGGAGTCGAGCTGTATAGGAGGAGAGGGCTAAAGGGACATTGACCAGAGTAGTAGATTTGTACTGGAGCCGAGGGCTAGAGAGTCAGAACAAGAGATGATTCGAGCTTCATACGAGGAGAGGGCTAGAGGGACAGAGTACCAGAGGAGTCAAATTGTATTGGAGCAGAGGATTAGAGAGGCAGAACACGTGAGGTGTTGCGTAGCATAGGAGAAGAAGGCCTGAGTCAAACAGCCCCCAGAGGATTCGAGTTGTATTGGAGTAGATGGCTAGAGATGCATAGCACTTGAGGAGTCATGTCGCATGGAGCAGAGGGCTATAGAGGCATGGCACCAGAGAAGACGAGTTGCATAGGAGAGGGCTAGAGAAGCAGAATATGAGAGCAGTCAAGTTGCATAGGAGGAGAGGGCTAGAGGAGCAGAGCATCAGAGAAGTCGAGTTGTATTAGTGCATAGGGCTAGAGAGGCATAATATGAGAGGTTCGAGTTGCATAGCAGGAGATGTCTAGAGAGACAGAGCACCAGAGAACTCTTTTGTATTGGAGCAGAAGGCTAGAGAGGCAGGACATGAGAGAAGTTGAGTTGCATAGGAGAAGATGGCTAGACAGGCAGAGCACCAAAGATGTCGAGTTGTATTATAGCAGAGGTTTAGAGAGTCCAAACACGGGAGGAGTCAAGCTGCATAGAAGCAGATGGCTATAGAGGCATTTAACGTGTATCTCAAGTTGCTGGCTGTGGTGGTTCACAGCTATAATCCCAGAAGAAGGCTTCCGAGTTTGAGGCAGCCTTTGCTACAAGAGCGAATCTTAGACTGTCTATAAATTCATATTCATTTCAAACGTTACATCTTTCCTTCTTAGCTTTTCTACCACCCAAAAGAACCACTACAGCACAGGTGGATTGTGGCTATAACCCTCAAATGTTCTCCCCATGCTGATCCATGTGCTCCCTTTTCAGCCCCAGGCTATGCAAACAGCATCGAAGAAACCAGAAACTGAATACTGCACCTCCCCAAGCTTACTGTGGGGCTAAATCTGCAGCCTCTGATGGTGAGGATTCCACTGATGGAACATCTATCTGAAGTAGAGAAGCTGAGAGTCCAGGCCCAGAAAGCTGGAGAAGAGAGTGCTGGCAGGGATCACTCTCCAACTCTGGCAGAGTGGTCCAGCAACTGTTGTTTCTCATCACCTACCATTTACCATTCATTTCTCTTCTCTCCTTATGCAGCACATTTCCCTCTATTTCAGCCAGGCAATTAGGTCTTTCCACACATTTCCATATATTGGCACTTTGAGCCTAGCATTCCACCTCCCAGAACAGCCTCCTTTCTCCATCATGTTAATACATTTATCTGTATGTGTTCAGCAAACATGGCTTATATTATTTCTATTAATATTCTTGAGACACTGAGTTATGTCCTGTAGAGAGCCAAAGTTGGGTAACACAGAGTAGTTACATCCAGACATCTGGAAGGTTAGACAGGGCATTCTAGAAAGAATCTATGGGACAAGACACATAGAAGGTGGTCAGTGTGCTGAGAGAGACACAGACAGAGTGCTGGAGAAAGATGTAAAACAGATAATGGATGATGGATAACAGGACTGAGGCAAACTAGAAAGCATCCTTGGGACTAGGACCTACAGGTTGGCTAACATTCAATGGAACATGAGAGGGAATGTGAGTTGGCTCAGTGGGTAAAGTGACTGTATCAGAAGCATGAAGACCTGGATTTGGGTCCCAAGCATCAGGTGAGGAATGTGATCTGTATACAGCTGGGATGTTGGAGGGAGAATAGAGAGAGGCAGAGATTAGGGCTGTGGGGACTGATTGTCCAGCCAGTCAGATGAAATAACAAGGTTCAGGTTCAGAAAGACACTCTTAAAAACTAAGTGGAGATATAAAGCACTAAATGAAGACCCCAGACTCAAATAGTATGTAAAAACAAAGGTCATTTATTCTGCACAGACAGCCTACACACAGGGGTAAATCATCCATACAAAATGGTGGCTATGACCAGGAGGAGCTCCCAGGTTCTTTTAAATGCTTACAGGGCAATCTGTGGCTATGTGACTCTAACTGGGATTGTCTGATACCTATAGAGGCCTGATGGTGCTTGCAGAGGCTGCATGTCTCTCACATTTTAGCAATGTCAGGTCCTTTCAGAGAAAGATAAAAGGGTATTTGATGTTCATACATGACCTCCACAAGCACATGCACACAGGTCAGGACACTAATTTACTTGTGTACACATATGCATAAAACACACACACACACACACGCTATGTCCTGCTGCAGTTGTGGCTGGCAAGCTCTTCCCTCTACCCCTTTGCCCCTTTTCCCACCTCCCTGATAGATCTTCTTCCCTTGCACCAAACCCCAAAACTCACACTTCCTTTCCCGTTCCCTTCCTGACTGCTTCTAATAAACCTGAGTTTATATATTATAGCTCCACCAAGCCATTAGATCATTCCATATTTAATCAATCAACACATACACATAGACACGCAGGATTGGGGGAGACACATGGGAAATGTTTGCTCCCCCCTTTCCCTTTCTTTTTTTAAATTTTATTTTATTAATTTATTCATATTACATCTCAATATTTATCCCCTCTATCACTGAGCTGAGTAACAGGCTCATGAAAACCCCCCTCACACTGGCCAAGCAAAGAAAAAGTGAAGCACCCAGTGTGTTCAAGGTCCTGGGCTTGTTCCCTAGCACTCAGGAAATAAAGTGCAGATGCCTGTATCTTACTTCCAGCTTCTATCCCAGAAGTTGTCAGGAATATCACTGTTCTGCTTTGTGTAATTCCCATTCTCACTGTATTTGTGAATCATTACAGATGATGAGAATTTTCTAAGGACCAGCCTCTGTGTTCATCTTTTTTACTTTTGTTTTTAATTTTGATTTATTTGAGACAAAGTCACCCTGCATAATCCTGGCAGTCTTGGTTTTTATTATGTAGCCCAAGGTAGCCTTGAACCCCAGTATCTCATGTTGATCTCCAGCTGAGATCACAGACAGGTGCTATCACACCCAGCACCCTGCCTTTATCTTCCTGAAAATAGCTTCTAGCAATTGGCATTCAATGAAAAACTGTGCAGGGGGGAGGTAGGTTAAGTAAGAGAAGAAATGTCCAGATTATGCAAAGCAGACAAAGCCAAATGTATGGAGTGCACCTTGAAAATTTTCATTCTGATTCACTGTGAAGGTCTATTTTTATCTTAAATAAGTAATTAAGTTATACTCTCTGAAGAGCAAACTTTTGGGGGATGGCAGGAACTCAAAGTTTGCTTTCTGAAAAGGATATTGCTTTCTAAAGCTTGGTCACCTAAGTCATTCCATATTCTCTTCCTTATGTGACAAACATGAACTATTATTTTGGTTTTAAAACAAACTTGAGAAGGGCAGATTTGAATGAAAGGTGTTCTCACTGATTGTCTTAAAACCCAGTTAATTCGCCCCTGAATGTCTGCAGAGGACTGGCTCCAATGATCTTTGACAATTGACAACCCATGTCCCTCCTTTCTTATGTCTGTTGGGTGGTTGGTTTGAAACAGGGTCTTACTATATAGACGAATCTGAGCCTTAAACTTACAACCCTTCTGCCTCTGCCTCCTGGATACTAGAATTATATGAGTGCACTGTTAAACCCATCTTCCCTTGTTCTTCTGTTCTTTCTTTGTTCCTTTCTTTCTCTGTCTCTCTGGGGGTATAAATATCATTTAGATAGACTGTCTATATCTTTGTTACGGAGCTTTCTTCTTCTTCTTCTTCTTCTTCTTCTTCTTCTCCTCCTCCTCCTCCTCCTCCTCCTCCTCCTCCTCCTTCTCCTCCTTCTCCTTCTCCTTCTCCTTGAGACAGGGTTTCTCTGTGTCATCTTGGCTGTCCTGGAGTCACTTTGTAAACCAAGCTGTCCTTGAACTCATAGAGACCCGCCTTAATAATGCTGGGATGAAGGTCATGTGTCACTACTGCCTGGCCTTGCTATATAGCTTTATTGGTTACTTTTCTATTGCTGCAATAACACCATGATAAAAAGCAACTTAAAGAAAAGTTTATTTTGGCTTACAGTTCCTAAGTGGGAGTCCATATGTTGAGGAAGGCATAGCAGTAAATGCCAGAGCAGGAAATTGAGGGTTCAATTCCTCTATCCACATGCCTGAAGCAGAGAGACTGAACTTTGGAAATCCCACTCTAGTAATTTACCTCCTACAGGAAGGCTCCTAAAAGTTCTAGAGCCTCCCCCAAACAGCTGGGGACCAAGTGTACAACTATTTGGCCTATGGGGGACACAAATACTAGAACATTCCTCATTGAAACCACCACAGTAGTCAAGGTCTATGAAGCAACAGAATGATGCTGCTGCCTCTGACCTGATCTGAGTACTGGTGTGACAAGTTTATAGTACTTTGAGTAACAGATTTATGTGTTTTCTGGGGTTTGAACCCAGGAGTTTGTGCATACTAGCTAGGCAAACAGTCTAGCAACTAAGCTGCATCCCAACCTGTCCCCAGTTTTAAATTCTCTCTAGGTTACTCATAATACCTAATGCATGATCCCCGTACATCACTTCATTCCTACAAATTCAGTACTGTTGAGGGCAAACCTTAGTTTGGATTTCTAGAAAACTTTTTCTGAATACTTTTGATCTATGGCTGGTTGACCCTATAGGGACTGTGGATATGCAGAGCTGTATGCACTTTACATGGATAGTCCCAGTTTGAAATAGCTTTTCTAGCCCACGCAGAGCTACCTCCAGTTTTTAGGACTGGTGTGAGAGCCTTTGTTTATGTTCAATGGGAAAGAATGGGCCTGTGACAACAGAAGTGGTGCCTTCAACTGTCATGCTGGAGATATAGGCTTCTCCATTACTATCTCTGGCCACAGCTTTCTCCCATGGGTCTCACAGAGTACACAGGAGGAAAGCTTCTCCTAACTTCAAAGTGTTCATGGTTGTTTTCCTGTGAGGCCTTGGCTGTATCACACCTGGGCACTTCAGACCAATGACCTATACACAGCACACTTATAGAGTTTGGCTTTGCATTTAATGTGTGTCTTTTGCAGTGACACAGATGTGGGAAGATTTATTTTGATGTCCCTGTACCCTTTCATTTGGTCTTCCCATTCATTTGTCCTGTGGAGATGAAACAGGTCGTCAACAACAAAGCCACAATCTGGTAAACAGTAGAGTCTCTGGGCCCTGACCTCTGGAGTACCTTTCCCCTGCAGGGCAGGCCTCCCAAGGCAAGGCTTAAGTATTCCCACTTGAAACTCCACATATGGGTGATGGTTCAAGGTCATTTGCAGATCAAAAACTCCAACATGAAAACCATATAAGCACTATGTGAGTACAGAATAAACACACAGAAAATGTGATCATTAGAAATCCAGTCAGTCAGTTTTCTGATTCTGAGGGGTCTACCTTTGAAGACACCAACCTAGAATCAAAATTTTCCCTTTCTTCTTTTACCCCCTAAGACATGATCTCATTTACTTCAGGCCACCCTGACCCCAATCTCAATATGTAATTGGGTATGGCCTCAAATTTCTGATAACAACAACAGCAGCAGTAGATTCCACCTTAAATGCTCTTGCTCCTACCTCTGGTTTTTAAAGATATGCAACACTCAGGAGTGATAGCGCAGGCCTTTAACCCTAGCACTTGAGTGGCAGAGATAGGTGGATCGCTGTGAGATCTAGGACAGCCTGACCTACAAAGCCAAGGCTGCAAAGAGAAACCATGTCTCAAAATACAAACAAAAAACAACCAAAAAAGATATGCAAGTATGTGTGCCATATCTGGTTTATGTGGTGCTGGGGATCTAACCCATGGCTAATTTCTAAATGTTTGGCAACAAACACTCTACCAACTGTATCTCACCTCATCTTTTGTTTATTTTGGTGATGTGGTTGAGGCAGGGCCTGTAGCCAAGGCTGACCTTGAACCCTTGAAGTCATAGCAATCTTCCCATTTTTTCTTTTCTTTTTTTGTTTTGTTTGTTTGTTTGTTTGTTCACAGACAAGTTTCTCAGTGTAGCCATGGCTATCCTGGACTCTTTTTGTAGACCAGGCTAGCCTCAAACTCACAGAGATTTGCCTGCCTCTGCCTTCTGAGTCATAGATTAACAGTGTGTGCCACCATGCCTGGCTTTAGTCTCTTTTTTTCAATCCAAAACCAGGCCCCAACATTTGCCAGGCAGTTCTACTATTGAAGCAGATCAACATTTTTCAAAAAACAAAAAGTAGGGGCTGGAGAGATGGGTTAGTGGTTAAGACCACTTGTTCTTGAAGAAGGCCTAGGTTAGATTTCTAGCATCCACATGTTGGCTCAGAACCATCCCCAACTCTAGTTCTAGGGATGTCATACCCTCTTGTGACCTCTAAGGTAACCATGTGTGCATGTGATGGACATACATACATACAAGCAAAGCATGCATATAAACAATAAATAAAAAGAAATACATGTAAATATTAAAAAATTAAAAACAAAAGCAAACATCTATGACTGTACTGAACATCCACAGACTACCTGTCAGTTTTCAAAACAATATTACATAATAAATATTTACATAGAATTTACATTATGTGTTAGTAAGTACCCAGAGGGGATTTAAAGTATACCAGAGAATGTTTGTAGGTTAAATCAAATATCAAGGAATTCTCTGCAAAGAGAATCAGTACCTCTGGGTTTGGGTATCCAAGGATACCTTGGCAATATATTTCCCTAGGATGCATAAAATCATTTGTAAGGGAATGGGCAGAGCTCAAGAGAGGACATGATTATGATGCAAGAGGCTCTGGGTTAGGTTCCCAGCACTAAAAACATATCATTTGTATTTAATCACTTGTAACAGTTCTGTACCAGCTCTGGGCCCACATTTGTGGAATGGCCCCACTTGCATCCTCAACACAGAATGAACATTCAAGTATTGAAGGGGTATGTGTGCATATGTAAAGAAAACAGATCCAACATAGGGAAGCTACTTTTTCTGTCCATTGATTCCCATCTGCTTAGATATGAGGCTCTTCCTTATGGTGACTGGTGTAGCTGCAGCTAACATTTGCTGTCACTTAAGTTATAGAGTTTAGGCAGAAGACACTGTCAACAGAACAAAGCGACAACCTATAGACCGCGAAAAGATCTTCACCAACCCTACATCTGACAAAGGTCTAATATCCAAAATATATAAAGAACTCAAGAAATTAAACACCATCAAAAAATAATACAATTGAGAAATGGGGCTCAGAACTAAACAGAGAATTCTCAACAGAGGAATATCAAATGACTAAGAAACACATAAATGTTCAACATCTTTAGTCATCAGGGAAATGCAAATCAAAACAACTCTGAGATTCCCTCTTACTCCCATCAGAATGGCCAAGATCAAAAATTCAAGTGACACCACATGCTGGTAAGGATGTGGAGAAAGAGGAACACTCCTTCATTGCTGGTGGGAATGCAGTCTAGTGCAGCCACTTTGGAAATCTGTCTGGCACTATCTCGGAAAAGTAGGAATAGGACTTCCTCAAGACCCAGCAATTCCACTTCTTGGAATATACCCAGAAGATGTTCCAGCATACAACAGGGACATATGCTCAACCATGTACATAGCTGCCTTATTCATAATAGCCAGAACACGGAAACAGCCTAAATGTTCCTCAGTAAAAGAATGGATAAAGAAACTGTGGTACATTTACACTATGGAACACTACTCAACTATTAAAAACAAGGAATTTCCAAAATTTGTGGACAAATGGATTGAACTAGAAATGATCATAATGAGTGAGCTAACCCAGAAGCAGAGAGACTCAAATAATATATACTCACTTATATCTGGACACTAAGCCAAGGGGCATGTCTCATGAAAGTCTTCACTTACCAGGAAAATGGGATAGTGGTGAGGACATCATCCTAAGGTGAAAGAAATATAGGAGATAGGGAAATAGATGGATCCAGAGGTCCTAGAAACCTATAAGAAGAACACTATGATGGGCAAATCTGGGCCCAGGGGTTCTGCTCAATCTATGACACCAACCAAGGACAATATGTGCAGTCAACATAAAATCCCTACTCAGACCTAGCCAAGGGACAGAATATTCTCCACAGTTAAGTGGAGACTGGGGACTGACTTCCACATGAACTCTGGTGCCCCTTATTTGGCCATATCCCCTTGATGGGGAGGCCCGATGGCACTCAGAGGAAGGATAGCTGACTACCAAGAAGAAACTTGGTACCCTAGCATCATATTCAAGGGGAGGAGGTTCCTATCAGTCATAGTCATAGGGAAGGGGAATGAGGTGAAAGTGGGAGAGAGGGAGGAATGGGAGGATGCACAGGATGGGATAGCAATTGAGATGTAATATGAATGATTTCTTTTTTCAATAAAAAATATTTTTAAAAACGTTATAGAGTTGGTGACCCTTGGGAAAACACCATAGGTTCTACTCAATTATAATTAAAAGATCTATTGATTATCTGCTAGCAGCTAATCTCGGGCATTTCCTGTAGGAGGAGTATGGGAAAGGGCATTTAAAGTGGAAAACTCCAAAAAGGCCTTCAATATCTACACAAACAAGCAAAAATTGGTCTGTTTTGCCAAGTTAAATGGTTAAGGCAACTCAAAGCAATATTCGTATATCTACATAAGCAAATTACAAAAGCTAAGAAGAGCAATTAGTCATATCGTAACAAGCAGATGGTCATGGCTGTCCATTTCTGGGTGGAGGTTATTGAGTCAGAGTTACATGGAATTTACTTTCCAGAGACTAGAGTCAGAGACAAACAGCTAGTGGGTACTAAGATAGATGATTGGCATAAAATGCAGTTTCTTTAGCCACTACACCTGCGTCTCTATGTTTGGGACTGTGTGTGTATGTGTGTGTGTGTGTGTGTGTGTGTGTGTGTACATATATATATTATATATATATTATATATATATATATAATTTATCAGGTTCAACAAATACTTGCGGAGGTGGCTCAGTGAATTAAGTTCTTGCTGTACAAGCATGAAAATCCAAGTTCCACGCCCCGAACTCACATTGAAAAAAAAGGCAAGACAGGCCAGGCCACACATACCCACAACCCCAGATGATCCCAGAGCCTTGCTAGCTAGCCAGACTAGCTCACCAGGGAGCTCCTAGTAGTGTGAGAGATTGTTACCAAAAACATGGAGCAGGCGATAGAGGAAGACATCTGACTTTGACCTCCAGTGTACATGGATGGCACACAAGAGCATCAAACCTGTCGAATTCCTCATCTGGGAAATAACGAAAACATCTTGTTTTGAACCACTGAAAGTGCTGTTGGATAGAGATGGATTTGGTTTGTTCATGGTCTCCTGAAAATTGAACCTCAGGCTTGACCAACGCTGGGCAAGTGCTCTACCACCAACCTATATTCCCAGACCAGTAATTTTTGTTGTTGTTTTGTTTTGTTTTGTTAGACAGAGTCTCATAGGTCCATGTTCTCTCAAAACTTGATCTGGAGCCAAGGATGACCCTGAACTTCTGATCCTCCTGTCTTCGGCTCACAAGTGCTGGGATGTGCCACAATGGCCCCAAATGCCTCCCTCATTGCCTGTCCCTAGTAACTATTTTCTGTTACCCTCCTTTTCTTTCTTTCTCAAAAGAGTCTCATGCTGTAGCCAGGTTGATCTAGAACTCTCTTTATCCTTGCCTCTCCCTAAGAGGTGCTAAGATTACAGGCACTTATGCCATCACACCAGACTAGCTTAACTAGTTCTATCATGATCAATCATCTGTTTTTCACTGTAAATAAAACAGAAGACAAATTAAACAAGCAGAAACAACTTTTTGTCCAGTCATCTTATATTAAATAGCAGTGTGGCTGCATAAGAAAGAGCCTAGGAAAATTAGGTTCTAAATAGTAGAATATCTTTATAGGTTCAGTTTTGTTGAAATGTAGCAACAACAAAAATAGTGGAGTTGCTAAAAAGAACTTAGGAAACTTTAAGTTTAGGTGTTTACAATTCATAGTATATCCTTGGACAATTGGTCAAATTTTACTTTATCATTTACTTATTATAAATAATGGGAAATGTTCATTGGAGTATTTGATCCTATAAATAACATAATGTTACTTTTTTAAAATTTGAGACCAACATCAAATACTTTTTCCACTTATAATTTCCTTTGAAACAATACATTACATTCCTTTTCTGCTTTTTGAGACTGAGTCTGTGTTATGGAATTCTAGCTAGCTGGAACTCCAATGTAGACAAGTGTGGCCTTAGACATGCACCTACTTCTGTGTCCCAAGTACTGGGATAAAAGGTGTGCACTGTCACATATGGCCCATATTTTTCAAACAACTTTTTAATTTATTATAGTGTATGTGGAGAGGGTGTGAGACATCTGTGTATGTGGGCATGTGCCATAGTGCACACGCAGATTCTTCATGAAAATTGAAAATTCTGTTTTTTCACCCTGGGCTGAGTTCAATCCTTAGGATCTGCACAATGGAGGAGAGAATCAGTTCCTGCAATTTGTCCTCTGACCTTCACATGTATGTTGTGGCACATGTGTACATGTACACACAGACACACACACACATACACACATACATACATACAGAGAGAAAGAAAGACAGACAGACAGACAGACAGATACAAAGAGTCACATACACAAATTTTAAAAGTAAATTAAAAAATAAAAGAAAAAATTGTTCGTATACAAACATAGAGGTCAGAAGACAACTTGCTGGAGGCAGCACCCTCCTTCCACCTTTGGGCATGGACCTGGAAACTTCACTCATGTTATCAAGCTTGGTTGCAAGTGCCTTTACCCACTGAGCTATTTTAAAAATATTTTATTTAATTATTTATTTTAGATTTTACAGACAGGGTTTCTCTGTGTAGTCTTGGCTGTTCTGGACTCACTTTGTAGACCAGGCTGGCTCAAACTCACAGTGATCCACCTGCCTCTGCCTCCCTGAGTGCTGGGATTAAAGGCATGCAGTACCATGTCTGGCATGATGTTACTTATTTTTCTTTTATGTGCATAAACGTGTTTTGTTTGCATGAATGTATGTGTACTGTGTGCATGATTAGAAGCGTCAGGTTCCCCAGAACTGGAGTTACAAACAGGAGCTGAAGTGGGGATTCTGCAAACTGAATCTGAGTCCTCTAAAAGAGCAGCAAGTTCTGTTAACTGATGAGCCATCTCTCCAGCCACCTATTTTGTTTTTTCTTTTTTAAGGCAGATCTGGGAATGTATTTTCATCTCAAGTAGAGGAGGAAAAGATCCCTTAAGAGTAGATGGAACCTAAAAGTTCTCCACCCTCCCACTCTCAGCAATGACCTCATCTCCTCTCATCTGGCAGAAATCCACTACTCCACTCTATCATGTCTCTCCCTCCCTATCACCTAGCCTGGAGCTTCCTGTTATTTTCATACAGAGAAGCTTCTTGTTTGCTTTCAAGACTCCATTTCTAGCTGTATCTCTATCCCACTTCTCTGGGCTCTCACAACTATGCTCACTTGTGTGTTTCTCTCTCTGTGGCATGTTTCTTTCCTAGGCTCAGCAGCTCTTAAACACTGTCAGCATGCCTACTGCTATATGATGGCATTGACCCTGCTTACAAAAAGAACATTTGTCACAGGCAGAGTGCTAAATCCACTGGGGCTCTACACTCCTTCCTGGGCTTCCTAAGAGCCTTGGAGTCCCTAGAAGCTCTCCACCCTCTCATGTGGTCCCCATGTTGCTCTCATTCTAATGCAAACTCTCACCACTTAACTCTAAGAGGCTTCTGTTATTCTTGATTTATTTTATTTTTAAATTTGTACTTTATGTATAAGTGTTTTGTTTGCATATATGTCTATGCACCATGTGCATACAGTGCCCAGCAAGGTGGGAAAAGGGCATTGATTGTGAGCTGCCATGTAGTTGCTGGGAATAGAAACTGGGTCCTCTAGAGTAGCCAATACTTTTAACCACTGTTCCATCTTTCCAGAACCTTCTTTTCTTTTCTTTTTCTTTGCATTGTTTTCTCTTTCTTTCTTTCACCTTCCTTCCTTCCTTCTTCCTCCTCCTTCTTGAAAGCATTTACCTTGTTACTATGGCCATCTTACTTCTTCAGTCTGCTTTCAGCATGCATCTCTGTTCCCTGCTCATTACTCTTCCTCTCTGCCTCCTCTTTAGCTGCCATACTTCAACTTACTGAATATTCCAGAGCGGAATTATAGCTCTGTGGTAGAGTTCTTGCCTAGTATGTGTACACAGGCCCTGTGTTCTATCAGCAGTAGGAGTCAAACAACACATGCCTTTGATCACAGCACTCAGGAGGCAGAGGCAGAGGCACAGGCAAGGAGAGCTCTGTGAGTTCAAGGGCAGCCTGGCCTACAGAGTGAGCTCCAGGACAGTCAAAGGTGCACAGAGAAACCCATTATGGTTAAGGTTAGCATTATTGTAGGGTTAGGGTTAGGGTTAGGGTTAGGGTTAGGGTTAGGGTTAGGG
>OU015742.1:84924379-84952829 GCA_907169655.1 Acomys percivali
CCTAACCCCTACCCTATCCCCTACCCTAACCGCAACCCTAACCCCAAACCTAACCCCAAACCTAACCCTAACCCTAACCTAACCCTTACTCAAACCCTAAACCTAAACCTAACTCTAACCCTAACCCCCTAACCCTAACCCTTAACCCTAACCCTTAACCCTAACCCTTAACCCTTAACCCTAACCCCTAACCCTAACCCTAACCCTAACACTTAACCCCAAACCCCTAACCCCAAACCCCTAACCCCCTAACCCTAACCCCCTAACCCTATCCCTAACCCTAACACCTAACCCTAACCCCTACCCTTACCCCAACCCCTAACCCTAACACCCTAACCCTGACCCTAGCCCTAGTCCTGATCCTGACCCTTCCCCTAACCTGAGCCCTAACAATAACCCTGAGCCCTGAACCTGAGCCCTATCGCTACCCCTACCCTTAACCCCAACCCTAAACCCTAACCATAACCGCCCCAACCCCTCCTACCCTAACCCTAACCCTTGAATCCTCTATCCCGTAACCCTAACCCTTCAACCACTAACTATTAACCCCCTACACCCTAACTTCTAACCCTAACCCTCTAACTCTAACCCCTGATCCCTGAGTTTCCCTTTGGCTTCTGACACCACCTTCAATGCAACTTACCTTTTTTACATGGTAAATCTCACAGCATCACCTTAATTGAGGAAAGAAAAACGTTTACATATAGAAAGCATGTAATGTGCTTCTGAGAGGATAATAGCAAATACTTTGTACAGCAATCAACAGTTGAAAATACAGCAACACAATTGCAATACATTTGATACACTGTGTGTGGGAGAGTCATCCTATCACAGCCACACACAAAGACACACTAGCATCACATAATTAACACGAAAGCAAATTGTTACACAAAGAAATTTGCTCATGACGTTTTCTTGTATACATTTTATATATGTAAGCCAGATAATGGGGCATAATTTTTCTTTGTTTTGTGTTTTATCAAAAAATTGGTCAAAATAGAGACAGGGTTTCTGTGTCAAACAGCACTGGCAGTCCTGGATTCACTTTGCAGCCAAGCTGACCTGGATCTCAGTGATCTGCCTGCCTCTGCCTCTAAGTGCTGGGATCAAAGGCATGCGCCACCACACCTGGCTGATGCTGAGGCATCTAAAGGCTTAAAGAGGTTTTTTATATCATGAAATGGCTTGAAGCCAGAGAAACTAGTTATTCTCATTTGGGGATATCATTTGGAAAGATTTAGGAAATGCTGCTCTGATGTTGGAAACATGTCACTGGGGGTGGGATTTGAAAATTTACATCCGGGGCTGGAGAGATGGCTCAGAGTTAAGAGCACTTACTGGCTGCTCTTCCAAAGGTCCTGAGTTCAATTCCTAGCAACCACATGGAGGCTCACAGCCATCTGTAATGAGATCTGGTGCCCTCTTCTGGCATGCAGGTGTACATGCAGACTAAGCATTGTATACATAAAAAAAAAAAATTAAAAATTACTCTGTGCTTCATGCTGCAGGTTGAGAATGTGAGCTCTGAGCTTCCTGCTATAGCTGCCATGTGTGACACTTGCTGCATTGCCACTTTCATGGTGAGCCCATATCCCTCTGCCATCTTAAACCAAATTAAACTTGTATAGCTTGCCTTAGACATTGATGTATCACAGCAAAAGAAAATGTAATTAAATACATCCATAAACTTTTATACCTATAATTGAAGAGAATTGTGAAATCTAAAAGGGATACATAACTATTTGAATTCATATTTTTTAGAAGACTGTGCAAGTCAAAATAAAGAGGGGCATCATAATGTTTGAATACATTTTGACGCTTGTCACAGTTCTTCTCAATGAACAATCTTGTGTAACTGAATGTAAGCCATTTATAGCCATAGATTCCCTCTTGTATGAGTTCAGGTCCTCAAAGACTACTGTGACACGCAGGGGCTTTCACTGGTTGATTACACACTAAAGGTTTTTACTCTTGTGTAAGAAAACAGAAAGTGCAAAACTTTACTACATTTAGGGGTTTCTCTGCAGTATGATTTTTTTCTCATGATGACTAAAACTGCTGCTACATACAAAGTCCTTGGCACACTGCATACATTTTTACTGCAGTATGTGTTCTTTTGTGTATTGCCGGTAACTGTGTTGTGAAAAGGGTTTATTACATTGGTTACATTTTAAGGTTTCTCTTCAATGTGTTCTGTTACACATTCAAATATGTGTATGGCTGGCTTCATATATAGTTTCATTACTGGTATGAAACTACAAGGATTGGCAGTTCTACAGCATAGCTCAGTGGCTAAGAGCACTGACTGCTCTTCCAGAGGACCCTGGTTCAATTCCCTCAACCCACATGGCAGCTCACAACTGTCTGAAACTCCAGGATCTGACACCCTCACACAGACATATATGCAGACAAAACAGCAATGCACATTGAAATAAAAATAAACAAGTTATTAACAACATTCCTTTTTTACATAATTGATCCTTTCTTTGTAATCACAAATTGCAGTCTGTCGGTAAAAAGCAAATGGCTGAAAATTTACCTCGCTTGTTTACACTTTGTTGATCTGTAACATGTTGCTTAGTTGTGAATGTATGTGGGTTCTTGGAAAAAATTTGTTTTCTTCGCCTGTAATGTGGAAAAAGTTTTTCATGTAAAAATATTGGGGTACATACTGTTTTTCAATGATCATTCACTAAAAGAAAAATAGAATGTAATCAAATTGTAATTTTTATACTGCTTGGAAGGTGTTTGTTGGGACATGTAAACTATGAGAAAAAATAAAGTTGTTGGAGCTTGCCTTGCTTTATGAACCGAGTGTGTGTGTGTGTGTGTGTGTGTGTGTGTGTGTGTGTGTGCATGCTGGAGAACTGGCTCCAGTAAATCAAGCCAGATTCCATTAGAGAAAAGTCTGGTGAGTGATCAGTCACCAACTCTATGTCCTGCCTCAATTTACCCTGTAGTGTTCAAGCTAGCCTTCAGCATAAATGTGTAGAGGCTTCTCCTTATATTCATAAGGTTTCTCTCCAGGATGAATTCTTTCATAATGATGAAGACTACAGAAATGTGCAAAGGCTTCACCGTATTAAATGCACTCACAGGGTTTCTCTCCAGTATGAACTTTTTCATGCCTTTGAAGATGACTGGGACATGTGAAGGCTTTACTATATTCGTTAAATTCACAGGGTTTCTCTCTAGTATGTGTTCTTTTATGATATTGGAAACTACTGTGATGTGCAAAGGTTTCACCATATTAAATACCTTTAGAGTATCTCTACACAGTGAATTATTTCATACCTTTGAGGATGGCTTTGATGTACGAAGGCTTTACCACATTGAATATATTCAAAGTGTTCCTTCTTTCATGCCTGCAAAGATAATTAGAGCATGTGAAAGCTTTCCCACATTCATTGCACTGAATTAATTTTTCTCTGTGAATTAATTTTACAATTGGGTCTAATGGTAAAGAGGAACCAGATGTTAAGGTTTTATCACTTTGTTTATATTCATGGTGTTCCCCTTCTTTATGTGTTGAGTTTCTGAAGATACCTATGGTAGTGAGAGCATTTATTACATGGCTCACATAGCATTGTTTTTCTATATGATGTTTTTCATATATTTGAAGAGAACTAGAAGAATTCAAGAGTTTTACCACACTGACTGCATTCACAAATTTTTCTAAAGTGTGAGTCATACCACATTTGAAAAGTGAACAAGGACAAAAAGAAGAATTTTCACATTCTTAGAGATTTTCTGCAGTGTGATGTTCACTGCAGATGTTCACAATGATGTTGGAAAACCAATTAATTGTAAACTTGTATCACATTCATAAAGTCTAATCAAAGTGGTAACTCCTACATATCTTCTCATCGTTCTGGAGAGAGGTTATGTTGCTTCCTTCAATATCCCTATGCTCACATGGCTTGTATCCATTGTGACATAGGATGTACCCATTAAGAATAAAAAATGGTCATAGGGGAGGGGAATAAGGGGAAAATGGGAGGGAAGAATGGGAGGATACAAGGGATGGGATAACCATTGAGATGTAACAAGAATAAATTAATAAAATTTTTAAAAAAAGAATAAAAAAATGACAGGTTTCCACATTGTATTCAGTTTGATTCTTGATCCAAACAAACATGGTATGAGATTAGGGTTTCTTCACAACATTCATGATTATCATAAACTGCCCTCTCACTGATCTTAGCAACATTACTACAAGTCTATATGTAACACTAGCAATGCTATGGACTTTTTGCTTATAGAAGTTTTTGGACATATGCCTATCACATATTCAATGTGTATTCCCTTTGCAATATCTAAGTGGTATAGTTTTAATACTGACTGGCAGTTCTACACCACAGCTTTAATCGGGCTACAGTTCTAATAGTGACATCTGTTAAGTCTCTGTTTCCTTGTTTCAGTCCTTAGATGAATGTCTTAAGAACACAAATCAGGGCTGGAGAGATGGCTCAGAGGTTAAGAGCACTGACTGCTCTTCCAGAGGTCCTGAGTTCAATTCCCAACAACCACATGGCAGCTCACAACCATCTATAATGACATCTGGTGCCCTCTTCTGGTGTGCAGGCTTACATGCAAAGAACACTGTATACATAATAATAAATAAATAAATCGAGGGGAAAAAATCAGATTCCTGACATTGAGGTGCATGTTTTTGTAAGAAAGTAATCATTATCAATGAACTTAAAGCAGTGGGGTTTTGGTTTTTTTCAGGTATTTTTGTTCATTTGTTTTTTAATTTTGTTTTTTGTTTTGCTTTGGTTTGGTTTGGGTTTTTGGGGGGGTTGTTTGTTTGTTTTTGAAGATTCTGAGTTTTATAGTAAACCGTATTGTACAGACTTGGGGGTTTAGGGGTCCAGACCGGCTGGGACCCCCCACCTTGCCGGGGTGCTTTCTTCCCTCCCTCAAGTGCCCCCATGGTCAAGCCTTTCTCCAACCCCAGGCCCACCCTCCCATCTGCCTTTGGTCTGCCCAGCCCCGACCCCCAACCCGCGCACCTTCCTTTACCTGAGGTATGTGGATAGATTCCCCTCCCCCACTCCCATGTGGTACAATCCAGTTCCCCCTGGCCTAAATTGAGTGGGACCTGGACCCGACTCCTCCCTCAGGCTCTCAAGACTCCACCCCCACACTGGAAGAAAGAAAGGAGTGGGGAGAGAGAAGGTGCCAAGAGTGTGTACACTAAGTTCCCTCAGCAACTAAGAGGGACTGTTTCCAGTCTTAGCGCTGATTTCCAGAAGGGTCCATTGCCTGCTATTTCCATGGCAACCAGGAGTGGCAGTTCCCTGGGCAAATGGGACACAAGTTTCCATGACACTGAACGAATGGGATGAGTCAAGCTGGAGGAGTCCCATCTTACCCATCTTTAAGCTGACATTCCCCCACCAAGTCAGAGTGGTGGAGCTGTTCAAGACAGTAATGCAAGAGAGCTGGGGGGTGGGACAGTCCAAACTGGGTACCCACTCGCCCAGTTTAGGTCAAGCTGGTCCTCTCACATCACAGTCTCCCAGTCACATCCGAGAGTCCCCTGGTTCAGTACAGATGAATGTTCCAGTATTGTGGAGAGAGCCAGGCAGGGGTCTGGGCTACCCCTCACCACTCCCCTGGGCCACGAGCTGAACAGCAGGTTGACCGAAGGCCCCCATTCCATGCACTAGCTCCCGTTTTCAGTGACATTCAAGGAGTGAAGGTCAGGGAAAGGACTGAGATCTGGGCAGACAGAAGGGAGAGGGGTTACCCCACAGAGAGGGAACGAGCCCCACATCTGCTCTTCTCCTGGTCCCCAGTCCTGGCATTTCCTGGTTTGTAGAGCCCCCTGTCTGACTCCTGGATCCCCAACTGTTCCTCTGGTTTCTCCTTTTTGGATCCCCATCCCACCCAACTGGTCTTTGTTCCCTGAACCCTTGTTGGTCTGCTCTCTGCCCTCCCCACAGCCATCCATCACCTCCCACAGCCCCATGGCTACCAGTATCCTGCCCGCTCACTCTTCTTTACTCAAGAACTGCACCTTCACCACCCCTCCTACCATTCCTTTGGCTCAGCACCTCCCCCGTACCTCTTGACCCCAAGGGGATGGACAACGAAGAAGTAGGCGGAAGGCAGAGATGGGAGGCAAAGATCCCCAAAGATATCAGTGCAGGTGGGAAAGGGGAAGGCTGACTCAAGTCCCTGAGCAGAAATCTCAAGATATTAAACTGAGGAGTGTCAAGTCATGAAGAAAATAACCTGGCCGCCCATTAGGGCCTAAAATGAGGGCAAGAGGTCCAGGAGCTCTTGCTGAGTCCTGGGGAGCGGGACCTAACACAACTAACTGTCCTTGAGAAGTAGTTTCTACTATGGGGGACCAGCAGCTGCCAAACAGAACAATCTTCGGGTGAGAGCTGGCAGCAGGAGCACAGGTCCAGGTGGCGAAGACCTGGGCAGCGATGAACGAGTGGAAGGCAGTGGTCTGAGAGGTGGTGGCATCCAGTGAGAATGAGGTGCATCAGTGTCTCCTGGAGAAGGGACATGTGTGCTGTAATGAGATAGACACTGGAGTCTCCAACATGGGCACCATGACTCAAGTCAAGGGCACTCAGCTGGGGAGCACGGCACAATAGGAGACTCAAGGCAGCATCTGTGAGCTTCAGGCATGCGGCGAGAGGTGATGCCACCCCCTGCAGTCGGCCTCGGCTCTCAGTTTGTCCCAGTTTGGTGTCTGGTGGAGGCAGCGACAACTCACAAAGCTGGGAGTCTTTAACATCCTCAATCCAGTGGAGCTCCAAGAGCAGCAGTGTAGGCAGTGGGGTGGAGCCCAGGGCAGAGACCACCCAGAAAGCACCAACTCCTGCAAGCCTTGCAGTTCAGAAGCCACATGAGCTGCTTTTTGTGGAGACACCTGTCCAGCTGAGGCCCAGAGCACATGGCTGGCGGCAAACCTCCCCATTAAGCATGGGAGGGGTCAGTGGCTTCCTCCAGCTTAGGTCCATCCGAGGCCACAGACACTTGTTGTAGCACCAGTGGCTCCAAGTCCGGCAGACTCGCATGCAGACACATAACTCTTGGGGTCCAAGGTGCTGGAAGACATGGAGCCATGCAGCCCAGGGCAGCAGCCAAAGAGAGAGTGTCAGGTTAAGGACTTCAAGGGGGAGGGGCCTTACCACCTGCTCCAACTGTGGAGCCCGTAGTGGTGGTGGCGCAGGGACCTGGGGCCAATTGAACAGTGGTCCCCCACTGCCAGGGCATTTAGCCCACCCCACCCCTTGGTTTTCCTTCTCACCAGAGCTGCCCCAGGCTGGCCAAAGGCCATTCCAGGCCTCCCCAGGAGCTTTGTCCACACTAAGCCATGTGCCCTAGGAGTCTGAGTCTGTCTGAGTCCTAGGAGGAAGAAGAAGTATCAGGCACCCACTCCAGCAGCTGGCACATATGCTTGAAACGCTCAAGTTTCTCCCTCTGTGGTGATGGGGATGGCACTGCTGGGCCCTCAGCAGAAGCCATAGGTGGCTTGGGTTTCTCCCAGTTCTCAGGAGGGAGCCCAGGGTGGCAGGATGAGAATACCTGGCTGGGATTCAGAACTCTGGGGGGGGGGGAGGCAGAAGGCCAGGGCTGCCTGGGTCTGCTCCTCAGAGGACGCAGGCATCTTCACCCATCTTCTTCAAGTGCCTCTCTTGGCCTCCTTTCACCTTTTTCCTTGGGGTGGGGGGTCTCATTCCCTGCCTCCAACTCCTTCCGTCTGGGGGCCCAGACACATCGTCAGGGGGAGGGCCAGCAGGTAAGGGTCCCTTACTTACGGGCAGAGGTGGAGGTGGTGGCTCCACTGTCAGCCCTATCGTGCCCTGGACCCTCACCTGCATCCTTGTCCATCCTTACTGGGTACCTTGAGGGCACTCCCAGCAGTTGGGGATTTCTGAATTGATAGCACCCTGAGCCTTTCCCATCTTCAGGCAGCCAGGTTGGATAATCTCGTTTCAGACTGTACACTCTATGAGGCTCAAACCAAACTTCTCTTCCTCTCCATCCACTTTCCTCCTTCCCAGCTTCCCAACACAGAAGGCACACAGCTGTGTGTGGGAGCACGGGCGCAGCGCACTGCCGAAGCAGTCCTGCCTGCTTCATGCACCCGCCCCGCCGACGGCCTCAGCTTCTTCATATCTCCTCAGAAACGGCAGTCCCTGCACTCAGTTCGCACACGCACACAGCTCTGTGTGGGAGCACGGGCGCACGGCACTGCCGAAGCAGGCAGCTTCTTCATGTTTCCTCAGAAATGGCAGTCCCTGCACTCAGTTCGCACACAGCCCTGGCAGTGGCAGCGGCAGCAGGTTCGGCGGCGGCGGGCACCAGCCCCGGGGCCCCGGCTGCACGACGACATTGGGGGTGTCAACAACAAGGAAGGCTCACACGTGTCCCGGCAGCCATCTCTCCCTTCTCCACAGCTCCTGGCGGGTTGGCGCTATCGGTGGCACAGGGCGGGAAACGCTCAGAACGCCAGAGTCCACGCCTCCTGAGGGCGCTCGGCCCCTCCCTCCAGCGGAGGACAGGACAACAGCGAGTGGAGGTCCAGAGCACCCCGGGCAAGGCTCTCCCACCAGCTGCTACAAGGGCTCAGTCGCTCAGCCACTCCAGGCCAACGGGGGGCTCCTTGGATGCCCGGTGCTCAACTTCTGCCCATGCCCCACTTAGTCCCGGGTACGAGTCTCAGCTCCCCATCCTCGCCTCTCCCCAAAGCCTCCTGACCCTAAACTGGCCTCTTCCCAGCTCCAACTGTCTAGCCGTCCAGGGAAAGATCGGGGGGCCCCCACCATTTCTGGGGTTCAAACCCCTCCCACCGCTGGTTCACAGGGAGGGGGGTCGCTGCAACCTGCCCCCTACCCTGGGTATGGCCCTGTTCTGTGGCCCCTTGACCTACAGAGACAGGGCGCGCAGAGGGAGGTCGGTTTTTTCATTTTTGAACACTGTTGCTTTTCTTTAAAACTTGCAGGACACATTAAAATTTCTTCTGCAGGACATTTATCAGGTTGAACATAAAAATTACCTTCCATGTCTACTAGACCTTGACAATGTTCTTCAATATTATCATCTTCCAAATTATAGCCTAAAATAAAGTACTAGAAAATATATTATATATTTTTGGAAATTATGAAAAATTGAAATTATTATATTCAGAATCTCTAAGAACCATGCCTGATTTATTCACCTCATTCTTCTTCCTCATTATCAATTGAAATTGCAGAAGAACATCAGTAACAGAGAAACATTTCTCCCCTGACTTTAAAAAGCAAAAGATTCAGTTCTACCTACAGCAGCTAGGTTCGTATAGGTCTCCAGCATCACATCTTTGTAGAGACTCTTCTGGGAAGGATCCAGCAAAGCCCACTCTTCCCGAGTGAAGTTCACATGCACATCATCATAGGTCACTGCATCCTAAAGTATGCTGTACATGTGTACACAGAAAGCAGGATACTGACATCACTGTACATGTCTGTGCCATTGACAACATAGTCATATAACTCTGGTGCTTCCTCCACTCATTTCCAGACACAAATGTTCTACTGTAACCACCAAGTCATTTTAGAAGGAAACTAAATAATGAGGTTCATCTCCATCAAGGGCCAGCCTTGACATAGACGTTAGTATTTGGACAGGACACAGTGTTGACAAATTCCAAAGAACCATCAGATGCTTTATCAATTGAACTATTTGGTTTTTCTGGCTCTTCTGCTGCCAAAGCTACGCCTTAGCTAAGGAGTCTATTGTTTAACAGCAGGTGGCTGTGATGTTTCCTGCTGTAAATAACAGGAGGTTGTAAAAGAAAAGCCTCAGTTTGATTTTAAACTTAGTGGCTGATTTAGGCATCCAACAGTGGCTTGCTGGAAGCTAGAAACCTGAGAAAGGCCAAGGAATAGTTCTGGACTGGATTTCTTGTGGCCAGCTAGACAAGGAGAAGGAAAAAAAGAGAGGGGGAAAAACTTTACACATACATTCATACAAGTAAAATAAACATGGGCTTTGACCAGCAGACTTCCACAAGCTTTCCTGTGGTGCTGGCATTGATTTTAGCAGTCTCTTTTGCAAAGAATGCAGAAAATCCAGGCCTGCATCAGGGGAACCCAGCCCAGGCTGTGGCTCTTCCACTATATCAGCTCATGTAAGCAATGAGACATGCAGACACATTCATACACACAAGGGACTTCCCAATGTTACACGCGCATGCGCGCGCGCACACACACACACAACAACATGTAGACATTTAAACATACATACACATATCTATTCACATGTGAACATATATACACAGACACATAGTTAATAGGTAGGACAGGCTCTAGCAAGCCCCTCTCTCTTTTATTCTTGTCCTAGATTTTTAGCACCCCATACAATCATTACACAGAAGAATTACAGTAGGACTATTGATTTTAAGTTATTTCATTAGAACTATATCTAACAAGACATTTTTGCTTATTAAAGTGTAAATAGTAGTTTTATCTATAAGCTCACTGAGTTCCAAGCAGAAGCTTTATCTTTTTCTTATTTCATATGTACATTATGTGTTCCAAACTAGAGTTTTTGGTGTCAAGGTTGTTATCAAGAAACAGGTGTCTGGGGCAGGAGATACAGCTCAGTGGTTAAGAGTGCCACCTGCTCTTTCAAAGGTCCTGAATTCAATTCCCATGCAACCACATGGTGGTTCACAACCATCTGTAATATGATCTGATGCCCTCTTCTGGCCTGCAGGTAACACTGTATACCTAATAATAAATAAATAAATCTTAAAAAAAAAAAAGGTGTCTGTCCTGTCTTTTATAGAAAACCATTTGTTTGTTGTTTTTATATTCATATGGTCTTTCTTATTGTGGTAAACACCTAGAACTCAACCTGGACTAAACCTAGAATGAATGTATTCATTTGATCATTATTTTGTTTCAATCCTGTTTTTCTTTCTGGTGTAACTCATGCGGTTCACAAAACTCTTAGCAGTTTTTTGCGTATTTGTAGGAGGGCTAGAAGTTACTTGAATCTATTCAGAAATCACTATCAGGAACTATATAATCACCTTCATAAGATTATGCAGGAATTCTGTATAATGCATTATGCCTGACACAAGAGAGAAGCATGGAAAGACAGTATAGCAACAGGAAGCAGTTTTGAGGCAAAATCACTTAGGATTGTCCTAAACCAGGGATACAGGTGTGAAAAATGAATGGGCTGCGTCCAGAGGCTCATAGGCTTGCTTTTGCCAATCCTGCATAGCTGTTGGCATTTGTCATTTCTGTGCCCTTTGAACAGGAAATAGCCTTTCGAGAGAAATGCCAATTAACAGACATAGAAAGAGAAGCACACAGATCACACATCAGAGAAATTGTAGGAACAATTACTAACTACAAAAATGATGGACAAGCTGGGTATACTTGCTCATGCCTTTAATCCCTGCACTCAGGAGGCAGAGGCAGGTGCCAGCCTGTTCTATGCCATGACTTCCAGGACAGCAAGAAATACATATTAAGATCCTGACTCCCTTGAAAAAAATCAATCAAACAAACAAAAAAAGACAGAAAGAACTCAGTGGTTTTTACTGAAGTTCCTACAAAGAATTATACATTCACTCCTGTTCGATATTCATCTTCCATAACCCTGAGGTACCCCAGTTTATAGTGTAACAATAGTAAGACTTTACTAAAAGGAATGCATGTTTAAACATTTATAAATGAACAGAAGGAAATAATAGCAATATAAATTTAATTACTATAAATAGCAATATAAATAAACAAAATAGGACAGGAGAGATGGCTCACCATTTAAACACTCTTGCTGGTATTGAAAATAATTGAGGTAAGCTGGGCATTGGTGATACATGACTTTAATCCCAGCACTTGGGAGCCAGAGGCAGGCAGATCATTATGAGTTCAAGGCCAGCCCAGTCTACAAAGTGAGTCCATGACAGCCAAGGCTACACGAAGAAATACTGTCTTGAAAAACCAAAAATAAAAGAATAAAATAAGAAAAAGAAAAGTGAAGGAAAAAAATAATTGAGGTCAATTGTCATTATTTACATGGGGCTCAGAACTATTCATTATTCCAAATTCAGGAGTTCTGAGAGCAATGAAGAGAAGGCACACATGATATACATGTTCATGCATACAGGAAAAATACTCATATTCATTCAAAAGATTCAGAACAAACACATGTAGGAAGAAAGTCACACATCTGCAATGCAATGACTCAGAAGGCTCAGGTCGTATTAATATCATGAATACATGCCATTCTAAAAAACAGATTACACTCTCTGCCAAATTTCCAAATTCAAGATGTAGATGAAGATCAGCACAACAGCATATGCTTCCTTGTACAAAAACCTACAATCTAAGAACTTCCACTAATTTTACTTTAAAAACAAACAACAACAACAACAAAAACAAAACAGAACAAAAAAAAAACCAGGGAGCTAGAGAGATGGCTCAGATGTTAAGAGCACTGATTGCTCTTCCAGAGGTCCTGAGTTCAATTCCCTGAAACCACATTGTGGCTCACAACCATCTATAATGTGATCTGATGCCCTCTTCTGTCCTGCAGATGTACATGAAGGAAGAGCACTGTATACATAAAAATAAATAATAAATCTTTAAGAAAAATAAAAAAACAGTCAGAAATGTTGGCCCAAACCAATCTCAGCACTCTGGAGCCAGAGTCAGGGGGATCTCAAAGTTTGACACCTGTCAGGTCTACATACTTACTTTCAGGAAAGCTAAGACTTTTCAAAAACAGACACAAAAACAACAAATTTAAAAATATAAAAACACCAGACTAGCAAATTAGCTTAGCATTGGGTAGCAATTGCTTCTACTGTATCTTATGTGATTTAGGGATAGAGTCTATACTGGTGCAGGCATACAGCATGAGAGGGAAGCTGACTGATCAGTTTCAACCACAATACAGTAGACACAAAGAACAGGAAATGGATTGAGTCTATAGACAACCAAATTTCATCCCCAATAAGGAATCTTGTTGAATGGTTATTAATATTTATAATTTTAAGACAATAAGTGCTTATTCCTTAACCGAAACACCACACAGAGAGACTAGGATCTGTTTAATTAGCAGAGAGCATAATACTAAGCAATAATTACCCTATCCTAAACCTCCAAGCTAGTATACCTTCCTCTCATTCAGATTTCCCACATTATATTTGCTTTTTACTGTCTCCTAGGTCCAATTCACTTCTCCTAGTGTTTCCTGGTCCTCTCCACAAGCATCCTTCCTTTCCTTCCTGGTCTTTCTCCTCCCCTCACTGGACCAGGATGTCCCACCCTAGTCTCTGTTATTGCTCAGCACTGGCTAGTTGACTTTTATTAGCAATACAGAGAACAAATGGTGACATGTCAGCACAAACTTGACACCAGAGATACTTGAAATAAACATCACAATGCAAACTAGATAGTTGGGTAGAGAAATCAGCATTTGAATGAACAAGAGTAAACTGTACACAATACACCAACAGAATCTAGAAAGGCTCCTCCTACAAAAGCATCCATAAGCTCCCCAAAGTAAAGCCACAAAGGCCAAACAAGTGTTCAAAGACAACCTCTAATCTAGGAGCTTTTTGAATCAAACAACTGCATTCTCACCCTGGTCACTTACGGTCATCCTGTGATACAAATGCATTTAGTCTAATTGTAATGATCCGAATAATCTGCAACAGTATGTTCACTGTTCAAATGTCCAAAGCTCTTGATTGACACATCTTATAAAATCATTGCACAAGTTCTATCTTTCCAACACACAATGTCATAGAATAGTCCTTCTCATTCCAGTAAATAGGAATGTGTACACCGTGAGGGGAAATTAGACCAAGGCAAGAAACTCAGCAGGGCAAACACCAAATCCTGCAGGTCTGTCTCACCCACATGTTTCTTCACGACAAAGGGCTTAGATACCCCTATTCCTGTACCTTTTCATAAATCCCTCAGTTTGGCTACTTCCTCTCCCTATCTGCATCTCTCCATGCAGATTTCTCAATGGGTTGAGTGTCTCAACATCTTGTTTGTGGTCTCAAAATGCAGCTCAGGCTTCATCCTCACAGCTTCAATGCAATGAACTCTCACAGTCTCCTCACTGGGACTATGAAGCTGCCAAACATAAATAGCTGGGACATTGCTGAACTGCAACCACAGAGGAAGAATTTTTGAATTTTGCATCTTTCTTGTTTTTGAGAACCAGCACAATAAGGTGATCCTGTCAAGATTGGCTTCTATGTTGGGATGGCCCCTGCCACGCTTGGACCACAGTAGCAGCAGGTTTTATATGAAGTTTCTTCCTGGGACTAGGAATCACTTTGCATACTCTTTCCATTAATTTAAGCCTTGGCGGGAGGAAGTATTGCCCTTAGTGCACCTTGTTAAGCTTCCAGTCCAGATCAAAGGCCCTCTTTCTTTTCTCCTTGAAAAGTCCTGCCTCTGTTTCAGCATTTGCTGAAAGTTTGAAAAACAAAAACCAAATATGTTAACCGTATCAATCACTTAAGTAACAAAAACCCAAACTGATGATTACAACTGGAAAACACAGACTTGCCAAGAAATGAGGCAAACCTTTAGGATCAAGAAGAGACAACCAACACTGTTTCTCCACAGAGAGTTACCAAAGTAACAAACGCTAAAGGAACTCATAACACACTCAAAATCAAGTAAAAATAGGTAACAAAGAGAAGACTACAAAGAATCGGGGAGCAGCGGCAGCACCTGAGATGGGGCAGGGCATGGTCACGCCCACCTCACCGTGAGAGCACCGTGGCCTCCAAGCTCCCGCGGGGCTGACAAAGGCAGCAGAGGCTCCAAAGCTTGGGGTTTCCGGCCCTTTGCCACTGCTACCGGGGTGGAGAGGCGGCGCTGAGCAATCTTTGGTGCAGTCTTGAGCCGGAGGGTTGCCTCCCTTCCCTTTCACACGCCGCAGCTCCATGTTCTATGATAAAGATGGGGCTCTGGGTCACGAGTTCTATGAGGAGACAATTGTCACCAAGAATGGACAGATACATAAGAATATGATTCCTCAGGGCATCGTGAGGCTGGATCCCCCCCGCCCCGACAGAATCCATGTGGATTTCCCCTGTGATGCTCTATGAAGTGTGAGCCTGTGGCATGCCAGACACAAGCACCCACTGCCCCAGCAAGAAACTCCCAGACTCAAGGTATAGCTTCCGTTCAGGAGTCAGCCTGAATAAACTAAACTCCGTTGGACCAAAAAGCAAGCAAGCAAACAAACAAAAACAACAAAGAATCAATGAAACAGAGTTGATTCATTGCAAATAACCAAAATAGAATATGCAAATTTTAATAATTGGAAACAAAAAGGACATACAAGCAGACAATGAGGAAATCCTGAGACTAGTTAAGGACACACTTTAAAAACCTGTACTCCAACAAATTGGAAAATCTAAAAGAAATGGATAATTTAATTGACAGGCAACTCTTACCAAAGTTAAATCAGGTAAACAACTTAAGTAGACCTATAACCTCTATGAAACAGAAAAATTCAATACAGGACTCCCAATCATAAAAAAAAAAAAAAAAAAAACCAGGGTTGGATGGTTTTAATGCAAAAATCAACAAGACTTTCAAAGAAGACTTAACACCAATACTCCTCAACCTGTTCTGCAAAATAGAAACAGAAGGATTATTACCCAATTCATTTTATGAAGCCACAGTTACCTTGATAACCAAAGCACATAATTACTCAACAAAGAAAGAGTACTGCTGATCAATTTCCATCATGGAACAGATCCAAAAATAATCAATAACATATCTATCAAAGAACAGATCAAAAAGATCACACACAATGTTAAAGTAAGCTTCATTCCAGAGATGCAGGAATGGTTCAACATACAAAAAAATCAGTAAAAATCACCATATAAATAAACTGACAGAAAAAAAAGAAAAAGAAAAACACAGGATCATCTCATTTGCCACCTACCAAGCCTTTGACAAAATCAAACAACAATTCATGATAAAAGTCTTGGAGAGATTAGGGATACAAGGGACATACCTGTTGTAGTTAATTTATCAGTATTAGGCCTATAAATGTCATTATGGCATTATTTTCTAACCTGCTAGCAATCAGTCAATACACAGACACCTGTTATATTTTAAAATAGCCTTAGTTAACCTTGGGAAGGCAAGATATTAAATCCCTAAACTACTACTTATGCCATCTGCTTCTAATAATTTCTATCAAGCTACCTCTCACCCACAATCCCAAATACTTGCAAATTCTCAGCATCTGGACCGATTCTACATCCATGTTGGCCATATGCTTATCTTCCACCCAAAACAAAGCTCAGCCTTCTTCCACCTCTCCTCCTCTTCCCAAGATTTGTATCTCCCAAAGCCTGGGAACCTTAGCCACGCCCATCCCATTTGCCCTGCCCAGAGATGATGGCCTTTTATTGGTCAAACAGGTTAGGCTCTTAGGCAAGATACAAGCAGGCAAGCAGTAATTAGCATCAAAATACACCAGACCCATATCCAACACATACCTAAACATAATAAAGGGAATCTGCAGCAAGCCTATAGGCAACATCAAATTAAATGGAGAGAAATTCAAAACAGTTCCACAAAAATCAGGAACAAGACAAGGCTGTCCATTCTCCCCACATCTATATTTTATTTGAATTTCTACCTAGAGCAATAAGACAACTGAAAGAGATCAAGAGAGTAACAGACGCTACAGAACTTGAGTTCTGGAAAGATGTCAAGTCCCCAAGCAGACACAGGAAACTGAACCTGGAAACTTCAAGAACAACCACTGCCCTTAACTGCTGAGTCACATCTCCTGCCCTTTAATGGTTCCTAAAGTAGCTACTGTGGACTCTTAAATCAATGAACAGTGAATCAGAAATGATGGAGCACCAAGGACGCTTTCTTAGAGCATACAAGGAGTGACAGCTCAGAAAAGACAATCACACAGAAGCGGGGTGACAAAGAAGTTTGGCAGCCAGAGGCTCAGGTTATGAAAGATATTTGCCCAGAGTTATGTGCCTGAGGGCTTTACAAGCATGAAAACAATCTGAAAAAATAGCAGAAATTAATGAACTAGATAGAGACTCAAAGATAGCACAATGATTCAACATGACAGAACTGTTTAGGTGCAGGGACTAAGATACTAACAAAACATCGTTCACCTAATTCAAACTGGAAAAGTGAATTTATATGTTTTAGAAGTAGAGGTAACATGGGGGATACTGCAAGATTTGACAAGGACCTTGTGCAGTGCTGTGGAAAGTCCTACACACAGAAACTACAAATGAAGAAGACATGATGAGTTCCTAACTGCAGGATTTGACAAGGACCTTGTGCAGTGCTGTGGAAAGTCCTACACACAGAAACTACAACTGAAGAAGACATAAGTTCCCAAAAACAAGTGGCTAAATCAGCCTCCTAAGCAGTAAGAGTTTCTGCCAACAGTGTCTAAGGACTGGACAGATTGACATGGAATTCTCCTTTCCATCAACAAACTTTATACTAATGCCAAAAGGAGAACACTGCATAAAATACAAAAAAACGAGGAACAATAGAAAGTCTTCATCCAAAGCTGGCTTTACCTCGGAAGCACAAAGCAGGTGAGCTCAAACAAATATATGGAAAAATTAAAAAATTATAGAGCAGTTGCCAGGATCTACACAGACACAGAGATCATCTCTAAATAACACAGAAATGGAAAAATTGAGTTCACACAAAGAATGCAAGGCTGTTTCAACACTTACAAACAAATCTATGGAAGACACGAAATATGTAAACTCAGTGAGAAGGAAAATGGCTGTGTCAACAGATACATTAAAGACCCGCGGTAAAATATGACATTTGCTCAGTATAAAACCTCTCAAGATATGAAGACAAAATGAACATACGTCAGAATAACACAGACAGACACAAAGCTAAAGCAAACAGTGTAAAAAAGGGAAAACTGGAGTAATTCCACTCTAATCAGGACTAATTCAACACAGTGCACCAGTGAGCACATGGTTCTCTGACAGAAAAATTTAAGGGGAAAATAGAGTCAGAAAGCAAATGGATCTCCTTAAAGGAAACAAACAATCAAACAACTCAGCCCAACAATGGTGGCATACACCTTTAATCCCAGCACTCAGGAGCCAGAGGCAAGTTGATCTCTGTGAGTTTGAGGCCAGCCTGGTCTACTAAGTGAGACCAGGACTGAGCAGGCTACACAGAGAAACCCTGTCTTGAAAAAATTGAAATTAAAATTAAAATTAAAAACAAGAAGAAGAAGGAGAAGAAGGAGGAGGAGGAGAAGAACCTCAATCAAACCACTCACACTGTCTTCAGATATCTTGGACTACATAGTAATACCATTAGCAATGTCAAAAATAGCTATGCAGACTGAGGAGGAGGGCAGAGTCATCAGTGGTCACATCCCAATTTTGATCCTGGGTGCTACAATCCAAATCTGTCAGACATGCCCACTGGAGCCATACTGGCAAGACTATTTGTAGTAACAGAAGGTTTTTCTGGTTCAGTATGAGGGTAATTGCACAAGGGAAAAAATACACAGATTACACTTGGAACCTGACCAAAGCAAATGGTAAGGAAGGTCACAAGCCCTAAAAAGGAATCCACCATGACATTTGCTACACACACAAATGGCTCAGTTCACACTCAAGGCCAGGTGCTGCTTTCAGTCTAGGTCAGAGACTTTGTTTTCAATGGGCAACAGTTATTTCAGAGACTCAAAACTAATAAAATACAGGGAACTATTGAATGCTTACTGTACCTCCTATAAAGGGAAATCCATTTTACCACATCTAACATTATTCTCCGTGAAATTTTCCAGAATCATTAATGAAATAGAATCTTGCAAAATCAATTTCATGTCCTGTTTGTATTGTCACTTCAGAGTCACCCCACACCATGCTCAATCTATCTAACATACCTGGATCCTTTGCTACAGTCTCTGTCCTCACTATGTAGGGCTCTTAGTTGTCATTCACAGGTGAGCAGATCTGGCTGAGCAGTAGAAAAGAGGTGCAAAGCACCTGGAACTTTTGTGGAACAAAACTAAAAAATGCTAATAACTGCCAAAAGGATAACCATGAAGGAAAGAGAAAATATCATAAAAATGTCTCTTCTTCACTGAGGATTTCACTTAGTCTATGAGATATGAGACTCATTCACATACATGTACACACATGCCGAGCCATTTTCCCAAGTAGCCTGAGGAAAGAAGACTGCAAGAAAACTGGGTTCTGACCCACAGAATCCAGACTGCTGCACCACTACAACAGGAGGTCTCTGAAAAAAAGCCCTGAGGCCAGGGTCGAGGCATTCCCACTCCTGCAAGAAGTCTACAGCGAAAAAATTCAGTCTTAACATGCCACGAGTTTAAAAATGAGAGTTTGGCCACATGTGCACAGGCACAGTGATTTCCTTTAACAAAGGAGAAATTTTTCTGATTTAAGTCATCAATCACAATCACTCAAAAGGTGTATTCTAATTTTGTTGTAATCTATAGTGAGTTTTCTATCTATAATAACAGTGTGGCCTGATGTCATGCTCTCACAGCATGCATAGTGGGATGGACTCTCAAAGAGTCTCAGGACAATGGGCTACCTGAGATTAACATATTAAAGGAGACATTTTTTTTGAGAGGTGATTTCTTGCTGCCTGGTTCCTCTCTAAACCCTAGTCTCTCCTCCCTTCTCTTTCTGTCCCCCATCTCCTCCCCTCTCGGTCCTCTCATGAGCTGGCTCAGTCTGGACCCTTCTAGATACATCTGGCTGTTTTCTCACTCATACTGTAAAGCCCAAAATTGACCTGCAAACACCACCTGCCCAAGAACCAGATTAGCTACCTGAAATGCTGGGAGTTGTAGTTCTTCAAAAATAGCAACAACACATGGGGAAGTATGGTGGCATATAGGTTTGTATTCATAAGCCCCTGTAGCTCTTGACCAAAGTCCATTTCTTGGTCAACATTTACTATTTATAATAGTTCCTGTTCAAGTGGTGAATTTGTTTTTTCTCCAGGGAATCTCAGGATGAACACAGCATAGAATAAACCTCAACCATACCCTGGAGCAGTCATATCTCCAGCTTTCATCAGACCCAAGGTAAAACATTAAACACTAAGCATTGAAGACACATTTCTGAATGCTGTGCTCACATCCAAGATGTTATTCTTTCCATCCATAACTATGGTGCTTTATAAAGTATATTTTCTGAATCTATCAAATATGCACTGGTTCCACATATGACCAACATGTATTCTGTGGATACCTATTCCCCAGGACAAAGGACACGCTCTTGAATAGGCAGATAGAGGAACTGGGCAGTTAAGAAAGCATGGGTGAATTTGAATTCGAGAAGATTTGTAACTACTGTAGCTGTGAACCCAGTGTCCAAATACACATACTGCAAATGCTCCATGAGATGATTTTATTAAAATTATTATGGCATCCATAAAAGAAATTCAAAAAATACAATAAACCCCCTACCCAACAATGTTAAGATATCCTCAACAGAATTGTGATAGTGGCATCCTTAAGAGCAGGAGGCAGAGGCAGGGGGATCACTGTGAGTTCAAGGCCAGCCTGGTCTACAAAGCGAGACTAGGATAGACAAGGATACACAGAGAAACCCTGTCTTGAAAAACAAAAGACAACAACAACAACAAAAAAAGCAGCTGAGGAAATCAGGCTACTCCTCTCCCTGTTCCCATCCCACAGCCCCTCCCAGGATGGCTCCACTCAGTCTATCACAAGGTATTCATGGGGTGCCCCAAGGGTAAAGCCCGCCAAGACCGCTTCCACCTGTGACAAAGCTTAATCGTTCCCACACCCCTCTGATCTATGAGGGTCCAGAGCCGCCAGGCTGCTGTTCCCACCACTGTGCTGCTGACTGGTGACTGTCCCAGGCCGGCAGCCAGGAAACTATGTCTGAGGAAAGTTGCTGGGTTCCTGCAAACAACCTGCCCATATGACCCCCATTCATGAAAAGAAATGCATATTCATATGGACCCATCCACTATCCCTCAAATTCAGTTACATGGTTCCCCTAAACCTTTTCGAGGGCCACCCAGATTTTTTCTCTTCCTTGTCACTCTCCTGGTTTTTAGTATCCCTGCCCTGCAGAGACTGGTTCCTCTCATTCCTTCTCAAGTTGCAGGCACACAGCTCTGTAGGCTCAGTTCTCTTAACCAATATATTTTATTACAATTTATTAACTAAACTGACGTCACTTATAACCCAACTAACCAAAACAATAGGAAAAAAGGATTAAAGAACACAATAACAAAACCTTAAGGATATCAGTTCTGAGGAACGATTCTCCTGGAGTAATCAGCAGGATTTCTTCTGCTAGAACCTTAGCAGGAGCCGGAGCCCCAAGCCTTCCCCAGCAGTTAGCTGTGAACAGCAAAAACTATCCCAGGTCTCCAAAAGCCCCGCCTCCAGTTCTAGGCTTATTTATATATCTCCTCCCAGAGTCTGTTCACGAGATCTTTTCAGCTGGCACCAATCAAGCTCCCGCACGAAGTTGGTCTTCTAGTGGATTAACCTTACCTGTTCTCTCACAAGACTGTTCCGATCCCACACTTGGGGTCATAAAAAAACAGGTTTATCTCTCCTTCACAGCTCCAACTGTCAGGCTGCCCTGACTCTACTCTGCAAGCCTCCCAATGTTCTTACTGCCATCCTAGACCAGAACTAGGTCTAGTAGGATGCTGCACCCCAATATCTGAGCCCTATAGTGAATTCTGAACCCTTCATATAAAAGATAGGCAGCCTAACTTGTTAGCTTGGAATACAAGCCTCCTAGGCTAAAAAAACACAGGGCAAAAGACATCCACCACCCTAATTCCAATTTCTTTTGGTCTCATTCACAAAACAAATTATTTTTTAAAAAAAAGTACTAAACGCCAATCACAACCATAGATGTATCCCTTAAAAAGAGCAATTTCAATAATATCCAACATTCAAAACACAGTGTCTTGACGATAAGCACATGGAAATGGTTGATGGGTATGGAAATATGATGAAATGGACAAAGGAACTGAGGACAATGTAGGATAAGAAAACTGCTGGGCATGGTGGCACACGCCTTTAATCCCAGCACTCCGGAGGAAGAGGCAGGCGAATAGCTGAGAGTTCTAGGCCAGCCTGGTCTACAAAGGGAGTCCAGGACAGCCAAGTTTAGTTATGAAGTATAAATGAAAATAACTTTTTTTTGCCTTTTGGTTTAATTATTTGAATTTGTAGTAAAGGAGGGTATTGAGGGATGGAGAGGAGACACTTGAGTCAGAACTCAAGACAGTGGGGAGAGAAAAAGTAAGTTAAATCAGCACGTGGAGGAGTTGGGGAGAGCCCACTTTAAACATCAAATCAAGAAATCGGGGAGAGAGCAGAGGACTGGAGGGAGGACAGAGGAGAGCTGGAACTTGTCTGTCCTCCTGGGCAGGGGGCAGGGACAGTGGGGGTGGGCAGGGAGTGACCCTGCTCCTAGGCCAGAAGGACAGAGCTGGAAAGATTTAAATCCCACAACATGCCAGGCATCGACAACTCCTACAGAGACCATGAGATCCAAATATGTAAGTACAAGGACCTATTAATATTCCTTAGCTGATGAATACCCACCAACCCACCCAAACCTCTCTCAATCTCTGGCCACCGGATAGAGCTGGTTTTCACTGACCGGATCTGAGTTTCTTTTTTTCTTTTCTCTCTCTCTCTCTCTCTCTCTCTCTCTCTCTCTCTCTCTCTCTCTTTCTCTCTCTTCCTTTTTGAGACAGGGGTTTTCTGTGTAGATTTGACTGTCCTACACTTGTCCTGTAGACCATGCGGGCCTCTAACTCGCAGAGATCCGCCTGCCTCTGCCTGATTGTGCCACCACTCCCCGGCCGGATCTGTGTTTCATGACCACCACGACCCCTTTGCCATTGGCCTCGGGCTCCACTCCCACAGTCCTAGTAGTGAATCAGCCCGTAGTAGTGGAAGGAGCTGTGGGCTTCAGATTATTGGGCTTGGTGACGAGCATCTGCTTATTCCTCTTGGTCAGGAAACTGGAGCAGTTCCCAGGGACCATCCATTGCAGATTCTCAGACATTTCAGCAGCACTTCTCCCTATGGTGTACCTGAATGTTTAATAAGACTTTCGTAAGGCTCATATAGAGTTCAAACCAACATATTCTTAGTTTAAAATTTTCCACTTCAATCATGAAAATCTATCAAAAGTAATTTATAGCTGAGCTGAGATGATTATGAGTCACAAATGGCTCTAAATGGTATTCTATGTATACCCGATATATTATTAGTCAGAGTTCTGTGGAATAACAGAACTGATAGAATCAATTTCTCTATTTATAAAAAGAGGCTGTGGACCAGCTAGTTGAACAATGGCCATCTATGATAACAATGTCCAAGAGTCCAGTAGTTGCTCACTGCAGGAGTCTCGATGTCACAGTGCAACTTTAGTAAAGGCTGGAATCCCAGAGAAGTAGGCACTAATGCCAGTGAAGGAATGGACTTGCTAGAAAGGTGAGAGCAAGCAAAGAAAGAGTAAAAGCTTAATTCTTCTATGTTTTATAGGGGCTTTCCAGCACAAGCTGTATCCCATATTAGCTGTAGGGTTTTTAATTTCAAAACAGCTGGATTAAAGGTGTGTCTGCTCCCAATCAAGACCCAGATTAAGGGCATTTCTTCCTACCTCAAAGTTCTGGATTACATGTAGATCTTCCCACTTCTAATAAACATGGCGGGTAGGTGGGAGCGGGGTTAGGGTTAGGCCCTCTCAGTTGTGTCCCTCCATTTTTGGGTTATAGTTAATTCCAGATGTAATAATGTTGACAACAAAAAAGAGCCATCACTCCATCACAATTCTACCCCAGGTCAACTTGACACACAGTCTATTTTTTTATGCCATGATTAATTTCCCAAATGAAAACAATAACCAGGTCATAATAATGCCTAACTAGGATGTAACTAACTGTTCCAAGTCCAAGGAAAACACATTATATAATAGACTAGACTCTAATTATGCCTAATGTGATATAAATATCTTTTGTACAATGGTAAACCCATTATAATGTTAGAATAGGTTGCAATGTCCTTGAGGGACATTCTTTTAGTGTCTCAAATGTAAATATGATAATCATTAATATTCTCTTACTTGATTTACATCACATGAAGAAGAAATTAAGGCAAGAAAGCACAAAAATCTGTACAATCACATTGTTAAAATATAACAGGAACACTTATTTCACTTATAATCATCCTTTCTACAACTTGTCCTATAGCTTTATGATCCATAATAGTAGGAAAGTTATAGTTATGAAGCAGCAATGAAAATAATTTTATGATTGAAGGTAACCATAACATGAGGAAGTGAAATAAAGGATTGCAGCACTCAGAAGGCTGAGAAACACCGGCCTAGAAGACCTACACTTGCTTGCTTTCCAACTAGAAGCAAAACCAAAAGGATCTGAATCTCTTAAAATAAAGCTGGATTTCACAACCACCCCTATGACCTAGAGCCCCAGTAGCCCACTTGAGCAACATTGAAAAAAACTGAAGACTTTTAAGTAAGCCAAACATTAACTAGATTCCTTCAATAGAATTCTAGCACCTTCCTGTATTATTCAGTACTACAAAAGTGTATAGAATTTGATGGCTCTGAACAGATTTCAAGCTGTAGAAAATTGTTAGCAAGCTGGGCATGGTGGCACATGCCTTTAATCCCAGCACTAGAAGCAGAGGCAGACCGTTCAAGGCCAGCCTGGTCTACAAAGAGAGTTCCAGGACAGCCCAGTCTATTACACAGAGAAGCCATGTCTCAAAAACAAAAACAAAACAAAAAAACAAACAAAACAAAACAAACAAAGGAAGAAAAAAAAAAGAAAACTATTAGAAAATCTTATTCATAAAATTTGATTCAATGTGTTCCATAAGATGCAACTAGTTATTATCCTATGTTTATTATACAATAAATTCCTGTCCTTTGGTTATATGGCCAGGCTTTTCCACATGTGACTGTGTTGTGGTTTGGGTTATCTTCTGAAGAAAGGCATTATGCAAAAACAAAGTGTTTTTATTCTAGCACGATAGGGTCACTTCTCTCCTCTGGAGGGTGACTCTGAGATGAGCACGCAGGCTCAATTTATAGAAGTTAGAGGGATATGTGAGAATTGAGTCAAAGTATACAAAGGGATTTAGGACTGGCTGTTTGGTTATTGGGGACTTTGGAATCACTGAAGTTTTGGCACTTAGGAATTGGCCTTTAATTTGATTGGATGGGGCCAGCTGTGTTCTTTATCAAGGCCATGAAGTAATAAAAACATGGTATCTAGTCAATTTGTTCTATAAGCTAATTAGCTGCCATGAACTGCCCATGAGCTATCAATAACTTGTGTATTTTTCAGGAATTGTTAGAAACTTGACCTAGTTAGGCAGAGTGAAAACCTGAACCTTGTCATGGAGTTGATCTAGTCAAGCAACTGGAGTGTGTCCTTCCTCCTGTCTCTACCTACCCAGTGCTGGGATCACAGACATAAGCACCTGGTTTACCTTTGCATAGTTTTAACCAGGCTCACTCCAGGCTACAGAGGAGTCCTGCCTGTGTTCTGTCAACATCTATCTCACTAAACATTCTGATTTTCTATGTCCAGTGATGTTGAGGAATTCTGGATTCATAGCTAAAACTTTTCATCCTTTGACCTATTTGACCTCTGATTGTCTGCCTGCCCCATCCTTTCAATGAGACTTGCTGTGCGGAGGGTTTGATGTGTGAAGTTACATTACTGATGGTGCTTATGCTAAGCTTTGAGATGTGCTGATGCTGGTGGTCAGTTCTCTTGGAGGTTTTCACTCTGTCAAGTTGAAACTGTTACTCCATTGAGCCCTTCCTGTTTGCATCTCTGTTCCCCCCTTTGCCACTTGAGAAACAATAAGTTTCTTACTTCTGTACTTGTGTAGCATTAAGACTCAAACCAATCCAAGTATCTAGGACTCCAAAGTGCTTTACGACACCACTTTCTGGGAAGCACAGAGAAGGGGACGTCTGTCTGGTTGTCATCTTTACTTTCCTTTGCCTACCTGTGTTTTCATCCTTGGTCACTGTGGAAAATTATCTTCTAGGGGCCTGTGGTGACAGATAATGGGAACTTTATTCTGGACTGGAAGTTTACACAAATGGAGTGAAGTGAACGCAGCTATAAAAATGACTCTGGGGCCGGGCGTGGTGGCGCATGCCTTTAATCCCAGCACTTGGGAGGCAGAGCCAGGTGGATCGCTGTGAGTTCAAGGCCAGCCTGGTCTACAAAGTAAGTCTAGGACAGCCAAGGCTACACAGAGAAACCTTGTCTCGAAAAAAAAAAATACTCTGAGTAAGCTGAGTGGTATTCAGTGGACACAATCACTCGTAACTACCCAGTCTTCTGAATGGACATGTGCTTTGTATGACATAGTTGGGAAGAGCTCACTTTATACCATGTCTGAGGGTTTTAATTTAATTACCTCCCTTCCCTTGGCTTATGGAACAGTGCTGATATGTATATGTTTTATGGTCTGTTTGAATTGGGATGTCATTGGTGCTGATGGAAAATCAGAGGGTACTTGCTTTGAAATAAGGTCACTATCCCTGGGAGAGACCACTCTTCCCAATTTCCAGGAGCTTGACTGCAACCTCTTTGATGTTTGTAGGGGAAAGTGGCTCATTTTACCCACATTCACTGGTTACATGCCATAAGCAAAAGGCTATGCCTAGACCCTGAACTTGAATACTCACTTGCTCAAGTGCCATGCTGAAGTAAGGTGCAATACAAGCATTGATTCTATGCCAAGGAATAATCAGGTCGGAGTTGAGGATCTTCCTGGGTGAAGGTTGCGTGAGCTAGCCAGGAACATTGGTGTTCAGGCTTAAGCCTGGCAGGTCAGAGCTTGTAGGAGGGGATTTACAGGATGAGGTGACTTAAAAGTATCATTTTTGCAAAGCTGAGGAATAATCTAATTCATATCTGGATAGTGAGGTAGATAAAATTGGTATGTCAGAGTGTAGTCGCTGAGTGGAAGCTCGGAGCAGACTGCCTGGATGAAATTCTAACCCAGCCATGCGCTAGCAGTGTGAACTTGGAGCCCCAGCTAACAGCTCTGTGTCTCAGTTTCTCCTCTGTAAAAAGGGCCAATATTAATAGCTACTTCATAGGGTCATTGTGAGGATTAAAGGATTGAGATCATCACCTAAATCAGTATTGAGGGATCAACTCCCTAGGGAGAAAGGATACACTATTGTCACCATTAATTAACTACTTGATTGTGTCTATATAGGGACACATACTTGCAATCCTGGAACTTGGGAGATAGAGACAGAATGATAAGAGGTCAAGGACTTCCCTGGCTATATAATGAATTTGAGGACAGCCTTGGCTACAGGAGACCTTGTCTTAATGTAGAATGACCTTGTCCCCCCCCCCCTTTTTTTTTCTTATATTTTTTCTTTTTCGGTTTTTCTAGTCAAGGTTTCTCTATGTAGCCTTGGCTGTCCTGAAACTCAGTCTATAGGTTTGGCTGGCATTGAACACAGAGAGCCGTCTGCCTCTGCCTCTGCTAGGATTAAAGGCCTGTACCTCCACTGCCTGGCTTTTGTTTGTTTGGTTTTTGTTGCTGTTAGTGTTGCTAGGTTCTAAGTTATTTGTGCTAGTTGGGAATGAAACCAGTGTATTTATGCTGTATATTAAGGCAGCTATTTCTTCCAAGTCCAGCCTCTGACAGTCTTTAGTCTTCTGACAATCTTTCCTTCATTCACTGGGTGAAACAGATGAATTACTCTGTTGCTTAATGTTACTTGTCTAACTAAAAGGCTAAGAAGGCAGAGGAAGGTCAGGCTTAGTAGGCAGAGCTGAGACCCAGACTGACCCAGAGCTGCTGACCCAGGGTGGAGAAGGAAGGTGGGTTCCTCCTGTGACCACTAGGGGGCTCTCTTGCTCTTCCTGGGGCCTTTTCTTAGTCTTTGCGACTTTGAAGTGTATGTGAGGAACGTGAGGAAGTTTAGTCAATCTTGCCTTTTATTAAGCATGAAGGATCTACATCCTGGAGAGGTCAGAGTTACAGTTTAGACTAAAGAAGGTTGAATGTTATCACAGATCCATGCATGGTCTGTCGCTGACTCTCCTTTGCTCTTCCTTTTTCCTTAATAGATTAAACATAATCCAGGGAAGAAAAGAGAACAAGGCAAGCTTTCCTGTTTATTCTCAGGTTCATTTGTACTAGTGAGACATGGAGAAAACAGTCCCTGTGCATGTCTCACTGGGTCTGTCCTCTGCCTAAAGTCAGATTCTGTTTTCGATGAGGGGATCAGTTACTCCTAGCACCTTATTAGTTCAAAGCTCCAGATTCATGCCTTTGACTGCTGCCCTGCCATTTCTTTTCTTTCTTTCTTTCTTTCTTTCTTTCTTTCTTTCTTTCTTTCTTT
>OU015742.1:84955397-84977266 GCA_907169655.1 Acomys percivali
TGTGTGTGTGTGTGTGTGTGTGTGTGTGTGTGTGTGTGTGTGTGTGTGGCCAGTCCAATCCAATCTTATGAAGTATTGCTATGTGCCTTTAAAAAAAAGATTTATCTATTATGAATACAGTATGAACAGATAACATTATAGATGGTTGTGAGCAACCATGTGGCTGCTGGGAATTGAACTCTGGACCTCTGGAAGATCAGTCAGTGCCCTTAACTAAAGAGCCATCGCTCCAGCCCCTGCTATGTGCCTTTAAAAAAAGAAATTTAAATATATATTTTTAATATTAAAATATTCAGTTTTTTACAAAATAGAACTTTTATGTTTTATATCAAACGTTTACCAAAACAAAAAAAAATGTATAAATAAAAATAGGAGATGAGGACTATCTCTGAAAGCTGTGACTTAGCCTGCTGGTTAAGCTTCTGAGGTTTTGGATTTGCTGAGAAATAACAGCCTGACATTCCCTGAGCTGGTGCAGTGAGGGGCCAGCCAGAGGGTCTCATGATGCCTTATGGGAAACATGGTTTACTGTTTACTTTCTTGCCATATTCTGCTCTGTCTGAAGTTGTTTTCATTGTTACTACTCCCAAATCCTACGTTTTAAGATCAGGTGTACAGAGGTTTGAGTGGAGCGGAGGGTTTGTAGTGACTTAGGTCACTACACCTGGGACCCTGGCTTTGCTTGGGTCCTGCTGTTGGAAGCACCTAGTGGGAACCGCCTGCTGGCAACGCACAAGATCACATGAGATGTGATGCACTTACTTTTTGTTGTTTGAATGATTTTCTGTGTTAATATTGTTTTGCTCCTCTAATAACGCTTGTATGATTCGGCATCAGAGGCTGTCACTTCTTTGTGCTGTTTGAAGGTTGAAATAAACATTGTGTGCCATGTTGACCCTTTGTCTTCACCTCAGATTTTGTACTGAAATGGGAATCAATTTTGCTCTCCTAGTTTATATCAGGTAAGAGTGGGATACACTCAGGAATCTGAGACAGAGCAGGTAAACACTTTCGTTGTTTCTGATAGATTGTCTCCTTTATTAAGAACATGTGTGTTCTGGGGACCTTTCCTGCACAGTGTTGGTTTTCTGTCTGAGTGAGGGCAGCATAGCTGAGCACACATTTGCTCACTCCCAGCTGCTGTAGTCAACCTTTAGTCACGGGACGTTGATAAGCAGTAAGAGAGACTGGAATTTTCTTGATTCCCTTAGTCTAGTGTCCAGAGAAACTTCCTGGTAAGCAGCAGATGGCTAGAGAAGCTTCATAGAGCAAGGTTGGCCATGCCCAGCTCAGAGATAGCTGTGGAAGAGCCTGACAGTCCATTCTGGTCAGCATTCCTATGCAGAGAGCCCTGTTTTCCCCATGCTAACTGCATACTCAGCATTCACCTCCTCAGCTTACTCTCTCTTTCAAGTGTGACCTCTGTTGGTATCCGAATTCTTGCTGAATCAAGTATCAGAATAAAAGTCAACTAGGACTGAGCTTTAAATGGGCATTTTCTAGCTCAGAGTGGTGGTGCACAGGTGTAGATCCTTAGTTCCAGGTTAGCCTGGTCTACAGAGAGTTCCAGGATAGCCAGGGCTACAGAGGGGAAGAACCCTGTCTCAACAAACAAACAAACAAACAAACAAAAATAGGGCATTGTTTTTACTTTGAAAGTGCTCTCTAGAAATAGGTGCCTCAGCTGCTGTTAGGCTGTTGGCATTAGTAGCACATTTATTTTCATTGACTTGTCAATAAACTTTGTGCAGAATGAGCCAAGAAAATTTGGTAGAGTACGTTTTCAAAACAAGCCAGTTTGTGTGATGTGGACTTAACTCATGGATAAACAAGATTAGCTAGGTTTCAGAAACACCTGTTTGCTCCACAGCACATGTAATTTTCTGTTGGTTTCACATGCTTTGGTACTTGTGACCAAACTAGTTGTTTTTTTTTTGTTGTTGTTTTTTTTTTTTTAATTGTTAATGTGAGGTTTTTCTTCTGTTAGAGAAAAACAAAACACCCGGTAGGCATCATAGAGTGGCCTAGAGATAAAATCTAATGAAAATTTCAATTAAAATGAAAGATTTTTCTACTAAATTATTAAATGTGATCTTGTGATGACTGAACAAAGCCATTTTCCTTTCTATTAGTGTCTTGTGCTCTATCTTGAGCATCTAGGACAAGGGAGTTTGGCTTAAAAATATTTTTTTATATTTAAGCTATATTTCTGTAGCCAGGCATAGTGGCACACAAATTTAATCCCAGCACTTGGGAGACAGGCGGTTCTCTGAGTTTGAGCCCAGCCTGGTCTATATTGTGAGTTCCAGGACAACCAGAGCTCCATAGTAAGACCCTGTCATAAACCAAAACAAAAATTGTATCTCTGTGTATGTGTTTCTGTGTATGGGTGTGTACACCCAAATGTCAGTGCCCACAGAGGTGAGAAGAGGGTGTTGGAAACTGTGGCCTGGACTTTCAGGTAGTTGTGAGCTGCCTGATGTGGGTGTTGGGAACCGAACTTGAGTCCTCTGCAAGAACAGTCAGTGCATTCTGTTTGTTTAACCCCTGAGTCTTCTCCAGGCTTTAAGTCAGGCTTTTGGGAAAGGTCTGTAGTCAAGGCAGGCTGCCACTCTTCTGTAAGTCATGGAAGGAAGACCAGGGGCCTTGGGTAGAATTGATTCAGTTTTGACTTCAGCTAGAGCTCAAAAACGATGAAGGAAAGAGGGGTGTTCTCTTTGAACTTGTTCCTTTGCCAGGCACTGTTCTGGAACTTTGCAATCATTCCACAGGTCCTTTTTGAGTGCTTTAATTTTCAGAGTGAGAAAGCAAGGCTCAATTTAAGTACCTTGTTCAGGTTACACCCTGGAAAGCAGAGCAGACTTCTCTAGTTCCTGGCCTTGCTTGTACTTCTGCGTAGTTGTAGAGTTTTGCCTAACTTATGACCCTGGATTGTATCTATTGTAATGAGTTACTAATCATTTGTTAAACGCTGAAGTTAGCCAATGGTTGTTTGCACACGTATCTGCCTGTATGCTCATGGATAATTCTGTTTGTTTCTGCATTGTTGAGCTTTATTTGGAAGAAAGTACTAGAAGACTGCATGCAGTCTAGTTGGAGAGTGTGCCTTCTCTCGTCTGTCACAGAAGTGACTCTTAACAACTACTGTTTCTCCCCATCATTTTGTTTCTCCCCTCTCAGTCTTTTATATGAAGTACGCACAATGGTCACCATAGGCACAAACCAGGAAAGAGAATTGTGAATTCCCTTTAGCCAAAGTCAAGTCGTGGACCCACATGAAGGGTAGCCTGAGGGATGTCTTGGTGTTAAGTCTCAGAGGATCTGTGCTTATTCTTGGCCACAGTTAGTAAGGATGGAGGCTTTGTCCAAGACCAAGGGCTGATAGGAAGCAGGAATGATTCTTTGGGCTGGCATCTTACCTACATGGAAAGAAGAATGGAATGAGGCTAATGGCTAATGCCGTGGGCATTTTAAGATAGCAGCTACGATTAGCCAGGACCAGGTCTGGTATTTTTTATGACTTGTGTTTCACCTGTTTTCAAATATGATCGTGAGGGGTTGGTCTTGCTTTTCTTGTCATGATCAAAGGGTGGCCTTGCCTAATGGCCACAGGAATTGTTTATGCTCACTAAAAGGGCTTAGGTATAGGTGTCAGGCTGGCTGATAGCCAGCCCAAGGCCTGACAGAGCCAGACTAGTTGTGGTAGATGAAACAGCATTCCTCTTTGTTGAGATCCAGAGGGCCTGAGCCTTGGGTTAGCAATTCTTCACAGCTGAGATTACTGGCATTGTGCACTTGCCATGAACTGGACACTGTTGTGGATGACTTGGGGTCCTAGATACCTGTGTTATGGTATCTACCCCATACTTCACCGGGGCCACAACAAGTTCTTGTGCCCTCATATGCCTGACTGCTTACTTCCTGTCACACCTAGCAGCAGATGTAGCCAGATTTAGGATTGCATGTCTTCGCTCCACTAACCCAGTAATCATATGATGTTTTGACAGATTCAGTGTTACTGTGTTATTCAGCTGTGTTGAATCACAGGATTGCAAAAATATTCCAATATAACTCCAATATAATATAGCAGTGGATTGGACACAAGTGGGTCTCAGTAGGCAAACATGTAGCTGTGCTCTGAGAGATGAAGAGGTGCTTAGTTGGGCTTTAGATGGAGGCATGATCCAGGGAGGGAAGGAGAGGTGTTCCCTGTAAAGGTGACTCCATTGTTTCCTGGACTGTGCATTATGCAGGTTGATGAATTCAGTACATTCAGGTTGAAACCTCTTCTTTTATGTTGGATCACAGAATTTTGGATTAGCAGCAAGGAGGGAAAGGAAGTATCTGCCTCGGGGAACTGAATTTCTCGCTGGTGGAATTTCTTGTCAGGCTCAGCCCAGTGGCAGTCAGACTCACAAGTGTCCCCTGATGATAGAACTGCATTCTAAGGGGATGGTTTGGCATCTCAGCCTGAGTTTCAAGGAGGCAAGGGTGCTAATCCTCATTTTACTTCAGAAGTTGGACTTAATGGTGTGTGAGGCCACTCTATGGCCACTAATGAGTCCTGACGTTCCCCGGAGCTGATCCCTGCATTTAGTTGTACTTGGGCCCATGTTCCTTAGTACTGAGGATGCATCCTCCCTCCTGTGTTTTTGCAAATATCTAAGGTGCATTCATAGAGCAAGCTCCCAAAGGGCGCCAGGGCACCAAGGCCACACCAAATCAACAATAGCATTTCCCAGTAGAAATGTCAGTCATGATTTAAAATGTTCTAGTCATCACACTAAAAAGGGACGAAACCAATTTCAAAATAGCTACTTCTAAATGTCTAAGCGCCTATTTTTAACAAAACAGTATTTTATATTTTTTATTACAAAACACCTAAATTAAGCAGTAGCAGCCACGGCAGCAGGAGGGTGCCCTTCTTACTGTCTCAACATCAATAGTACAGTCTGAGCTGCGGAGATAGTGACACAAGCTTTCCCAGCTCACTGGTGGGGTTGTAAACTCTTCTAACCTTTCTTACTGCAGGTTCTTGGCAATATATACCCAGAAACCAAATATTCCATTCATTTTCTGTTACTCCTAGGAAACAGTCTGTGCAAATACATTGAAGAGTGGTTACAAATTGGAGTATCTTTTCTTTTTTTTTTTTTAAGGTTTATTTATGTATGCTCTATCTGCATGTACACCTGCAGGCCAGAAGAGGGCATCAAATCACATTATATATGGTTGTGAGCCACTTTGTGGTTGCTGGGAATTGAACTCAAGACCTCTGGAAGAGCAGTCAGTGCTCTTAACCTCTGAGCCATCTCTCCAGCCCTACAAATTGAAGTATCAAGACGTTCTTGCCAGTGTTTTATTTTAGAGAATGTGGAAACCTAAATGATATGAATGTTATATTATATAGTCTTTAAGATGGAATTTGCTCCCTGTGAGTGTAGCTCAGTTGGTAGAGTGCCTGCCTAGAGTGCCCCCAGGTTTGATATCCAGCACCACATAAAAGCCAGTACGGTGACACATACCTGCAATCCCAGTACTCAGGAATGGAGGCAGGGGGATCTAAGTTTAAGGTCACCCTTGGCCAACCTAGGCTACATAAGACCTTGTCTCAGACAAAACAAAACAACAACAGAATCTATAAATAATTATACTTGACAACCCATGTGGAATAATTTTGAGTGAATATATAGATTGGTCTTGATGTGATTAGGAAAATATACTGCTCTGGGCATTTTAAACGTTATTGTGGGACCTATTCATAGGTGACAAAGAGCAGAGAACCTATCATTAAGCTGAAGGGACCCAGAGATGAGCAACATGAGGGCTGTAAGAGGTGGTCTCATAGCTTAGAAGTTATGCGCTTGGTGGGATCAAGAGTCATGGCTACTGGAAAGTTCCTCCCCAAGGCAGGGGGCGTGAAATACTCTGGCTTGACCCTTCTACTCTTAAGTTTGCCAGTGCCCCCCAGGGCCCATTCTAATGGGATAGTGGGAAGCCAGTTCGATGGAGGCCAGGCCAGGGAATAAAACTGAAAGTAGATGGAACTGTACTTTATAACATGATCTCACCTGTATCAAATGATGTTAAAGGTAGCTGTCTTTGCTGATGGGATGATAGCTCCTTCTTACTTTCCTGTTTTCTTTAAAGAACCTAAACAATATCAAAAATGGAAGGTGTGTGTGTGTGTGTGTGTCTGTGTGTGTGTGTGTGTGTGTGTGTGTGTGTGTGTGTGTGTGTGTGTCTAAGTGAAATGACATCTTAAGGCGAACGTAATGATGGGTGTGACAGTTAAATGTTGACTTTTGTAGTCTCTCTTATGACTCAGTGGCCTCTGAACTTGGTGTTTCCCAAGGCATTGACCACAAGGGGGCGCTCCAGCATAGCATGTCAAGGCCCGGAGAGGCTGAGGCTGGGATTTCTATGACCACAGCAGAGTGGGATCTTGGGGAGAAGTCGCCTTGTCAGTCACTGTCCCTAAAAGCTTATTATCCTCGCCTTCATTTCAGAGTAGTCCTTCCTTTTTGGGAAAGTTATTGCCACGATTCCTCAGAAAGTTAAGCTGAACACCACCAGAACTCAAGGGTTTTTTCTGGTCCCTTTGGGATGTTTAACACATACTCATAGATGTGCCCATTGACCAGAGAGACTCACTGTACTGGTTATACCCAGCCTAGAAGGACTTGTACTGGGGTGTTTAGACTTGGAGTGCTGGATAGTATGTGCCCCACTGTGGCATCCCCCAATAAAGCCCTTAGGTCTCTCAGTATGTTCCCCACAATCTCACTCTGACATCCTTTAGCTATCTTGGAGTCGCTTTGTAAACCAGGCTGTCTTTGAACTCACAGAGATCTGTCTGTCTCTGTGCCCCAGAGTACTGGGATTACAGGCATGCACCACCATGCCCTGTTGGCTCTGTTTCTTAACAATTAAACTTTATTATACTACCGAACTAGCTTGCACAAGAGGAAAAAGAGGTTAAAGGAAAAAAAAAGAGTGAACCTTCCTGTATCCATTCCACGGGACAGTTCCCGAGGTGTCTCTGGCCTGCTCACTGGTCGCTGGTCAGGCCTGCCCAACCCTGCTGTCCCTCTCATCCTGGCCTCTCCACCTGCCAGTCTCTCACATACAAGGGCTGGTCTCCTCCTCTCATTAAGGGTCGATTAGAAACACAATAGTCCAGGTGAGGCCCCAGGTCCACTTCCTAAGTTCCAGGCCCAGGATGGCTCCACCCAGTCTATCTCAAGGGAGTATCCATGGTGTGTCCAAGGGCAAAGCCCACCAAGACTGCTTTCACCTGTGACAAAGCTTACAATCCTTCCCACAATGCCCAGCTACAAATTCTTCTTTTATTTTAAAGTAATTCTTATTGAGATATAGTTTACATACATGTTTTTTTTCAAAACATGTTGATGTATAATGTATATGCACATAAAGCTTTATTTCAAGAAAGGAATCTATTCTCTGAGTAATCTTTATTGTGTTTCTGATTGCATGTATACAACATTCAATGATTATAAAGCCTATTCATGGGCACCCTTTTATAGGCACCCACAAGAGCATGTCTAGTTCCCAGTTTGTCTCTAAGTGTAAATAATGGCAATGGAGACATGACCCAAAATAGTTACTTAAATGCAGGGTTGTTTTCTAGGACACATTTTTTTCGTGAGTATTTTTCTGTACTTAAAATAATTATATCTTTTATAAAGTTGTAATTTTATAAGTAATGATAATTCATTTTATTGTTGTTTTGTTTTGCTTTGTTTTGGTTTCTGGCTTGGGGGGTTTTTATAGACATGGTATCTTGAAAGGATACAGGATGTAGCCGTGGCTGTCCTGGACTCCTGTGGACAAGACTGGCCTCGAACTCACAGAGATCCACCTACCTCTGCCTCCCCGAGTGCTGGGATTACAGCCATGAGCCACTGTGCCTAGTCGATTTTGTAGTTTTTACCTAAATTCACTTGCCAGCTTCTCAAGTTTTTGTTTTTGCTTTTGTTTTTTTATGTTTATTTGTTTTTGTTTTTTTTTAGTCTCCACTAAAATCTCTTGATCTCTGTAGTGGTTTGAATAAAACAAAGTAAGGATAATTCTAAACAAAACCAAATTCCAAAAGTTAATTTATTTTTGTTGTGTTTTTGAGATAGGGTCCTGTTCTACAGACCAGACACCTGTTCTACAGCTCGAATATTGCTAATTTTAAGAAAGACTTTTTGTGGTTTGAGTCCAGCGCATACAGATCCTTTTTAAAACAAAACAAAACAAACAAACAAAACTAAGTTCCTTCTCTGACATACTGGCTTTCGGTCTTGATCTGGATTTTAGAACTTCTCTGTTAGAGCTAAAATGCTTCATTAAAAGTGTCTTAGCCTGGGACACAGGGTAGTAGACAGGATTGTCTTTCATGGCTCCTCCTTTGTACTGCTACAATATTTTGATAATGCAGGTATTTTCTAAAAATTGAATGAAGAAATTTTCAGCTGGGAAATCAGTAAGAATAGGCATTCCTCTTTAGTTTCTTTAACTTGTTCTGGAGATGCTCAAGGATGCAAGTAGACACACAGACGTGGGAGTTAGAGAGAAGTGGCTCAGTGAAAACGTGCATCAATCCTAGGCATACCCTCCTTACTTTATTCTAGACAGTTGTGTAAGCATAGCACGTTTTCACAATGGCTTAACCAGCTTTTATAGCTTACTTATTTCTTGACAACAAAGAGTAATTGGTGATTCTATTTGCTGTAGGCAGAGATATTTTACCTTTCAGATCATTAAATTGCAGCTGATAGGTAGCTATTAGCCTGCATGTTTGGTGAAACAGCAGCTTTCTACTTCAGAGGCTGGAGCAGGCTCTCCTTGCTGTGAGCTGATCCACAGAGAGCACAGCACCAGAGGCATCAGCTCCAGCTCTGTTCGAAAACAAGAGAGGGTGATGTCGTTCTTCCACTGTGATGAACAGTGGCAAGTTGTTCTGCTTTCTTCTAGTCACTGGATAGTCCTTGTTATAAAACAGTATTCATCATCAAGGAGTCATTAGTGAACCTGGTGGTGGTGGTGCATTCATTTAATACCAGTACTTGGGAGATGGAAGCAGGTGGATGTCTATGAGTTCAAGGCAGCCTGGTCTACAAAGTGAGTTCCAGGACAGCCATGGCTGGCTACACACAGAAATTTTGTCTTGAACCACCAAAAGAAGTTATTAGTATATATTAATTGTATAAAATTCCAACTTTCATTATAGTATTTCATACATGCATATAATATGCTTGGATCATAGTCACTCATTTCTTGCTCTTGTCTCCTTCTTTACCCTCCCTCTGTCCCCTTTCTCTTCCCAAATGGTCCTCTTGCTACATTGATTCCTTTAAAAAAAATCTAGATTTCACATGTGATATTTGTCCAAATATGGCCTATTTTGCTTAACATAATGATTTCCAGACTCACCCATTTTTCTACAGATAACAAAATTTAGCCCTTTATGGCCTAGTAGAATTCACTGGAGGGCTGGTGAGATAGCTCCCGGGGTAAAGGTTCTTGTCACCAAGCCTAATGACCTGCATTGGATCTTGGGACCTGCATGATAGAGAATCAATTTTTGCAAGGGTATATATGCCATATTTTCTCTTTTTTGTTCATTCATCTACTGCTGGACATATAAGCTGATTCATAACATAGACACTAGGAACATTATGCAATCATAAGATCCTACTTTGAAGGCATATATGCCACAAAATTTGAAAATCTAAGGGAAATGGACGATTTTCTTGATAAATTTCACTTGCTAAAGTTGAGTGAAGAACAGATAAACAAGCTAAATAGTCCCATTTCCCCTACAGAAATAGAAGCAATCATTGATAGTCTCCCAACCAAAAAGAGCCCAGGGCCAGATGGTTTCAGTGCAGAATTCTACCAGACCTTTACGGGCAAGCTAATATCGATATTCTTCAAACTACTCCAAAAGATAGAAGTGGATGGAACATTACGAAATTCATTCTATGAGGCCATAGTCACATTGATACCTAAACCTCACAAAGACTCAACAAAGAAAGAGAATTTCAGACCAATTTCTCTTATGAACATCGATGCAAAAATACTAAATAAAATTCTTGCAAAACGAATACAAGAACACATCAAAGATATCATTCATCATGACCAAGTAGGCTTCATTCTAGGCATGCAGGGATGGTTTAATATATGGAAACCCATCAATATAATCCACCATATAAACAAACTGAAAATAAAAAACCACATGATCATCTCTTTAGATGCAGAGAAAGCATTTGATAAAATCCAACACCCATTCATGTTTAAAGTTTTAGAGAGATCAGGGATACAAGGCACTTTCCTCAACATAATAAAGGCTATATACAGCAAGCCAATAGCCAAAATCAAAGTAAATGGTGAGATACTCAAGGAAATTCCTCTAAAATCGGGAACAAGGCAAGGCTGCCCACTCTCTCCATATCTCTTCAATATAGTACTCGAAGTTCTAGCCAGAGCAATAAGACAACAAAAGGAGATCAAGGGTATCCAAATGGGAAAAGAGGAAGTCAAATTATCCCTATTTGCAGATGATATGATAGTGTACATAAGTGACCATCAAAATTCCACCAGAGAACTCCTACAGCTGATAAATACTTTCAGCAAATTGGCTGGATACAAAATTAACTCAAAAAAGTCTGTAACCTTCCTATACACAAATGACAAGCTTGCAGAGGAAGAAATTAGGAAAGCCACACCCTTCACATTAGCCACAAGCAATATAAAATATCTAGGAGTTACTCTAACAAAGCAAGTGAAGGACTTGTTTGAAAAAAATTTCAAAACTCTGAAGAAAGAGATTGAAGATGACATGAGAAGATGGAAGGCTCTTCCTTGCTCATGGATCAGGAGAATTAACATAGTAAAAATGGCCATCCTACCAAAAGCAATCTACAGATTCAATGCAATCCCTATCAAAATACCTACACAATTTTTTAAAGACATTGAAAGTTCAATTCTGAACTTCATATGGAAAAACAAAAAACCCAGAATAGCTAAAACAATCTTGTACAATAAAAGGTGCTCCGGAGGAATCTCCATACCTGATCTCAAACTGTACTATAAAGCAATAGTAATTAAAACAGCATGGTACTGGCACAGCAACAGGCTGGTTGATCAGTGGAATAGAATCGAAGACCCAGATATGAATCCACACACATATGGTCACTTGATTTTTGACAAAGAAGCCAAATCCATTCAATGGAAAAAGGATAGCATCTTCAACAAATGGTGCTGGTCTAACTGGAAGTCTATGTGTAAAAAAATGCAACTGGACCCATATTTGTCACCTTGCACAAAACTCAAATCCAAGTGGATTAAAGACCTCAACATGAAACCAGAGACACTAAGTCACTTAGAAGAAAAAGTGGGGAAGAACCTGGAACATATTAGCACAGGAGACAACTTCCTGAACAGAACACCAACAGCCCAGGCCTTAATGTCAACAATTAATAAATGGGACCTCATGAGGCTGAGAAGCTTCTGTAAGGCAGGAGACACTGTCAAGAGAACAAAGCGACAGCCTACAGACTGGGAAAAGATCTTCACCAACCCTACATCTGACAAAGGTCTAATATCCAAAATATATAAAGAACTCAAGAAATTAAGCACCACCAAACCAAATAGCCCAATTGAGAAATGGGGCTTGGAACTAAACAGAATTCTCAACAGAGGAATATCAAATGGCTGAGAAACACTTAAAGAAATGCTCAACGTCCTTAGTCATCAGAGAAATGCAAATCAAAACAACTCTGAGATTCCATCTTACACCCATCAGAATGGCTAAGATAAAAAATTCAAGAGACACCACATGCTGGCGAGGATGTGGGGAGAGAGGAACACTCCTTCATTGCTGGTGGGAATGCAAACTAGTACAGCCACTTTGGAAATCTATCTGGTGCTATCTCAGAAAACTGGGAATAGGGCTTCCTCAAGACCCAGCTATTCCACCAGAATATACCCAGAAGATGCTCCAGCACATAACAAGAAAATTTGCTCAGTCATGTTCATAGCAGCCTTATTCATAATAGCCAGATCATGGAAACAGCCTAAGTGTCCCTCAGTAGAAGAATGGATAAAGAAACTGTGGTACATATACACTATGGAATACGACTCAGCTATTAAAAACAAGGAATTCCTGAAATTTGTGGATAAATGATCATAATGAGTGAGTTAACCCAGAAGCAGAAAGACTCAAATGGTATATACTCACTTATATCTGCATACTAGCCCAAGGGGCATGTCCCATGAAAGCCTTCATTTACCAGGAAACTGGGACAGAGGGGAGGACATCCTATTGGGACTCTAGATGAGAGAATCATGGGAGAATAGCAAAGTAGAAGGATCCAGAGGGTCCTAGAAACCTACAAGTAGAACATTATGATAGGCAGATTTGGGCCCAGGGGTCACGCTCAAACTAAGGCACCATCCAAGGACAATATAGGCGGTAAACTTTAAACCCCTACCCAGATCTAGCCAATGGTCAGAACAGTCTCTACACTTGAGTGGAGAGTGGGATATGACTTTCTCACGTACTCTGGTGCCTCACATTTGACCATGTCCCTTGGAGGGGGAGACCTGGTGGCACTCAGAGGAAAGACAGCAGATTACCGAGAAGAGACTTGATACCCTATGAGCATATACAGGGGAAGGTAATCCCCCTCAGGAACAGTCATAGGGAAGGGGAATAAGGGGAAAATGGGAGGGAGTGAAGAATGGGAGGATACAAGGGATGGGATAACCATTGAGATGTAACAAGAATAAATTAATTTAAAAAAAGAAATTAAAAAAAAAAAAACAAAAACCAAAAAGCAAAGCCTTTACTCAGAGCACATCTTTCTTGACCATAAACTCCCATTGAGTGGCTGGGTGAGTTGTTTCAAGTCTTCCTTCAAAACATTTGGAACTAACGTGTCACTTCCATGTGAAGAGGTCTCGGCTCCTTGGCATCTTTCTTTTGGCTCCCATCACCGCAGACACACATTTTCATAGCAGCAGCTCCTTTAGTTCTAACTTGCCTGTTTCTGTGCTTATGGAATTTGGACCCAGAACATAGAGCCACAATGGATGCCTAGTAGGCACTAAATCTGTAACAGTGTAGCCAAAGAGACCCTCACCTCTTGAACCCCTCCGTTCTTTGTTTCCCTATCTGCTTCTCTAGTTTTTCCTTCACTCTAGTCTCTCAATGCCTGATATCCTTACGTGACTGTTGCTTCACCCATTTTATCAACACTGGTGAGAAAACGTGTCAATCATATCAGTGACAATTGCTAACATCTGCTGAGCACCGATGGCATGCAATATTTAACAACAAGCATCTTACATGTAGTATGTCATCGAATCGTCTCAACTTTAGCTGATGGTCCTATTATTACTCCTATTTTATAAAATAGTAGCCAAGGCACAGAATAGTAGCTTGTCTCAGTAACCACAGCTAGCAAAGATAGAATTAAGCCATGGGCGTGATGTATTTTTATCAATTTTTTAATCATCTTAGTCAAGAAAGTTTGTGTCCCTAGGTCAAATTCTCTTGTTCTGGTCCCTGCTGCCCCTTACACTCTTTGGTCTGAAGTTATTTTTAACCCAGCAGGAACAGTAGAGTTTGGAAATGAAGACTAGAGGTCAAATCATGCTTTAATTTTTTTCTTCTAAGAAACAAGAAAAATAGCATCCCTAACTCAAAGCATGCGCCAAGCCACGAGTGTAGAAAATGCTTCGTAAAAACCCTGCAGAGCTCAATTGGCACCTGGGTGCAGGGTCGCCATCGCACTAACCTGTGCCTCTCTCTGGCATCCTGTTTTCACTTTCACCTCCTCCTGGCCCTCATCTCAGGAACCCCAGGCTGGGCCACATCTCATCCCTGAGACACCACCCCACTCCCAGGCAAGACCTGGGACCCACTCTGTGCTGTAATTGTTTACACTATGCTCATAATTGGGCTTATCGTGAGTTGTGTCAAAAATTCGAGGAGCTCAAGGGTCATTTCCTCCCATGACAGCTCTGGGAAGTTATTGACAGGAAACAGATGACCAGGAAAGCTCATCAGCCTCTCACCCCAGCCCTGGGAACTTTGGGCATTTCCAAGGTCACATGTCCCCTTCCCAGGCTCTGATTTCTCACCAGGTCAAACTATACCTGAGACAAAGGCAACTGAGTCCGTGAGGAACCCTTGGCCTCTCTGTGGTACAGGAGGTCTGACCCAGCGCTAGACTGCAGGTTGGCTGATTTATAGCCAAGAATTCACTTCCTGTGGAAACAATTCCTTAGGAGAGCAAAGTTCCCAGGAGGACCGTGGCACTCTGCACGAGCCTGTAGGCAATGGATTCTGAGCCCTTGCTGAGTTTTTGCACCTTGGAGGCAAAGTAATGGGAGGAAATAAGTGACTCCTCTGAGAAAGATGGATTCAGCCACAAAACAGGAAATGGAGCCGGGAGTGAAGAAGTTGTGCGCTACAGTTCCAATGCTCAAGAGCTGAGGCGGGATAGGGAGTTCAAGGGAATAAGCTAAATAGTAAGGATCTGTCCAAAGAGAGGCAGACACAGAGACTCAGAGAGAAACAGGGAGGGAAGGAGGAAGTGGAGGGAGAGAGCAAATATGAGCTGAGATTCCCAGGAAGAAAAAGCTACACCCACATTAAACATTCTGCTTAACTGGAAAGAACTTCCGTTATTGTGCAGAATTAGAACGTTGCCATTGCAGGTCCACAGCCATATTAATTTAGAATGTGTTGGCCCCATAAGTGGCCATTTGCTGCCCCCCCCCCTTTGTGGAATGTAGGAACAGACAACGGGTCTCTACAAACACAAAAACTAAGGATGTCACCAGGAGGTATCGAAGGCCCATAGCAGAAGTTTCTGGACTTTGCTATAACCTACCTATATAATGTTTCCACTAGTGTATTTTGATTTAGAATTTTTCCTTATTGTTATTGTCAACCCCCCCCCCCCAAGGAACTGTTACCACATTGGAATACTGTATTTGGGTGTAATCTAAACTTGTGTTCCCAGGCCTTAGTCACTCGTATTTGACTCCAGAATAAACTGTTTCTTATTCCCTTTGAGGCAAGAGTTGTGTTTTTTTGTTTGGATGAAGAGGAAAATAAAGGAGGGGAATGGTAGAAGGAGGAGAAAAAGGAGAGGAAGGGAGAAAAGAGGAGGGAAAGAGAGCGGTGGGGTTCACATTCTTAGTAACTACAAGAAGCTAAGCAATCTGCCTCCCCTCTCTGAATCCCCACCAATCACACAAACAGGGATGCCCTCGCTACCAACTCCCAGTTTTCTGTTTTGACATTCTGTGACTGTTTGGGACTGTACTAAGCAAACATTGATAGGAGGCAAATCTATCTATTGTACCTTCTAAGACATGGTTCTCAACCTTCCTAATCCTGCAGCCTTTTCTTTTTCTTTTTCTTTTTCTTTTTCTTTTTCTTTTTCTTTTTCTTTTTCTTTTTCTTTTTCCAGACAGGGTTTCCAGACAGGTAGCTTTGGCTGTCCTGGACTCCTTTTGTAGACCAGGCTGGCCTGGAGTTCACAGAGTTCCACCCATCTCTGCCTTCCAGAGTGCTGGGATTACAGGCACGCACCCCTGCACCCACCAAATGTTATCTTTTAATACAGTTCCTTATGTTGTGGTGGCCCCAAGTATAAACTTATTTCATTGCTACTTCATAACTAATTTTGCTACTGCTATGAATCATAATATAAGTCTGATATGCAACCCCCAAAGGGGTCGTGACCCACATGCTGAGAGCCACTGGTCTAAGGGCATATTTTCCATTGTCCTATGGGAGAGCCCAAGTGTCTCGATCCAATCTGTTTTCCACCAACTGAAGTGTATTCTCCAAGTTTCCCTTCCCCTTGGTTCCTCCAGTAAAAGCCCTTAATTCTTTGCAGCACTAGAAACGATTCTGATAGTAGCTGTTCTCACTGCTGTGGGGAGACTTCATGACTTTCTCTCCACATGAATTTTCACTTTGAACATAGAAAAATTCCTTCATCTGAGGGAGCCCTTCATTTTCCAGAATTTTCAGGCAGTAAAATAAGAAGTAAAAAGATCCAGTTGAGAAATGAGTTGAGGTGCCTGGTATGACAGACAGAAGGTACCTGAACTATCCTCACGCACACAAATCATATATGCTACTTGATTAAACTCACATTGAAAATCACTGGAAGCCAAGCATGGTGGCGCATGCCTTTAATCCCAGTGCTCGGGAGGCAGAGGCAGGTCTACAAAGTGAGTCAAGGACAGCCAAGGCTACACAGAAAAACTCTGTCTCAAAAAAAAAAAAAAAAAAAAAAAAGAAAGAAAAAGAAAATCACTGGAAATGCTTGGGCTTGATACAGCTTTACACAGGAAAACTAAAGATGTACTTATGGCTATGATGCAAACATTGAGTCCCTTTGTGTGCAAAGATAAGAACAAAACCGAACAATTGTGAGTTTACCATTGCTTTGCAGAGGATTCATTTTGGTATGCTATGGACAGGACCTCAGGTTCTGGTGAGTTCCACACCAAAGCCTGAGGAAAATCAACTTGCAGGGTGTGTTATTCCTTGGCCTTTCCTCCCACCTTGATATTTATTTGTTGGTGATGTCCTTCGCTTCAAAACCAGGATTTAACAAAGGCTGAGCAGAGGGGTCTTGACTTATGAGGGAAAGAAAGAACAGCACTAAACTCAGAAGAATGAGAGGAGAAATCAGTGGTTCCCCCTTTACACCCCTGAAGAAGTAGAAAGTTATCCAAAACCACCAAGGTAATAAAAAGAGGCTTTGTGGGCTAACTTATAAATTAAAGTCATCTCCTAGCTTCCGAAGTAAGTTCCAAGACCCACTCTATTAATTCCTTCACATGCATAGGCGCTTGAGAATGCTATAAGGAAACAATTCTTTAAGAAATGTTTTGTAAAGTTTAGAGGGAAAAAAAAGCAGATGAGCTGTGTTTTCTTTCCAATAGAGGCCTGTTTTCCTAAATAATCCGAAAGCTAATTAGAATTCCAAGGGCATTTGTTTGAAAGCCCTAACCTTAGTGAACTCAAATTAAGCAAGTATGCTTTGTACTGGAAGGGTGTGGGGACAGCACTGTGAGGGATGCTGAGCAGGGAATGGGGAAGGCAGAGGGCATAATCCAAACACCAGAATGCCATGCAAAGTCAAGGGCTTCTGAGTTTCATGGGACAAGAAGGTGCAGACATATACTAAAGGTGCAACTCGAGGCGGCAGGCTGCTATCCCACAGTTCTTGAATAATTTGTGGTCTCCTGGCCACAGGGCACAAACATATTCTGTGAAAGGTGGCAGAAGCTGACCTTTCTCTCACAGGAAAAGGGAATGCCAGACAGGGTGCTCTGAGCAGTGTTGCTATGCTTGTTGTAGAAAGTCAAACAAATAAAGAGCAGAATTAGAGGAACAAGTCCTCAAGGGCCCCAGAATATCTAGACTGGACTGCTACTTCCCTGGCCTTGGGGCAGGGGAATCTTGGCCAGACTGAGGTTAAACAGAAACCTCCCTCTCCCACCTTTTGCTTTGATTACTGTCTCTTCTGATATAATATCAGCAGGGCAGAAGGTTTTCATAGCACTTGGGCACAACATGGCACACACTCACATATGACAAGTGGGTAACATTTCAGTAGACAGGTCGTGTAGATTTGCATGTCTGTTGCAAGCTCATGCAATATGCATGGGTCCAGCATGCTCACCTCCTCCTCCTCCTCCTCCTCCTCCTCCTCCTCCTCCTCTTCTTCTTCTTCTTCTTCTTCTTTTTCTTTCTTCTTTTTAAAACACGTTTCTCCCACAACCATTGGGGAAAAATGTGACAGCCTTATGCACCAAAAGGTGTGCATAACTGATAATGAACTGCTGAAGGCCAAGGAGTCCACTTAAAAAAATATTGATGCGGAGACATAGAGTTCTACCCACTAACAATGAGGCACCAAAGAGATCCTTTCAGCTCAAAGTCTTCCTGGAATGCCCAGAGAGCTCACAATAGTGAGGCAACGACCTATTCCTCAGAAGAAAGGCTACTCAAAAAAGGGAAACCAGAAAAGGCCTTGCAGTATGATCTGCCTTTCCAATTCCCTTTTAGTTCCTCATTCTGTTTGAAGATTAAAATGTCTAGACACTTTCCCGCCCTTTCAGTACAATCTCTCATTTTCTGCCTCTGTTATTCATATACTCTGGCATTGTCAGATGTGTCTAAATCAATAGTCTCCTAGAGAGCCCCTCTAACCAGCCCTATTTTTCTTTGTCTGGTACCATTTTCCCCAGTGGCTCCTGGTTTCGCCTATGCTTACTCACCTGCTGTGGCTCATTGGTTTTTTTATTTTTTTTTATTTTTTGACTTGTGACCTGGCCTGTCTTCCTCGGCAGGAAGTTCATCTGGCAATAAGAAGCCTGTAACAGGGAAGACCGATGGCCACGGAGAACAGAGTGGCTTCTGTGCTTCCTTCCGTTGGGAGGGGGGAGGGGTTCTTCTTTGTATCAGTGGAAATGCGCCAGTAGGAAAGGAGGCCTGATGGTCAGCAGACCGTGACAAGACTCAAGGGTGAGCGGGTGAGTAAGGCGTCTGGCCTGATGCCAAGAACAAGCAATGAAAGGACGTGTGACAAGCCCTCGGTTTCCCAGCATCCTAACTAGAGTGACATATCCAATAGGAGTAGCGGGCAGCGTGGCAGGCACATCCCTCAGTGTTCTCTCACATAACAATTCAAAGAGATACCTCTAGCATGGAAGCTTCTAGATCTCTCAAGGAAATTCCTCACTTTAATGGCAATGTCATTTAAAGCTTGCAATAAATTGTAGGGTTTGGCCTATCAGAAACAGGGGGGAGTTGTTTGTTTGTTTGTTTGTTTAAGACATGGTTTCTCTGTGTGGCTCTGGCTGTTCTGGAACTTGCCCTGTAGATCAGGCTGGCCATGAACTCAGAGATCTGCCTGCCTCTGCCTCCCAGGATCTGGGCGTGAACCACCACCCAAAGGAACATAGTATGGATTTATACTGTGATATTTCCCCCCAACATTTCATAGAATGATTGTTCTGTGCCTGTCAACACATGAAAGAGCTATGGTGGCCTCTGTCCTCTAAATCGCCACAGATGGCCACAATATTATGATCTCTAAAATAAATGAGAATAATAAATATTTTTGTTTAACTTAGTGGAAATTTTCAAATCACCATTTTTAATGAACACAAATACTTACGCTGGAAGTGTGAGTATTCCTTAAGCTTGGGTTTGGCAGTTAGTGGGAAGTTTGTGGGGACTTTGCCCCAGACACTGAGTATGTTTGCCTGTGGTACACACAAGTGAATGTGTGAAGTAACAGAGCTTGGATCAAGGAAGGTGCGACGGACTGAATCTTGGTATGTCACCTCCATTTATAAATGGAAGCCCTAATATGCACAGTGACGGTTTTACAGATGTGGGGCCTTTGAGAAGGAGTTCTGTCAGGAAGGAGCAGCCCTTATGAATGAGTTGTTGCCCTTACAAATGGACCCAGACAACTCTCAGTCATTCTTCTGCCACGTTGGAATGGAAGCCACCAGTCGACAATCAGAAAGAGGCTCTAACAAGACCCGATCCCAGACTTCATCTCGCCAGACTGTGGGAAAAAAACATCTGTTTATTAGCCAGTCAGCCTGCAGTGCTTGATCACAGTGGCCCAGAGTGATGAAGACAAAGGGGAAGCTGTGGGTGGGTGCAGAAATGCTCAAGAGTGTCAGTATTCGGGTGGTCACTGAAACCCAGCATGACCAACGCCACGGTAGTGGGTGGATCGCTTTGGATTCATCCATTTCAAATAGCACATCTTAAAATGTAACACACTCGTGTATTCACAATGCAGTTTAGCGACCTGTTTCCTCCCAGCCAAATGAGGCCCTGAAGACCCCATCTGGAGTGTACTGGGTAGTTAAGACAGTAGTGTACTTGACCATGAGAGAATAGTTAAGAAAAGGCTGCCTTCCTCTTCTGCTGAGAACTAGGTCCTAGCATTCTTCTTCTTCTTCTTCTTCTTCTTCTTCTTCTTCTTCTCCTCCTCCTCCTCCTCCTCCTCCTCCTCCTCCTCCTCCTCCTTCTTCTTCTTTAATCTTGGAGAACAATAACCCATGGAGATAACACTGTGAACAAGAATTAAGGTGCTCCATCTGAGAGCACCATACATGCAGGCTCTCTGTCGACACTGACAGCCATTATTTTTTACGTTTGTTGCAGGTAGCGAGAGCTGTATGGCCATTTTGGCAGCTCCATCTTAGTGCTTATGCACACTGGGCTTTCTGCCAATTAAGTCTCATGTATCTTTAACAGGTGAGTTCTGTCCCATCTATAAAGGAAGAGTGAGGAGATGCCAGGACAAAGTTTCCACCTTAAAAAGACCCTGGATGACAAGGTCTCCAGCCTCCTGCCCAGCTGTGGCCCCAGCTTCTCAGAACGGTCTTATCATCTACCCACAGATTCCAAACAGAACACCCAGAATGCACTGCACATGTGTCAGACAGACAGGATTCTGTATATTTTCAAGTGTGTGTTTGTTAAATTGGAGGCTAGGCTACAGTAAAGATGTTCTCCTTCGTCGATTTTATTTCTTACCAGGTTCTGTAGTTTGAATCTGATATGCACCACCCCCAGGCTCATAAGGCACAAAATGAATAGCAATAAACAATCTAAGTTTTTATCAGTGTGAAGCAAAAGTTGAGGTCTTAAATTTCCATTAATCAAAAGTCTTAAATTTTCATCAATCTACAGTACCAATGTAAGATTTTTGAAGCTAGTAGATTCAATAATCTACCTTTTATTCTATAAATCTATATCCTCCCTTCCTTCAACCTATATCCTCCCTTCCTTCCCCCCCCCTTTTCCTTATTATTAGATGAGATAGAAAGATAAGAGAGAAAGAAAGATAGAAGAAAGACATTTTCTTGAATTTTTGACAAAGGAACACTTTCTAAGTTGAGTGTAGTAAGAAACCATAAGGAATACAATCAATAGTCTTTGCAATAGAACATTTTAAAATTTACCTAAGTAGGACACAAAAAAAATTCAGCATAAAAATATAAAGAATAGATATACAAGATTAAAACAGAGAATTAAGTGGTGTCAGGCCAGTATAGACAAGGACAGCTCCTTGAGAACAGACTGTGAGTCCCCTCTTGTCTCCTTTTGTATTTCTAAATAAGCCTCTTATCCCCTGCCTTTATCAGATTCTTGTAGACGTTTTTATGATAGCCATAGCCTTGCTATTTTATGATCATTGGCCAACTGCAGGCAATTCACATTTCCAAGCTTCCTGTTTGTTTAACAAGAGCCCCATTAGCAATGAGTGAAGTGTGCAGCACTGGCCCAGCACCAGGAGCTAGTGCCCCTCCCATGGAGCGTTCTCTAGTTAACTCCGGAGGGAGGCACAGAAGCCTTATGGACCAACCCCAGGAAGTCTCAGAAACCTGCTCTGGTTCACTGAGCTTTGCCCCAGATTTTTGTGCTCTGGATGTTTCTCTGGCATATCTGGGCTTGGACCCACAGACCTGTTCCTGGTTTTGCTTTGATTGGGAAAAATTCTGAGGCTTGGCATCATGGTGGATGCCTTTAATCATAGGACTTTGGAAGGCAGAGGCAGGAGGATCTCTGTGGATTCAAGGCCAGCCTGTTTTACATAGCAAACTCCATGTCAGCAAGGGCTACAGAGAGGAGAGACTCTGTCAAAGAAGAGGAAGAAGAGGAAGATGAGGAGGAGGAGGAGAAAGAGAAGAAGGAGGATCAGGAGGATGAGGATCAAGAGGAGCAGCAGGAGGGGGAGCAGGAGGAGGAAGAGGGGCAGGAGAAGCAGGAGGAGCAGGAAGAGGAG
>OU015742.1:84977276-85025644 GCA_907169655.1 Acomys percivali
AAGAGGGGCAGAAGGAGGAGGAGCAGGAGGAGGAGCAGGAGGAGGAGTGGGAGGAGGAGCAGGAGAAGGAGGAGCAGGAGGAGGGGGAGGAGCAGCAACAGCAGCATCTCTGCTCAGAGCTAGCCACCTTTAGGTTGGATACATAAGCCCCTCTCCACTCACAGTGCACTCTGCCACCTACCTGCCACCTACCTATAGCTGCTGCCTCAAGAGTTAATTTTCTTCTTAGAATGCTGGAGCTTTTGATAAACTAAAAGGGAAGGGGAAAGTAGCCAGGATGGAAGACTGTTCAAGAAAAGGTACCTCAGGAGGCAAAGTTTTCAGCTTCCCTGGGCTTCAATTTAGCTCTGTAGCATCCCCTCTTCCACTTTGAGGACATGACACTTTAAAGGCTCCTCTTCTCTCTGGAAACACGTGTGTCACAGGCAGAGTATGACATTGGAGGTGAGGAAGCAGTTTTCTAATTAGGGCTCACATGTCTTATTGGTTAAAAATGTCACACCTTTGGAAATTGAGCTTCTCAGAGAGAAAACTGAGCCCACTCAACAAACATTTTCATAAAACTAGATATACTCCACAGCCTCCCGGGGTCGGGCTTTCTTCCTTGCAACTGGGTTTCTCAGGTTGCTCAGTATTGCTCTGCTATAGCAATACCTGGAATAACAGGTAGCTGTTGCTACCTCCAACAGCTGCTAAGTAGGATATTGAGGACATACTGACTATTATGGGAAATATTCTTCCTGGTCAATTGGGCACTTGGAAGCTCAAACCTGAGCTTCCCTGGTCTGCTTTTAGGTTGGTAAGATTCAGGTTTATAAGGTTGTCATAGCTCTGATGAAACATCGTGACCAAAAGCAAGTTGAGGAGGAGAGGGTTTATTTGGCTTACACTTCCATATCACAGTCCATCACTGGAGGAAGTCAGGACAGGAAAGCAAATAGGGCAGAAACCTGGAGGCAGGAGCTGATGCAGAGGCCATGGGGGGTTGCTACTTACTGGATTGCTCTCCATGGCTTGCTCAGCCTGTTTTCTTATACAATAGTGGTTCTCAGCTTCCCTGATGCTACTATCATTTAATACAGTTCCTCATGTTGTGGGGACCCGCAACCATAGAGTTATTTTGTTGCTATGTAATATCTATAATTTTGCTACTGATACGAATTGTAATCTAAGTATCTGATATGTGGGCCCCAAAGGGGTCACGACCCTCAGGTTGAGAACTGCTGTTATAGAATCTAATGTCACAATGAACCAGTGAGCTGGGTCAAAAATGCCCCACATCTAGATCTTGTGGAGACATTTTTATCCATTGAGGTTCCCTCCTTTCAGATGATTCTTCCTTGTTTCAAGTGGACACAAAACTGCCAGCACAAGTTACGATTCTCCATTTTCCTATTTTCATCCCAGGCTCTCCTTCTTGTATAACACTCAGTATTCATTCATTACAATAGAAGTAAATTATTGTTTGTTGAAGATTAGTAGTGGATGTATGAAATTGTATTGATTTAACACATTTACTTTATTCTCATAGCAACATTGTGAATTATTAATATTAGGCCTGCCTTAAGTTCAACAATTAATAAATGGGACCTCATGGGGCTGAGAAGCTTCTGTAAGGCTGGAGACACTGTCAACAGAACAAAACATCAGCCTACAGACTGGGAAAAGATCTTCACCAACTCTACATCTGACAAAGGTCTAATATCCAAAATTCATAAAGAACCAAGAAATAAAACGCCACCAAACCAAATAACCTAATTAAGAAATGGGGCTCAGAATTAAACAGAGAATTCTCAGCAGAGGAATATCAAATGGCTGAGAAACACTTAAAGAAATGCTCAGCATCCTTAGTCATCAAAGAAATGCAAATCAAAACAACTCTGAGATTCCATGTTACACCCATCACAATGGCAAAGATCAAAAACTCATGTGACACCACATGCTGGCGAGGATATGGAGAAAGGGGAACACTCCTTCATTGCTGGTGGGAATGCAAACTTATACAACCACTTCAGAAATCTATCTGGCACTTTCTCAGAAAACTGGAAATAGGGCTACCTCATGACCCAACTATTCCATTCCTTGGAATATACCCAGAAGATGCTCCACCACACAACAAGGACATATGCTCAACCATGTTCATAGCAGCCTTATTCATAATAGCTAGAACCTGGAGACAACCTAAATGTCCCTCAGTCAAAGAATGGATAAAGAAACTATGGTACATTTATACCATGGATACTACTCAGCTATTAAAAACAAGGAAATCCCGAAATTTGTCGACAAATGGATGGAAATAGAGATGATCATACTGAGTGAGTTAACCCAGAAGCAGAAAGACTCACCTGGTATATACTTACTTATAATTGGACACTATCCCAAAAGGGATGTCCCATGAAGGTCTTCACTTACTAGGATATTGGGATAAATGTGAGGACTTCCTGTTGGGACTATAGATGAGAGAAGTATGGGAGAATGGCAAAATAGAAGGATCCAGAGGGTTCTAGAAACCTACAGGAAGAACATCGTGATGGGAAGATCTGGACCCAGGGGGTCTGCTCAGGCTACTGCATCAACCAAGGACAATACATGCAATAAAGATTGAACCCCCGCTCAGATCTAGCCAATGGACAGGATATTCTCCACACTGGAGTGGAGAGCAGGGACTGACTCTGAACCAAATTCTGGGGCCCCATATTTGACCACTTCTCCTGAGTGGGGAGGCGTGGTGGCACTCAGAGAAGGGATAAGCAGGATACCAAGATGAGACTTGATGGCCTGTGACAATATGGTGGGGGAGAAGGTCCCCCTCGGTCAGAGACATGGAGCAGGGGTCAGGGAATAGGGTGAAAGTGGGAGGGAGGGAGGAATGGGTGGATACTAGTAAGGGGAAAACAATTGAGATGTAATCTGAATAAATTAATTAAATTAAAAATAATAATATTATTAGGCCTGCTTACACATGTGTGGATACTTTCATAACAGAGGAAACACAACTGCTATGGCTTGGAAAAGTTCCACCCGCTTCCCAACCAAATCCATTGAAAGCATAGTCCCCACTGCAGAACTGTCAGGGGATGAGGGCAGAGTGGGCATTGGGGACATAATGGCATAAAGGCAGGTTCTTGGTACTTCTCCCCTCCTATGTTAGCTGGTTCTGATTATAAAAAGGCTTGAGGCTTCAAGTTTAATATCTTTCTCTCTCAATTTCTTTTTGACCTTCCTCCATGGGATGATGTAGCAGAAAGGACCTTGCCAATGACTGTCCATGGGTTTTAGACTTTCCAAAATCTAGAACTATATGCATATACATTTATATTTACTATAAATCACTTTGCCTGGGGTATTCTGTTATAGCAGCACAACTCAGAATAATACACGTCACATGATTCTCAGTAGGAGCAACTGGCTAGCCAGGGGCATTTTCTCCTGTAACTAAGAGTTTTTTTTAAGGGGGTAAAATATAGTCCCAGGCAGGAGACATACACTCTCTGCTTGGAGGATAAGTGGCTGCAGCATACATGTACAATGACGTGGGATGATGACGTCATGGGGATTGTGGGGCGTGGCTTGGAAATAGAGAGGAGGAGGAGAACAGTTTACTCCCGTGGGAAAGCTGACACTGAAGAGCGGGGTGGAGCCTGATATAGGCATCCCACCAGAGAGATGGGGAATGGAGGAAGGAGGTACTGAAGACAGGGTGTCTATGGAACTGTGCACGGCAGAAGCAGGAGTCTTAGTCTTGTTTAACGCATGAGAGGTTCCAGGAGGCTCGCTGGGCTCCAGGGGTGGGGTGGCAACAAAATGAATGAGACCTAAAATTGTCCTGACTTCAGGTGTCTGGGAGTGCCTGAGTGATACTTTTTTTTAAGATTTATTTATTATTATACAGACAGTGCTTTGCCTACACATACACCTGCATCCAGAAGAGGGCATCAGATCACATTATAGATGGTTGTGAGCCACCATGTTGTTGCCAGGAATTGAACTCAGGACCTCTGGAGGAGCAGTCAGTGTCCTTAACCTCTGAGCCATCTCTCCAGCTCCCGAGTGACACTTCTTGACTCTTCGACCTTCCCCCGAGCAGGGCTCAAGCTTTCATTGTAGGTCGCCACTACCCTTACCATCTTCCCCCTTTACCTCTGTTCAGAGCGGTGGTCTTGGTGCCAAAGAGAAGAGAAAGGAGTAGAGAAAGGGCCATTTCATAGTGGCATCCCCAAAAGATTGCACAAACGCCACAGCTCCCACTATTAGCAATTATATTCCTTGGAGCCAATGTACCACCCTCAGTTAGAACACAAACAAACCAGAGGGAGCTGCTAATAGCTTATTCGCTGCTAGCTAATTAAGTAACTTATTAAATATTAAAGTTATTGAGTATTAACCTTATCAGTAGTTTATTAAGTAGCTTATTAAACATGATACAGGGCAACACCATGAAGTGAATAAAAGTTATAGTGATTACACTAAAGAGCTAATGATACAGAGAGACACTCTTGGTAGATCAGGCACTGAAATAAGCCTGCTTTAAGCATCCGCTCCTTTAATCCAGACAAACAGTGCTGCCACCATCTCCCTTGCAAACTAGAGAGCTGAGGCCTGAACACAAAGCTGCTTGCCTTTAGAGTTGCATATCAAAGACCAAGCGGGCATGGAATCTGAATTGTGTTACAGGTGGTCTGACTGAGCACCCTCCACATGTGCAGCATGCAAACACACACACACACACACACACACACACACACACACACACACACCACAGTCAACATAGGGGTTGCTTGCTGGATTGGAGCAAGGAAGTTTAGAAATAAATGCTATTGCAAAATATTGGATGGGAAACAAGTTGAGTTCCAGGGAAACTACAGGGGGTAGGATGCTTTTTATAACATCTCTAAATGAAAACTGAACTAAGAGGCTCTTCAGTGTCTGTGTGTGTGGGAGAGGGAGAGAGAGAGAGACAGACAGACAGAGAGACAGAGAGACACAGAGAGAGACACACACAGAGAGAGATCAGTTTAAAAGGTAATAACACACACATACTCAGTTCAAGTTAGGAATGTCCATAGGAACAGGGAAGTGTCAAGGGGCAGGATGGGGGCATTCACATTATTCGTATAGTTGCCATTTTTCCTGATTTCTGGAATAGACAATGCATTCACCAGGAATTTGTTAAAATGTTAAAACATGTTTTGTTTTGTTTTGATTTGTTTTAAAAAAGAGAAAAGTCAGTTCTAGTTTGTACCCACAATATGAAAAGTTTCCAATTTTGTGCATCCAAGGAACAAATGTTTTAAAATAAAGAACACAGAGATTGCTTAATTAATCAATCATTAATTAACCATAATTCAATTTAAGAAATAAAGCATTACAAATACAGTGAAAGCCCTCTATGTACTCATCCCTAATTCCATTTACTGCCTCTGTCCCCAAAGGACAACATTTTTCAAAAAGGTCCCTATCCCTTGTTTTTCTCTTTAAAAACCTGTGTCCACACATATGACTCCCATGAAAGAGATGGTAAGGTTTCATTCATAAATTAAAACTTTAAAGAATGGGTCTGAAGAGATAGCTCAGAGATCAAGGGCACGTACTGCTGTTCCAGAGGTTCTAAGTTCAATTCCCACTACCAACATTAGGTGGATCACAACCATCTGTAACTCCAGCTCCTGGGAGTATGGCTCCCTCCTCTTGCCTCAGCAGGTATGCACACACACACACACACACACACACACACACACACACACACACACACGTTTGAAAAGCTTTAATGAAATGGAATTATCCTTGGTATAGCAGCATACTTCTGTCTTTATTCACTCCCCATTACTTAGCATCATTAGGTCCAGCTCCCTCATTTTCCTATCAGTATAATACTCACTTTATTGTGTGAGTGTGGCTCATTATATCCATATGGTTTTGTTGCTTGTTTGTTAGTTTGTTTTAGAGGCACATTTACTTGCTATAACCTTTGGCTGTTAAGAAGAATGTGACCATGACATCCTCACCCTTACATCCCATGTGCCCATGCTCGAGTTTCTCTACACAGTCGCAATGAAGCTGCAGGACACAGGTGGGAAGCAGAACGTGACCATGTTCAGCTTCACTAGACAACGCCAGATGATTCCTGAAGCAGATGGTTTAATCTGCCACACTCTGGCTCTGTGTGGGAGCAGCCTTCCCTGCCTCCTCCCCCGGGCTCAGGACCGTGCAGCTTTCTTGTGTCCTGCCATCTTGCTATTGTGACTTGACATTGCTCCATGAGTGAGATGCACCATCTTTTCTAATATCTGCAAGACACTCGCCTAGCTGCTTTTGTCAATGGAATTTTTTAGTTTGTTTCAGTCTAATGGAGTGTGTGTGTGTGTGAGTGTGTGTGTGTGAGTGTATGTGTGTGAGTGTGTGTGAGTGTGTGTGTATGTGTGTGTGTTACTAGATAGTGAACCTAGGGCCTGGTACATTCCTGGTAAGTGTTTTTCTACTGAGCCATATCCCCTCTCTGTTGAAGTTTTCAAGGCAGGGTGGACCTGAAACTCATCCTGCAGCACAGGCCTTGAACGTTCTTTCACATATACATGTATATCTGGTATACGCAAATGTGCATATGTGTGTCTGCTTGGTTTTGGGCATGCATGTGGAGCACTGAGTGTGAATGCATGCACACATCCATGTGAGGTCTGAAGTCGACCCTGCATGTCTTCCTGTCGCTCCCCACCTTAGGGTCTCTTGTTGAAGCCAGAGTCTGCAGTTTTGGCTAAGTCAGGCTAGACATCTTGCTCCAGGACTCCCCTGCCTCTGCCTGAGAGCTGGGATTACAGGGGACTCACCACACCCACCCTGCTTTGATGCGGGATCTGGAGAGCCAACGTCCCACCTTCCAGCCTTATGGTCAGGCTTCGCCTACTGATCCATCTCCCCAGCCCTCCGCCTTGAGCTTGTGAGTCTCCTACTTCAGTCTTCTTAATTTTTACTAATTCCAGACCTACTATTCTTTTTGTTTGTACTTTGGGTGTCTTGATTAAGGGTTTCTTCCTGACCTGTGGTGACATGCATTCGCCACTGCAGCTTCTGTGGTTTCTGTGTTTGCTGGCATTTGGACTGTGTCATCATTGGACTGCTCTGTCTCTGTGCTAAAAGCACATCACGTCACCCATGGCAACTGTGAAAACGGCACCCACCAGGACCAGTTCCCATAATCTCTGTTCAGCTCCTGCTCTTGTTGTTTTTTCCTTCTCCCTCTCCTCCTTGTTATCCTTCTTGCAGATGGAATATCTAAGCTATTTGTGGTTCATGGTTCTACATACACTTTAGCTCCACCGTGCTAATTTTCATGGACAATTCAGTTTGTAATTATGTTCCTGTGCCACCTGGGTCACTAAATGGCTGCCATAGTGCCCTCTTGGGTTCACATGTTGGTGCTGATGTAAACTGTGAATCCAAGTGGTTTCCCAGATCTGGCCACAGGGCTCAGAAGAAGATAGTCCACTTTGGGGTTCAACAAGAACGTCGGGAGACCTGAACTAAGGAAATTCTATTCAGCACTTTCTCAAATAATCCCAACAGAAACCCCACAGTGTCAACACGCCTCTCCTCCTGCCACTCCCCCAGGCTTGTTTCCAGGGCAAGCCAGTGTGCCTCAAACACATCCTCTACCTACTCACTCTGCTCCCTGGCCAACTTCCTCAACCACGGCAAGAGCTTTTCCAACTGTCTGGTTCCCAGCAGTAGAAAATCTGAACCTGCCTTAGGTTTTGCTTTGGGTCATCGTACTTTCCTCCTTCACTGTTTATCAGACTGTTGTTTTTTTTTTTAAGTTTTATTTATTATTATGTATACAGTGCTCTGCCAGTATATACACCCGCAGGCCAGAAGAGGGCATCAGATCACATCATAGATGGCTGTGAGCCACCATGTGGGTGCTGGGAATTGAACTCTGGACCTCTGGAAGAACAGTCAGTGCCCTTAAGGCACTGAGCCATCTCTCCAGCGCCAGAGCCTCTCGGCTGTGTCCTCTCCTCCTCTCCCGCTGCTGCTGTGCCCTGGCATTCTGCACAGTTTCCCCAGCCCCTACTCCTCCAGATGATGCTCCTCCTTGTCTCCTCAGCCCCACCTAGTCCAGTAGCTACCTGTTGTGTCTGCTGAAGGCGGGCAGAAGGAGCCCTCTGCCTTAGTAGGGAAGGGAGATTTGCCATCACGCTGGTTAGGTGAGTGTAATACTGTCATTATGTCTGTCCATTGTTGGCGTCCCACCTGGCTGATGTTCTGCCATTGTCCTTGGCATTGCTAGAGCGCTATGATGTTTCTTGTGCATTTGGTGAGCATTTTGTTGATATAGAAGTTATCAACATCAAATATCAAAATATCAAAAATATCAAAAATAATGATTTTTTTTATGGGTTTCCCACTTTGTTCTTGGCTCCCATCTTGGTGAGCACATATTTTCATGCCTGCCCTCAATCATATGTTCCATGGTCATCCCATCCACACTCTTAAACGCAGCTCTGGAAACTGTTCACATGGCTCTGAATTCACCAATGGCTCCTTTTCTTTACAGAGGCTTTGTCCTTGGCCTCAAATGCCTTCTCTTCTTCTCTCAGCTCATCCTTGAAGATGCAGCTCACAGCCGTGTTTCCTGTGATGCCTTCAAATTGACTGCACAAAAAAAGCAAAAGATGATTCCTTTTTCCATATCCCTCTTCTCATGTCTTCTGTAATTCTACCTTGCTGCATCTCCTAAAAGACTCAGCTTTGTATGCAGTTGTACAAATTGGGTAGCTGCCCCTTAGCACTACTGCCTGTGTATGGTTTGCTGGTCTTACCTGTTTTATTGGGAGGGAGGGAGGGAGGGAGGGAGGGAGGGAGGGAGGGAAACCCAGGCCTTGTGAAAAGTTTAGTTACTGGTATTTTTGATTATTTGATGTCATCTATCAGGGGCACCTTCTTTCCATCCACCATGAGAAAATACAGTAGCGTTTTGTTTTGTTTTGTTTTTCCCCAAATAAATAGGCCCCAATACTAATGTCTCCAAGGAACTGACCTCAGTAACCAAAGAACCTGGGTCTTAAAACAGGTAGAGTAGGTCAAGGTTGTCTTAATGGCAGTCCTTGAGAGGACGCAGCTCCCAAGTCAAATCCCCAGGGCTGGGAAAGAAACGCCAGCTCTTTCCCACAGGACTCTGGCAGCATCATTTTGCAGATAGAGTCAGAGCGGTTGCAGAGTGCCTGCCCACAGACATGGCGGCGCCCTGCTTGGCTTCACATCGCCAGGACCGTGGGGCCAGCCGGGCTTTGCCAGTTCTCGGGACTTCCTGCACGTCTGACATTTAAAAGCGCGTCAGGGGCGGCGGGATGCTGCTGCGGATGCGGAGCTGTGTGTGCCGCTGCCTACTCCGAGTTGCCTGAGCTCCGCAGCAGTGGAGCCTGAGCATCCTCTAGCCGCACATGTAGGGAAACCCAGGACCCTCACACTGGCTTCCTAGCAGATTCACCTTTCATCTCCAACGCTGCAGCTCTCCTGGCTCAGCCCGCACCATCCTCTTCCCCATCCCAGCTGCCGATGAAGCAGAGGCTGGGCTGGGTCCAGCAACTGGGTCAGCCCGGGCCATGGTGCGTCTGAGCCCCGCGCTCCGGTAAGGTGGCAAAGGCGGCGGTGCTGTTTAAGCGAGGCGGGTGCGTCTCCCGGGAGCGTTCCCCAAGCTGCCAAGATGTTCAGCTGGCTGGGTAACGATGATCGCCGCAGGAAGGACCCTGAGGTCTTCCAGACGGTGAGCGAGGGGCTCAAGAAACTATACAAGACCAAGCTGCTGCCCCTGGAAGAGTATTACCGCTTCCACGAGTTCCACTCCCCCGCCCTGGAGGATGCTGACTTCGACAACAAGCCCATGGTCTTGTTGGTAGGCCAGTACTCGACAGGCAAGACCACCTTCATCAGGTGAGCTGCAGCTGGGCGCTGAGGCTTCAGGGGGACCTGGAAAGTCTTCCATTAAGGGTTCTGAAGAAATTCTTGTGGGAGGTCTCAAAAGCTGACCCTGCTGCCAAGCCCCCCCCCCCCCCCATTGAGTCCTACAGGATGTCTTTCCCACTGTTCTTAGCCCTTGGTCACTTTGAAACATTCAAATTAAGAACCAGTGCTGTTGTCTGTGTCTGAGGCACAGAAGGAGACAGACACCTCACGCAGGGGAGGGTGTTAAAACCCTCCCTTTGCCTAGGACCTCTTCTCGTGTCTTATGAAGGTCTCAGCAATGGACGGGGGAGACCTAGCTTTGCAGCTGAGTTGGTCTCAATAGTCACAGGCCTGTGGACTGGGCATTCTGAGGCCACTTGGTTCTTTTATCATTTTTTCCATCTCTCTGACAGAGCTCTTTTGAGTCTGTGTTTTAGAGACTCAAAAGGTGTGGAATGCAGAAGCAGAATGCTTTTAATAGGTTTCCTTCTCTGATCATAATAGTTCATAATAATATTACAGATGCGCAGAAGTAGAGGAAATACTGCCACGCCTCAGCCGGCCCCTTGACTTTGCAAGCGGGATAGCAGAGGTGATGGGGAGGTTAAGTGATGGTTCAGAGCCTCGCGGTGTGGATACAGACCTTGGGCGCAGCCCTAGATGCATGTGAGGCAATGCCTGCTAAATGCCTGTAATTTTAATAGTGAATCTTCCATTCCTTTGGATGATAGAATTTGGAGGCTGGAGGCATCATCAAGAGGGCTGCAAGCATTCAGAGAGAGGTCTGTATTTTCCGCCAGAGTCAGGCGTATCCCTAACTCTGAAGAACAGGCCTCTCTCTCCATCTTCAGTGTGCACAATCTGCAAGGCCAGGCTGCTTTTTTCAAAAGTTGAAAGGTGCAAATATTCCAAAGGTTGGGGAGTGTTTATGGCCTTATAGGCTGAGAGTCACACTCTCAATTTGGGTGTCCTCCCAGAGACAAGGGTGCCCATCTATAGAGGGTTTGAAAGCAGTGGTCCCCTTATTTCTGGGTTGACATCTGTGACGTACAAAGCCATGTGCTTTGTCTGGTGAGGAGAGCAGTGGAGTTGACATCCTGGTGACTAATTTTCTAGGTACTAATTTTCTCCGGTGCTAAGCTTTGGGGAGCAGTACGTGTATCATGCTAAGCTGTCTTGTCTGAACAATGCACCAAGTCATTTGTCTTTGTGGAGTGGACAGTCTTGGGCTGTCAACTTGACCTGTAGCTTTGCAAGGTCAAGTGATTTCTAAAGTGAGGACCTGGGGGTAATGGTTTGTCACCTCTGATATATTTTAAACATGAGAGATGAAACCATTGCTTTTTCACTTTATTTTTCAAAAGTCTAAATCACTTTTCTTTTCTATTTTTTTAAATCTAATAAAAGCTGTAGAGCTCTCTTTAGAAAGCTACCTGTATATCCTAAATTTACCTGAGGTCTTAAGTGGATTAACTGGGAACACAGAGGGAGAATCTTGGATTCACAATCAGCCCGTAATTTTATTAAATACCAATTGGTGCTTCAGTAATATCTTGTGTACACAGCTTCCCTTGTGATCGCTGCCCTCTACCCTTTTGGGTTTACTCCTCAGGGGAAGTGTAGGCCATCTGCAAACTGTTCTTGACTTTATACAGCCTGCCCAGGCCCTCTGGTCGTCCTTGGTCACCACCCTCAGGACATAAAGCTGTTGGATCCTCTCCTTCCCACAGCAAAGGCACTTGCCAGGTGGCTTCAGTGCCTGAGCCTCTTCAGAGCCTCAACTCTGGAGAGTTCCCAGCAGCTATCTTGCAAAATGAGAGGGAAGAAAAAGGCAAGTGTTTGAAGAGCAGTGTGTCCAAGCAACAGAGAAGCTGAAGTGCCTTTGTGTGAGATGCTCTCCGGATTTTGCCTGAGTCATCACTGGCTGTTACTAAGTCTAAGAAAATGGCAGAGTGAGGTGTCCCACAGTGTCCCTTATCTGAGGGAGACAGAAGGCTAAGGGAGACAAAGCCCTATCTTTTCCTATCCTCCTAGTCCAAGGGCCCCCCTTCTCATTCACAACTGGAACTGAATATAGCTCATGTACCCAAAGATGTTTCCCCTCTGGAGAGAGAGAGTCATAGAACAAGGCAACAGTGGGAAGAGTCCATCATCTAGTAGGCTGAGAGGGCTGTAACACAAGGGGTTCCCCAAACCAAACTGCACATATTTTCTTTCTACTCATTAAACCCAACAGTTTCATTTATTAGTAGAAAGTTAAGAGAATAAATGTGAAAAAGAAACTGTGCATAACCTATAGCACAGGAGAAACCATTTAAAATAATTTATTTGCCTTTTTTGTACTTAGAGCTATTTTATATTCTGTTGGAGTCATGCCATGAATGTAATTTTGTATGCTACAGATTTTATTTAGTTATAGTGTGAGCACATCCCATGTAATTATCATTTTTATCAGCTATATAATATTTCATTTAGATTCTGTTTACTTTTTTAGTTAGCTACTTTTTTTGAGTATTTCTGGTTGTTTCTTGTTTGCTGCTGCAGGATCCACCCTGAACAGCGTCTTCCCTACAGATTGGCCTTGTTTTTTTCAGAGATTCCCAGAAGCAGAATTACTAGGCCAAAGGTTGTATGGCATTTTTCATAAATATTTAATTTTTTTAAAAAACACTTTCTGTATTGAGTCACATTCTACAGTTGCCTTCCAAGATGGTGGTGCACACAACCCTCACTACCCCCGCCTCCAGGATGTACTCACTTATCTGGCTCTTGGGAGCCTTCCCATCTTGGTCTGAGGCCTGAACTTGGGAAAAACATTTCCCCTAGAGAAACAAGGATTTGCCCCCTTGGTTGCCCTCACTATTGGCTTTTTGTTTCCGGCGTGCCCATCCACTTTGAGTTCTGTGTGCCCTCCCTGAAGTCTAGTTCTTGTCTTGGGAAGAACACACAGAAAGGACATTCTTCTAATAATTAATTAACATGCTATGATCTCTGTCTGAAATAACTTCCCTGGCCTAAGGCCCAGCAACCCAGGGTAATAAAATAAACAATAAAGTGGTCTGTGGGCTGCTCCCTCCAACACAGTCTGTCTTTTTGGAGCACAGTAGCTCTGTGTCCCTGGCAGCCTCCTTCCGCCTCTGCTGTTTCTCTTGCTGGTCTGAAGCTCTAAGCCCCTCCTTCTTTGGACCTGTCGGAGCCCTGGCCACCCTTTCTTGATGTTTATTTTCTTTGCCTACTCTGGCTGCTGGTGGCAGAGGGGGACAAGGACCAGTCCAGGTACGAGACGTTACTGTGGTCTTCTTGGACCCTGCCTGGGCTCAAGTGGGGAGGTCTGAAGTTCAGAGTCCCCACCGAAATGGCTGGGTTGATCTTGAGCCTCTTCTGTAGTGGGCCTTGGACCATTGGAATGCTGGATGTTCCAAAGCAAGGCCAACGTAGCTGACCCTTTGAGCTGCTTACTTTTCGTCGAGAACTCTGCAGCCTCCACCAAAGGTGACTGATATGGTGTTTTCCTTTGTTGGCTCCATCTGTTATTAACCCCAGGATGGATGGCGGTAGGGACCCAGATCTTACCCTGGCCTTTAGTTTGTGGCTACCTCAGGAAAGATGGCTTTCTCAGAAATCACAGGTAGAGAGGCCACCCACCATCCCAGGGAGACCCACTCATCTGTGGACTCAATTCTGCCTGTAACAGTACGTACACCACGTCTGTGTCCTGGGTCCTGGTCTGCTGGGCTCAAAGTGGGTCTGGGTAGATATTCAGTTGCTTTTATCGAAGGCTCATTGGTTACTGAAGGGAGCTTCGGACTGGAGGAGAACACTGTGTCTGCCTGCCTCAGGTCCAGTTCAGGCATCACCTTGAAGCCGAGCATCTGGAAGGCAGTAGAGACAATGCTGGAGAAAGGTTTGCATCCCATTCCTACTGGCTGTAAAACAAAGATCCTGACCCAGGATAACCTGGGTTAGGTCAGCAGAACATGGCCTCCCCTACTTCTTAGCCCAGAGACTGACAAGGGAGAATAAGGCAGGTCACACTTCCATGTCCCTCTGAGCTATGTCTTTATCCATACTACGTGAATCTTAGTGACCACCTATTGGGAGTGGGAGAGCTCAGAATCAGTTCACCATTTAGTGCCAGGCACCATGGTGGTGGTATCGGTCCCTTCCCTCTTTCTAGCTGAGGATGACCCTCAGGAGGAAGGGCAGCCTCTTTCCAGCACCACCACACCTTGATGAAGGTGCGAAGGCATCCTGCTTCTCCATATTACAGAAGGGCCGAGGAGGAATGTGATGCTAGAGTAAGTAGTGTCCTAGATGGGCAGCCTTGTCATGGGGTGGACCCAGCCAATCTGAGCTCCAAACTGTCTTGCTACTGCAAGCATATTTTCCCATAGCTGAGGGCCCTTGTACAAGGCTCCATGGCCAGTTTTCCTGGGGAACGGACTAAATTTTTCTTTTTTCTTTCTTTCCTTCTTTCTTTCTTTCTTTCTTTCTTTCATTCCTTCCTTCCTTCCTTTCTTTCTTCTTTTGTTTTGTTTTTGTTGTTGTTTTTCTGTTTTTGTTTTTGACACAGGCTTTCTCTTGTGTAGCCTTGGCTGCCCTGGACTCACTCTGTACACTAGGCTGGCCTCGAACTCACAGAGATTCCCCCTGCCTCTGCCTCCCCAAGTGCTGGGATTACAGCTGTGTGCCACCATACCTGGCTCCTACATTCATTTTTAAAACCAAAAACATCTGTAGGAATGTGCCAAGTACCTACAGGCAACACTGAAGGGTTCATTTTCTCTAATTATTATTTGTGTCATTGTGGGAAAGTCTGTTGTAGCCCTTGTTTTCCCAAAACGCATGTGTATTACCTCAAATGGCTTAACCTCTTAGCTGTCATAGTTAGAAATCAGGTGTTACTCTGTTTTATAAGCCAGGAAGATGGAGGCCATTCTTTTAAAAATTTCAGTTATTTGCCCATTGATTTAAGTTGTGCCTGTGTGCGTGCCTGCCTCTGTGCGTTTGTGTGTGTACCTTATGTGTAGGTCAAAGAACCACTTGCCAGAGAGGGTTCTCTCTTCCCACCATGCCAGAGATCAAACTCATGCTGTCGGACTTGGCAGCAGACTCCTTCCCGCACTGAGCCATCTTGCTGGCCCTGCTGTTCTTTTGAGCAACCTGTCCAGGGTCATGCCGGGGGTAGAGTTGTGCGGGTCCTTCAGCTACCGAAGAAAACAACAGGTCCTTCAGATGACTTAGGGCCCCTAACCCGGAGCCTCCAGCACCAGTGTCTGCAGTTCCCCAGCCTCTACAGTTTCTTCCCCACCCAGGGCTAGTGCCAACAGCTGCTCAAAGTCTGCACCTCCTCGCTGCGGAGATGGGTGCCCGAAAGGCAAGACTGGTTGAGATTCTTGGCTCTCTGCCCTACCCTGCATACTTAGGTCATCAGCAAAGCAGACCACATACTAAGATTGCCAACAAAGCAGGGCATAAAAAAAAAAAAAAATGAGGACAATGTTATGAAATAATTTCTAGTTAAGAAGCATATGAAGAAAAATCACCCTCCTGGGGGAAAAAAAACTCAGATTTGTGTTGAATTTCCCCACACATATTTTATGGTTTAGCCTTTATTTATTTTGCATTGGATGGCAGGGGAGAGGAGACTCCAAAATCCTTTCAGTGTTTGGGACCTCGAATTTGGCCCCGAACTTAGACATAATGTTTTTCAACAGACTCCAGTGCAAAATGGAGTTAATGTTGTGCTGTCACGGCACCAGTAAGGCTGATTACGTGAGATAATATAGGTAAATAGTAATGACCACACGGAGGAAGCTCAAAACACAGCATCAGCATAACACAGAATAAGGAGTGCTCTGTCCATCCTTATTTCATGTGCCCCCATCAGCTGGTCCCACCCAGGCTTGAATTAACTTTTCTTTTTTTTACACAGCTGTGGGAATGTTTTCACCCAGCAACAGAGGCGATCTGTCCCACACCCTGTAAAGAAGAAGTGCCTGAGATTCCTCACTAGATTTTCCTTTCTGGACACAGTGGTGGCTTTGTTTGAGGGGCACCCGGTGCCACAAGCCATACCCAAATGTCTCTGAGAATTTATCCCATCCAGTTCCCTGCTTGGCCTGACTGCAGCCTCTGAGCATGCTTTTGGCCTCCTCGGTCTCTGGGTTTCCCCAGACCCATATGTGATCAGCAAGTTTTTAGTCACGTGAGTATAGAAGGCCAGCAGACCCAGCCTAGGGCCCTCTGCCCAGCCACCTCAGGCGGTGGCTCCACAACTCCCCAGGACGCTGACCTGTTAAGGCTGGGCAGTGTCACCCTTTGTTCATCTGCTGAGTACAGCATGTCTCCCAGGGCTGGAATCTGAGACGCCCTCTAAAGAACATAGCTCATTGCTGCTGTGGCCTCATTCATTCTGGGCATTTTTGAGGCGGCCTCAGAACTGTTCTTTCTGTCCGTTTAGTTCAGCTGTGCCCGGAGTTCGCATCCCTGCTCACAACACCTCCTCCATAGATCTGCAGAGGAGTTAGCCACCAATATGGACTGTCCCAAATCAGCACACAGGTTCTCACTGGGAATCCAGTCTTATGGTGCCTAAGTGTCCTTCTGAAAACCACAGGTCCAGGACCTGCTCCTCTCGCCATTTGTATGCCATCTGCAGTCACTGGGATGGAGTGTGCAGGCAGGGCCTGAGTTTCTGGAGACACGTGTCTTCATGTGTTTGGGGAACCCAATGCCTCCCCTTTCCCTCAGGCCCTGGCTCTATCCAGCTTCTGCCAAATCATAGACTTTTGAATCATATCTCATTTTTTGTTTCTAGTTCCACATGGTGGGGTGGGAGTGGGAGAGGGGGCATCATTCTTGGCCAGTTCCCTAGAGGGGCTGGTGAAAGGAGACAATGGGTATGGTGATTAAAGACATCGGTTCTAAAATCCAAATGCCAGGTTCGAATCCTAGGCTGTCTGTAGCTTCATTCCAAGTTCTCTGACTGGAAGAAACTTTTCCTTTATACTCCCAGCTGTTGGGCAAGGCAACCCAAGACTCACAAGCTTCCCTGACTGCTGCTCAGAGCTGGACTCTGAGCAGATCTACAACTTCCTCTGCAGCTGTGGCTGCTGCAGCTGCTCCACAGGCTCCTTGGGGACAGAGTCCATAGCAACCCAGCCCAGGCACCATGGAATAGAGTATAGCTCAAAATGGTTCCTGAAGTCACAGGTAGCCTGCTGGGGACCCGGAGGAAACCCAGCAGGCCTCCTTGGATCCTGCCCACCCTGGAGAGGCAAGGGACGGCAGACAAGGAACTCACACTTGGGCCAGGGAGACTGGGCCTCTAGCCCCAGAACTGTCCTGTCTTTCCTTGGGCCTTGATCAGCTTTCTGGGAGGTGGTTTCTCAGAGGAGTCAAAGCTGGTAGGAGAGTGCCACCAATGTCTGCCTGATAGGGCTTGGATTCCAGCCCTGTTACTTTAAGAAAGCCCAATATCCCTTTTTTGGCTTCCTAACTGCCTACCTCAAGTGCCACCATGGGAAACAAAAAGACAGACTTTCAGATCAAAATGTGACTTAGAATTGCCATTACATGTCAGAGGTTATTATTAGGAAAATGACAGGGTTAATATGGAGCACACTGTAATACCCTGGCTGTGTGCTTGAATCAGCTGGGGACCTTCTAATGAGGAGCAATTGCTAAGGTCTTGTCCCTGACCAAGCAGGTTAGAACGACCAGAATAGAGGCCTGATTCTGTTAGCTGATGCTCCGCAAGGGTGGAGCCAGTACCAAGGACCAGAGAGCAGGGCCTCTGTGGTTCACGTTGTTCCTGGGCCTTTGCTTTGTAGCTTTCTGTTTCTCAGGCACTGTCCTTTAGTGCCCACAAAAAGATGCTCTGGGACTGTCCTCTGTCTGGCCAGTCCTACCGTAGGGCAGATCTATGGACTTTAATTCATTCCAGCCTCCCACTGTCTGGGTCCTAATGTGTCCTGGGATCCTAAAGGGCTCTGTTGTCCACTGTCCTCAGTGACTATTTCCTGGCTAAGCATGCGCCTTTGCTCTTGGCCTCTACGAGGGGCAGCAGAGTAAGGGAGACAGGTAGCCTTGGGCTCTCGCTGCCCAGGCCTCAAGAAGAACAGAGAGGTACCTGTCATGCTGTAGGTTGGCCTTGAGTTTCAGAAGCACCATCCCCCTGATCCCTCAGGGGTACCCATCAACAAACAGTAGAAATAAATGGCTGCAAAAGACACAGTTCAGAATCCTATTCCTGGCACAGTGGCCCAGGCAACAGAAGAAACTCTGAAGATCACATTGGCCAGTCTCCTAGTGGAACAGACCATGAAGCTCAAAGCAGGGAAGGCACCTGCCCGGGGCCCTGCATGAGCCAAGCAGAGTCAGGTGCAGGAAGTAGAAAGCGAGCTCATTAGAAACCACCCCATAAAAATAGGCAGCCCACTCTTCCTCTGCTTCCCTTTTTTTCCCAGAGATAATGTGTCAACTCCTGTTCTGCCATTTTCCCCCTGTAGACAATAGAAACTGCTACCAGATATCAATAGGAATTTTTAAAAAAAACCCACATATGTACAATCCAGATAATGGAATTCTACATAGTTATTGACAAAGGTAAAGTAAATCTGGGTTGCTGTCTGTCTCCCTAATATGTTAAGCGTAAAGTGAAACCCGTGCATAGCTATTATCTGCATAATCATTGCAGAGTATGTAAATTCCTACCTACGGGCTGCACAACATCCTCTGTGGTTACCAAGTCTGCACAAGCTAGGGGTGGTGTGTGTGTGTGTGTATGTGTGTGTGTGTGTGTGTGTGTGTGTGTGTATGTGTGTGTGTCAAGTGCAGTAGAAAAACATCAGTAGATAAAAGGCAAATGTTGATTCCACATCAGATAGAGAAGATAAGAACCAAACACTTAAGAAAAAAAAAAAGGAGTTAGAATAGCCACCCAAAAACCTCTCCATGAACTGAAATATTGGCAGCAAAAATACCCAATGTGTAAGGACACAATGGAGATAATGTGTCTTGCGGAAGTACAACACAAGGTGTCTTGAATATAGTCTTATACTAGAAGCTTGCATCAATTGGATAGTGACAAGAAGGAAAGGTGTAAACTGCTTAAAAACTTCAGTTAGGGCCAGTGAGATGGCTCAGTGGCAATGACTCCTGCCGCCAAGCCTGATGGCCTGAATCCCCAGGACTCATAGTGGAATGAGAGAGCCATCCTCTGGTGCTTAGTGACACATGTCGACATGTACACACACACACACACACACACACACACACTATAAATGAAAACATAATAAGAAAAACCTTCAGTCTCTGATATATAAGTATGCCTAAGCACAGAGACTACAGCACATTTCTAGAAGGCTACAGAATACAAAGAATAAAGACTAGAGAGAGGGGCCAACATCTAGGGTGGACTGACTGGAATTCATTTTCCATGGTTTTCCCTTCGCGCCGATGAGTTGTTATATACCTGATTAGTTCTTTGGTGATCTCTGAGAAGCCGGAAGAGCCTTGGGATTGTCCAACTCTGTGCCTATGTGTGGGAATTTCAGCTGGCTACGTTGGCTGTGAAGTCTGTGATATACTAGTTAGGAATCAACTTCAATACATGGGTTCTTCCGAACCCAAACCTTGCTTTTCCTTCCCCTGCTCCTGAGTCAGGGAAGGGAAAAGGACCAAGAAAACAGTGTGTGTGAAGTTCAGCTAAAATCCCACTTCCTCGGCTCAGCGGGTGCTGTGGGGCTGCCATCTCCCATGACCCATGCATGACCAGCTGTGTAACAAAGACAGGCCCTCCACAAACACCATGCCTACATGTGACTTACTCTGTCCTACAGGTACCTGCTGGAACAGGATTTCCCAGGCATGAGGATTGGGCCCGAGCCAACCACCGATTCCTTCATAGCAGTAATGCAAGGAGATGTGGAGGGGATCATCCCTGGGAACGCCCTGGTGGTGGATCCCAAGAAACCCTTCAGAAAGCTCAACGCCTTCGGCAATGCGTTCTTGAACAGGTGGGTCGGGCCGCGGGATGGGGATGCGCAGCTGGGTGGTCTCTTTGCCTCTTTTTGGAGCACAGGGGATTGAAGGGAGAGGGGGTGTGGTTCTGGGAGAGTATGCCTTTCCTGTATCAACTTCTTGGCGGGCTCCTGAGTGGGACTGAGTTAGTCATCATGGCCTATGGGACTGTAAACTCCGGCTGATACCAGCTGATTAAGGAACAGGGAAGGACATGAAGGTGACCTGGATCATGTGTCCCTACCTGTGTTCCTGCTCCTTTCCCAGTAAAGGCATTAAAGCACACCACAGGTTCCAAGCATTTGCTTATGCCATGCCTGGGATTATTTGTCCAAGCAGAAGGGAGCAATAGAAGGTTTCTTCTTGTTCCAGAATGTTCTACTTGGGAAGAACGCTGGTCTCACAAAAGAGGCCTTGTATTTGGGCCTTAGTTCTCAAGCTCCTGTGTGACATTGGGCAGGTCGCTTCCCTTCCCCTAGGACAAGTTCAGGCCTGAAAATACCAAGGTTATCATGAGGCTTCGAGTAGAGAAAGTCCTGGAATAGTGACTCTCAGTCTTCCTAATGCTGCGACTGTTTAATACACTCCCTCATGTTGTGGTGACTCCCAACCACAAAATTATTTTTATTACTACTTCAAAACTGTAATTTTGCTACTGTAAAGAACCATAATGCAAATATCTGTATGTTATCTGATGGTCTTAGGCAAGCCCTGTGAAAAGGTGGTTTGACCCCCGAAAGGGGTCATGACCCACAGGTTGAGAACTGCCACTCTAGAGCTAATCTGGGCCTTCCCGTTGTAACTGTGCTTAACTGGAATGTGGACAGATCCCCTGGTAATGCTAGTTAACACAGTTAATCCAACTTACAAGTACATTCCGCTCAATTTCAAAGCTACTTTTTCTCACTGGAGATATTTCAAGTGAAAGCACAGGCTATGGGCTTTGGCTTCGCGTGGGCCTGGAACCACATGCCACCTTGAACTGTGACACTTGTACAAGTCGCCACACTTCTCTGTGCCTTGCTTTTGCTCCCGTGATAAGAGGATAGTAAAGATATCCTTGTGTGAGGAGCAGAAGCAGAGGCGAGTGAGGTACTGAACAGAAGGTACTTTGTGTCTGATACATAGTAACTAACAGAAATGCTACATTGTGGGAGGTTAGTTATTATGTGGGTGTTTGCTTTTTTTTTTTTTTTTTTTTTTAATTTGATTCCTGGTCTGAAGAGATGTCTCAGCACTTAAGAGCATAGGACCTAACTTCTGTTTACAGCATTGACCTCTAGTTGCTCACTGTAGAGGACGGGGCCCTGTCTTCTAGCCTGCATAGACACTGCATTCATATACACGTGCCTCAACATAGACACATATATAAACATGTATTTAAAATTAAAAAGTCAATCTTAAACTGACTTTCTAATTCTTTCAGTGAGAGAAATGTGTACCTACTGGCACTGTTTATCTCTAGAAATTGAGATATGGCTTTATCTATTTATCTCTAGAAATCGAGGTTTATTGTCCAAAGGCAATCTCGGTGTCTCTTGGCCTGTAAACTTTCCTGTGGTGACATGCAACCCGTAATACTCTAAGGCAAGATGGGACAGGTGGCCTGTTAAGCTGTGTGGAATGCAAACTGGTAGGACATGTTTCCGAAGCAGGGCCAGGGAGGACAGGTCTGGGGAGGGAATCTCAGGAGGTGGGCATGGCTGCCTAGAAAAGAAAGTTCAATCAGCATAAATGGATTGAGGTGGTGAGTATTGAGGTGCATCGCGGTGGGGGCCTTGGGCCAGGAGTTCTTACTTTCTGGAGCTGAGTGGGGAAGGCCTGGTCCAGGTAAAAGGGAAGAGAGGCATATGGGATATGGGGCACAGAATAGGTATATGCTGCTGTAAAAAGAATGAGTCAGCAGGAGTGACTGAGACGGGGGTGGGGGTGGGGTCAGGAGGGATATGATGCATTCCATTTTGGATGTCTCAGTTTGCAGTGAGTGACTGTGAGTCAGCTAAGGAGCTTCATTCCGAGGCAATGGTGAGCTGGCTTCCAGGTGCAGGAGGAGAAGAAACTGGGGTACACAGAGTCAGTCATCAAAAGAGATGGAGGGCAAGGTTAGTGGTTAGATCCCCTTCAGAGTAACTGCTTCCAATGATAATAGTATCTATATGTAATGATAGATAGTCAGTTATGATGACAGATTTATGTCATTACCATAGTAGCCAGCACATTCCTGACAGGAGTGCCTTTACGTCGTTAACCAAACCCAGCAGGTCCTACTAACTCTATGATTGACTTTTGAAACCAAGGAAGTGTGTGGATAATACAAGTCTGGGTAGCAACACACAAACTCTTTCAGGGTTGCTGTCTCTAAAAGATGACAAAAGGCAAGTTGCAAAATCTCTATGCCCCACTCTCTTCCCGCAAATGTATAAAGAAAACCTGAGAGAGAGAAAGCGTATAGAGGGCGGGCAGCCGTGCTTGTGTCAATTTTACACTTGCAAATGAGGGGGAGAAGGATGAAGGGAGACACTGTTTCATTGTCTGTCTCGTTGAACCGATTTTTTTAAACTGTAGAAAAAATATAATTTAAAATATTCTGAAAGTAATTTATAAAGAGCATATATGTGGGGGTGTTTTTGTGGGTTTGTTTTTGTTTAGCCTGAAGGAGCAGACCCATGTGAGGTCTTGCTTCATGGTCCCTGGCCACAGGAGGCTCTAGGCCTTCGAGGCAGCAGCTTGAGTGAGATCAGGAAGAGATGACAGACTGAGTCTAGTCCATGGGCACCATGGGCAGGAAGATTCCTCACCTTAGGGGGAGTAAACCCAGGAAGCTATGTGGAAAAGCTGGTATTCCACGTGGATGTGAACTGATGGGTGAACAAAGAGTGTTCCAGGAAGAGAAAGCCGAAGACAGAAAGAAAAACACAGGCAGAGAAGGTTGAGAGAAAGGGGCTCAGTGTAGGGCTAAATGGAGACTGGGCAGTACGTTGCATGACCCACTAAGACAGTGGCTGGTGTGGCCAACTGAGGCCTGCCAGTGGTGACCGTGCCTCTGCCTGGTGCTAACTGTAGATTGCTGCTCACCTTCCCTGTGCCAAGGAGCAGTCCTGTTTCACACCGTGTTCTTACCCATCCCTGTTCCTCCTGACTAAGGCTAGGCGGCCATCCTAGGGCAATGTCTGGAGGAGCTAGACCTTTGGGTGTTAAAATAACTGAGGTGGTATGACCCATCTCTCAAGACCAGTTCCAGTGGTACCTCCCTCAGGAAGCCCTCCCCCAAAAACCATCTTTCTGCCTGGGCTCTAACAACCCCTTCTTTGATTTTGGGATGCTGGCCCCTCCGCAGCACCCCGGCTTGTCATTGCTGTGTATACATAGTATTTTGGCCTTCACCAGGGACAGGGATAAAAATTGGTATACCATGGGGGTCTAGACACCAAGGGTTTAGAGTATGAGCCCAGAATGTCTCGGGACCACCTTGGGAATTTCTCGAAGAACAGATCTCCAGGTATACTGCAGTGGCTTTCCCGTATGGTCTCGTGTGGGCTTGTGGGCTTCTGCTCTGTATCCACCTGCTTACTATCATGTGCTAAATGAGGCTTGCAGATGACAACGTGTACAGGATGTACAGTGGTGGCCACCAACGGACAAGCCAGAAGGGGGTTCCCCTTACCCTGACTGTCTACAGACAGTCAAGATTTGAGAACACTGTGCAGCAAAGGTAGAGTTCTGATTGGCCATCGGGAGCTGGCCAAGCTAAATAAAGCCTTCCAAGGCAGGAAGTGGCTGGGCTGGGATCATTAATGACTTGAGGCCACAAGCATTAAGTCAGGGCTTTGGACATGCATGGGAGATAGGATATCATTTATGGAGTAACCCCATTAGCCAGCCAACATTTTACCAGGCACCCTGCATACAAAGCACTCCAAAACAGGATACAGCAGGTGGAAGAGAACCGTAACTCATTCGCGGGGTCAGCTATCATACCTAGCAAGCTCACACCATGGGACTTGGGACCCTGTGGCCCATGGGAGGGTCAGATGAGTGAACCCTTGAGGCTGAGCCAATGAGTTGCCTCAGCGGCTTACCGCAGCTTTCCTTTCACCGTCTGTGCAGGTTTGTGTGCGCCCAGCTGCCCAACGCTGTGCTAGAAAGTATCAGTGTCATCGACACACCCGGCATCCTCTCCGGGGAAAAGCAGAGGATCAGCCGAGGTAAGTGGCTTTCCTGGTAGGTGTTAGATCTAGCCTCCCACTCCTGGCTTCCATTTCCCACGTATCGTGTGCCTCTAAGTAGCCCATTACCCTTTCACCTTTGGGCTTGAGACTTCTGAGACAGGGCCTCATGGAGCTGAGGCTGGCTTTGAACTCCTGATCTTCCTGTCTTTACTTCTTAAGTACTAGGGTTACAGGTCTGTGCCCCAGCATCCAGCTGTCCTATCCCCTCTACGCTAAGCGTTATATCTTTAGCAAGAAAGTCAGATGAGATGCACTCTCCCCAAACCTGGTGCTAGCAGCCTGGACTGGGGCCAAGTAAGCACTCAAGAAGTCAGCCTCCGGGAAAGGGTCAGCCTTGGACTGCCTGTTTTCTCTGGGAAGTGGCCAGATCTCTCTCCTGAGTTAACCTCAGGTGACACATGCCCTGCTGTGGCTTGTGCCTCACCCCCCTGCGCTCCGTGACTCCTCACTGACATAGGTCTATATCCATCTATCTTACCATCACAGGGTAGGGGTGGGGCAAGAATCTTCTTCCTCAAGGGCGTGTCCTGTACAGGTCAACACCCACTCACTCCCAAGCCTCAGAGGACAGTTGTGGAGCAACAAGCATATGAGCCATGCCTCTAGGTCCTTGAGGCTTAGCAGCGCCCAGGGAAGGCTCTGGGCTTCTTTTTCATCCCTCTTTGAGCTACGCTGCTCCCTCTGTGATGACAGCAACTCTTTTCTAGGAAAGGTGGGTGTAGAAAGGCTCAGCTCCTTGGGGCCACAGTAGCTGTGTGTGAGCACAAGCAATGTGAGAGACTGCTGGAGAGGCTCGCTGGGCCTTTTCTAGGTGAGCCCCAGGCAGGCCTTCCAATAGAGCCCCCATTCTAAAGCAATGGTGGATGCAAATGGGGCACCATGAAATATCTGAGCAAGAGCCCCGCCTCTGTCCCAGGAAGTGAATAAAACCTTGGAAGCAGAGAAGAAGGAAGCAGTTGGGAGGACACCTCCCAGGTTCACAGGTCCACAGTTCCTGCAATTGGTGACCTGTGACGACAGGGCCCAGGAAGCCTGGTCCTCTGGGCCCTGATGGGATGAGGAGCTGTCAGTCACTTACAGAACCCTGGGTCTGAGTCTAGGCTTAAAGGGATTTGCAGGCTCACGGGTAGTCAGCAGCTTGTTGGAGAATGCCGGGAAATGTAGTTCCTCAGGCTGCAGGGAGTGGAGGGTGCATCTCATGCACCTGGTAGGCCAACACAGCCTGGCTTGCAAGCAGATCTGGAGAGGACAGCCTCAGGGGCCAAGAGAACTAGACTAGTAGTTCACGGTTGACACATCCCTTGGAGGGGGCGGGAGGGGCGCAGGGTTGACACACCCCTTGGAGGGGGCGGGAGGGGCACAGGGAAGTGCATTGTAGAGCCTTCCTACATAGTGCACAGACCTTAGTTCTGGAACGGAATTACAATGGGCCCCCTTCCTCCCTCCTTATCTGCTATCCGGGGCTACATGTTACATGACTCCGGGGTCAGTCATGTGACTCATCACCCTTGCATCTGTGTGTGTGCAGATGTATAAAGCGGACGGTCTCCAGGAACTCCTGTCTTCCTCGGCCCCTGCCCTGCTCCTGTCTTTTCCACTCCTCTGCATTCTCTCCTGCCTTTGTCTTCCAACCCCAGTGGCTGCTCTACACATACTGGGCACCGCTGGTCTCGACTATATCCCCATGCCCTCCCTCCGAAAACTGATAAAAACAAAAAACAAAAAAACAAACAAACAAAAAAAAAACACCAGGCTCTTCTCATCTCTGAGCAAAACAATGGCTATGGTAGAGTGTTCTCTGTGATCCTGAGTCCAGATTGATACAGTTGCTGGCAAGAGCAGCCTGTGAGATAAACAGGAGCTGGGGGCGGGGTGGCCACCACCCTGGAGCGCTGCTGACTTCAGCACCCTGAGAAGACCAGAGTCAGGGAGGACATCAGATACCCCAGTGACCCAGGTGGTGATGGGACCTGAATCAGGAACATTGCCTGGGTGCACAGCCCCTCCCATCCTTCCTCCTGGTTAGCCATTGAAGCCAGGGTTTCATTTAGCCTTCTCCAGACCCCTTTTATGCACACGTTCCTCACACATGTGCCCACATCCTACCCTCGCCCACACGCATGCACGCATACTTCCTAAGACCCCCCCACACACACACACACACACAAGCATGCACAGGGATCTAAAGTTGATTGCCAAGACTTCCTTTACCTCTGGGGTTGGCCACAGTAGAGTCTCTACTTCCTCCCACCCTCCTCAAGCCCAGGTGGGCGGGGCCTCCTCAGATATTCTTGCCGACCAAGCCTTGAATGAGCGGGGGCGGGGCTGTAGCTGAAGGGTTTGCAGATCCTGAAATGAAGCCCACAGGCCCCTCACCACACCGCTGCCTGGCGCAGGGCCTGTGTGTCAGCGTGTTAGCCGAAGAAGAGCTGGAATCAAGTAAGCCCAGAAGCACCTTGCTCTAGGCTGCTCAGACCCCTGGCAGACCTGAAATGGGAGCTGCTCCTCAGAGCTCCTAGGAAAGACCGCAGCCGTCATAGGAATGAGTGTTCTGCTCCAGGTTAATGCCAAACAAACTGTGGTCCTTGCTTCAGGGTGGCCTTCTGTCCAGGCAGGGGTAGCGGGGTGGGGCAGTGGTGTATGGCTATAGAGAGGCCAAGTCCGTGAAGTTTGAGGCTAGCACTCAGCTCTGGAAGAGAGGCTCTGGAGTCAGCAGGAAAGGCAGGCAGAAAGCTGTTCCTGGAAAGGGCAGGATGTGGCTGGCCCTACTTCATTACTGGGAAGGAGCACGGATGTGAGCAGTAATGGGGGAGCTCCAAGGGCTCCCGGAAGGCTTCATACCTTCTCACTTGGAAGGCACATTTCCCGACTGTATCTCAGGCTGAACCCCACACTGAGAAAGTCACCTCCAGGCTTCATGCTCTCAGACTGCACACAGACAGAAGGCCCCAGTTCAAGTACTCAGCAGGCTCAGAGCAGGTGACACAATTGGACCGGACTGGGGACTGAGAGCCCTGGTCTCCTGAGCCCCAGTCCTCAGCTTTTAGCACATGACCATAACCTGTTAGGGAAGACTAGGGAGGAATGGGGTGGGGGAGGGGGGAACAAATTTCTCATCTCTAAGATTCCTCTTGAGACTTTAGGGGTCGGTCTGTATCAATCCTTATAGCCTACCCTTGATCATTTAGAGGCTCCCTGGGGTTCCTCAGATGGTGAGTGTGTCAACCCACTCATGTGTGGGCATGCACACGTGAGTGCAGAACAGCTGAGCCCTGATCCTTTTCCAAAGGCCTTACTGTGGTCATCTGGAGGCCTGTGATGAGTCTGCTGGGGCCATTCCTCATGGTTGTTCCCAGGAGGTATTCAGAGAATTGTTCCCCATTGTCAGCTGAGCCCTTCCCCCCATGCTGCGTGCCTGTATATCACTGTCTTTTGCAAACATCCCTAGAACTTCACAGCGTTTCAGGAGGTATGCTGTACCTACGGCTACCACAAGTGAGTGCTTGCCTTTGGGACTCAGGCCTCTGGATTGCAGGTCACTCACCCAGGGCTAAGAGCTAAGAAGAGAATGAATGCAGATCTCGGTTCTGGGCCTGGCTTGTGTGCTCAGGAAGACCTCTCTGTCTTCACTCCCCTCTTCTGTAAGATGCGTGCACCCTGTTTGCTCTAGGTGACCGGGAAAGCGTAAGGATCCATGGCGGGTCAGTTTGAAGCTGAAAAGGCAAAGAATGACACACTGCACATCAGACAGTGAGGGAAGTGCTGGGTGGTGAAGGAGTGGCCCTGCTGATTGAATTTGTCTCATTGATTTCCTCCTGCCTGGCATTCATTAGAAATGCTTTCTTCCCAGCCCTCCCGCAGCAGCCTCAGGGCCAGGGCTGCAAATCCCCCCACAGACTTCCCAGACTCTGGCCTGAAGCCTATCCCCTGGATCCCTTGGTGCCAGAAGGCATTCCCCGAGGAATCCAGGAAGGACCACTTCTGTATTCTGTCTCTCCATCCACTGATGTACAACTCAGAGCCCCTGGACTATTACATGTATTTAGGAGTCATTACCGAGGGTCTGGGAGATAAAGGGGCACATCAGGCAGTCACCGTGGCCATGCTGTGCGTATTTTGCTTTACAGCAGTCTCCATCCAGACTGAGCTCGCTCCTCCTCCTCCTAATGTCAGCTCTGCTTTTCATGGCTACAATCATGTGCTCTACATTCAGCCAGTCATAACTACCCACAGTTTTACAGCCAAGCAAAAGAGGTTCAGACTCACTGAAGGGTATTCGGAAAACAAATGGGAAACCTAGCCCCGTGCCCCTCTCCTGACTGTGCCCAGTCTTTGCCTTTTCCCATGCCTTTATTTCTGGACATACACATAAGTCCAGGCTATGGAAGCAATTTATATTCATCCTTGAGGTTGCACGGACCCTGGAGTAGCCAAGAGCCTTGGAGTAGCCAGGAGCTGGGGAGGTGGGGGAGGGGGTGAGCCTTGGAGGAACTTGCAGAGTCAGGGCTTCAGTCTCACTGTCTTCCCAACCGCACACCTCAGGGAGGCTCCTCCTAGCTGCTTGTCATTTGATAGCAGCTTACCAGAAGCTTGCAGAATTTGCAAAAGTAGGAGGATTAATAGGCGGCCTGTGTGCCTATTACATCATAGGAAAGGTTCCTGGAAGCCATCTGCTTGTCAGCAGCCTGGAGGAGGCTTCCTATAGGCATGCCTAGGGCACCAAGGGCAGCAGCCGCCAGCCTTCCTCTCTCCTATCTACAAAGGCACCCTTGTGCCTCATCTCCATCTTACTGTACTCCCCATCCTCATGCCTCCAGCCCTGGAAGCAGAGAATTGTAAACCAAGAAAGGAAGTTCGCCGGACAGTGGTGGCGCATGCCTTTAATCCCAACACTTGGGAGACAGAGGCAGGAGGATCTCCGTGAGTTCAAGGCCAGCCTGGATCACAGAGCCAGTCCCAGGACACCTAGAGCTATTACACAGAGAAACCTTGTCTTGAAAAACCAAAAAAGAAAGGAAGTTCAGAGATCATCCCAGAAGCAGAGACCAAGGATAAGCAAGAGGGTTCTATTGCCCCCCCCATATTAACTTAATAACTGAGAAGGAACTACAGGGGACCCCCCCCACCTGGGCTAGAGATCTTAGAGGGACAGACATGCAGACCAAGCTCCATCCTGTGGGAATACACTGAGGAGTTCTTTATAAAGGGGCTGTGCATTCGGCCAAGGTCATAAGTAAGCAGTGTCGGCTGCTCTCCTTAGATTCGATCTTCACAAGCCTGTGCTCAAGACATTGGTGGGTCCTAATTTAGAGACTGGAAAACTAAAGGTCCAGATGTGACTTCAGTGTTTCCTGGATGTAAAAGGCAGAGCAGGAGACTAGGGCAACTCTGTGAAGGGCCTGCCATGTGTGCCCTGGGCACAGCAGAGATGAAGGAGGAGATAAGGCTACTTTTTAAGGTTGGAGCTGTGGGGAGAATTCCTTAATTTTAGGAGGGAAATGGGTTGTTCGGGAGATATAGCTCAGTCTGTAAAGTGCTTCTCATACAAACACAAGGGCCTGAGTTTGAGCCCCACAACCCACATAATAAAAAGCTGGGCATAGAAGCAAGTGTGTCCCCTTATTTATATCTGTAATCCTGGCACTGGGGAAACTGAGACAGGAGGGTTCCTGGGCCTTTCTGGGCAGCCAGCATAGCCTATTTGGTGAGTTCCAGACCAGTGAGATAATCTGTATAATACAAAAAAAAAAAAATATGGTGGATAGTGCCTGAAGAATGACCCCCCAAGGTTGGCCTAGGCACCTACATTCATGAGCACAGATGTGTACACACACACACACACACACACACACACACACATGAATATAATGCCCATCCAATCATGCAAACTTCCTGGATCAGACTTGAAGGGTAGGTTTCAGCCTCCTGTCTTTAGGAAGCCTTTCAGGGGGCTCTGGTAAAGTCCGAGCTTGCAGAGGCTGACTCACTCAGTCTCAAAGCAGCTGCTAAATGACTTTACCTGGTCTCTGGTCTCACTTTCTGAGGTATGGAAGGAACGTGTGGCTTTCTTCTAATGGCTCTGTTCCCACTTAGTGATGACATGACGAAAGGCTGTGGGTCTCTGTGGTATATCACCATGTGACCCTTGTGCTACAGGGAGCCAAGATAGTGGGTCATCATAATACACCCAAGGGAACACTTCTGCCCTAATACCAGAGCTGTGCCAAGGAGAATCTGGAAGCCTTGCTCTGACGCAGAATGGGGAACCCTAAGACCACTCCTCCCATCAAATGCTGGGACCATTAACCCTGTCACATGACCTTTTTCACTCTCTTCCACCTGACTGCCCCCTGTCTTGAGGAAAAGGATGAGAGGCCCCTTCTAGATGAGTCAGTGAATATAGACCATTGGGACAGCCTCTCTCTCAATGGTTGACTTTTCATCACCATAACAAACATCTAAAACTAGTAACCTAAAAGGAGAAAAGGTCAAGTCTGTCTCATGGTCCATGGGTTCCTGGCTTCCCTGTTTCTGGGCTTTGGTAAGAATAGAACATCATCACATAGCAACATTGCTAACATTTTAGGGGCCAGAAAGCAGAAAAAGAAAAAGAAGAGCTTGGAGCAAAAGTCTGTTTTGTCAAGATTGCCCCCCCCCCACTCCAGCAACCCATTCCTCCACATAGCCCCTGTCTTCTGGGTTCCAACTATCTCCCAATAATAGCTCTGGCATTATGAATCTACCAAGGAGTTAATCCACTGATTATATCACAGCCCTCGTGATCCATTCACGTCCCCAAAGCCCACAGCTGGCAATCAAGACCCCAATATGAGTCCTTTGGAGTCCACTGCATAGCCAAAGTGTGGTGCCTTCTCCCTCTCCCAGAGCAGCAATTGTTTGGCACTGAGCCAAACAGGCACTCTAGAGTTCCTGGAACCAGCTGGATTTGAAGTTGCTCAGTGCTGGACAACTAGGTGTGGCTGCCAAAGGCCCAGTCACATCCTCAGGAAAGACTCCCATAGAGAGGAGGAGTGCGGAATTTGGGGCTGCAGTAGTCGAGAAAGGAAACGAGCTTGGAAACTATAGGAGAACAAGTCACTTGAGTTGGTAAGGAGAGCTCAGACTTCTTCCCATCCAGGGATGGGCGTGGCCTGAGCCTGCATCAGTAACTTGCATCTTCTGTTTTGTGACTTGTATGTTGTAAAGAATTTCTGGGTCTTTTATTCAAATTCAAAACAGGTATCCAAACTGGTCCTGATGAGGCACACCTGCGACCTCAGCACTTTGGAGGCTGAGGCAGGAGGATCACAAGTTCAAGGCTAAACTGGCCCCGTGGAGGAAGTTCAAGGCCAGGGTGGGCTACTGTAAGACAATAAGACCCAATCTCAAAATATCAGTATGAAAATAGTGTCTAGCAGGAGCCCTGATGCCTAACTTTAGTAAGATAATGGATATAGCCACCCTTTATGGAGTAACAATGCTTATAGTACAATCTAGCATCTCCCCCATCCTACCAGCCAGATACTTCAAATGACAGCTGAACAGATGAAAAATGCTAAGGAGGCCTGAGGATACAGCTCAGTGGGAGAGCAATTGGATAGCACGCATGAGACCCTGGGTTTGGTCCCTACCACTGCAAACACACACACACACACACACACACACACACACACACACACACACACAAATTTGTTCATGATCAGTCAAATGGAAGGAGCCAGGATCTGAACCCAGAGATAATTTCCAAGGTTGTGTTAGCTTACGTCTGGCCCTTCACTATACTTCCATGCCCCAAAGCTCCTCCCACTGACTGTCCCTCTGCCACCCCGCCGCAGGGTATGACTTTGCTGCTGTCCTGGAATGGTTTGCGGAGAGGGTGGACCGCATCATCCTGCTCTTTGACGCCCACAAGCTGGACATCTCTGATGAGTTCTCGGAAGTCATCAAGGCTCTCAAGAACCATGAGGACAAGATGCGAGTCGTGCTGAACAAGGCTGACCAGATTGAGACCCAGCAGCTGATGCGGGTGTACGGGGCGCTCATGTGGTCCCTGGGGAAAATTGTGAACACGCCGGAGGTGATCCGAGTCTACATTGGCTCCTTCTGGTCCCACCCTCTCCTCATCCCTGACAACCGGAAGCTCTTTGAAGCTGAAGAGCAAGACTTGTTCCGTGACATTCAGAGTCTGCCCCGTAATGCTGCTCTTCGCAAGCTCAATGATCTAATCAAGAGAGCCCGGCTGGCAAAGGTGAGGCTGCCGTAGGTAAATGCAGGTTCAAAGGTAGGGGGCCAATTGCAAGAACCTAAGTCCCTTAGATAGGAGAGTTTGGGGGTTGCGGCCCCTGGCTCTGGGTTAGATGGCCAGGTTGAAGCTTGGCCTCAGGACCCCCTTCCATGATCTCCAGGATGGCTGTGCTTTTGTAGTTTCTCTGTGCTGTTTCCTGCATTTGTAAACTGAACAGACTGATTCAGGATAAAAAAAAAAGAACAAGGTGTGAAAGCCCTCATCATGGTACCTTAGTGTTAGCGGAGACCCATGTTGTCAGTGTCCGTAGGGACAGCAAGGGCAGCATTCTCACCCCCACCTCTGTGACCTTCCCTCCTGATATTCTCACCATGCTAACTAACCCATTACTGTGAGGGATGGAAAGAGAAATGGTTTCAGAAAACAGGGGTAGAAGGAGGGACTAGAAGGGTCCAGTTCAGGCTCCTGTTGAGGTTGCCATCTGCCTCTCTTTGTCAGGTCCATGCTTATATCATCAGCTCCCTGAAGAAGGAGATGCCCTCAGTGTTTGGGAAGGACACCAAAAAGAAAGAGCTGGTGAACAACCTGGCTGAGATTTATGGCCGGATCGAGAGAGAGCATCAGATCTCTCCTGGGGACTTCCCCAACCTGAAGAGGATGCAGGTAATGAGGGCCAGGGGACCCTATGGGTGGGAGACAGTGTCACACTAGCTGGCTGCCAGAGAATGAGCAGGCTGACAGAGCTCATGGGAGAAGCCAAAGCCAGAAGGCAAAGAGGTGGCATTAGAGATGACCACTCAAAGCAACTGTTGGTGGCAAGCCTGGAGAGGAACAGCCCAGTGTGTCCAGGGGCACGGGTGCGTCTGATGACACTGAAGACCTTACCTGGTGAAGGCCACATGTTTGACATCTCCACCATCTCCAGGATAATGATAGCACACCCTTAAGTGATTATTAGATTTACCTCTGGACTCCTTGGGAACAGTTTGTGGCACACCGCACCTTTAAGGGTGGGTATGTTGCAAATGCTAGGCTGCCCCTTGGGATTTGGGGGGCATGTCTTTTCCCAAAGCCGTTCTCAGATGGCCCCTTTTATACAAGAATCAGCTTAACAGGTATTAGCATTTTCCAAGCAGAGCACTCCCATAAGCCTTAAGTTGAAAAGATAGGAACTGTCCTCAGTATCCAAGTAAGAAACCACCAAGCTATAGAGACCAGGCACAGGCAGAACCTTCATGCCACCTATAAGCAGGGGCTACAAAGACTCTTGTACACAAATACTGGGAACCCAGTGAAATATCTTGTCTGCAAGGCCCTTAGCATGCAGTCCTTCCCTGTGCCCCACAGCGTTCTCCCTGACCCAGCCCAATAGAAGAGCTAAGAAGTGGCCTGCTGCACTTGCCCTTGAATTGTAGCTATGAATAACCTTTAAATTTTCAGCAGTGCTCATCCTGTTTACTGGCCTCTCCTCCACATAATGAGATTGCCGTGGCCAAACCAGGACAGTAGTGGGGCATCCGTGTCTTCTAGATCAGGAGTTTTCAACCTGTGGGCTACGACCCCTTTGGCGGGGAGTCACACAACCTTTCACAGGGGTCACATTAAGAGCACTGGAAAACACGGGTACTTACCTGACGATTCACCACAGTAGCAAAATTACAAGTATGAAATAGCAGTGAAATAATTGTATGGCTGAGGGTCACCATCTCATGAGGAAGGTTGAGGACTGCTGCTTTAGAAGCAAGGAGAAATGGGGTGTCCTAGGATGAGGGCCTTTCAAGGCTGCAAAGATTTTCAAAGTAGAGCATTTGTCTTTTATGATGTGGGTGGGTGGCCATTTGAGGGCAAGGGGAAACAGCTTTTGTAAAGTCTACATGCCTGCCGGTGCCTATGGGGTCAGAGTTCTCCACAGGGGTCCAGTCTTTTGAGACCTCTGGCCAGGCTGGAGTGAGTATCTTGATTGAGAACTGTAAGGATGCTCGTGACCTTTGGCCTTTGTGGGTGTGTAGTTTTAGTTGCCATAATTTTCCTACCCCATCACTTTGACCCTCTCACTAGATGCTAATAGCGTATGACTTCTCTAGGGCGCCAAGAGCAGCGAGCCCAGTAGGCAGGTATTGAAAGCCCTTTGCTATGCGTTTTTCAAGCATATGCTTTCCTGGAGACGCACAGAAGACTCCATCTCAGAGAGACACCACCTCTAAGACTCACCATTTGATAGCTACAACTAACTCTGGAAGAAGTACATGGGTTACCTATTTAATATCATGTTGCCTATATAATATTTTTTAAAGAGATGTAAATAAACAAACCAGCCTTTGTTTCCCTTGATCCTCTGCTCTTCTTCTTCTTCTTCATACAAGACCCATCTTTAGCCCATCAGGTCCTTGCTCTCCCCCGCTCCCCTCACACAGCCCGTTGGCTTAAGTACTTTCACTAGAAAGCTAATTAGGAGAGGATTCAGTCATTAATAGGACGCGCCTTCCCCGATATGGAAGATCTCCTCCCTTTGTGTTCTACATCCCCCTTTCTCCTTTCTCTTCCCAGGACCAGCTGCAGGCCCAGGACTTCAGCAAATTCCAGCCACTGAAGAGCAAGCTGCTGGAGGTAGTAGATGACATGCTGGCCCATGACATCGCCCAGCTCATGGTGCTGGTGCGCCAGGAGGAGTCCCAGCGGCCTGTCCAGATGGTGAAGGGTGGAGCATTTGAGGGAACTCTGCAAGGCCCCTTTGGGCATGGCTATGGAGAGGGGGCCGGGGAAGGCATTGATGATGCTGAATGGGTGGTGGCCCGGGACAAGCCCATGTACGATGAGATCTTCTACACCCTGTCCCCGGTGGATGGCAAGATCACGGGTGCCAACGCCAAGAAAGAGATGGTACGCTCCAAGTTGCCCAACAGCGTGCTGGGCAAGATCTGGAAGCTGGCAGACATTGACAAGGATGGCATGTTGGATGATGAGGAGTTTGCCCTGGCCAACCACCTTATTAAAGTCAAGCTGGAGGGCCACGAACTGCCCAGTGAGCTGCCTGCCCACCTCCTCCCTCCATCTAAGAGGAAAGTGCCTGAGTGACACACCCAGGTAACTTCAGACAGGCAGTGTTAGAAGAAAGGATGGGCATGACAAACACACAAACACACACACACACACACAAACACACACACACACACACACGTGTGACTTGACAGTCACACTAGAAATGAGAAGGGTTCATCCTTGTTTGAACACCTCTCCAATTTCCCAGAGTTGGTAGAAGGGCACCTTAACCTCCTCTGTCTTAGGGTATAAGCCTGTGTCTCCAAACTTTCCCTCCATCGCCCATTCCCCAAAGACATGAGGCAATTGACTGGCCCACAGATGGCCCCACCTACCCTATCCCCCCAGTGCCTCCACACCTAGGCTCTGAGCATGTGGGAAAGGCTTTTCATGGAATAGACCATTCGCTTTATTTCCTGTGCTTTTATTTTTCCTCTTTGGCTTCCTAATTAGAAATTTACTCAGGGGCTGGGAGCTGTGAAGGAAAGAAGAAGCTGCAAGAGGATAGTCAAACGGAGGGACCTCCTTAGGGCACAACATCCCAGACTTGAGGAGACACTGGGATATATGTTCTTTGCATTTTTTTTTTCTAAACCTAAGACTCTGTCTTCCTCAGCAAACTTAGACCTCAGACTCTGCCTGCCCCTTTTTGTCAAAGAATCCCAAATGGGGAGAGAAAAGGACAAGCTTGGTTAAAAAAAAAAAAAAAAAAAAAAAAAAAAAGCACAAGGAAGCTACCCTGTGGTCTTCTTGAGCAGGGCATTCATAATTCCCATGGGTTTATCAGGTTCTGACCTCCCTCCCCACCACCACCACCACCCCAGCCTAATATGTGTGGATATCCAGTTTCTTTACACATACCAAGCCATCCCTGGGTGACAGGAGCAGTGTTAGGCACTTTATGTGTGTTGGTCCCTGTGGCCCTCTCTCATGCCCTAGGCAAGTATGCATCACTCCCATTCCTGCATTTTCCAGGTGAGGAGCCAAAGACTCAGAGTAGTTTAGAGGATCTTCCCAAGCCCCTGGAGGCCACAAGGAGAGAGGATTCAAATCCAGGCCTTGAGACCTCTCTGTTTGTCCCTGTTCTGTGATGGATGAAAGGTCCCAGCATTGCCACCTGGTGACAAATCACAGAACACTGCTAGCGCACAGCCCCTCCTCCTGCAGCCTCCCAGAGCATCCAGGCAAGCGAGGGGGCTCGCCAGCATTTGGTGGCCTATCAGTCTTACCATCTGTCACCTCGTAGAAGCAAACTGTGCCTTCTGGCCATGGGCCTCGTGTTCCCAACATCACAGAAGTCCAACCAAGCCATCAGGAGAGTGGGCTGGCCTGCAAGATGCTGTTGGTGCCTGTTCCTGCTCGGCCTCCCAGCCATTAACCTAAAGCATCCCAGCTCAAATTCAGCCATGGGCTGTTACCAAGCAGGACTTGATGCTAATCCACAGAAGGCCATCATGAGAGGACCAGGACCTTGTTCTCTTTAGAGTTCCAGGGACTCTGATGTCCTTGGCAAAAAATGCCTGCTGTGCTCAGTGCCCTCCATCCCCTCTGTGGTCTTTCCCCTGGCTTGCCCAATGGCCACTGACCCAGTGACTTTCTGCTACACTCCTACTGTGATGGAGAACAAAACCATGTATAACTTATTTTGTATCTATGTTCAGACTATATAGACTGTTCTGTGTATCTACAATGTGTTTATCACTGCAGTGTGTTTGTCATTGGGATTCATGTTAATATAGCACATTTACCCTTTGGTACCCTTTTGGCAGCCGAACATCATTACATAGCACTAGATTCAGACATGGGATACCCAGTGGCAACTTTGGAAGAAAGTGGCTCATCCACTCAAAGGTCCTGAACACAACACCTTCTGTTGGCCTGCTGTTCTTCTCTAGTGGCTAGCTTACATGAAGCTACAAGGGCCACTGTTTACTGCTCTTCTGGAGTGGAGATGTTTATCTCTGCAAACTTAGGTTTTTCTTGAGTCAATAGTAGAGAAAGGCCAAGGCAGAGAGGTCTCCACTCAGAAGACAGCCCTAAAGTAACCAAATGGAGGAGCCATTCCCTATACCTTGTGTTGAGCAGGAGGTAAAATAAGAAAATGGTAGATGAGGTCTGTCTTAGTTCATATGAAAAGGGGTATGAATGTGTCTCACGCCACAGCCTATGATGCTCACACCACATCCCTGCCCTTCTCTACCTCCCTGTCTCCACATCTTGTCTTCAAGACCACCCAGGAGGATTCAGAAGGTACACGAATCCCACATTTCTTCTCTTTCCGCCATCTGGAAGGAAGAGGTCGTGCTTGGGTCTCCTCTCAATGTGTGTGAGTGGTGGGTGTGAAAGGTGTGAGTTATTCTTGCTTCAGTAGTACTCCCCTCTCTGGACCTAGCTGTGGCTAGCTGATCCCCTGAAGGACCTGAAGATTTGCAGCAACCCCGTGCCTCAACCAAGGGGACAGCTCACATGTAAAGCAAAGACACATGGTGGCCATTGCATTTACAAAATAAATCCTCTACTGCCCCTTTCTCCCACATGGTCAGTCTAGACCATGAAGATTATCAATGGAGCAGAAACATGCCACTCTGGCCCAGTGAAGCTTGCCTCTGCACCATAGAGTTAAATCCGGACCAAACTACAGTTATGTAGATGTGCACCTAGGTGAGCTGCTCATCACATTAGGGTGTGCACCTCTGTTTGCAGCCTGGTGAGAGGGTCCTCTGAGCCATCCCCACTCCTATTTGATTTCCTCTCTTCCAATAACTAGTACACGTGAGTTTGTTCATCAAGAACTCTTTGGGGGAATAAACTTGTTTATTCTCCCTATGAGATGCCAACTGGCCTCTGCACACATTCAAACCATTCTGTAGTTTGACCATTCATCCATGCATTCATCTTTCACTTGAGGGATCCTAAGCACTTCCCATAGACTCTTAAGAAAACCATAGGTATTCATTCTTTGAGCCATTCAGAAATGCTTAATAAAGTCCACTATTTTAGGTGAAATCAAACCAACTTCCTAGAGCATCAGAAAGCTCCCATTCTAGTGGAGAAGTGAGGTCTTATAAAACATTGATTATACAAAGCGGGATGTTGGGAGCAGATACAGGCAACATGAGGACTCAAGGGAGTCAGAAATGTTGTGCACATTCACCATATAGTGAAGGTGGAAGCCACGGAAAGCTTGGGGTGAGGGCACATACCTGAGGAGTACAGGGAATTGAGCCTTGGTTCCTAAAGTTACACAGGGGCAGGTGTATCATTTGGAAAGAAAAACTACAATTCCCAGGTTTCCTTGCAGTCAGGTTCAGCAGATGATTTTAGGTCCTGCTCACCCACTATTCTAATGGAATTCAGGAATTCTGTCCTTCTTTGGGAATGCTTACCAAGAACGCAGAAAAATTTCTGGGGCCAGCCTTTTGGGCCTCTCCTTCCCTCCTAAATCCAAAGATGAAAGATGGATTTTTTTTTTTTTAATATACAAACTTAGTGTTTCCAGCCCAGCAAATCATAGCAGACTTAGAAAGACTGCAAAGTATGATTAGAATTTTGCCTCTGGGGACTGTGCTAGCTTTTTGGGTTTTTTTAATAAGACATTTTAAGGGAAAATTTTATCAGTATCTTCAGTGCATGGAAGAAAAGACAAATATGGTCATAGAGAAGTGTCAGCCATCCCAGCTGAACAGCAAGAATGCGCCCTCCTAATTGACCCCCACCTTTCCCCTTTAAAGTTTGATGGGCAGGACAGCTGCTTTGGTGAGTGAACTCGGAGTGTGAACAAACTGCGCCTGACTTACAGAAGCAAACATGCATGTTGTCACATTGTGTACTCATAACTCATGTGGGTGCTCATGGGAGCAAGCATGAAGACAAAGCCCCGGCCAGTCTCAGTGTGTGTCTCTCTAAAGTCCTTCCCTGGCCTCAGTCGGCAGGTGAAATGGACAAGATGCAAACTCTAGTCCCTTTGCTTCTAAGTCACTGGTGTAGGAGACCTTTGCTATTGTACCCAAGAGACCTGATGAGCTTTTCCCTAAGGACAGAGTTGTTGGAGACTGAGTTCCTGCTCTCTCAGGAAACAGAAGCACCTGATGTTAAAAGGAAAGATGATTTGGGTGAAGCGTTGCTGTGCTTTGATCCAGGCGCTACCTAGTTCCAGAGCCTGGCCTTACAATGAGGCAGCTGAGAAAATGGCTGTCAGCAAAGTGCCTGCAACCAAATGCAACAACACCCGAGTTCAGATTCCCAGCACTCATGAAAAAGCTACATGTAGTTTTTAACATCTTAACCCTAGCACTGGTGGGGGGGGGGTGTCAGAGAGTGGACTCAGCCTGCCAGTCTAACCAATGAATGAGCTCCAATTCAGAGACACTTTGTCTCAAAAGATAAGAGACAGAGCAACACCCAAGGTTGACCTTTGGCCTACACATACACACACACACACACACACACACACACACACACACATCACAAATTGGCACACATATACACTGCCTACAGATTTACATACACCCACACATACACTAATACACTACACTACACACACACACACACCTACATTTATACCTAAAACTGGTAGGAGTGGCCTGTGCAGGAATATGTTGAGAACTAGCACTTGTCTGCTTAGAGCTACACAGGAACAAACAGATCAGCTAGAAAGATAAAAACTACACTTCCCAGGCTTCCTTGCAGTAAGATTCCAGAGATAATCTTAGGTCCTGCCTACAAGGTATAGAAACTGCTATCTCTGGAGGTGAATCTAGCAACCATAACATTGACTTTCTGGCTTTGCAGCTTTCAGAACCATGAAGAAGTGAACTGGAGGTTTTTTTAAGGTTAAATAGGCCAAGAGGCAACATGCTAGTGGATGACACTGTGAAAGCCCATCAGGCACCTTGTGTTTGCCTACGTACCCTTGGGGGATCCTATAGGCAGTGTGGATAGGATGGTGTGTGTGTGCCTCTATGTGTGTGTCTGTCAGTCTGTATCTGTGTATATATGTGTGCCTCTGTGTGTGTCTGTACTCTGTCACTCTGTCTTTCTTTGTCTGTGTCTGTGTGTATGTGTGTGTGTGTGTGTGTATGCCTCTGTGTGTGTGCCTGTCTGTCTCTGTCTCTCTGTCTCTGTCTCTGTCTCTCTGTCTCTGTCTCTCTGTCTCTGTCTCTGTCTCTGTCTGTCTGTCTGTCTGTCTCTCTCTCTCTCTCTCTGTGTGTGTGTGTGTGTGTGTGTGTGTGTGTGTGTGTGTGTAGATTAAATTGGGAGGGTACTCTGAAGTGGTGCTTATTGGATAAGTAAAGAGGATTAGGCATGGCAAGCCTTTCCAGAAAGAATGGCATAGGAATTTTCAAAAGCAATAATCCTTCCCAGAGCATTGGGGAGATGGTTCAAAGCTAAAATGCTTCCTATACAAGCATGGGGACCTGAGTTTGGATCCCCAGCACCCATGTATAAATGAGGGTGCAGTAGTGTGCACCCATGAGCCCAGTACTGGGAGCTAAGGTATAGAGAAGGAGATCCCTGGGGCTCCTTAGCCAGCCAAGTGAACAAACTGGTGAGCTCTCTGCTCAATGAGAGAGCTCAGCTCAAATAAGGCAGAGAACAACTAAGGAAGACACCTGATTTGAGCTCTGGCTTCCACCCACATGTGTACATACATGCATGAACACCCTCATACACATGTGCACAACATGAACACATATTACAATGGTCCTTTTCTAAGAATTGACTGAAACAGGGTATACTTAGGACACTCAATACTGTGAATAAGACATGTTAGAAACTGGTTCTATTTCCTTAGGATTCATGAGAGAGGTCCCTTTCCCTAAGCCAGAAAAGCATCACCAAAGCATCATGGTAGCAGCCACAGCTGGATGCTGGGACAGCACATAAACCATAGCTGCAATGGTAGAGGTTGGGAAAACTATCAGATGAGCTGAGTTCCAGCATTGGTCCAGCCGTGTGGCTCTATGTGCCTGCACTCATTGTTCTCCTAAGAAGAGGTCTGTGGAGCCATCATGAGGATACAGAAAGCTCACCACTAGCATCAACATTTGATATGGCATGAACTAAAAGTTTTATTAGCATATACTAAAAGAGAGACACATCAGAGAACTGAGGAGAATTCTATGTCAAGAAAGGAAACCAACCAAGCCCAGGAAAGGCATGGAGGGAGACAGGACTTGAGGGGGTATGGGCAGAGTATGCCCAAGTGTTGCTACTTGAAAAATGTTCAGGAGCCTGTATACTACCTGGGTGGCACCTATGACCTTAGACTCTTGAGGCCACTGCCACTCAGGAAAATACACAGCCGCTATGATCTGGTACTGACTGGGCTGTGAACACTGGACACACTCGTTGGATGGGTCTGTAAGAGCAGTGGCTTCAATGCAGACCACCTGAGAACTGCAGAGGTTATGGAAAAGCCTCCAACGCTAAAAGCATGATTCCAGTGGCAAGCAGCTGCCTTCATAAAAGCACCTGGGCTTCCAGTTTCATATCTGTTTGCAAGGTATTTCCATAACCTTGTTTGAAAGTATAAGCAGAAAAGCTGGGTACAATAGCACATACCTAAAATCCCAGAACTAGGGAGGCAGAGGCAAGATGATCTCAATAGGTTCAAGGCCAGCCTGGTCTGTATAATGAGTTGCAGACCAGTTAGGGCTGCCTATTGAGACTCTGTAAAACTATAACAGTGACAAATAGATCATTGTGGAGAGGAGGTGACCCTTCCTTGCTTCCTGATCCTATCACAGGATGGGACTAGAGTTTGGCTCACCATTGAACAAATAAATGAACTTGCTGGCCTTGTGAGGATGCTAACAGAATCCGACTTTGCTTTAGGTGTCCTCAATCGTAAGGACACTCCCTTTCCTTACCCCCTTTACTGCCTATGCTGTCCCAGGATGGACTAATCCTCCACCATCTGGACCTTTTGTCCCTTACTAGGCCACTAATCCAGGGCAGCTCCACCCCCAAGTGAAAGGTACTGCTATAAGCTGCTGGATTTGAGGAACCAGGAGACTATAGGTTACACCATGAGGACAGTCCCTACTCTGGAACCTTATGCACCAGGGGTAAAAGGTCCCTGTCAAACTTGCATAGAAGTTAAAAGATGTGGTGTCAAGCAGGCGTTTAGGAACACCCCTCCCAGAGCAGCACTTACATGCAGAATTCCCTTTAGGGCTTCACCTAGTTGCTAAATGCCTCCTCAGCTTCTTCTTTTTTTTTTTTTCTGGAGGAAGCAATTCCTCTCATTCCAAAAAAAGAGTCCTCAGCAATGTGGAATGGAATGAAAAGGCACAACCCACTGCAGGGAAGCCAGTTACATTCCCTGAGCACAGTGAGTAAGTATACCAACCCTGGAACAGCTGCAGCTTGTCTTCTCGATACCCCGCTATGTCCAGAGCTACAGGAACTGAGGCCGGAGATACCAGTGGCGATGACCTCTTCAGTGGTGTTTCCTGGAACTGTAGAGATGAAGAGAAAACACACAGGCTAGATCTGAGCCTCAACACTTGGCCACTTCTTAGCCTTTCACGCTCATTTAGCTTTCCAGTCAAGGTCCTAAGCCAGAGGTCTGTACAGAAGAGGCCCCACTTTACCCACTATGGATTTAAACCTTCATCCTTTAACCTAAGGATGGCAAAGCTCCTCAAGCAAAGAACTTTTTAAGGTCAAGATGCAAATGTTCCCCAAGTTTGATTCTTTTTTCCCCCACTGCCACTATCCTTGGCAAATGCCTAAAGCAGCAGGGTGCCAGTCAAGTTTCCATCCCTCCTGCATTTGTGCAATTCCACTCACGTTGGTCACAGATGCCTGTGAGCACAGAATGCACTTGGGTTATAGCAGCAGACATCTTGCTGTGCCACCAGGTATCAATAACTTCACTCCCCTGGTGGTGTCTGTGTTGCCAGCTGCTAGCCCTCTTTGACTTCAAACTGTCTCCAGAAATTTCCTGCAGAGATGGAGATCTGCCTCCTGGGCTCTCTGTCAGGGGCAGTGGTAGTCAGTGATGAGTCAATGGGAGCATAGAAGGCCCATGCCCCTTGCTTCACCATGGAAGGTTCTGGCACAGGGGACAAGCTCATGACCGTATTGCAACCTAACTGCCCCTCTGCCTCATCTTGTTATCTCCTTTTTCGTTTTCCAAGGACAAGACCCAGGCACACTTTCTAGGAAAAAGCCCAAGACTTCCCACTCAGAATCTCTTTCCAGACAGCCCAGCCTGTCTGAAGTGTCTGGCATATAGGAGACGCTCAATAAATATGTGTTTGCAAAGCTGACAAGCCAACTGCTTGGTAGTGAAGCCACTCTAAGATGACTTCATGGTAATTAGTTAGCTGACTATGCAAATGAGTGCAAGGGCCTTGCCAGGATGTAAGTGCTCCAGGGCACTAGCTCGTGGGAAGTTGCTGTGGATTCATGGAGCACACAGGAGAAGAACGACCCACGAGTTTTTCCTCAGTCTCCCCCCAACAGACTTGGGGTTCCTCTCAGTGACTGATGCAAAGAACCACAGGACTCATGTTCTCTGCAAGTTAAGACTTTTCCCCCACCTAATATCTCAATGCCTAGTTTCTTCTGTCTCTAGAAAAGCAAGAGCTCTCTCTTCTGAAACAGGAACCAGAAGAGGGAAAGGCCACTCAACGAGAGACAGAGACAGAGACGGTATTACTGAGGTACAACTCTGGTCTCAGCTTTACAAAAATCGAGCATAGTTGCTCAGGAAGCTTCCCTGGGAGAGAACAATTCCATTATTAAACGGCTCCCTGAAAACACTTCCTGAAGACACTGACTTCTTGACAGTCAACAGAAAAGGACCAGGGCGAATGAGAGATTTCTTGTTTTTAACGTAGACACTACAGGATATAAAGATCAGTGGACCATTTTGCCTAAGTGGAGTCAAGAACGAAGACTGGATGAGAAACACTTAGAGCTGCTTTCAAAATCCAGATGGCCATGGGCTGGTAGCAAACACACGGAAGAGTGCTCTAAGCTCCACCATGGCTCCCATGGTCAGTCCTGTCTTTCCTAGCTCAGAACCATGGCATGTTTACCCTAGAGTTTTCTCAGTTCCTCAATGAAGAGGAATCACGTTTAATGCCACAGCAGCATAGGAGGTTCTGTGTGGCTTATCGTACAAACAAGAAGCTGCAGCACATGGCTAACTAACATTGTTAGTGACCCATGCAGAGCTTAGCCCAAGTCCTCAGTCATTGGGCAAAGTCTTGAAAGAGTTTAGCTACTTTTAAACAAACAGCAATCTGGCTCTGGTGAATCAAATGCTCTTTTGTGACAAGGACCCCTATTGGCAGAGTGCGGGGGATCCAGTCCTTCTGGAGGACACCTCATAAGTCTGCTCATGACTGACAGTCATTGGATTATAGATCCCTGGGGTCTTGAGGCTAGACAGCACCTTGGAAATCATCACCCCCACTTTTCTCTTTAGACCGTTGCTGGCCACCTATAGTCCAGACCAGTGACCCTCCAATAGTCAGAAAACTTTTCTTTGAAATGTTCACATCTGTATCTGTGACGGAACCAGAGTCTTTGGACATCTGCCAAGTTCCAAGAGCCCTGGTGCAATCTATGGGGGCTCAGTGGTAGCACTCTGTCTGTGTAAACTCCCTGACTATAACAAACAGCCCCCCCGCACAGGTGGGAGACTAACAGTAGGGGAGAGCTTATGGGTATGCAGGAAGAGGGGTTATGGAGATTCTCTGTAAACTAATTAAAAATTAAGTTCACTAATTAAAGCAAAGAAATTAGAACCATCTCTGTGTACGTAGAAGAAATGGTGGTCAGTGTGAACTTGGGAGCATGTTGGGTGCTTTGCTCCTTTTCCCCATCTCAGAAAAGAAAAGAGAATGAGTCACTGCTGAAGTCTCTGCTGTGATCTGGGCCTGCAAGGCCTGAACAGTTAATTACCTGTAGTGGATCCATCTGAACCACTGTAGCCTATTTGGAGAGCACTTCATTTCTATGTACCCACCCTCTCCTCTGTGTGTGCTCTTCAGCTCCTGTTTAGAGCCTGCCCCTCCCGTGGTCACGCCCCGAGACTGTTATATCCCTCTACTCCTTTTGTTGTTGGTCTCATTTGATCCATGTGTGGAAAAAAAACATAACGCAAGATAACTTATTGTTGACGTGAAAGGAGATAAGTCACGAGAAGGGGAAAGAGACCTTCCCCTCCACCCCACCCCACCCCCAGCTCAGGAAATGCACCTCCTCTTTAGATATCTTGTTTTCTTGTTTTTTGTTGTTTTTTTTTTTTTTTAAGCAAACTCTTTAACTTTCTTCCAATGCAAAAATAAAATCTCCCTTGCAGTTCAATGCATTCTTCATGTATCCTAAACCACAGGTCATTAGTTGTTTTTTTTTTTTTTTTTTTTCCCAAAACAAAAAATTGGGAAAAAAAAAAAAAAAAAAAAAAAAAAAAAAGGCTGCTTTGCAATGGGGAAAGATGACCAATTTCAGTCTACTTCCTTCTCCGTGAACACTAATTAAACACGGATTAATTAAAAAGTGAAATAAACCTCCCAGGGTCCTTCCCCTGGCTTCCTGCTGCCTGTCGTGGCTTCATACAGAGTTATTCCGTTATGACAGTTTCTGGCCTTACTCCAACTTGTTAAAAAATAATACTGAGAACACTGCAGTGTCTGCAGAACTTTTGAGGGGGGCGGGCAGACAGACAGAGACAGAGACTGTGTATCTATGCATATGTTCTACATATGGGAATGCTTGTGTGTTTGCCTGGGTATTTGTGCATGTACTTTGAACATACACATAGATGTGTGTGTGTATGTGTGTGTATATGTGTGTGCACCCGCATGTGTATGCTTGCATGTTTGTTGGTTTCTTTATTGATATACCAGTTTGGGATACCTGTGAACAACTTTGAAAAGAGTCTCACGAAAAGATTCCTGCCCCGTTTCTGTATGTAACTCCAGCCGTAGAGGGAGACATTAAAAAACTGCAATGATTTCTAAGATGCACTGGATCCTTCTACTTTGCTATTCTCACATGGTTCTCTCATCTAGAGTCCCAATAGGATGTCCTCCCCTCTGTCCCAGTTTCCTGGTAAGTGAAGGCTTTCATGGGACATGCCCTTTGGGCTAGTATGCAGATATAAGTGAGTATATACCATTTGAGTCTTTCTGCTTCTGGGTTAACTCACTCATTATGATCAGAAACCTACAAGTAGAACATTATGATAGGCAGATTTGGGCCCAGGGGTCACGCTCAGACTAAGGCACCAGCCAAGGACAATACAGGCAGTAAACTTTAAACCCCTACCCAGATCTAGCCAATGGTCAGAACACTCTCCACACTTGAGTGGAGAATGGGATATGACTTTCTCACGTACTCTGGTGCCTCACATTTGACTATGTCCCCTGGAGGGGGAGACCTGGTGGCACTCAGAAGAATGACAGCAGGTCACTGAGAAGAGACTTGATACCCTATGAGCATATACAGGGGGAGGTAATCCCCCTCAGGAACAGTCATAGGGGAGGGGAATAAGGGGAAAATGGGAGGGAGGGAAGAATGGGAGGATACAAGGGATGGGATAAGCATTGAGATGTAACAAGAATAAATTAATAAAAATTTTTTTAAAATGGTCATGAAAAAATAAAAATTAAAAAAAAAAAAAAAAGAAAACTGCAATGAGCGATTTGAAGATCCAGAGTTCTGAACTATCCACATGTCATTGAACAGCTCGCTCTCTCTCTCAAAGTCACGAAGTACACTAGGACATCTGAGTACATCTGCAGCCTGTCACCTGAGCACACTGCTGAGGTGTGCCTGTCACATGCAGGTAATTAAAGCCACCATTACAAGGTTCTGTTGAGAACGCAACGAGTGGATGTCTGTAATGGACATAGAGGAGGTGAATAATGCTTGTCCTCCTTGCTCTCCCCTACTGGGGGTACAAAGGCCTGCCTCCATCTCCCATCCTCCTAATGTCACCTGCCAACAGCCTCCCGTGGAAGGCAGGTGGGGAGTGAACTCACTATGGCTCTCACCCTTTCACTCTTTCAGTCCTACTCAAAAGTCCACAGTGAGCAGCCTGCTTTCTGAACTTGGTAGCACCTGCATATGTAACACCCAATGAATGGCACGTGACTGAATCACTTGCTAAGGGTCCCAAGTGTCTCTCTCTGGCAATCAAGTATAAGCTAGGGAAGGCAGGCTACTGTTTCCTGCTGCTGGTTCCTCCCAACCACCTACACAAATCACCCATGATCTACACATGTTTGGTGCTAAACAAGCATGTATAGACCAGCAAATGACAGCTCACGGGGCAGCAGTCAGAGATGCTGCCAACCGCACATGGCTACGTAGCCATTGCTGAGGGCTGGAGAACCCTTGCAACAACAGCCGCATCTCTCAACCTTCTCATCCCTAAGCATCTGGCCTCTGACACTGAGGCAGGCAAGTAGAAGGCAAGAGTGTATCTGGTATGAGCAGTTCACCTTCAATTTCTTTTCCTAATGTGCTTTTATTCAAACCTTTAAACAATCCTCCAAGGCATTGTGTCCCCATGGTGCAACTGAAACCTTGAAGAGACAGGCCTAGGTGAGATAAGAGAAGTAAATTACTTGCCTGAGGTTGTTATCCACTAAGCATAGATTTGGGGTTAATAACAGCAAGACATTTCCATTGTTCTTAGGTATATCTTGTCTTCCTGGCTCTAATAAAGACTTACCAAAGACACTCACTGGTATTGCCTTTATACCTAGCTACGTAAGCTTGAACACACACACACACACACACACACACACACACACATACACACACACATACACACACACACATACACACACACATACACACACACACATACATACACACACACACACACACACACACACACACACACACACACACACACA
>OU015742.1:85029479-85039859 GCA_907169655.1 Acomys percivali
CACACACACACACACACACACACACACACACACACACACACACACACTGTCCAAAGCATGTGACAGTGAGAACAATAGAAGGGACCATGGACAATGGAGATACAAACACAGAGACTCACTTGGCATGAATGGCCTTGTCCTAACACAGGATCTGAGGCAAAGCATCATATAGAAATTTGCCAAAGAGCCAATATAAGGATATTACACCCCGAAGTTAATGAGAACGGGAGAGAGAAATAACCAGCCAGGGAGACCCTGGTGGCACCTAACCATCTCTCCATGCTTTTCTTAGATATGTCATCTTTGGTTTCATAATACTAGGAAAAAAAAAACCCTGAAAGTCTTTATGAATCTGATCCAGGGATATCTCAACGGATAGCAGAATATCAGCCTGTCCTTCTCCACTCTCACAACTTACAATGTTCAGTTAAGAACCATTTGTCCAGTCCCTCCTGCAGTCCACGCAGTGGCCGAGTCTGGAGAGCAGAGCAAAAAGCAAGGCCATGTGCCCGCATCTCACCCACCATCAACAGAGTCTACTGGAATCATACATACTTCCCCTGGCTCCATCCCTTACTACTTGTGTGGCTCTGAACAGTGAGCTTCACTCCCCCCCCCCACCCCCTGCCCTGTGAGCCTCTGTTTCCTAACTGTGAGATGACAAAAATCATACCTGTCAGGAGGGAACTCAGTGTAAATGTAGAGTCACAGTACATGGAAACCACATCTTGGAAAAAAACGTAAATCATGCCCCCAGTCCTGTTACACAGGATTTCATGCACAAAAATAGATATTAAAGAGTGAAACTTTTTAGTCTCAAAAGGAACATCTTTGCTTCTGGATTTAGCACTTCCTACCCTAGAGGAAGACGAAAACAGACTCATACATTACCCATGGAGCCAGGGACCGTGTTATCAACAGAAATGTACATTCCAAGATAACGTAGACCCCGCTTCTCAGAGTCTGCTGTCTTCTTCCCTCTCCTGTGCCAGTGGGTTAAGGAAGGACTGGCGCCATCTTGGACCATAAATCACTTCTAAACAGTTCCTGGAGGGTGCAAACCCTCAGGGCAGTACCTTCCATGCAGCTGAAGAATTTCCGGCCAGAGCGGATAAGAATTTCCTGTTTTGCTTTTCATTATTACTTTAAATAATCATATTCTGAGTCTTAGAGGAAAATCACAAATGGCAAGGGCTAAGTGGGCATGTCAGCATCTTCTCTAGACTAATTCAGAGTGACAGCAGTAGCTTTAGAAATGATCAAGATGCACAAAATGCCCCAGGTGGAGCGTGGGCCCTTGTTCCCTTGTTGGAGGCATGGTCTGGTACCAGTGCAGCTGTCCTGTGAGCTCTGAGAAGGTGACTTCTAGGGAGTCCCATTTTGTCCAATGGGGACAGATGCTCGGCCACCTATTCATGATGAGGACTTGCGAGATGAATTCATTGATCACCTTTTGCTGCTTCTCTTTGTCCCTGAGGAGCATCCGGTGACTCAGCATGGAGGGTAGACTGTCCACAACTAATTCTTAGATGAGTGACTGACACCTCTGTTCCCCTCTTGGTTTGGCACTAGATGTCACCTGTGTATTTGACCTTGAATTGGCAGTGGCTAGAGTGCCCTCCATGTCTCTCATCCTGGTTTGCAGTGGGGATCCAGGAAGGAGCCCCCATAGACAATGCAGTGAGCAGAGTCATCCCCTTTTTGTTTTATGCCCCCTGGAAAGCTCATCTGTCAAGGAAGCTCCAGGCAACACCCTTTTGGGATACCAAAGCCACTGGATATGAGGTCTATTTTTGGAAAACATTGGCTTGATGATGTTTTCTCCTGGATTTCTTGGGGAATTGCTGATTTGGAACTTCACACTTAGAAAGACTGCTACAGCTCCACTGAATATTCTAACAACTGGCTCCCCTTTCCCCACATTCTCATGCTCAGAGAAGTTAGCTAAGAGACTACCTCCTGGATTCCAGGACTGAGACTCTCTCTTACCTCCTCACTTTGGACCAGCCTCCTTTCTTCCTTCCTTCCTCTTTCTTTCTTTTTCTTTTCCTTTATTTTATGTACATGTGCTGTTCTGCCTGCATTTATGGGTGTGTGAGGGCATCAGAGGCCCTAGAACTGGAGTTACAGACAGTTTTAAGCTGCCATGTAGATGCTGGGATGTAGATGCCAGTGCTCTTAACTGCTGAGCCCTCTCTCCAGTGCCCATCCTCCTTTCTGGAGCTCCATCTTGCTGTGAGTGGCACACCTTTTATTTGGGCATCATAATTCAACTCATCCTGCTTCAGGTCTACTTGTTCCTCACAGGGTACCCAGCCATCACCTAAGCCACGCCATGGCTATGATGCCAAAGCCTTCCTAGGTTTCTCAGGAAACCCCTGCATTTGCCCAATTTCCTCAGCTGCATACTAGAATAAAGCCCATATGTCTCAGAGCCTCCTTCTACCTGCCCAAAGGCAGGCGGAGACCTTCTACAGAGCTTCTAACACTGCCCAAACAATGATTGATAAGCCCTCAAACCTGCCCGAAAACTTCAGGGCCAAGAAAACAAGGAGGAAGGACTGGTACCTTCCTCTTCAAAGTCTTCAAGATCCTGGTATGACTCATCTTTAAGGCCCCACAGGCTCTGCCCTCCCATTTTTTTCCTTTCTAATCCTCCTGTTTTCCTATGTTCCAGTCCAAATAGGTGGCACCCATTAAATCATCATGCCATGTCCTTTCCCATGCCCTACTCATGTCCTTTTATTCCTTCTAGATTCAGAGCCTGCTAATATGTGCCTCTGAGTTCAGCCTAACACAGTCTTTTTATGAAATGTACTCAGGGCAAAGGTCCCATCCTACTGACCCACTCAACTCTTGGTGCTGTTTCTGTCACACTATGTATCATGCAGGTGACAGGACTATCACCTTCTATATCCATTCTCCTCTCCTTCTGGGCACATGATGGGTGGCTTGTGATTAGCTTTGGCCAATAAAATATAAGTGGAAACAACACGTGTCATTTTTTGGCAATAATCTTTAAAAGCCAATGTCACTTTGCCATGATCAGCCTGAGTCTCGGTTAAATTCCCATGAGCTCATTGTATGAGTTCCTCTGTGTCTTAAGCCACTGGGGCTTAAGGATTCTTGTTACCAGTGCTAAATCCAGCTGACCCTGATTGCAGTTATACGGGAGCTAAAAGATTCCCCAGTCCCACCCTGTGTTTTTCTAATGGGGAAAGCCAAAGCTTAGAGGAGGTGAAATGGATTCCCCAGTCCCACCTGGGTACAAAAACTTTTCTTAATTGCCATCCAATGCATCGTCCATGATCCCACCCTGCAGGCTGCACGAAGACAGGAGTCTAACCTCTTGTCCTCTACTCTTTGGCTAGGTCAGGAACTCACTCTTGGTCTCCGCTCTCCATTTTCTACTTCCAAAATGAGAAAGTGGGGAAAAGTCAGTCATAGGCAAAATCTTGCTGTGTACACTTCCAATCCTTTGCCATCCCCACAGTAACTGTCATGGCGCGTTGCACACAGCAGTGCCAAAGATCCTCTAACGTCTCGTGGATGGCTCCTCTTCTCATGGGAATTGCCCAGGTGACATCAAGTCCAGACTGACTGCTCTTGAACTAGGTTTTAATTCTCTAAATTCTGTCTCTCCTTGGCCACAGGCATCTGAATTTTCATCTGACTCTCATTCATTCAGAGCTGGATTTAACTGTCACCTGTTCAATTCGTACACAGAGTCCTTAGCTGACTCTCTGGGTAGCTCGCCTTTGGCGAGGACACATGTCCTCACAATGGGAGGTATGAGCTGGGTTTTGGACCGTGCCCTAATTTTTGAGTATCTTAGCGCTGACTTTTGACTTTTGACTTGTTAGTGTGTTTCTACTCAGCACACTGCTGTCTAATTCTTTTCTTTTGACCTCTTTTCCTTGGACTGCTTCTGTGTAAATGAAATCAGTTCTTCAAAGCTAAGAAATTTATTCTTCAATGTCAAGGCTGTAAAATGTGGCAAATGACGTCCCTAATCTTGGACAGGGTTCTCAAAGTTAAAAATTCCTATCAACAGGTGGCCAAAGGTCCAGACTTTTTTAGGGGTGGTCAGCCCCACAGCAGGGATAACCTCAGAGCATGATGAGTCCTTCCTTATATTGGTAGCAGAGAAGATGAGAGCCTATATTTAGACATGGGGCTGTTATGAACTGCTTGTTCATATCCCAGCAAATCTATATGTTAAAATCCTAAGGCAAAGAGGGACCATCTTCATGAAATGGTCAAGAGAACTAGTAAAAAGCATCCAAAGGGCCATTAGCTTTTTATTCACCATGTGAGAGCACAGCCTATTAATAATATGCATGAAGAAACCCAATGTGCACAGGAAATTTCACAGAGATGCCAGTTTCAGAGCCAAGGTCCAAGCCCAGGTTTCCTGCAATTGCTTATTTTCTTTCTTCAAAAAAGTAAAATTACATCTGTTTGTTTGTGACACACCTGCACTATGGTGTGCATGTGGAGGTCAGAGGAAAACTTGCAGGAGTTGATTCTCCCCTTCCACTTGTCCCAAAGACTGAACAAAGGTCATGAGGCTCAGCAGCAAGGCCCTTACCTATGAAATGTAATGGGGAGCTTGGTGATTGTCTAGGGGATGGCAAAGGTCATCCCATGGCACAGCTACAGAATTGAATGTCCAGGAAAGACAAAGGACCAGGCCAGAGAGAAAAGAAAAGTATCAGCTTTATTCCTTTGAGATAGGAGAAGCCCATGATTTAGAGTATATAAAATGGACACTGGCTTGGCTATTTTAAGGAGCCCCTGGGTCCACTCCTTTGTCCCTTTTTGGTCCTGTTTAGAAATTCACCCTCAAGCTATCTCAGGGAGCCTCCTATTAGCTTCCCATGTCCCTCTAATTCTCCTTCATTCTCCCCTCTCAGACACTGACACCAGTTGTTCTGGGCAAGGGAGCCGTGACCATTCTAGCAGCTTAATGCTAAGAAGTTGGTGAAGTCTAGGGATGTCAGTTCAAGAAATAGGGGATATTTAGGAGGCGGGCTCAGAGGATTAGTCTAGGAGATTTGTGGTGAAATCCCGGTGGGCGGTGCATTTAGTGCTCTGTGTGCAGAACCATCTGTAGAAGTAGAGGGGCTAAAGGAACAGAGAAGAGATGGTTACAAGCCACCACATTATTGCCCAAAGTCGGGTCACCATTCCTAGGAAAGACCCAAAGAATAGCAACCAATACAACACTTGCCTTGAAGAAAAATGATCCCAGGATCTTGCTTTGAGCCACTGTGATAGCTGTCAGAGTGGCTAGTATCCCAGTGTGAGATCACTCCCACATGACTTCTAGAGAGATAAGAAATTCAACCATAATTTGATTATTAGGCTAAAACAATAGTGGGGCTGTCTCTCTTGGCTTTGTGTAGGTGCTACGGCCTTGAATTGAGCCAAGGTCATGATGTCATATACCCAGGAAGAGCATTATTAATGAGAAACAGTTGTCTCAGTAACATCTTCATAGGGTTTTGAGCCTCATATGTAGAGAGTGTGATACCTTAAACTATTAGAGAAATGTACCAATCATTTTAGTCTTTGGTTATACTTTGATCTTGGGTGTTTAAACCCATGAAGATGGACAAAACTAATCACTTTTACCCACTAACAAGGCCACTTGAAGATCTGGTCTCAGAGGGTCATGGGTCCCCTTGGCTTGGAAGGGACCTCTGGCTCCTTTAGCCTTCCCCCCCCCAGCCCCAGCCCCCCGACCTCCAGTGGTCCATCTGTATGAGGATGAGTCAAAGGCTTTCACCTCAAAGCACAGAGGGAAATTTTTCCTCTGTGTTGATACTTCCATTTGTAGACTGGACACTGGTAAGAGGTCACCAGATAGGGTTCCTATAGCCTCCTCTAACGAGAAAACAGGTGACTCCCCACAGTTCCAGAGCACTGAGAGAACCTGCCACCCCCCTGCCACTCCCCTGCCACCAGCACAGTTTCCCAGGAACTTAGTTGACTTTGGAGGACAAAGGAGGAAATGTTCTTCCTTCCAATCCTCTGACCATATTAGTATAACCTCCAGGCGTAGTTATTGAACACCCAGGAGGTCAGTTACATGAGTCTGCAACTTTCAACTTCTATGTATTAGTTAGATAAGGTTGGGACAAAACCCAAGTGCATAAAACTTGATTAAATATAATAACATTAACGAATCAAAAGCTTAGCCGCTGTGATCTTTGCGAGTTGTTTGACTTGGAAAATAATGCTACCTAACACCGACCTGAGTAAAAGAAAGTTGAATCCACACTGCATACAAAATAAATCAATATTACCTGTGTAGATACTGTTAAATAGTGGGGTTTGGTAAGCTCCCAGGTAAATCTTATAAAAAACGCAACAGACTTCAGACAGTAAAGTTATCTACCATAACAACGCTTTGAGTTTTGAATGAATGTAAGTAGCAAATACAGACAGAACTTTATTATAAGATTTATTGCAAGATTATTACAGTATAAGATAAATAGTAGTCAAGGTGCCTTTACTCGGGTTGTTTTCTTGTTCTATTTTGGGGAACTGTGACTTGGCTCTGAGACTAGTGTCATGGAACTAAAACAGGTTATATGTAGCTCATAGGCCCTTTTAGTCTCGCCCAGTGAGGTTTCAGACAATATGCTGGGCCTGCACTGAGCCACTGCTACTCTGCCCATTGTCAATAGGAACTGGCTAGTCACACCTATCCTTCCTATTACATCTCGTCATACAACCATGAGACCACAGGTTCCAGGTTGCAATGAGCAGAAGAATCCCATCCTAGTTAACGTTACTATAGCTGTGATCAAACGTCAAGCACCATGACGAGAGAAACTTGGAGAGAAAAGGGCTTTATTCAGTTTATACTTCAAGGTAACAGTTCTTCACTGAGGGAAGTCAGGACAGGAACTCAAACAGGGCAGGAACCTGAAGGCAGGAGCTGATGCAGAGGCCATGGAGGGTCCTGCTTACTGGCTTGCTCCTCACGGCTTGCTCAGCCTGCTTTCTTATAGAACCCAGGACCACCAACCCAGAGATAGCACAACCCACAATGGGCTGGGCCCTCCTCCCATCAATCACTAATTAAGAAAATGTCTTACAGCTGGATCTTACAGAGGCATTTTTCCAATAGAGGTTCCTTCCTTTCAGATGACCCCGTCGTGTGTTAAGTTGACAAAAAATGAGCCAAAACAAACCTATATCATATAAATCAGTCACAGAGAGAGTGCATTGTCAATGGGGAGTGGTCTAAAGCCATTCCTAGTGGGGCGTGGACTGGCTAATTGAGAGCAAAAAAATGGCCATAGTGCCAAGGATAGAATAGATAGGGCCCATGGCACAACTAGTAGACATCAAAAGGGGACCCTCTTAGCCACCAGAATAAAAGTATCCTCTGACCTATGAAGATTCCCTGGCAGGAGCAACCAGGTCCAGGATCAGGCCAAGGTGGAAAAGTAGCAACAGTAGCAGTGAAACTAGATACCAACATTTTTTTTTTCAGAGAAAGACAATAGGGTATTTTTTTTATTAAGAAGTATATGCAAAGCTCAAGGTTAGACAAGGTTATATATTTTCTCCACAGCACAGCGTGGAGACTGTGGTCTCTCCTTCCACTACATGGCTCTCAGGAATCAAACTGAGATGACTGGGCTTGGTGGCAAACCCTCTTAACCATGGAAATGCAGAACCTAGGAGACTGACCCAAGGGACTCAGAATAGGAAGTCTGACTCCAGAGCCTCGGAACTCAACTTCTTCTTGTTCTCCTGACCTTGTAGGCGTGAGATGTTTCCTCTGTACCTAACGCTTCCCTCCATCCCCTCTGGGGGCTTCCCTGAAGGTGCTTCCTTTATACTTCAGAGACACAAGACCCTATCAAGCTTCATCCATGGAGAGACTTGTCTGTCTAGCTCTCAAGCCATGCCACAGTCTGCTCACAGCTGTGGAAATGTTCTACCTTGATGGCTTTGCATAAGCTGGTAGATAGTTTTACTAAAGGTCACGTTTTAGACCAGGCCAGTATCCAGAAAAAAAATACCAGGCACTTGTTAATCCTCTGGAGATTTACTGACACAGGAATGGGTACCTGTATCTTCTCCTTCCTCACTAGTGACCATGAAAGAAGGGAGGGCCTAGTCTCATCTATGTGACTCTTTAATACCCTGTGACCTTAATGAATTGCTAATCATATATAGCCTGTGTAAGAGCCACCATTCAAAAAAAATCCCTTTGACCCCTTTGTCATGCCTCCATAGGATAATTCACCTATTATTTAGAGAATATGGAATGATCTTTGTCCTTTTCCTGTCTTCAGTTAAGGCTAGGAGTCTGCTAAAAACAGACCCTGGCTGCCTGGGTGTTTTATAGGGCTTACAATCCTCCCTTCCCCACTTTTGGCCCCATTTAGAAACCCACTCCCATCCGTTCCCACCATTTCTCCTTGCAGTCCCCCTAACTTTTCTTAAGAACCATTTCTTCAGCCTTACAGGGTTTTTTTTTTCTTTCCCTTATTTCAAAAGGGAACACAAACAAACAGGCAGAAAGTGTATTGATTCACACAAACCTTAAGAGCAAAGCTTAAGGATATGTTAGCAGGTTTGCAAGAAGCTGTCATGTGACTTACAAGTTGAAGCCAGCCAGGGAGGGAATTTCTTAACTACTGTCTAAATGCAGTAGTTGTTTGTGGTGTGGTTAAAGTCTTGTGAAAGCTGCTGAACTTGTAAGCACATAGGTGCTCTTTGCAAGAGAAAGGATTCAAAGCAGACTGCCAGTCACTGAACTAGTAGTGTCTACACTAGAAGACTCTGGACCCATCAGCTTTGCTGTTGACCTCTAAGATAAGAGAGACAGACAGAGACTGACAGAGAGACAGAGCGGGGAGAGGGAGAGAGGGGGGAGAGGGAGAGAGGGAGAGAGGGAGAGAGGGAGAGAGGGAGAGAGGGAGAATAAGTCTAGAGTCAAGATGAATGGGGCCAGGGTGAGGAGTGGGCATGTGGTTCAGCCCGTAGAGTGCTTGCCCAGCATGAACAAAGCCCTAGCTTCAGTACCCAGCACTACAGGAAGTGGTTTAGCCTGAGCATGAAGAACATAGAAGCCAGAGGCTTCCTGGCTTCCAACCATGCTGAGAAACCCCTGCAGCTAATTCTGCACATTAAGGAAGATGCTGAAGCCATAACTCATGACTTCTCATTGGTGTCTACTATAAAGACACAGCGGTTTAGCCTGTATCTGGCATACAGTAATGGCTCAGTAAACTCAGCCTTCACTTTCTCCTGATGGCTTGGTATGAGGGCCAACTTGGGCCAAGGAAGGAGTGAGTATTTAAGTGCTTCCATTTGCATTTGCGTTTGCCCTTTTTTCAAGGGCAGCTCTGGAGTCGCTGTCCAAGTCCAATCCTGGCTCCCAAATGGCATCCGCTTTGGTTCCCTTCATAATCTCAGCACTTGCTACCTGGAGTTAGGAAGATGCAAAGGCGAAGTACCAAAGTGCCTTGTCTCCCCATAGCAAGAGTATGGAAGCAGAGCATCTTCAGTAAGGGATAAAGTTAGTGTGTGGCTTCCATAAAGCAGAGCTTCTCTGTGTGTATATGTGTGTGTGATATTTTTAATTTGAACATCGAGTAAAAATAGAATTTCCTGTTGATCAGATAAGAAATTCCTGTTTTTCCAGGGAGCAGGGCAACCTCTGTTGGCGGGCATGGGCAGTGGGGGTTACCAACTATTTCCGAGATGAAGAGTTAAAGAAAGCAGAGGCCAGGCGGGCCCTGGTTCACATTTATTTATTTCTGAAGTGCTAAGACAGCTCATAACAAGGGTGTGATGAATAATTTCCTACATGCCTTACACCGAGAGAACTCAGGCTGCCTTTGGAAAAGCTCACTCCACCGCCAGTTCTCCGCAGCCCGGATATTTTTAGTTGCTAAGGCCAGTTGGCTTCAGACTTCTGAGGCCTGAGCTGCTGGACCTAAAACACAGTATAGAAAGAGAACGTCTCACGGGGACATGCAGGGGTGGGCGCTCACACTTCTTCCCAAGCCCATGGACAGTCCAACTCTTATCTTCTGATTGGATAGCCCCAAAGCCTTAGATTCAAGGTACCAGCCTGCATCTGCTCTGCAGAGGGGGCTCAAAGACCAGATCTTCAGTGGGCCACTGAGGCTTCGGGAGCCTCTACTATCCGTTTCCTTCTTGGTTTCAGGTAAGCCAGTCCTACCTTCCTCCATATGTAGCTCAATGGCGTTGTCAGCCAAGGGGCCTCCTCTTTGCTAAGCCTGCCCATCAGTCAGCCCTCTCCTGGGATTTTGAACTTTGGTGGAGTGACATAAGGAATAAATAAATAAATAAATAAATAAATAAATAAATAAATAAATAAAT
>OU015742.1:85039869-85052303 GCA_907169655.1 Acomys percivali
ATAAATAAATAAATAAATAAATAAATAAATAAATAAATAAATAAATAGAACCACAGCTTATCCGCCCCAGCAATCAGTCCTGCTCCTGGACCCCTAGGTCCCTGCCCTTCTAGACCACTTAGTCATATCCTCATCAATTTCTGTGGGCTCCTCAGTGGCCTTCCAACACATTCCCATTTACTAACACCCACAGAAAATGCACCGACACCAGGTGACTAACACAAAAGACTGTCACCATGAGTCAAAGTGGGAAGCACCACCTATGTCACGCCTAAGGGGATTAATAGTCACAGCACAGAAGTGTGATCTTGTGGCCCCCTTGAGAAACACCCACACATGTGACTGCTCCCTGGCCTTCTCATAGCTCTGTGAGAAAGGCAAGCATCCAGCTCCTTCAGAGGAAGAAGGTAGCTGAGGTCTAGAGACCTATTAGCACAGTCCCTTAAACTGCAACCCTGAAGGCTCTCCACAAGACCATACTGCCTGTCAGACAACTAGAGCTAGGAGCAGTGCTAGAGAGAGCTCGCTGGCTTGAGGGCTATGCAGTCTTTAGCCTGTGCTGCTTAGAGAGACTTGTGGCTCACCCAAAACATAAAGTAGGATCCTGATGGCATTCATATATATGTGTGTGTGTGTGTGTGTGTGTGTGTGTGTGTGTGTGTGTGTGTGTGTGTGTGTGTGTTTGTGTGTGTATGTATATATGTGTATATATGTATATATATGTATGTATGTATATATGTGTGTGTGTGTGTGTGTGTGTGTGTGTGTGTGTGTGTGTGTGTATTTCAGAAAATCTCTCTTGCCACAACATCCAAGGAGGGAACATACTAAGACATGTGAAAATATCCAAATCCATCTTTAAGATGTCACTGGGACTGATGCATGCCATCACTCATCCCCAACAATGTCATGCCATGCCAAAGAAGGCAGAGACAAGAAGCTATACATAGTGTCTGAGCCCATTTATAGGCGATGTTCATAATAAACTCAGAGAGACCAAAGATAAATTGGTGATTCCCAGAGCCTGTGGGGAGATGTGACTAGAGAGAAAGCACCTGACGACAGAAGTTTTACTCTATGGTACTGTTTTGGAACTGGATAGTGACAATGGTTGCCCAGTGCTGTAGAAATACTAAATGCCATTGAGCTGTTCACTTCAAGATGATTGATTTTATGTTAGGGGAATTTTACATCAAATTGTGTGTGAAATTTAAGTCAATAAATCGTAAGACAAACTTAAACAAAACAATGCCATCAACGTCTATGCCTTAGAGTCTATAGAACATTGGCCCAGGTGCTTGTGGCTTTTGGGGTCTCTGCTGATATGTCAACTGTTATTCTAGTGGGCCTGCCTTTATAGGGGAGTTGTTGTTATTTTCCCCTTGAATCTGTTAATATACTTTATTTTGGATGTTTATAGTTTTGACTACTGTGTACCATGGGGAATTTCATCTCTGATCCTGTCTACTTGGTGTGGATAGGCACCTCTTTATTTAGATTGGAGAACTTTTTGTTTATAATTTTATTGAAAGTATTTTCTGTGTCTTTGATCTGGGTTTCTTCTTCTTCTTCTTCTTCTTCTTCTTCTTCTTCTTCTTCTTCTTCTTCTGTTTTTTTGTTGTTGTTTTGTTTTTTTTGATACAGGGTTTCTCTGTGTAGCCTTGGCTGTCCTGCACTCGCTCTGTAGACCAGACTGGCCTCGAACTCACAGCCATCCATCTGTCTCTGCCTCCTGAGTGCTGGGATTAAAGGAGTGCGCCACCACTGCCCGGCTCTCCCCCCCTTCTTTTATACTTATTATTCTGATGTTCTCTCTTTTCGTAGTGTCCCATAGTTGCTGATTTATTTATTTATTTTTTTTTTAGATTTAGGGTTTTCTTTAACTAAGCTATCCATTTCTTCTACCTCGTCTTCAACACTCAACATTCTCTTTCCATGTCTTTTAATCTGTTGATGAGGCTTACCTCTGAGGTTGTTGTTTGTTTGTTTGACATACTGAGTTTTTCATTTCCAGGTTTATTTTTTCAGTTTGGTCTTCCTTTGGTGAGTCTATTTCCTCATTAAATTCTACTTTCAGGCCTTGGATTGTTTTCATTATTTCAGTCAACTGTTTGTCTTTTCATGATCGTCATTAAGACATTCATCCATATCCTCTGTTAGGTCTTGGAACATAGTCATAATTGCCATTTTGGAGTCTTGTGCTTCAACTAACTTGCTTTTCTCGGGGCCTGTTGCAGCAGAGTTGCTGGCTCCTGGAGATGGGCTCAAAGGGGCAGCATGGAAAAACTAGAGAGATGCCAGGTCCACACTGAGAGGCTGGGTGCCTGAGAAGAGGTGTGGGCTAGGAGGAGGGGCCGAGACTATTCGTTCTAATGATGTTACTTATTTCTCAGTGGATGAACCTGGTCCTGATGGATGAGGGGGGAAGTCCAGGAGAGCCCTCTGGACCAGGAAAGACATGTCAGTGTTAGAGTCTTTTCTTCTTCCTATGAACATTTTTCCATTTTCTCTGGGAACTAGGAGAATCACGCAGTTCTGAACTTGTCAATTGTGGGACGGTACTAATTCTGCTCTGGAAAATTTTTCCACTTCTCTTTCTGTGTTCAGTATCTCCTACCCTATATGTCTGCTGGGAACGGCCTTTTCATTTTTATGTCCCTTTCTCCCCACTCTTAGTAGACATGTAGGATTCGTGCAGTTTGGATATCTCTGTGACCTGCTAAGACTGGTCAATGCCATGGAAACCAAGATAGAAGGAAAATCACCCACCACAAGAACCTAGCCAGGTGGGGTGCTGTGATGTATGGAAACCAAATAGCCTAAGAAAAGATAAAGTAAGTTCTTCCCATAACAAACCTCTGACTTGCAGATAAAGATCCTAGGGTGGACCAGCCTCCACCCTCCATTGCCGGACAGAGGACGAGGTTTGAAGGAGTTATGGAGGGGGCTGAGTGGGAGGGGTTTTCATATGTTGCCATGAGCTAAGGGGTTGTTTGTGTTTGGGGAATGTTTAAATAGCTGTTTGGGGTTTTTTTCCTTATTGTGGATTCAATGAGTACTGAGATTCTATAGCCAACTTTTCAAGGATAATGGCTACTGAAAGAAAAAAGAAAAGAAAGGAAGAGAAAGAGAGGAAGAAAGAAGGAAATGAAAGAAGAAAGGAAGGAAGGAGGGAAGGAAGGAAGGTTTGCTCCTGTATTTATAATAAGCATTGCTTGCTAGGTATATAACCATCCTCATGATACAGATGAGGAAATAGAGGCTGTTCAGGGGTAAGACACACTTGCTGCTTTTGCAGAGGATGTGGGTTCAGTTCTCAGCACCCACACAGCACTTCACAGCTGTCTGTAACTCCAGCCCTAGGAAGTTTTCTGACCTTTGTAAGCTAGCACCAGGACACCCATGGTGCACACACATACTAACTGGGAAGCAGTCACACACATAAAGTAAAAACATGTATATTTTCAAGTGAGGAAATAAAAGTATAGAAGACTTAGCAAAGCAGTCCAAGTCACATAACAAGTATACAGGGAATTAAAATTGAATCCCAAAGTCCTACTTCCTGCTTCACTCCATACCTAGTTTCTCTTCTCTTCTCTTCTCTTCTCTTCTCTTCTCTTCTCTTCTCTCTCTCTCTCTCTCTCTCTCTCTCTCTCTCTCTCTCTCTCTCTGTGTGTATATATATATATATATGTGGGGGGGTGGTATGGTGTGGAAGTGCCCATGAGTGTAGGGAAGATCATGTGTGTGCACACACATGGAGAGCAGAGAACAACATTGGGTGTATGTTGTCCGTTTCTTTGCGTTGAGACAGGGTCTCTCATTAGCTGGGACCTTGCTGAGTAGCTGGACCAACTGCCCATCATTCCACGCCAAGTTCAGAAAAGCAACACTATGTCCAGCTTTTTATTTACATGGGCTCTGAAAACCAAACTCAGGTCCTCATGCCTGTAAAGTGAGCACTTGACTAAGTGAGCCATCTCCCCAGGCTCCCTCTTCCCTCCTTCCTCATTCATTCCTGGGCGATCTGCTAAGAGTCACCCCGCCTTACACTACCTTCATACATTTGGGGTCCCTTTTCCGAATGCTCGTGGTGCTGCCATCTGTTGCTCACTTGAAATCTGACATCATCTTCTTCTAACATGTTCAATCCTAAGCCAGCCTAATTTCTCTGGCATGTTAATATTTCTTTCAAGTTTGTATTTCTTGAGGAAGCACAACTGTTCTACTCCCTCTGTCCCAGACTGGCAAAGCAAGACACGAGACAAAAAGGAAACAGTGAGCCCATTACTACAACCGAGGATTGAAGTTGTTCTTAAAGGCCTTCTCAGCCAGGACTAAGCCATGCATAGAAATCCCCCTAATGATCAGGCGAAGCAATGAACAAAGTATATACTGTGTCAGTGGACTTCGTTCTGCCCTTGAGGAGCACCCATAATTTCTTTAAGGTGACAAGAGACAAAAGACAGTCGTCTTGGAGAGTTTGGGGCCATCACGGTTCCTGCGTTGGTAGGTACTCCCTTGGAATTCACCTGGAGGTGGGGCATGTGACTCCTATACTCTTTTTTTAATATGAAAAAAAAATTATATACAATATATTTTGATCACATCCTTTCCCTTCACTCTCAACTCCTCCCAGAGACTGGGCATTCCAAAATCTACAGATTTGAGAGAGGAGATATGGTGCATGTTCAATTCATCCTATAATGACCCCAGCAACGTTGATAGCAAGACAATGCCATTAACATTTCCACAGTGAAACATGTGTGTATTCGAATTGCCTGGGATAAATAAAATCTCCATACAGCCATGTGCCGGGACAGAATTTTACTTCCAAATCATTTTGACAAGCACACAGAGCTTTGGCTGGCCCATAACAGACACCAACTATAAAGTGCTTGCGTTATGTCAAGTGCCACACTCAATGCCCACCATGTCTTACCTCAAATAACTCACTGCTGGCACTAGGAGGTTTTACTTCCCTTACTACCATTTAACAGGGTTGTGACTTCCCAAGATTACATAGAGAGGAACATTGGAGCAAGGCTACATATATGAGTGTGTGCGCACATGCACACACACTTTAACCTTCCGTTATCGCCATGGTCCCCTCTGAGGGTGTTAAGATGGTGGATTGAGGAGTGGTAAGTGAAGCCGGGAGTGGTGGCACACGCCTTTAATCCCAGCACTTGGGAGGCAGAGACAGGTGAATCTCTGTGAGTTCGAGGCCAGCCTGGTCTACAAAACAAGTCCAGGACAGCCAAGGCTACACAGAGAAACCCTGTCTTGAAAAACAAACAAACAAACAAACAAAAAAAGGAGTGGTAAGTGAGTCCATAAGGTTTCTGGGCTTTTGGACAGAAGAGTTTTTACCCTAAGACCCAGGACAACAGAATTGCAGGCCTTTCAAGAAGAGGAAAAGCCAACCACCTTTCTAAATTAACTGAATAACAGACAGATGCAAGGACCAAGCTCAGACTTTACTGTGAAAGGGACAAGCATGGAAAAGGCTCTCCTGGGAGTCAGGGTCTAAACAGCACACCTGTTAAGAATTGAGCTTGGGCAACGAGACCCCAACCCTGAAACCAGTTGGGGTTCCTTGAACACATGTATTTCTTGCCAAGCGACTAGCCTTCCTTCTGAAGAAAAGGATTTCCTGACGCTCCTGCACAAGGACCATTTTGAAGAGTAAGTGAAACAAGTTGGGCAAGTTCAGAGTCTGGCACAGAGTGAGCCTGCTGTATCCGCTCTCGAGAAAAGCATGCCATGGAAGAAAACAAGGTGGCAAGCAGTCTGACCCTCTATCGCTCATGTGCCCAGTCTGATTCTGTTGGCAAATACAGCCTGCTTTTGAAGTTCCTGATTCCTTTTGCTGTGTTGGGGTAGGGAGTAGGTGTGTGTAATCCAGACCTAGACATTGGGTTTCTTCCTCAATAGCTCTCCACCTAATATTTATTTATAAACATGGTCTGTTCCTAGACATGGAGCTCACCAGTTTGGCTACTTTGGCTGACCAGCAAGCACTAGAGACCTCCTCTCTCTGTCTTCCTACACCTGAGATTATAGACACACACCACTTTGCTTCTTGCACTGGGTGCTGGGGATTCAAACTCAGGTCCTCACGCTTGCACAGCAAGCACTTCACCAATCGAGCCTAGGTTTTCCAGTGCTTCATCACTGAGACATAGTAGACAGGTAGTTTTAGGAGATAGGATGGGAATGAAGAAAGTCTGGTGTGGCCAGCACAGGCCATGGGAGGAGTGGCTGCTTTGTGGGGGTGGGTGGAGGGTACATTTCTGTCTTCTCTGTTGCTGTAACAAAATACTGAAAACTAGGAACTTGTAGAGAAAAAAAAAGTTGGTTTTGGTCTGGAGGCTGGGAAATCAAAAAACATGGATGAACATATGCTTAGACTCTAGCAAAAGCTTTATGCTACCCTAACTCATGGCAGAATATAGAAAAGTGGGTGGATGGACATATGCAGAGAACAGAGGATATAAGGGACTCCTGGCTCTGCACAATTAGCTCTCTGGTGACTAAGCCAGTACTGAGAGTGAGAACTCAAAGAGAAATGCACAGACTTCCATGAAAAGTGCTCTTAAAGGCCCTACTTTCCAATACTGCCCCAGTGACAGTTACAGTTCAACCCACGCTTTAGAAGGGTCAGCCACAGCCAGGTGCTATAATCCCAGCACTCGGGAGGGTCAGCCACAGCCAGGTGCTATAATCCCAGCACTCGGGAGGCAGAGGCAGGCAGATCTCTGTGAGTTCGAGGCCAGCCTGGTCTACAGAGTGAGTCCAGGACAGCCAGGGATACACAAACACACAGAAAAACCCTGTCTCGAAAACCCAAAAAAGAAAGAAAGGCCAGCCACTAGAACTGAAATATGGTGGGATAAACCAGCCTCCACAAAGGCCTTGGGCTTGATCCTCCAAAGCTCACCAACTCTAATACAAATGGAGAGATCTCTTCTCTTGTTTGATACTGCTCCCCCAAACTCTAAGGGAATGACTGGCCCCCCCTGGATTTTTCTCCCAACACATCTGAGACATCTAAAGTAACTTTGTCCATGGTGTCAAGAAAAAGCCATCTTGGGCAGCCAAGATGAACTAAAGACGGCAGGAGGCACACATCTTCCCTGGCGTCTTCAGGATCATCCTTAGGATGGTCTCAGGCCTGGGCTCAAATGACAGGTGGTGCTCACAGAGTCACAGTGTCTGCAAAGCCTTTATAAGCTCCATAAACTCAGGAGCCAGGACCAAGGAACAACTAAGAGGAACAATAAGGAAAGGTCCACAAAAGGCAGAGTATTGAACTGACTCACCATTGTATCTTCAAGAAAGAAAAATGTTTCGTGAACAATTGATTATTAATCCTTACTCAACATTTGCTGAGTGAAGTAAACGCAAAAGACACATATGTTACGGACAAATAAATCCATACATGGCTTCACTTCCTGTGATGGGTACTCCTGATGCATCCTACCCCATCCTGGCATAGACTCCATGCTTGGTTTCACTTCCTTTGATGGGTACCCCTGATGCATCCTACCCCATCCTGGCATAGACTCCTCCTGGTTGGCCACAGAGTTCCTCTGAGTACCATGCCCCACCCTGAAGACAGGAGGAAGTATGGAGCCAGAGCAGGAACACTGCTTTGACTGGCTACTGTTGGCTGTGGTCTGTCATCTCCCTATTTAAAGCTCAAACTGCCTGCTCTTGTTCCACAGACAGACCCTCCATTAGGAGCTTCCCAGACCCAAACCAGCTGCCCCAAAGAGCAGTAATTAAGTCCGCAGACCATGGTGCCTGCTTTCAACCCTTTTCACACCTGCCTGCCAAGAGCAGAATTACTGTAGAGGAAGAGCTCTTGTCTGTGCCAGGACTGGTAAGCATCCTACAAAAATATCCAGACCAGCCAGTGGGAAGGGAGGTGGTGGTCAGCCACATTTGGGCCTCCTTCTTAGAATCACACAGCAGCTTGTTGACATTTCTTCAGGGCTGTCATGTGATGAGAGAGCGAGCAGTGAAGATGGAAAGGCACTGGGATGCAATTAGACTGCAGAAAGAAAAGTCATGCACACATGGTCAGGAACAGACTATGGAAAGCTCTGAGGAGCACTTACTCAGCACTTGCTAGGTTCTCCTATGTGACAGAGACTTTATGTCCCTTGTCTGTCTTAGTCCCTCCTCATGTGAGTAGCATGTCCAACCTTTTGACATCCTGACCCAAGGTTGTCATCTATAAAACTCTCACTCAGCTAGATGGTGGTAGTGTACACACCCAGCGCTCAGGAGGCAGAGCAGGAGGGTCTCTGTGATTTTGACGTCAGTCTGGTCTACAAAGTGAGTTCCAGGACAGCCAAGGGTACACAGAGACACAACAACAACAACAACAACAACAACAACAACAACAACAACAAATTCTTGCTCAAGAACTGTGTGATTAAATTACAAAAAAATGAACTTCTCACAACGGTTTCTTTCTTTTTCTTTTTTAATGTAGCATAGCAGTGTGCTCAAAAGACATTCTGAAAGTCTTGCAGAAGTGAAGCTGGCAGCCCAGAGTTTGTGAGAAGCTCTGCTGCTGAGCACCCCTCTCCTGGTGCAGACTGGCCATCTTTTCAGCACAAGCCAAGCATTCTGGCTTAGGCTGGAAAAGAGCAGGAAGAAGTCTCTGAGACCCTGGCTCCTCAGAATGGAGGTCATTTTCCTTTCTCAAGACCCCCTGCAGCTTTCTGTAAGTACACACAGCCTGGAATTCCTGCCCAGCTGGCTGTCAGGAAAAGAAAAAAAAAAAAAACCTACCTCTGGCTGTGTCCCAAAACCCCCAACTCTGTTTGGGTCTCAAAAACAAGGATGCCCTTGAGGGCACCTCACTCATGGGAGCCCCCAAGTCTGAGAGAGGTGAGAGAAGCCCACTGAGATCATAGCCCCAAAGGGCCTGCCAACAGCCTTGGTAGAAGATTCTGGAAGCAGAGCTGTTTCCACAACCAGGAAGGTGTGGGAAGAAAATGATACAGGCAACCTAGCAATGCCTGTATAGAGTTAAGCCTATCCAAGCCCTGCTATTTCTCCTCTTAGACATGGGATCAAAGACCACATAGAGAAGAGGCCTGATGCTATCATCAAAAGGGAAAGCAAGCTGTATTTTCTTCTCTAAAGACTTCCCACACAATTTTAGCTGCCAAGCTCTGGCTGCCTTCTGCCATTCCTGCATCCTAAGGAATGGGCTGGGCTAGCTTAGGGTAGAGGGGCCTCTGGAGTAGAGCTGAGGCTGAAGGAGAATTTCAGACCTAAGACAAGGCTATGTCTGGGATGGGGGTGAGGGGCGAGAGGAGTGGTAGAAAAGTTCTCTGTGACAAGCTTACAGCTAAATGTCTGCTAAGCAGAGAGGACACTCCCAGGCTCCTGTCTGGAGCCCAAGATGACTTCCGAGTCTTACTTCAAACAACCCTTTCTTCTCTCAGAGCAGCCTTTCGCAAACCATCAAGGTAGAGGTGACAAGGCATTGGTTGATGCCATCACTGCTTCAGTTTTGACTTGTCTCTGCTCTTTCTCTTCTGGCTGTCCCTTTGAGGATCTGTGTTTTGTTACAGTCATTTTTATAAATCTGTTTGCTTCTCTTAGTTTTCCTCTTAACCTGGATGTCACACAAATAAATTGAGACTTTTTAATATTTGTTTAGTAATAAGCTTCACAGCACAAGAACTGAACAGTTGTTACACTATTCTTAACCTTCTAAACTAGTCTGGCTTCCTCCCAATGCTCATCCCAGCAATACCTGTGCTTTGTAGCTTTCCTGCTCCAGCTCCTCTTGCCTGATGTTTCTTGGACCTCCGCCCATGGTTGAATCCCTTACTTCTATATCTCACTCTTCCTCCTCTGGCTGGCAGGAAATCCAGCTCTATTCTCTCCCCTGCTCCATACTCAGCTGTAAGATGATTTATTGGCATATCAGGAGATAATTGGGGAGCAGTGTTTATATAACATTGAGGGAGTAGATTCTCAGAACAAGGATTACAACCAGATATGGAGGAAACAGAAATCAGCATTTGAATTACACACTAAAGCCACAGCCCCTTCCTCAGCAACCTCCATACAATTACTGGTGGTGAGGGGTGGGGGGACCCTAGACTGTAGACCCCAAACCCAGGCAGATGCAGCAGCAATCCAGCCTCCGCTACACAGTCTCCCCCTTTGTCAACATTTCCAACCAATCTGGCTCAGTACTTGTTTGTTTTCACAACTGATGTGCTTAAAGCTATACATCACTATTGGCCAAAGTCCATAGTTTATACTAGGGCTCACACTTGGCTTTAGTTAAGTGTTTAATGACACATATCCAACATTACAGCATTATAGCTTTTTTCTGGCCTGAAAATCCACACCCCACCTACTTTCCTTGTTTGTCCCTTGCTGCCTCCAGGCCTCTGCTACTTTCCAAATGGTCTGACAACTTTGCCTTTCTCAGAATACATCATAGCTGGACTCATACCACACATGGCCTTTTCATATGAGCTTTGTTCACTTAGTGCTATTGCATGTGAGGCTTCTCTGAGTCTTTAATGGATTCCCTTCTTTATAGTGCTTTACAATATTTCATTGTCTAGATCACTGCTTCTCAACCTGGGGGCTATGGCTCCCTTCGGAGGTCCCTATCAGATATTCACAGTATGACTTGTAACAGTAGCAAATGATGGTTATGATGTAGCAACAAAATAAATTAATGATTGGGAGTCACCACATGAGGAATTATATTAAAGGGTTGTAACGTTAGAGAAGTTGAGAACCACTGGTCTAGATGTATCATGATTTCTTTATCTGTTCCCTTACTGAAAGGCATCTTGATTTGCTGCCAAGCATGTCAGTTGCTGCTGTGTCTGTAAATATCCTAGTGCAGCCTTCTGTGTGGACTCAAGACTTCTCCCCAGTTAGTCAAATAGCAAACAGCACAATTGCTATATTGTGTTTACTATGACTTCTCTGACCTCCACTTTTTTTTCTTTTGGAACAACATGAACTTTGGTGCCCCACTTCTCCTTGGTGGGGAGGCCTGGTGGCACTCAGAGAAAGAATAAGCAAGCTACCAAGATGAGACTTGATAGCCTATGACTGTATTGTGGAGGAGGAGGTCCCCCTCGGTCATAGACTGAGGGGAGGGGAATAGTGTGAAAGAAGGAAGGAGGGAGGAATGGGAGGATACAAGTGATGGGATAACAATTGAGATGTAATCTGAATAAATTAATTTTTTAAGAAAAGGAAATGTTGCAAGATGGTCATGATACACTTGTTCCTCATAAGGTAGACGCAGGTGTATCTTATAGACCTAACTGAATTGTTCAGGCCCGAGCAGCCTGCCCTAGGGAGGGGAGGTGGAGATAAACCCAGTGTCACTCTCTGAGGCTTAGCAAGACAGAGTTCTGGATTACCCCTAAGCATAAGTCTTCCTTCCACTGTGTGTTCTTCTCCCACGCATGCCTCTCCTCATCTTCTACCATATGTACATGAAACAAAGCTGTGCCCCATAACCAAAGCTCACAGGTGTAGAAAACCAACGACATACGTGCAACTGGAGCTATGGCTACATGGGAGGAAACATGAAGGTCCAAAGAAAATTGTGGACCACATAGCCTGGCCTTAGGGGCAAAGTTCCAAGTCATTGAGAGACACTTCTTTAAACAAAAGGCAGAAATCCCCATGGATCAATATTAAGGGCTGTCCTCTGACCTTCACACATCTGCTGTGCCTGTGTGTACCCCCACAAACATTCTCATGCACAATACAAACATATGCATGTGGTTACATGCATTAATGTTAATTGCCATCCGGTAAGATTGAAAACTCCTTCACACTAGACATAGTTTAAGTGCTTGGTGGCCACTTGTGCTGTGACCATCAGATAGATGACATGATGGGGGAATCTTTCCATCGCCACAGAAAATCCTTTTGGACAGCAAAATTCTGGAACATTCTTCCCTTGGTTTCTTATCCATCCTTCAAGTCTCAGTTTAAAGATTGCAGTCCCAGAGTCATTTTCTGACCATCCAGTCTAAATTAAGTTTCCCTGCTTTCTTTCTCATTGGCTCAGCCACCAATTTTCCTCTTGACATCTGACAACTGTTTGCCAAGTGATGGCTGAGCCTCTGATGGTTTCCTCTCTACATCCCTGCAGGGGCCCCTCAGTCCCAGCCCCCGCTTCAGTGCGTTGCAAGCTGACCATGTGGTGGGTAAGTGGGATAATGAACACCTGCACCTATGGATGAGTGACTTGATTAAGTGCCTGGTGGTAAGAAGTAAAAGCTTGGGGGCCGTGTGCTCCTGGTCTGTAACTTTGATCTCCATGCTTGTCAGCTAGTCCTCCAAAGCCGTCACCTCCTTCTTCTGGAGAGAGAGAGAGAGAGAGAGAGAGAGAGAGAGAGAGAGAGAGAGAG
>OU015742.1:85052313-85063739 GCA_907169655.1 Acomys percivali
AGAGAGAGAGAGAGAGAGAGAGAGAGAGAGAGAGAGAGAGAGAGAGAAAGCTCTGTGTGGGAGGGAATGGAATGACATACATGCAGCCCAGAGCATGGAATCAGTGCCACAGGTATGTGCATTCGCACCCCTCAGCCCCATGCGACTGTGTTTCCTATCACCTTCCATCCTGCCCCAAGATCCCATCCATCACCCTCTCTCTCTGCCTCTCTAGCCGTGACTAAGTCTCATTCTTCACTCCTGCCTACCTCTAAGAGGCCCGCACTTCCTTTTAAGTTGCCACAACACGAAGATCAAACCAAAAATATTCCCAATGCAGACAGCCCACTCACTCCATCTCGGCCTTCCTCTGTGTCCTCCCCCAGCCTCTCTAGGAACCAGCCTAAGTCATTTCCTCACTCAGAGTGGGACTGAGGCAAACTTCAGCCGTGGGCTTGTTCTCGGAATAGCCAGTGGCCACAGCGGCTGGCCCCATTCTCCTGAGGCGCTTCATCACTTTGTAAGTGTGAACCCCTGCATCAGCAGCCCCACCAATGCTTCCTTAAAATGCAGGCTCAGAAGCCCCTGTGGACCCATTGAATCAGAATCTATCTAACAGGACCCTGGAGCAGTGTTTTCAACCATAAGCTCCAGTGATTCAATTGCTCTCATCAAAGCTTCTCAGACTATATTTAGCCCCATGGAGCACTGTGAAGATTCCTTTAATAAACTACTGGTCCTTTCTTAACTTACATTAAAAGATCATTTGCAAAATACCTCTCTAGCGGGCTTTTTTAGTTTATTTTTATTATTCAGAACTCACAGACTTACATGCTAGATATGGTCTCAACTCAAACATCCTCCAGAGGTTTGACCCCCGAAGTTGTGGCATTATGGGAAGATGGTGGAATCTTTGAAGGGGTGGGGCATGGTTGAATAGAGTTGTCTTTTGGTGTGTCCTGAAAGGGGATGTTGCGACCCTGATGAGGAGACTTCCTCTACCACATGTCCCCCAACACAAACACATATACGTTGTAGACACGGGGCCCAAAGCTACCGGGTACTGAAATTGTGAGTCAAAATTAACCCTTCCCCCCTTTTAAGTTAAGGATCTCAGCTGTTTTGACCCTACAACCGACACTGATAACACACCACATGTGGAACTCATCCAGGTTTGCGGTGGACTCCAGCCTACTGCTAGAGAGAAAACATCCAGGCAGCACCAGGCCCTTCTGTGAACCTCCACGGGGTCCATGTCTACAAAAATCACTAAAAGTCCTCATCTCCATCTAGACAGTCACCCTGTAATGAGAGGCCCTCACTGTTATCTTAAACCATCATCCCTTCACACTGCTGTTCTTCTTGATGGGTCCCTTCTATGGCCGGCTCCTCACTATGGCTTCACAGTGCAGAGATAAAACTTAGCATCAACACAAACACAGTAAGCGAACTAGAAGAGAGACAGCTCACTCCTTGTCTTAGTGTCTCTATTGCTGTGATGAAACACCACAGCCAAAAGCAAGTTGGAGGAAGAGAGGGTGACACTTCCACATCATCAAAAAAGGAAGCCGGGCAGGAACCGAAGCAGGGTGGGAACCTGGAGGCAGGAGCCAATGCATAGGCCATCGGGGGTGCTGCGCATTAGCTTACTCTCCACGGCTTGCCCATCTTACTTTCTTATAGAACCCAAGATCACCAGGCACAGTGGTGCATGTCTGTAATCTCAGCACTCGGGAGGCAGAGGCAGGCGGATCTCTGTGAGTTTGAGGCCAGCCTGGTCTACAAAGCCAGTCTAGGACAGCCAAGGCTACACAGAGAAACCCTGTCTCAAAAACAAAAACAAAGAACCCAGGACCTACCAGCCTAGGGATAGCACTGCTCCCAGTGGGCGGGGCCCTCCCCTATGGATCACTGATAAGGAAAATGCCTTAAGGCTGGATCTTATAGAGTTGTTTTCTCATCTGAAGGCCCCTCCTTTCCAATGCCTCTAGCGTGTGTCATGTTGACATAAAACTAGCCAGCACAACTGACCCTTTGTCAGCTTGGTACACACACACATCACTGTTAAGCCACAACTCTTCCTTTCCTATTCATCCCCAAGATGTCCCATTAACATGAACATCACAATATAAAATATTCTAAATTTTAAAAGTTCCATAGCCTTTAAAAATTCAAACACTTAAAATTTTTAGTCTCCTTAAGATCCAAAGTCTTTTAAAATTCAAAGTCTCTCCGCTGTGGGCTCTTGTCAAATGAAAAATAAATTAAACAGTTTCTTACTTCAAGAGAGAAGAACCAAGGCACAGTCACAATCTGAACAAAGCAAAAGCAAGCTCCAGTCATGTAAATAACTCAATGCCCAACTGTCTAGGGTTTACTCATGGCCTTCTGAACTCCTCCCAGGGGCTCAGCTCTGCACACACAGATTGTCTCCTAGGCTCAGGCTGGCTCCACTCCACAGCTGCCGCTGTCCTAGCCAGCCATCCTAGGATACTGGCATCTCTAAAATGCTGGGATCTGCTGCAACTGGGCTGTACCAGTAACTTCTCCTGGACTCTCTGTAGGGACTCCAGCCCTGCCACACAGTGCCAAGTGTGCTCTCTCTGACCTCTTCAGGCCCTCAAAGCTAGTACCACCTGGGTGATGCTTACACATTATTAAGTTCAGCTGCCAGTTCAAGGAACAACCTTGGCCGCCTCCAGAACACAGCTTCTGTGTGCTAATGCTGGGGAAACACTTCCCAGAAGATTTCACCTCGGTGATGCTGGTCTCTTCTTAGTCACCAGCATCTCTTGTCCCAGGAAAGCAAAGGTTCAACTTCAGTGTTTCTGGTGTTTGTTAACCACAACTGGTTCTTCAGGACCAGCTAACAGGAACCCCAGATTCTCAAAACAGGGAATGGCATGGGTAAGAGTCTTTATGGGGTTCTCAAAGCTTCCCTCTGGAACCTCACAAGCCAGGCCTCCGCCGTCTGCACTGCCCTCAATGTTCTTGTCTTCCCAGCTCCCACAGAACAGCCCACTGAGCTCTCGACACTCAATGGCTTTCCAAGTCCATCGATCCAAAGTCCTTCCACAGTCTTCCCCACAGGTACCAGCCTGTCCTAGTTAGGGCTTCTATTGCTGTGATGAAAGACCATAACCAACAGCAAGCTGGAGAGGAAAGGGTTTATTTGCCTACACTTCCACCTCATGGTTCATCACTGAAGGAAGTCAGGACAGAAACTCAAGCAGGGCCAGAACCTGGAAGCAAGAGCTAATGCAGAGACCATAGAGGGTGTGGGTGCTGCTAACTGCCTTGCACCCCATGGCTTACTCAGCCTGCTGTCTTATAGAACCCAGGACCACTGGCCCAGGGAATGGCACTGCCCACCATGGACTAAGGCCTCCTCCATCAATCACTAATTAAGAAAATGCCCTACAGCTGGATCTTATGGAGGCATTCTCCCAACTAAAGTTTCCTCCTTCCCAGTGGCGCTAGTGTATATCAAATTGACATAAAACTGGCTAGCACTCTGCTCAAATACAAATGACAGCAAAGCTAGAGCAAAGAGTGTGTACACAGTCATTCCAAATTGGGCTTTATATTCACAGCTCATTATAGGAATCAGCCTGTTTCCCACTGGGAAGTACAAAGTGGGGGCATGGAGGAAGTAGATAAAGACTTTTAAGACACCCTGAATTGGGGGGAACAAAAAAAAAAAAAAAAAAAAAGGACCCTTTTACCTTAGGCCAAACCGCTTCCCTCGGGATAGCCAGCTCCTCCTCCCGTCCTGTCAGAGTTCTCTATCAGCTCTACCTGTGGGTGCCAGCCACCCTGGACAGACACAGCCCACTGAAGTGAAGGCATTTCTCCTGTCCTCAGAAATAAGCAGTCAGTACCATCCGCATGCCCTATCTATCACCTTTCCTGCCAGCGCCTGCTTGACTCACTGTCTCCCCACTGGGGAAACCACAGAGGACAATGGCAGGCAACCACTGACTGCAAAGCTTCTGGAATGTTCCCTCATGACCCGAACAGCTGCCACGTACGAACTTCACATCCCTTGTCAGGTACCACAGTGGGCCTCAATATGTAAGATCCTAACCGACGTGGCGGCCTCAATACATGGGATCTTAATGCAGACATGCCTCAGGTTTGCATGGTAGGAACCCACTCAGATGAGAATGTTGAGGAGAGGAACAGCGTGGCATTCACCGATCCCCATCACCACACACCTGAGCCGGCTCCCAGAAGGACCCATCACACAAGCCCAATCTACGTAGGAGTTGGGTCCCTGGGTAGCCCGTTCTGGCCTTTGGTTTCCCTCTGCCTTACTCCATTTGAGTTAACATGTACAAACACAGCAAGATCTTGGTTGACAGTTCCCAAGCCTACAGAAAATGTCTACATTTTTTAACATTATTCACATGCATTGAAATGCGTGGCTGCCTCTCAAGAGCACCATGGCTTCTGGTAGCTAGATGCACAAACTCACCCCAACCAACATCCAGAGTGTTTCCTCCACCCCTTGTGTCCTTCCTACTTATTCCCTGTCGACCAAAGGAGAGCCTTGCGGAAGAATTTCAGTTCTCAGGCGTTCTTGTTGGTTCTTGAGGCTGGACACAGGAGGAAACAGAGGCAGGAGCAGAGACAAAATGGAAGCAGGAGGGTTACCGTATCCACCCCTGCCACAACACGGAAGCAAAAAGCCTTTATTACTTATTTATTTTTGGGTGCCTGAAGATCAAAGCCGTATCCTTGCGCATCCTAACCAAGCGCTTCACCACTAGGCTGCACTCCCAGCCCTGCGACTTGCCTATCGCCGCTTCCTTTTGCCCCAAAGGAAACAGCTTCCCAGGGATGTCTCCAACAGCTTCCAGAGATGTCTTCCTGGCCACTCCTTTCAACGGCTCAGCTGCCTGCCGACGTCACACCTCAGGCCGTTCCCAGCCTGAGCCCACTGTGCTCTACATCTAGCACCACGGAGCCCTCCCCTGCTGTCACAGCCCTTCTCCTTTTCCGTGTTTGCCAACAGTCCCAGGAGTGATCAGGAGCCTCTGGATCAAGTTAAGGACACCTTCCCTATGACGGCAGGAGGCAATGCGCTTCTCTGCACTTCTCCCATGTTCCTGCTGAGGGTCTGAGGCCATCCTGTTTCACAGGTCTGTTTAAAAAAAAAAAAAAAGCAAAAACAAACAAACAAACAAACAAACAAAAAACCCAACTTGGTTATGTTCATCTCGGTCTTGTTGATGATAATAAAACAACTTGGGAGCAAGCCAAATGTCAACGCCTGGAGAGTTCATTAAATAAATAATATTTAAATAAATAAATAAATAAATAAATATATTAAATAAATAAATAATGGTTCCTTCTATACAATGGAAAATTGCATCCCCAATAAAAATAACATCAAGGAAGCATATAAATAGGCATGGAAAACTGGGGCGGGGGGGGGGGGATATACTGCCAACTTTTAAAGGCATCTTGCAAAACAGCACAGTGTTAACAGGTTTCCTCACTGCTTTGTCAGTCATCAACTCACTCACTAGTGCTTTGTGCAAGGCATCAATAGTACTAAATGAAACTAACCAGCACAGGGGTATGAAATGGTACAGCAGCAGTCCCCATGCAGAACCAATCCCAGTGTCCATGTAGTGGGTGGTTGCCCACATCTCCCTCAGAAGGTCTTTCTCTGCTGGAGAGCTCGCACACACAGCTCATTGTTTGGAGGGACTGACTGGTCTGTGTCCAGAGGACGGGGGATTTGTCTCTTTGCTACTCAGCGATGGCTACTCGCTCCATGGTTTTATTTGTTCCCTTCCCTTTCCTGAAGAGCCCTTCTCATGACTCAGCAGATGTGATCCACCCAAAAGCTCCCTCCAGACGTTCAGGCCCTAGTCCTTGGGATCTGGTTTAAAAAAGATTAAACAGAGGTGACTTTGCAAATGTGATTAAGGCTACGCAGATGGGTCCATGAGACCTAACCACGTGAGCACATGAAAGCATAGAACTTTGTCCACTGGGGTCAGAAAAGACATGGCAGCAATAGTCAGGGAAGCTGTCTCCTGTTGCTAGAGGGGCACAGGGAGAGCGTAAGGATTCTGGGTAGCCGTAGCTCACAGGCAGCCAGGAAGTGGAGCCCTTAAACCACAGAGATCCAGCCAACAACCTGACTGGGCTCAGGAGCAGATTCAAGTCTCCACAAAGGAGCAAACCTGCAACACCTTGATGTCAGAATCTGGAATTCTAATTGGAGGACCTGGGAGAGGCCCACTGAGGGTGAGACCTAGGTACCGGGTTAATATGTAAAACTTGTCATCGTAATGCCAATAATTAAGGGGTGGGGGAACCAATGCACTGTGGTGGTTTAGGTCAGTAGCCCCTAAAGCAGCGGTTCTCAATCTGTGGGTCACGACCCCCTTAGGGGTGGTGTCAAGTAACATTTTTTTTTTATAAAGGTTGCCTAATACAACTGAAAAAGACAGATATTTATATTATGATTCATAACAACAGCAAAACTATAGTTATGAAGTAGCAACAAAAATAATTTCATGGTTGGGGGTCAGCACAACAGGATGAGCTGTAATAAAGGGTCACAGCATTAGGAAAGTTGAGAACCTCTGCCCTAAAGATCCGTGAAAGCTTGGTCGTAGGGTGATGGCATTAGAAGTTCTATAGACCTTTGAAAAGTGTGTCCTTGAGGCTGAAGAGATACTCCAGCAATTAAGGGCACAATTAGAAGGCTCCAAGCTTGGTTCCCAACACCTATACAACAAACTGGACCTGCCCTGCGTGCTCATCACCTCAGCTCCAGGGAGTGTTGGAACAGGAGGATCGCTAGGACTTGCTGGTGTCCAGCTTGACTGTGAAAATATGAGCTCCAGGTTCTGAGTGAGATGCCGCCTCAAAGGTAAAGATGGAGCGTGATAGAGAGGCGCATCCAATGTCTTCCTCTGGCCTCTGTGTGGGCTCCTAAGCATACCTGCATACCTGGATACCTACACACACATATGCATTGCACACAGAGATGCAGACACATATACAGACACATAAGTAAGCAAACATGGTTTTTAAATTATTGTTTTTTAAAGGAGTAGGTCATAGTGGATGGTCCTGTATCCCTGCAGCTATGCCAATGGACTCCTCACCCTCATTGTTACAGCTTGGATGTTGGCATTTGTTCCATGATATGTTTCATCCACACACCCTGACAGAGGCTTCAAACAATAATGCTGCCCAGTCTTGTATTTGAACCTCTCAAATTGTTAATTAGAGAAGCTGCTCTGGGTATTTCATCACAGAAGCCTGAAGCTGATCGAAACACAGGGTATTATTTAGCTCCAGTACAAATGCCACACTTCCATGGTAAGTTTTTTCTTCCTCTGGATTTTCCACTCTCTCAGCTCCCGAGCATCGCCAGACATCGCCATAGTGACCTGGGCTTACTGCTGTAGCTGCATAGGCCATGATTCTCCTCCCGGATTCTGTGAGACTTGGAGCGATACGTGAAGCGGGCTCACCTTCATTTTCATTTCAGAGAACAGCGTAACAGTTATTGTATAGCCAGTGCTAAACTTTTGCTGGGAGGGTGGCTCACTACCTGGATGGATGGTTATTGCTTAATAAAATGAATCTCTATGGCTGTTAGGAATGGAAACGTGGACCTAGGGATAGTGCAGATATAGGAAAGAATAGCTCATTTGTAATGAATACTGACAGCATGGAGGGGAAAAATGGGTGTTCTAAAGGTGCTTGGAATTTTAGTGCTTAGGTACCCGGTCCTAAGATGTAAATTGATCTATAAAGCGAATAAAGCTACATGTCAGTATAAAGGATTGTGAAACCAGACGGGTGAGGCAGATGGCCTCCTTGGTCCAGTGTCATCTGTGCCACTTAGCCGTGGGGAGCTGAGAGGCCGTCCTCTTCCCAGCCCAGTGTATTGAGGAAGTCACAGCAGCTGGGATGTTATCATCCATCACGCTGTCGTGTATGTCACGTGATCATCCATCACTGTGACATGTACATCAAAGTGGAATGGTAGAAACTGGTCTCACCTGGTTCGAGGCCTGGGATATCCATGCTCGCCTCCTGGTCCTCACCTCCTGATGCTCAATAGTATGCCTCGGCAGCCATGAGCATTCTGCTGCCTACAGAGTGGAAGTGTGTTTGGTGGGTGTGGGGTTGGGGGTGAGGATGGGGTGGAGGTTGTGTTGGAGATCGAATCCAAGGTCATTTCTCACAACAGCCTAGTTATCTCAAGTTGCTATTTTACGTGTGATTCAGGTGAGCAAATAAACTTGTCTGAGAGAGAAAAGAGGGAGATGGGAAGGGCTTGGGCAGGCTATGGGTGTTTCTGATGCCAGAAGAGCTAGTAGTCTTGGTGTCACTGTGCACAAGCTCAGTTTGGCACAGGTGGAAATCAAGACAAAGAGGTGCCCACCAGGACATCGCCACCTAGGAGGGCAACTGAGAATGTGTGACCTAGTGGGAACACAGGAACAGACACATAGGACAGCTCCACATTTGTTGAAAGCTCATGCCTCAGGACCATCAGCCTATCAGGGCACCCAACCTCGTGCCCCTCAGACTCTCAGCAAGGCAGGTCAGATGCAGAAGCATGTCGGAACAAAACCATCTGTATCCCAAGATGAGAACCCTTGGCCTTGCTCCTGTTCACAGAGCCCTCCCCCCACCCCCCCAAGAGAAAGCACTTCTACTTCCCCCATATTGAAAGGGGGATGGAATAGGAAAGAAAGATGTCAAGCTGAAATAGAGGACACAGGACAGTCCTCATGGGTCACACTGCGGCAAGTGACCCTGCACAATGTCAGCTCCTTTTCTTCTTGCAGTGACACTAAACCTTCCATATGGTCATCCTGGGTGGACTTACTCGACCATGGCCAACTGGTACCCTTGCTGTGCCACTACAGGAGCACTCCTCACCCTGGCCTTGTGCCTTTCACTGTCCTGATGCCTTCAGTGGACTTGATCACAACTGCCCAAGGAGATCACTTGGTATGGATCATCAAATGGTCTTGACAATTCTCCCCGTTCCTTCCCAGGTTGGAGAAATATCACACGCACACGCGCACACACACACGCACACGCACACACACATCTCTTCTTGTCAATGACAATATACAGCCTCTGGCTTCAAAGGAAACCTCTGTCCAACCTCTCAGATGTTATTCTCAGGTGCTTTATTCCTCTGAGGTGAATGGTAAGCTACAGGAGGCAAATCACTTTCCCACCACTCCCTCCCACGAGACCTTTATGACAATTTGGCCCTTGCTTTTGGGACGAGATATGTCCCCCTTACTGATAGTGCCCAGCTTGCTCCTTCACCTCCTCCCTGAGCTGGGTAAATCAGCTTTCTGTCACCTACCAGCTCTCAGAGTGAAGGCTGAGGAAGGGGAAGCCCATCTGGCTAGCAGATTCATGGCTCTGTTACAAAAACTTGCTGGGCTTGGAGCTGAGCAGCTGTGTTGTAAAGCCTGGCTCTGCCACTGCATGGCTGTGGGGATCTGAACAAGCCAGTTTCCCCTCTGTGAACTCACTTTTCTCATCTCAAAAGCAAATGAGTTAAATCAATGATCCCCAAGTTCCTCCCAGCTTTAGGATGCTAAATTGGTCTGGGGGATTAGGCAAGGCCAAGACATTGGGAGCTCAAGGGCAGAGATGATATCAGAGTCCCTTTGGGCAGAGGCTTGTCATTTCCACCAGTGTCAATGTCTGTTTTGTTTCAGGTGACAAGATTGTCACAGGGTCTGCCTTCTGACTCAGGGCCGTGTCCTGTCCTTTTCCACTTCAGTACAGAGACGAAAACAAAAGGGCAACTTCCTGGGTCTGGGTGCATCAGGCCGATCTCAGGCCTCAGCTATTGAAGGAAGCTGCAAGATATGATGAACAGGCTCATCCGGGGATCCAAAACAGGCAGCACAGGGATCCTTTCCAAGTGCTCCCTCAGCTAAAGATAAAAATATCACGGTTTCGGGGATGTTCCCAGTCATAAATCAATCAGCCAGAACTATTTCTGTTCTAAGCCTTTGCCCAGGGCTCCTCCTTATGTCTTCCATCCAGTCCTCCCCACTCTGCCCACTGACCGCCTTGCCCCTGGAGTAAGACAAAGTTTACCAGCTTCCCTTACCACACGCCAATATGGGAGGCCTTACTCCACCTACAAGGGAGCAGCCAGGGATTCTGACACCCTCACTAGCCCCCAGCGTTCTACGCAGCAAGGGTCCATTCTGATAGGCAGATTGATCTCCCCAAAGCATCTCAATCTTTGAGGCAGAGGAGCTAGTTGGGTTGTGGTGGGTTTTTGGAGCAAGCCATCGTGAGTAAGTCCCCCTACCCTGTACCCCTGGCATGGCAAGAGGAAGGCTCCTCATTCGTGTGCATACAGGGAGTAGAGTACCTACCCCTTAGGGCCACTTGGAGGATTAAATGATGCTCTGTAGATAAAGCATTAAATTTGGCACATGGCATGTTGCAGATGTTCAAAAAAATCAAGAATTGCCTTCCCCTGCTGGCCTCCCATCTGGCTCTCATCCTCCCACGGCTGATCCACGTCTTGAAAAAGCTCCTTTGAGAAGATTTTTGTCAGCCTGTCAGGTTCAAATCCAGCTCCCGGGGAGGCCCTTGAGGATAGCTGATCTACTCCAAGATCCTAAATCAGTATCCTAGTAATAACCACAGATGACATGGGGCTGGGCCATCTGGAGACTCATGCCTTATCCTTGGGCTTTTACCGCCCTCTAGAGGTCACAGTGCCACACTGCAGGCAATGTTGGCTAACCCAGAATGACCGAGGGACCAAATTCACACAACAGTAGGTAAGGCAAGAAATCTGATGAAGTCAGTACTTCAGAAGCATGAAGATTTCTAGTTCACAAACTACCTTCTGGGTGAGTTCCAATGAACACTGTCTTTGCCTCAACCTCAGCACACAAGGGAATTCCCAGTCATTCATTGCTCATTCAGTGGAACCTTGTTAATGAGTGGTAAATCTCAAGTCCTACTTCCTAACAGTCCAGAAAATCATCTGAAACCAACCTGTATATCCCAGTGTATATACCAGCTTGGTATTTAAAGTGTTGTCAACCTCACCTATGCTGTAAACAACAGCCTTTCTACAATACACTGAAAGGTGTTTGGGGCTGGGTACTCCATAGTAAAGTGATTACCTAACATTCACAAAGCCCCAGGTTCCATCCCAGCATTCCACAGCTGGGACAAAGTGTCAGGTGTTTGTAATCCTACCAGTTGGGAGGCAGAGGCAGAAGTCTGAGGTTATGTTCAGCTACACAGGTTGAAGCTAGCCTGGGACACATGAGAGCTTACCCCAAAAAGGGGGAGAGGGAAGGGAAGAAGCAATATGAAAAGAGAACATGGTGTATGTTTGTGTGTGTGTGTGCATGCGGATTCCTTCTGGGTGTTCTCTGTGTGTGTTCTCTGTGTCT
>OU015742.1:85063749-85074129 GCA_907169655.1 Acomys percivali
TCTGTGTGTGTTCTCTGTGTCTGTGTGCAGTGTGTGTGTGTGTGTGTATGGCATTCCATGTGTGTTCTCTCTCTGTGTGTGTACTCTGTGTGAATGCGTATGCACACACTCACACTCAAACCCACACAGATTTTAGAAATAATGACTGGCTGCAGTATGGAAAGTGCTAGCATTTGATGTGAGAACACATAAGCATTTCTCACATGCCAGTCAGTCGTAGTATCAAACATAACCAGCCTGCATCATTTCTGCCTATCCTTCCTCCATGGCCAGAAATGCAGACTTTGTCTGACAGGCTTGGGGCCGGGGGGGGGGGGTGGCGCTGTGGCTGAAAGACAGCACCTGACCCGGTCATACTGTCCACTCAGTACTGTGCTGTGCTGAAACCTCCTGCCAGGGCCATGAAAGGGGATGCCCGCCTTTCTCCTTACCAACTGCAAGCACATGGTGTGGGGGGGGGGGGGTTGGGGGCATGGTCCACACAGGGTTCATTGGGCCCAGACAGTGCATAAGAGCAAAGGGGGCCAAGCCTTTGATAGCTGCAGCTCCCTGATGTAACTGGAGTTTTTTGGGTCATGTATTTATAGACTTGGAGCAGGGGAAGATCTCAGTGATTATTGTGGTCTAACTCTTTTATTTCCCAATAAAATGAAGCACAGGAAGAAGGGGAAACATTTGAAGGGCACACAGATGTCAAACTCGGGCCTTCCCCTCTGGCTCGTATTGATTTCAGCATCAACATTTCTAGGTGAAAATTAAAGGAACTAAGGAAATTAGGAACTAGGGAATTAAGAACTAAGGCACATTCTCAAATCAAATCTTTCATATATACACAGACAGGGCGGGAGGAGAAGACCCAGTACACTGTAGGCACTCAATAATAGGACAGGAGTTTTGCATCAGAGAATAATCTTACTTTAATAGGTCAAGAATTTTGGAATTAACCTCAAATTCATTTCATTCTTTACTGTCTTCCATGACCCCAAAGTGTTTGGAATTTCTCATCTCCCCCTCCGCTGTCTCTCTGAAAACTATGAGTGTGAGTCTTAGGTTACAGCGTGGTCATCACTGATTTGGCAGATATAGGCTTTCTGAAGAAGACACGCGGATCTGGAGAACCTTTGGTTTAAGCTTCTGAGGGTGTGCGAGAATCCTGGCTAAACTGGCCATTCCATGAGTATCGACATGACACAAATACTTTCTAAACCCATTCCAAACACATGATCAAAATGGACTCAAAATTAATTACCCAACTGCTTATTTGCCACTTAAGACCAACAGCATTCATTTGCTTATCAATTTTGTTCACAACTCTTATTTGGATCAAAACCGTCTTGGTGCATTCCAATTTCTGGAAAATGCCAGCCCGCTGATTCACAGCTCTCCTCTGCAGCATGTAGAAATCTGGATGCTACAGTTTGCACATCCAGGTCCAGGGAAGCCTTGCCGCAATACAAAACACCGCTGGGACATGCTCTTCAGACCCTCACGGACCAGGGTTTACAGTTTTCCGATGTTCCCGTGACACACTAGGAAGAAGCAAGAGGATTTTCATTGCTATGCTTTTTCTCCCATGATGCCCCTCCCACTCTGTCCCATACATGCCACAACCAATACTATGCTAAGACATTTTATAGTCTCAGCCATGGGGAGCACCCCCCCTCCAGCACAGGGCCCTTTAAGTTGCTAGTGCTTCGTTTATTTTCACTGAGCACTTTCCACTGAGCACTTTCCACATAGCAGCTAGTCCAGTGAGCTCAAGAGAGATGGTGATAAAGAACACAGAAGTGGTCCCTTTGTTCCTGGCATCCACAACTGACACGTGGAATCGGCTGTCCACATGAGTCCACCGCAAGGGTTTATACTCACCGGGGTGCTGCATAGAGAAAAGAGTATGCGTTCCAGATTGGAGGCCTCTGCGGACCTCTTTAAATGACTGGGTTTTGCATCCCATTCCTTGCACAAAGAAGCTGACTTTGCAACTGGCCCATAGGTACTACTCTTGTTAAAGATACAGGGCTCGGGTGACCATCAGCCATGGGTACATGGTGGGGTCCTGGCTTGCAGGAATGAAGCTGCACAGCAGTGGGAACCACACTGCCTAAGACCTCACGCATGCTCCGCAGTTCTCGCCTCTGAGCTAAAGCTGTCAGGAGGCACGAGCGTGGCCCTGTTTCCTTCACTCTGTGTAGAGGTCTGGGTGGCAGCTTTCCTCCCTTGAGGACTCTCCTACCCATGCCTCGGGCCTAGACTATTTGGGAGCCTCACTTTACCCACAAGCCCAAAGGCTGTGAAATGTCCAAACCCACCTGTCTGCTAATCCAACAGAGGCCCTGAGTTCAGTTAGAGTTCTCTGTGTGTAGCTGCTGTATCACCCAACTCAGGCTGGGCTAGCACTGAGATCCCCATGGAGGAGGAAGTGCTCCTAGCATGTTCTGCTTTTGCCTGGCATCGTCCACAGAAAGGGAAACAAAGGGACTACCCAACGTGATCCTGAGGGCCCTGAATTCCTCTGCTGTGGTGGTTCTCAGCCTATGGGTCATGACCCCTTTGGGGGGGTCACACATCAGACATCCTGCATATCGGATATTTACATTGCGATGCATAGCAGTAGCAAAATCACAGGTATGAAGCAGCAACGAAAACAGTTTTATGCCTGGGGATCCCCACAACATAAGGAACTGTATTAAAGGGCCACAGCATCAGGAGAATGGAGAACCACTGGCCTACTGTATGCCCCTACAGGGTGGGCGTCAGTCACCACATAATGCAGCCATTTGGTTTCCCCGAAGGCTGCGAATTCCTTGAGGGTACCTATGTCCCCAGTATCAGGAAGGCAAATGGTAACATTGAAAGAAACGCCATTAGTGCCGTTATTTCCTTTCCCGTCATCTCTCTCCATGCAGGCCCACATGGTGTTTTTAACAGGAGCCCCCCCCCCCCCCCCCCCCCACAGTGATTAACAGCAAAGACTGGGCTGTTCTGCAGATTTAGCCAATCCCTGTAGGCAGCTGGAAAGTGATGACATCTGTGGAAAATGAGTGGCTGTACACCACACATCCCGCCTCCACTGCGAGACAGGCCCTGCGCAAGCTGCCACTCAAAATGGGGGGTGCTCAGTATTCTCCTGCAAGCTCAACTCAGTAAAGGCAGTCCTTGACCCAAGGCTGCCCAGGAGAAGCAGAGCCTGGCATTTCTCCTCTCTGCAGAACTTCCCCCTCAGTTTTGCCCCCTTAGCTCCTCTCCTCCCCAGGGCGGAGTGGGAATTTGTTCAAGTCTCCTACCAGGGTGGTGAACTGGTCCACACAAGCATTTCGGATCTTCTCCGGAGTGGCAGGGCTGTCTAGTCGGAAGAGTTGTTTCGCATTATGACCTCCGTGCTGAGCTCGGGCTGCGCGGATGGCATCCTTGATGGCAAAGAAGATAGAAGAAGCCAGGAAAAGCGGCGGCTCCCCAACAGCCTGAGCAGACAGAACACGGAACAGGGAATCAGCCAGAGCGCCTCCAGGCTCCGCAGCTTCACACAGACCCAGGAGGCAAGGCTGTGAGCCCCGCTCCAGGATGGCCAGCGAGGCTCACAAACAATGCCACCGAGCACAAATGGGACCACACCAAATAAGGCAAAAAGAAGCAGCCAAAACTAATAAACATCTGAGAAACTATTTCTTATATGGCTGAACTTTATACACTTATTTTCAGCTCATAGTGTGTAATGTTCTCTGATGATACTATAAAATGCACATGAAATAATTATATATTATACCTTTGAAAGCTATATTAAATAATTATTTTTTATTACTGAGACAAGGCTTGTCTATGAAGCTCTGCCTGGCCTGGCACTCACCATGTAACCCCCAGTTGTCCTTGAACGTGCAGAAATTTTCCTATCTCAGCCTCTAAAATACTGGGATAGAGGTGTGTGCCGCCATGGCTGGCTACTGTGATATAGATCAGAGCCTTGGTATGGGTTTTAGACATTTCCTCGGTTACCAGTCCAGGGGAATAGTCTATCTGCAGCTCTGACAGTGATGCTAAATATGCACTGTAATTACATGTACAGATCTGCTAAGATGGCAGGCACCTCCTGATAGAGGGTGGCCTTTCTTCCCCATGAGGCATAGACGGGGGACTGCCTGCATCAGAATCATCAAGGATGCTTATTAAAATGTATGTTTTGAGGCTTTGCTTCCTTGAACTACAGACTCAAAATTTCTGGGGCTATAGTCCCCCAGAGATGCATTTATTTTTTCTCGTGAGTCACGGCTTCCCTTCCTTCAGAGACACAGGACTACACTGATGAGCATAGTTGACTCTCAACCATGTTCTGTGCTTTTGGTGGACAGTACTCCAGGAAGCTCTCTGTGCACAGTTCCCCGGGCTTGTTAGTATGGTTTTAAGGTTGGATCTCAGCAACTAGAGGGGATGGCAGAATGTGCTGGAATGCCTCTGCAGTGCATTTGCATAATTCTCACAAGAACACAGAGATGCTTAATCTACAAAACGGTCCCTAAGTATCAAGGACCATGATGCATGGCCAAGACCTGAGTCTAGATCAGAATTTGACCCATAGGATTTGCTTAAGGGATCTCTCTGTGGCTCCCAAAAGGAGCCATCTTCAGTGGATATGCCCAAGACGTGTCCACAGCACAGTCCCTTTGGTTCTCAAGCTCCGCTGCCTAACCATGGCCAGAGTCAATCCTCTTCCATCTTTAGCAGGAATCCCTTGCAGACCCACCAGGCAGGTGACTGGAAGTCCTTATCACCCACTGTGGTCTCCCATCCTGCTGGTCATAAGGCGGCACATAGCCATGGTACCTTGGATGCATAGATGGCCCTCTTGTTGGGGCAGTCACGGAGCAGGGATACCCTGAACTGAATGGGGATGCTGCCAAATGCAGGGATCTTGTAGGTGCTGGGGCCAAGAGTATGCAGGCTCCCCTCAGGAGAGTAGTGCAGCTCCTCCATAGTGAAGAGACCAAGGCCCTGGACAAATGCCCCTTCTACCTGCAGGACAAAAAAGGTGATCATGGTTACCACCTCTCATCCAACCCCCAGGACAGATACTGATATCTGCAATGGATGCAAAACCTGACCTATAGTGGGGCCTGGAAGGAGGCTAACACAGCCTTCAACGGTCTATCTGGCTCTTACCTAAGTACCAAGGCATCCCTGGTGGCCTGCCACTGAACTTGGTCTCAGGCAGAACACGGGCTCAGAGTGTACCAGCAGAGTGACACGTACTCCTTCTCACTAAAACCTGCCACTGTGCGGATGGGGGTGTTTCCGTGGCACCGCTGGAAACAAGCTCATAGGAGGGATTTCTTGAGTAGTAAATTCTTTGAAATTTACCTCCAGCCTTGTTGGGCTCCCACTCCTGCCTATCTTCTGGGACAACATGTCCCAGACCTAGGCTACTCTCTGCACTATGCTAGTCCCCATAGGGCACTGCCAATAATCTTTGCATCCATAGTACTCGATACAATGCCTGCCTACAGAGGGCATTCCCCAACCAGTACAGTGTGTGTGTGTGCGTATGTGTGTCTGTCTGTCTGTCTGTCTTTGTCTCTCCTTCCCTCCCTCCCTTCCTCCTTCCTTCCCTCCCTCCCTTTCCTTCCTCCCTCCTCCTCTCCCCCTTTGCTCCCTGTGTCTCCGTGTGTCTATGTTACATATGAGCATCCAGCGTTTCCTCATGCACCACACTGCCCTTTCCAAGTTAATCTATATTCACTTGTCTTCTGATTTAGGAGTTGGACAGGTGATCGTCAAGCTAACTCTTTTTCAGAATGAGGTCCTCTAAGTGCCATGCTCTGGACTACTTAAAAAAATGCCAACATGCTGTGTAGCTGCTGGCCTTTAGTGAGCAGGGTGGGGGTAGTCACACACTGTCACCACCCTGGTCCCTCATAGACATTACCTGTCCGATATCAATGGCAGGGTTCAAGCTGGAACCAACATCCATGACGATGTCTGTACGGAGATTCTGTGGATGGAAAGTAGTTTGGGAAGAAAGAAATGCCTGAACTCCTAGGTGTGTCTTGATAACTCAGATTGTAAGTCCCAGCCCTAATAGCACTTTCTCAAGCACTGAGCCCTGAGCAGCATGCTAAGACAGGGGTTTCCACCACATCTTGACCGCCACTATCAAAGCTGATGATTAAGATCTTAGTTGCTAAATAAGGGGTGGGTCAGAGCTGATCTTGCCACATATCCACTCATGAGTTGTGAGAAAAGGTTTCCAGGGACTAGGGCACTGAACCTGAGTCTGGGCAGACCATGTAAGAAAGCAGGCAACAAATGATATTGTGGCTGAATCCAAATAATAATACATTATTAAATAGCTGAAAGGCTGGAGGTATAATTAAGTTGGTAGAGTTCTGACCTTGGCTGCATGAGGCCCTGGTCTATATTCTCTCTCTCTCTCTCTCTCTCTCTCTCTCTCTCTCTCTCTCTCTCTCTCTCTCTCTCTCTCTCTCTCTCTCTCTCTCTCTCTCTCTCTCTCTCTCTCTCTCTCTCTCTCTCTCTCTCTCTCTCTCTCACACACACACACACACACACACACACACACACGAAAAAATTTTAAATAAATAAATGATTGAAAAAATATGATCTGCAATTTAAATGTCAGTGTCCACCAGAAGTAGCCATTTATGGAGCACAGTCCTACCCCCTGTGGCTTTGACTAGGCCATCAGTCAAATGGCCGAGGCAGAGACTGTGTGGCTCATGGACTGAGGTATGTACTCTCTGGCCTTCATGGTGCAGTCACCTGCCTCTGAGGTAAGGCCTGTTTCCCAACCAGAGAGTATGCCTCGATCAGCAATTCAGACTGTAGCTCAATTGTTTGGTTTTTGTTGTTTGGTTGGTTGTTTGGTTGTTTCTCTTCTCACTTGGGCTGAAGTACCGCAAATGTCTTACCTTATGATCCCCTGTCAAGCAGTCAATTTCTACTTCGGAGCAGGCCACCCCATAACTGAAATAGTGGAAGGGATTCCCAGAGTTTGTTTCAAAGCTGTAGCCAAGGTTGGGTGTCCTGGAAAAGAGAAAAGACTTATGATTGTGAGGCAGACCACTGCCCTCCATACACACGTCTTACCCGATAAATCTGTACATCCTAAAGGTCTTATTTTTCCATTCATCCAGCCTTCCCTCAAGCCCACGCATTTCAAATACTCTGATCTTTAATGAAAACCAGATATTCTAAGGCATCCGGCTTGTGTTTCATTTCTCCAAAGCCTGTGTCATAAGCATTCTATACAAACTGGCAGCATTTAGCAGAAGCATGTTGGTTTCCACATGGTAGTAACAACAGTGGCAGACGTTCTCAGGCTCATGAAGGATGTGGAATCACTCCCTAAAACAGTGAGTGAGTGAGTGAGTGAGTGAGTGAGTGAGTGAGTGAGCGAGCGAGGGAGCGAGTGAGCGAGAATCCAAGGTCCTCAGCACTGTGGCTCTGCGTGGGATGGTATTGGACTGTTCTCCCAAGTTCACTTGCTCACCTTTCTCCAGGTGAAAGGTCAGGGTTTCACAGCAACCTGGGTCCATCCCCAAACAGCCCCATCACCACCCCCTGCCATCTCCTGGCCCTTTGGAACGTTAACAACTGATTTAAGGAAAATGTTATTAAGAGAAACAGGTAATATGTTGTGTGTGTGTTTCCTTTTCAGAGTCTGAGTGTTCTGTATGATTGTCATAATCTATGAAGCCTACAAATGTGTACTCACACCCCTATAGGCTAAAGTATGCTGTCCCTATGTTCTGTACATATATACATATATATACATGTATATATGTATATACATATATTACATACTATATAATGTATGTTTATGTGATTATATATAATGCATGCATTTAACACTTACTTATGTACATATAAAATATGCTACATAGAAACAATGTGAGCTGATATGACCAGAACTCACCCTTGAACCAAACCAAACACAGGGCTGAGGGACAAGACTCAACCCTGGAGAAACTTCACCATCTTTGGCCTCTGACTTCACCTTGTTTATCTAGGTGCTTGTGTGTTTGAACGCTTGGCCACAGGTAGTGGCACTATTAGGAGGTGTGGCCTTGTTAAAGTAGGTGTGGCCTTGTTGGAAGAAGTGTGTCACTGTGGGGGCAGGCTTTGAGGTCTCCCATGCCCAAGCTCTGCCCAGTGTGGAACCAGTCTCCTGCTCCCTGTGGATCAACATGTAGAGCTCTCAGAGCCTCCGGCACCATGTCTGCCTGCACACTGCCATGTTTCCCGTCATGATGATAATGGACGTACGTAACCCAGCCCCAATTAAATGTTCTCCTTTATAAGAGTTACTGTGGTCATGGTGTCTCTTCACAGCCATAAAACCCTAACTAAGACAGTGGTCCTTCAGAAACCCTACCTGCTCTCCCTGGATTTACCCCAACACAAAGGAAGCAGGAGGAAATCTGTATGAGTTTGTATTTGTGTAGGATTGCTGGGGTGACGATCTTCATCATCAACAACCTGACTAGATGCAGAGTTACCAGGGAAACAGAGAGGCTCACCTGAGGCAGAAAGCCGCTCCCTGAGTACGGCAGCACTAGCCCATGGACTGGAGTCCAGGACTAAATATAAAAGTGAGTCGAACACGAGTGTGCGGCTCTCTGCCTCCAGACTTGTTCTGTGATGTGACCAGCTGCCTTACACCCCTGCCATCAACTTCCTTGCTGTATAAATCAGACCCAGCCAAAATCAACCCTTCCTTCCTCAACTTGCCTTTTCTACAGCAAAGAGAAAAGTAGCATGTGTGTAGTTCACATGCATATATTCATTCAACACATTTTAAAACAAACTTGGAAAGCTTTCCATTACATTTCCCAGAAACTTACGATGGACATTTGATGGTTTTTTTTTCATCGTCAACTTGGTACAATTTGGAATCACCTGGATAAAGCCTCATTGGGAGACTGTTTAGACTGGTCTAGACTATGGATGTATCAATGAGGGGCTTTCTTGGTTGGGTTCACTGAAGTGAGTAAAACCCACTTTGAATGTGAGCATCATCGTGCTGGGCCCTTGCCTGTCTGAGGCAAGGAAGTGAGATGAGTGTAAGCAAGCATGTATGCACTTCTCTGCCCTTGACTGTGACCCAGTAGCTTGAGCTCCTGTGACTAAAACAATGGAATAAACTAGAATTATGAGCTAAACCTTTTCTCCCATACATTGCTTTCATCAGGGCCTTTTATAATAGCAATAGGACAAGTAAATATTATCAGATCTTTTGGTAACTCCTAATTTGGATGGGAGGGGTCTCTAGCTAATCACAGTGTGAGACAAGTTTAAGACTGTAGAATGTATGTGTTCGCTTGTATGTGTCGCAGCACTAATAAAGCTCCACCTTACTCTCCTGTAAGGAGACCACAGACTCTAAATCCTCTTGTTCTCCTGAGGGAAGTCGCTGTGAAGAAACCCAGTGCCTGGCACAAGGAGATACACAGGTTGCCCAAACACCTGTCATGGCACAGCTGAGTGCCGTGTCCTGCACAATGCACGACAGCTTCGTCCTTCTTTTAAGAAACAGCGTGCTCCCCAAGGCCAGGACTGGGCCTGAAGTCTTCTGACACGGCAGTTTCTGCTTTTGTTCCTCTCTCATACATACTTGGTAACTGCACGGAGCAAAGTATCATTCGAAAACAGTGTGAGTCCCACTGACATGAGAAGGGCTTTAGGCCGCTGCTTCCCTCTGGCCCTGGGCCTGTCAGCGCCCAGGAGTGAGCTGGAAGAGGATCATACTTACTTATAAAATCCAGCAGCAGACAAACTCACTGCACTCGTGTAGGCAGCCATGACCTGAGGAAGACAGTGGCCGTCAGGAAGGGACGATTGTGCTTTCTAAAGACCTGACCCACCACTAAGCTTTTGTTGTCCCCGTATCTCAGATGAGAAAACCAAAGCTTAGAGAAAACAATTTTTGGCCTAGGATTCATTCTAGGCATATAATATAATGCACAGACTGGTGACTGTGCATTATTTATCAATGTTATCTGCTAATAATGGACACTGGACTACATGGCCAGTAGCACAGGACAAAGCTCAGAGCAGCAGGTTGAATGAAAGAAAATCATCATCAAGGCAGTTGTAAAAATATTACAATGCCCTGACAAACCAATGTGCAAGCTACCAGAATTAAACTAGAAGTGAGCAGTCTTCATGCATATGGTACTTCATTCAGTGACTATGGAAAGGCACGTTAACCTCAAACGGGATATGAAAAGAGAGTAGATGTGACACAATAGCTAGTTTCCTCTGCATTTGGTGACATAAGGTCGTGCTATCATATGGTCCATATACAGTCTCATTTTGTTCCCTCCAGTGTGTGTGTGTGTGTGTGTGTGTGTGTGTGTGTGTGTGTGTGTGTGT
>OU015742.1:85081242-85128574 GCA_907169655.1 Acomys percivali
GTGTGTGTGTGTGTGTGTGTGTGTGTGTGTGTGTGTGTGTGTGTGTGCCTCCTAGACCGCAAATCTTTATCAAGATCAAGCAATCTAAAAATGTTAATAATTATAGAAACTACATGAGGCTACAATGCAGTGTCCCAGCACCCTTGTCAGGGTGGTATCTAAGAAAGCTAGTTCAAATGAAGAAAGAAGAACAGGGTTTGGTTCCCAGTACCTGCACGGCAGCTCACAACCATCTCTAACTCCAGTTCCAGGAGACCTGAAACCCTCTTCTGGCCTCCACCAGCACCTACACACAGCTGGTACACATGCACTCATGCAAGCACACTCACATACACACACACACATCATCATCATCATCATCATCATCATCATCATCATCATCATCATCTTAATGAAATAGAAATAAAAAACAGAGACTAACACAGTACATTTAAAAATATAAACCTAACTACATGTCTTTGAAAAATTCACCTCAAAGGATCTGGGCCTAGGGAGGTCTGCTCAAACTACTGCGCTAACCAAGGACAATACAAGCAATAAATGTCGAACCCCTACTTTGATCCAATGGACAGGACATTCTCCACATTTATGTGGAGAGCAGTGACTGACTCTGACATAAACTCTAGTGCCCCATATTTTACCACCTTCCCTTGGTGGGGAGGCCTGGTGGCACTCAAAGAAAGAATAAGTAGGCTACCAAGATGAGACTTGATAGCCTATGATCACATAATGGGGGAGGAGGTCTCGCTTGGTCTTAGACCTAGGGGAGGGGAATAGGGTGAAAGTATGAGGGAGGGAGGAATGGGAGGATACAAGTGATGGGATAACAATTGAGATGTAATCTGAATAAATTAATAAAATAAATTTTTAAAATACCAAAAAATAGAAAAATTCACCTCAAAAATAATAATATAGGTGGGTTGAAAACAAAATTATATGTAAATATTAATCAAAAGGAACAAAAGATATTTTAGTAACATCAGATAAAGGAGACTTTTGAGCAAAATGTTATAAAAAGAGAGATTATACAATGATAACGTGTCAGTTTTCCCCTCAAAGACTTAGAGCACTATTTGATTTTTATCTCAAACAACAGAGATGACAAACACAGGAAATAAAGACCAGTAGAGCTGGAGGAAGACGCAGGAAAAGCCTCACTTACAATAGGAGGATCCAATGTCCCGTTTTCAAAATCAACAGAGAAACTAGACAGAAAACCTGGGAGGAGGTGGAAGAACTCAGCAAAGAGCGGCAGCAGCCATGGGGCATCTACAGAACATGCTGCTCTGGGAGAAAGAAAGCCAAGCGCCCCCCCCCCAGATACATTCACCTCCGATTCACAGGGACTACCTTAAATGCCTCAGGTCCCATAAAGTTAAGGACCCTGAGGGAAGTGGCTTATCCTGGGTCATTGGGGTGGACTGGAAACACAATTACTTCTCTCTAAAAGAGAAGGCAGAGATGGGTGGGTACAGAAAGACAAACAGGGTGATATGGGGCAGATACAGAAACTGGAGTGACAGGACAAGACATGGCCCCACCCACTGGAAAAGACAAACAAAGGATGCTCCCCAGAGCTCCCAGGAGGTGGCCCTACAGACACTTTGACTTTACACTTCTGGCCTCTAGAACTGAGAGAAGATAAATGCTTGCTGTATGTGTTATTAAATACAACTGAATTTTGTCAGAGGTTGCCTCTGTGCTGGAATATAACCCACAACCTAACTGGGTTCCCAAACTGGGTACACTTTACATTTGTAACAAATAGTGCCATGTCATCCAGCAGCGGTCACCACTTACAGGTAGGTAGCTAAGAAATCAAATGACGCAAATGCCAAGATGCAACATAGTTGCCATTTCGATACCAGCTTCCGTTTTCTGCCCCGCAAATGCCTCCCACCCACATAGCTGAGCCTCAGTTTTTGAGTGCTGACTGATTGGTGAAGTGTTCTTTGCTCATTTAAGGTCTCTGAATTTAATTTGTTCAACGATTTTATTTTACAAACAAATATTATGTGCATTTGTCATACACGCACACGCACACATATAAAGATGAAAATATAACATGGCTGGCGTGGCAAAGTATCTTGAACAGGAAGGATGGGCTTCTAATCATATATATATGTATGTATATACATACATAACATATAATATATAATATATTATAGATATTATATGTTAGAGAGAGAGAGAGAGAGAGTGTGTGTGTGTGTGTGTGTGTGTGTGTGTAAAATACGACCACTCTCTGCTCAGAGATTACAAGGGTGGGACGCTGAAAGTAAGGAACAGGTAGTTAAGTGGCTATACAAAATTATGTGCAGAGAGGCCAACAGACTGCGGGGCATGCCCTCGGCCTCCCAGTCAACTCTAGCAGTAGGCTGATCCTACTTACACTTCGAGAGAGATCCTCAGTGTTGCCGCCATTGCTGAAATGAGTCACCTCCAGAGCCACTATTTTCCCCGTCTTCATGAAGCCAACCTGATAAAACGAGGGTCATTCTCAATAGCACCCACACCTGTCCAGCTCTGATCCACCACCCAAGAAAACAAAAAAAAAAGATCAAGAACCTTGTATTTAGCCAGGAAGGGATGTCTGCCACCAGTTATCAGCATGTCCTCATCACGGTCCAGCATGCAGCGTACAGGGCGGCCTGTCCTGGGGTGGTGATGGAGGACCAAGAGGGTTAGAAACCTGTGAGCCTTCCACAGTCTAGCCCTGTGAGTCTCAAGGGTGCAGTGAGGAGGACTTCCTTTCCGTCTGTGCACTAAGCTTTGCAGTGGAGGTGCTGTGCTGAACGACACATGGGGGATGCCAGGCTGCAAGTCCTCATCTTACTCCTAGGGAGCTTACGAACAGTTCACAAAAATAAGGCATGAATACAACATGCAAAGAAACTAGTGAGGTTACCCTTGCCCTTGTGTTCAAGGGTTCGAAACGCAGAAAACTGAGAAATCAAAGGGACAAGTACTTTCAACAGGGGGAGAAACTAGACGGCCTTCCTGATCTAGCTGGCACTATTCTGTCTCTGCTGGTCTCATTATAGTAGGAGAGGGGGTCTCGGGACTCACTTGTATGCAGCCAAGGCCACCGCTGTGGACAGCACAGTGCTCCTCGTCTCCTTCCCGCCGAAGCCTCCTCCCATTCTCTTCACTCGGACTAGGATCCGGTTGTCTGGAACGCCCAACATTTTTGCTACAAAGCTCTATGCAAAAGGGGAAAAAAAAAGTCTTGCCTTGATGCACCCTCTGGACTTTTTCCAGGCCTGACCTCAACCTGCCCAACATGCCTGAGCCTAAGCACTACTATGAATTCTGGAATTTCTGGGGTGAAGAGTCCCCTCATTTCCCCATGCTGGCTGGTGCCAGGGTCCAGCAGTCACTGGTCACCACAGACTGAATTCAGGTGACTCAGAAACATGTTTTTAACCAGAAGGGCAAGATAGCAGCATACTTTCAGAGGAAAAAAAAAAAGTCATCTCATATGGCCAAGGCTTTTAGGTCAGAATGGCAGGAGCAGATACCAAAAATCCTGACAACCAATACAGTGTTACAGGTAGTCAAGAAAAATCTAGCTGTGGCTTCTAAGTTAGTGGTCTCTATAGCAATTATTTGGCCCTTTAATTAAATGATGAGGTATTTAGGTGGGATATGCCTTCATATGCTTTGGCCACGTAGCGTCAAAATGATAAAAAAAAGAAAAAAATGAAGGTTTAATAGATTCTAGCACAAGTACTAAAATGCATCGAATTCATGCAATAACGCTAGCAAGTATGAGAAAGCTGAAGCAGAAAAAGTTAAGTGACAAGTGCGATGCCACCTTGGTGGCAACAGGGTCTGGTTTCAAGGGTCATGTCCCTTTCAGGATCTGTAGCTCGTATCTACTTCTTCCTTTTCCCTGCCCTGCCCTCTTATTCCTTCAGCCCTCTTGTCGCTGCCACCACTGCTTTGAGCTGACCTGGGTTTTCATGGTGTTCTGCGTGCCCACAAAGAGCTCCATCTCGCCTGCCTCTCCTTTTGGTACAGCAATGGTGCAGTTGGTCTCCAGGTAGAAGTGTTCCTGGCCACCGATATACAGTTCTCCTGGGGAAGCAATGAGAGAGCCCTGATGAGTCCAGATCTCTAAGGGGATATGCCTGCACACTGGTGACCAATCTCGCTTGTCAGCTTGACCCATCTGGGAGGAGGGAACTTCAACTGAAGAACTGTCTTCATCAGATTGTCTTGTAGACATGTCTGTGGGGCATTTTCCTCACTGTTAATTGATGGAGGAGGGCCTACCACCACTGTGAGCAGTGCTGAGCCTGGGCAGGCAGGCTCTGGGTTTTATAAAGAAGGTAGCTGAGCAAGCCAAAGAAAGCATGCCAGGTAGCAGCAGTCCTCTTTGCTCAGTTCCTGCCTCCAGGTTCTCGCCTTGGCTTGGACTGGAGCCGGCAATCCAGATAATCCCTTTCCTCTCAAGATGCTTCTGATCCGTGTTTTGTCACAGCAATTGGTGACCAATGGGATATGAAAGGGTCTTAAAGTCCTAGCACCCTGAGTTGCGTCTGCTCCTCCAATCCTCCTCCCATCAAAGAAGCCAGAATAGCGTTAAATACACCTGGCACAGTCTTCTCACCGCAGCCACTGGGCATCTGGGATTTCTAAAATGATCATTGTGAAGTTTTAGAAAAAGTGGAAAAGAAAAGAAATTGGCCAACATGATTGGAAACGTGAGTGCCTTTCAGAATGGAAGCAGTCAGTCCTGTTAGAGAATAAGTAAGCCTACTAGTGACTTAGCGTAGCCCAAGGGTTGACGTCGAAAGCTATTTCCAGGGAGCCTGGGCTGGGAGCTGTGGACCTGGTTCATACAGTTAGAGTTCAGGGACAGAAGCTCACAGAAGCATCCTCCGGCATCTGGAGAGAGTGGGAAGTTTGTTCCAGAGCTGGACAACATCTGTAGCCACTGTACTTTCAACACAGCCTTCCAAAGGCATAATGTAGGATCACCTAGTTATATCCGGCCCAGAGATGGGAGAATGGAGATTAAAATGGGGGATGTCCCATCCCTGCTACTGCCTACAGCTTGATTCCAAACACCATGCTGTCAATCACGTCCCTTCTCCAGGGCTTCACCTGTATCTCTAGAATGTAATTCACACACCAGTGTCCCCACCCCCTCTGCCACATGGTGACACTATACCTGAGACCACGTTGTCTGCTTCAGAAAAGCCTTTCTTGAGATCTCCTTTCTCGATTTTTATCTCAGGGCCATAAAAGGAGTTGTTCTTTATAGCATCCTGAGGGTCAAAATAAGAAGCTTCAGGAACATGGCTTTCTAAGGAGGAAGGTGACTCTGGCCAGGAAGAGAGGGGCTTTCTGAACTGCTGCCTCTCTCTCCTCACAAATGCACCTCTGTAGGTTCATTCATATCCTAATGGACGCTCTAACGGAGCTCGGGGAACCGTGCTCTGTTCATCCCCTTGGTGCTGAGACATGGACAGCTCTGAGTATTCCAGGAAAGCAAAGAACCCCAAACGGAACCAATGGCAGCTGAAATGTGGGAAGTGAAGAGCTCGGTTTGGCCATTAGTGGACTGAATCCAGGGTCATGAAAGGTAAAGGCTTTCCAGAGCACAGATTAAACTCTAGGGCTGACAGGAATTGTAAAATCCACTTATAGATGCCCTAGAACATGCACAGAAACTTACAAAAGGGCTACACTCCAATAAATCTATCATTAATGAAAATACCATTTACTAATGATTCAATGTACCTAACACACTGAGTGAACAGCATAGCCTCAAGTAGCTGATCTTAAACTCAGGAAACCTGTATTAGCCTACAGTTGGGCAAAGTCATCTAGCACGAACCCTGTTTTTAAGTGTAATGTTGCATAGCGCGTGTGACTTGAGTACGGCACTGAAAGTGAAAGGCTGGGTGTCTGCAGGCTACGCTTGTGCTTGTGCACAATTGTTAATCAAAGTCATTTAAGCAAAACTGAGGGAGGCTGGCTGTCACTGGTAGGCAAATCTCTGAGTGCTGCTCAGATGGAAGGATGGCTTCTCCAAAGGAATGCCTTGGGGGACAGGAGCTCACACCTTCCCAGGAGTACCCCATTTCTCAGTTACCTCAATCGTGATGATGGCTGGAAGGTCTTCATAGGCAATCGTTATCTTTTTAGCAGCTCTCTCAGCATGTTCCGGGGTGTCGGCGACCACAGCACCAATGATGTGCCCCACACAAGTGACCTAGGAGCAGAGACCAGCTGTTAAAGACCGTACAGTTCCTCAGGAAGCAAATCTTTATGGACATTCTAAAAAGGATGAGGCGGTCCCCACCCTTTGGTCAGGGCACATTTTAAGAAGGCCTTCAGGCCTTTCATTTCCTGACCCTACTGAGGCCATGAGCCTCCTTGAGGTGAATTTAGTCAGTACAGCAGGAAGATGCCATAGAGATCACGGGTACCAGGTTAGGAAGAGGTTTCGGCTCCATGCCCCATTCTTGTATTTTCAATCTGGTAGTCTATTGAGAAGCTGCACAGGGTAGAATGTGGACAAGGATTCTCCTCAGCTGCCCTGAGGCAAATGGGAGGCATGGCCCCAGCAACTGTTTGTCAGTGCCAGAATGTTCCAACAACCTAGGGTGCTGGAGAGATGGCTTAAAGTCCACACTCATGTCTTATAATTTCATCTAGGTCAGTGTTTTTCACCCTGTAAGTCAGTCATAACCCCTGTGGGGGCTGCATATTGGATACCCTGTATATCAGATACTTACATTTCAATTAATAACAGCAGCAAAAGTACAGGTATGAATCAAGAAATAATCCTATGGTTGGGGTGGGGTAGGGGTGGGGGTCACTACAACATGAGGAGCTGTATTAAAGGGTCACAGCATTAGGAAGCTTGAGAACCGCTGGTCTACATGCTCCAAAGCTGCAAATCACAAATGCTGGTTGAGACGTGATTACACCTGTTTTTCTATTTATAATGATTGTTGTTTCCTTTTAATAGCCCAGTTCCTTAAAACTACTATATGTGCTTGTACGTGTTCATGTGGATTGGTGTGCACATGCCTGAGGAGTTCGGAGGTCGGCGTCAGGTGTCTTCTTCGGTTGTTCTACACCTTATTTTTGAGACAGGCTCTCTCACTCACTCTGGAGCTGAGTGATTGGCTAAACTGACTAGCCAGTGAGCTTCAGGGATCTGCCTGGCTAGACTGCATATGTGTGCCATGACAGCTCATAATTTACATGGGTGCTGGGGGGTGTGCCGGGTCTTCATGTTTATGCAACAAGCACATGAAAGACTGAGCCATCTTCTACTGAACTCGTAAGGGATCTCTTTCAGGGATAATCTTAATCGTATGCCCACCAGAAAATAAGTGAAAAATGATTGTATAGCTTATCATATTAAGATGCAAGGCTTCTATCAACACCAGCCAATATTCGGCATGCAAGCCTCTGGAAGTGCTCTCCAAAAGACCAATAAGTATTGACCTAACTGGTTCTGCAGTATTGATCTGCTTACACCTAGTTGACTCTCCCTAACTAAAATGCTAGCAACACTCCTGGGGCTGTAGACACTGATAAGGTAATTTGTTCTTCTAGACATTAACAAGGTAATTTGTTCTTCTAATAAACCCTTTATAAATGTCCTCTGTAAATGCCTTTGGAGTCCTTGTGTTTGCAGGGTTTTGTTCTTTGCTTCACCTTCACATTAATATTTAAAAAGGTGATTAGCCTTTGGCAACACCTACTCGAATCTAATTTGTAACCTTTAATCAGTATTGGAATTATAAAATGACCATCTGGAAACTATGCTGTGGGTGAAGCATAAGCAGTTTGGTGGCCAGCCGGGCGTGGTGTCACACGCCTTTAATCCCAGCACTCGGGAGGCAGGGGCTGGCGGATCTCTGTGAGTCTGAGGCCAGCCTGGTCTACAAAGTGAGACCAGGATAGCCAAGGCTACACAGAGAGACCTTGTGCAAAAAAAAAAAAAAAAAAGGTGGGGGGGCGCAGTTTCATAGCAACTATCTTCAGGGCTTGGAGACTCTGTAATTGCAGATTTTCATACAGTTGAAATCAGCAAATAAACTTTCATAAAAGTGGGCTGTCTACACCTAGTGGTGGGATTATGATCTCATTTCTAGTTATCTTATTTAATATACTCTTTCCCTTTCAATAAAGGTGTGTAATGCTATATAAAGAGTCCTGGTTGTTAATACACATACGATTACCAGCCTTTTTCTCCTGACATTTTGGCATGGAGTCTCCTAGTATGCAAAAACAGTGGCCATCAATTAAATAACCAAATAACACATCCTGTCCCTTTGTGAATTATACCGAATGATGGCCACATTCTATGCAGGATTAGGAATCTGGAGCAATGAGCATAAACTAAAATCATGATATTTATTCCAGTTATTTCTAATAATGGGTCCAAATATACCTTATCCTTTGCAAAGACCGTCTCATCATTGAAAAGGCCAGTTATGTTGCTGTTAGGAACATCCTCTGCGGTGAGGAAGCAAATAAATCCTGGCACCTTCTTGGCTTCTGAAGTGTCTATGGACCTGGAGAAGGAGCAGAGTGCGGGGCCAGGTCAGCAAGCTGGGTCAGGAGGCACATTGTTTGGCTTGGATAGCCTGGCTCATTTAATGAGACATCTCTATCTTCTTCACAGTTAGATTCTAACTCATTTCCATCCTGTTCTGAGAGTGGTGGTTAGATGCCTTCCATGGAGAAGCCATTGTGTCAAATGCTGCTGTCTCCATGGGTCAGATGCTGGTCCTGGTCTGTCCTCTGAGTACAGAGATCCAGGTCCAATAACTCTGCCAGCAATAACTCTGGGGGGGCTCTGGTTAAAATAGATCTCACTGCAACCAGCACTTTAGGGCCTTTGCTATGCCATGGATACAGTGGCCTGAACATCTGCTCATAGATCAATTCCTCTCCATACATTAGTAGTGCTGTGCCAATATAGCAGGGCATCTTAGACACAATTAGACAATCTGGACTTAGGAGGAGGATGCTGGAGTTGACCAAGCCTAGCTGACTACAGAACAAGAGGCAGCTTGAGGAAAGCTCTAGAAAGTACCTTGAAAGAATCATCTTCCAAACAGTTAATCCTCCAAACAAAACAAAACAAAACAAAAAATGTAAACAATAAAACATAATAACCATTATCCCAGTGTTACAGTTAAGGAGTCACGTAAGTCAACAACCAGAAAGCAACATATCTGGGATTGGAGCCAAGGAAAGTGATGACGATCCCAGCCAGCAAAGCTGCCACCCTACCAACCCACTCATTCACACACTGATGCAGAGGAGCTTGCTGGAATGCAGACAGTATGAGTCATGACACTGTTAACCTGGGCTCCAGGCAAGGACCAAGCAAAGATTCACCCCTGGTCCTAGCTAACTGAAACAAACCCCTCCCCAGTCCCACTTCCCCCCAAGGCCTAGAAAAGTTGACTACCTTATTAGGCATTTTGTATCTAGTTGGGAGGGGTTGGCGGGGAGACTATCAGGGACGCCTGGATTAGCCCTGAGGCAGAGCCCCCAGAAAAAGCTATTCCTGGCTTTTCTGCCCAGCCTCCAGCTCTGTGTCCAGTGCCACCAGAAGATGAAGCTCAGCCTCTGACTTTAAACATCCAGAGGTGTCATGGCCCAGCTTCAAATGCTACTCTGCCTCAAACACAGTCCCTACCACCTGTCAATCATATCATCGGGGGCAAGCAGCGCCTCCTGCCTGTGCTTTAGTTACTCTGCTGCACCTGAGTGTACAGTTGCTGCAAAGAATAAATGAGGCAGCATATGGAAAGTGCGTGAAACTGGGTAGCCAGCACCGAGCACCTCATTGAGTGTTAAGCACTATGCTCACCACTGCTGTTGCTATAGTGGTGACTCTTACTGTTCTGGCTCTTAGCATCTAACAGGGTGGCTGTTCTCTGCTAGGTGCTGTGTGGACACATTCAGGGACCCTCACGAACACCCAGTTATAGGTAGGGAAACCAAAACTTCAGGGTAGATACAGGTGTCAGCAGCTATACCCACCCTGTCGCTCTGCCAGGATCCAGTGCCAGTTTTGTGGGCTAAGACTGTGTTCCTTCCTGTGGCATTGTCTAGCATTCTTCTGACTGTCTGCATACGCTCAGCTGTGGATGTAAGCCTTCCCTGACCCTGTTGGGAGCCTGCCACCTACACTCAACATTCCCTGCTCAACTTGCATCCTCTTGCCCTCCTTTTCTCCCACCAAGAGCACTTCAGGCACCGTGCATGGAGCCCGAATCCTTCCTGCTGCTCTCTGATGCATCTGAGGGGACTTGCTGCCTCTACTCAAGGATGGGGAGTCCTTGAGGGACCTCGTTACTTGGCATCTCCAGCTCCTGAGATCATGCTTCTCGCTGGCTCCCTGGGAAGCAACACTCACGTGATCTTAGCATGGGCCCGGGTGCTGGTGACCAGCCTGAGAGACAGCTCGTTCTCATAGCGGGGGATGTCATCACAGTACACAGCCTCCCCCGATGCCTGCATGTCTGCAGCCAGGTGAGGCAGGGGTCGGCCCACCATGTCCTCCACAGACTGATCCTTGGGCACCTCCTGAAACAATATGGCCGCCAGTCAGGCTGAGTTTCTGAGGACAGTTCCTCTATAGGGCCAAGGGGCTACTGGGAACTAGGGAGAGCCAGATAGCTCTAGGGTAAAGGACACAGAGGGCCACATAAGAAGTCTCTTAATCATAGTGCAAATATATCAAGAAACAACCAAAGAACTTAAATATGCATTAGCTTCAAACCCAATTGTACTATATTCATACAGTAGAATGGCATGCAGCCATTAAAACATACTTTTGAAGAACTTAAAGCAGAAGAAAGAATGCTTATATTAAGCATAAAACATCCTATAAGTGTGTATATTGACTAATTCCATACAAAAATAGCAAATGCTACTAATGTCACATATATATCTGAGATATATATATCCACATAAGCATAGAAAAAGTATAAATAAAACAAAATGCAATGACTTTCTCTTGGAGGTTAGATTTTGGGTGATTTTTATTTTTCCTGCTTATACTTTACTATATTTCCCAAAATGTTTTATTAATTCTAGATTCAATTTCTATTTTAGTGGTTTTTCAGAGTAGTAAAGTATCTAGCAGTTACTTAGCATTTTCATGTGCAGCTGAATTTTATTTTTCAGCACTAGCGATGGGCCCAAGGTCTTACCCTTGCTGGTCCAGTGCTCTAGTTCTGAGTTGCATGCCCAGCAAACACACACTTCAATCCTCTCTGTTCTGTAAAACAAGTCCGTCTTTATCTGCATGTGCAGGTGGGTCTAATTGACTTGCCCAAGAAGCACAGAGGTGCTTTGCCCAAGGTTACAAAATAAAGAAAGGGCAGACTTTGGATTCCAATCAGGCAGCCATGGCCTAGGGCTAGCTCATCTGCAGACTGCCAACTCAGGGCTCAGCACACTGCAGCCAGTGCTTGACTCTATAAACAGTTACTGAACTTAGCACATTTATTTATTTTGCATGTTTTGTTTTGTTTTTAGAGACAGATTCTCCCGTATCCTGGGTTGTATTCAGTTTTCTATGTGCCTGAAGATAGCCTCAAATGCCTCCTGACACTCCTGTCTCTACCTCCCAAGTGCTGGGGTCACGGACATGCCCCTCCATAGCTGTTTTCTGTGTGCTGGGGCCTAAAACCAGGGCTTTGTGCATAAGCAAGTTCCACCAACAGAGCTATATCCCAGCCCTTCATTCAGCTATATGTTTACAGCTGTTTTGTGCTACAGTGGCAGGACTTAGACACTGTGATACACCGTACGGTTCACAAAATCTGAAGTAAGGATGGGAAATGTCCCAATCTTTTACCTAGTGCATCGCAAAACTTGTGAGAACAATGTGTTTGTGTGCATGCACTCATCCACACATGTTATCTTCAAGAAGACTTTTGGATTAGCACATTAGGGGTCAGGAAAGACAAAATGGATTTTTTTCTTTTCCCTAAGGAACAGATGCATCTTAGCATGCAATAGTAAGAGAGAAATAGAGTCTTGTAATATGAATAAATTAATAAAATAAAATAAAAAGAATTTTAAAAGAGAGAGTAACAGAGGCCACCAGGACAAGACAGCTGCATTGGCAACACTGTAACCCTGGGGCTCCTTCCTGTATATTTTTGCACAGGGTGAGGGACTTTAAGCATCTGCTTGCCATTCAAGTCAGTCATTTGCTAAAGCTCAGCTTTGAGTCATCACATGTGGCTGTGGGGGCCCTGATACTAAGCATGCCACGTGTACTCACTTGGAAAAGCTGGACATTAGCTGGAGGGTCCTTCTGAAAGAGCAGAGTGGCACTTGCAAAGGTGGGGTCCAGTTTACCACATACCTATGGAAGTGAGATAACAGGAGGCAGGAATCATGTCATATTGTTTTCCTCCTATCATCCATGAGTAACAAAAGTAGTGAGTCTTCCCCCATCCTCCCACTCCTCCATCCCCCATTCCCCCATCTCCCTATTCTCCCATCCCCTCATTCCCCATCTCCTCATCCCCTCACTCTCCCATCCCCTCATCCCCTCACTCCCCCATCCCCTCATCCCCATCCCCTCATCCCCACACTCCCCCATCCCCTCATCCCCATTCCCTCAATCTCCCATCCCCTCATCCCCTCATCCCCCATCCCCTCATCCCTTCACTCCCCCATCCCCTCACTCCCCCATCCCCTCATCCCCATCCCCTCATCCCCACACTCCCCCATCCCCTCATCCCCATCCCCTCAATCTCCCATCCCCTCATCCCTTCACTCCCTCATCCCCTCATCCCCCATCCCCTCATCCCCTCACTTCCTCATCCCCTCACTCCCCCATCCCCTCATCCCCTCATCCCCTCATCCCCCATCCCCTCATCCCCTCGTCCCCATCTCCTCACTCCCCCCATCCCCTCATCCCCTCGTCCCCATCTCCTCACTCCCCCCATCCCCTCATCTCCTCACTCCCCCATCCCCTCATCCCCTCATCCCCATCTCCTTACTCCCCCATCCCCTCATCCCCTCATCCTAAAGTTTTGAGTGTGATGCTGGATCTGTCTCAAAATTCAGATGTGGGCTCTTAAGACTTGATATTCAATAACTACACCAACTGCATTTCCAGTCACCTTGATCCTACACCCTGAATGCTTATTCCTTTCTCCAACACCCATAGCTTTTCCATCCTTCCACATTATGCAAGCTGCTCTCTTTGTTGGAATATCACCACACCCACAGCCTTTCTTACAGTCTTCCTTTACTCTGGAAATATTTAATGCTATGGAAGACAGTCACAATATAGCCTCAAGGAGAGCAAGCTGGGGTATAAACCGCTTTATTCAGCATGATTCCAAATCTGCCTAGAAAGTGATACGTACAAGCCCAAAGATGGACATTGGTAGATGAGGTTTTGGCACCAGCCCCAGGCTGTCCTGACCCCTGCTCCTCCGTTCTCAGACGTTGAGGGGGGGAGGGGCAACTTTGACACCCAGAGTCCCCAGACATGCTGAAGAGCTTCTGTGCCTGCCCCTGCCCAACACTCACATCCCGAGAGTCTGCTTTGCCCAGCTTCTGAAGTACTGTCAGGTAGAACTTGAAGAAGAAGCTGAGGGTGAGGGTACGCCGGAACTCCACCATGCCACCAGGGGCATCGGGGGCCAGGTGCAGCTCCTCTGCCAGGGCAGCACAAACATCCTGCAGCAACTCCTCATTCCAAGGCCTGGAAGAAGGCAGAACGTGGGCTTGCTTCCCCCTACCCATCTCCAGTGTGGAGCATAACCTCCAAGGGCTCTGGTTAACTAGCCTGGGTCAGGCTCTGGCTCACACGCCACGAATCACATAACTGCAGGCAAGCTACTTAACCTGCTGATGCCTTAGTCCCCCAGCTTTAACAGCACACGCCATGTTCTCTATACATCTATAGATAGATAGATAGATAGATAGATAGATAGATAGATAGATAGATAGATAAAATTTTTCTTTTATTTTTTAAATTTTGATATTATACTATAATTACATTTCTTCTTTTCTTTTCCTCTCCAAACCCTGTCAAAAAGCCCTCTCCAATGTCCTTCAAATTCATGACCCCCTTTTAAATTGTTTATATATATATATATATATATATATATATATATATATATATATATATACACACACACATATATCCTATTTAGTTCATATAGCATTACTTGTATATATTTTTAAGTCCTAAAAATAATAGTAACTCTAGGTTCTTATAATGTACTAGGCAATGTCTTAATACTTTATATGAGTTGCTAGTTTTGTAGGGAGAAGTCTGATTCCCATTTTACCACTGAGGAATTTTGGAATAGAGAAACTAAGTAATATGGCTTCTATAACTCATATGGTTGGTGGTGGAGCCAAAAAGCAAAATTCCAAGCTCAGCTCTATCTCTTCTATGTGGTCATTGTAAGGATCACATAAGATAATGCCAATGAATCTCTTGATACAACTGCTACCTTGTAGTAGCAGCAGCAGCAGCAGCAGTAGTAGTAATGGGAGTATGAAGCCAGGCATGGTGGCACACGCTTTTAATCTCAGTACTCAGGAAGGCAGAGGCAGGCAGATCTCTGTGAGTTCAAGGCCAGCCTGGTCTACAAAGCCAGTCCAGGACAGCCAGGCTTACACAGAGAAATACTCTCTAATAATAATAATAATAATAATAATAATAATAATAATAACAATAATAGTAATAATAGTAATAGTAATAATAAGAGTATGAATAGCAGCAGCAGTGGCAATACTAGTAGTAGTAGTGGTAATAGAAGGAGTGGTGATACTAGCAGCAGCAGCAGCAGCAGCAGCAGACTACTAGTTGTAATACTTTTACATTACTATTCCAGTAGTATAATTAAAAGTTGTAATGCTTTTACAATGATATTACAACTATTAGTAAGAGGCACGGTGGTAGCCATAGTCATGGTAACACCAGGCGTGGAATCAGTAATAGCAGAAGCAGTAGCATCAATAGGAATAACAGAAATACTGCTGCTGGGCTGGTAGTAGCAGTAGCAACAATGCTGCTACCAGTAGTAACAACAGCAGCAGTTGTGACAGCAGTGTGGTAAGAGTAACAGTGATGGCAGAAAATAGACACAGTAACTGTAGCAATATGCTGCTAGCAACAAGCGTCAACAGTGCCCATAGCTTGTGATGGTGCTAGCTGCCCTAGGAGCAGTAACAGGAGGAGCAGCAGTAACTCCAGGAAGATAATCCATACAAGTAGTGCTACCAGTGGCTGTGCTCCTAATAACACAATAGCAGCAATAGCAGTAGACTCTACCACAACAGAGATACCAGCTGTACGGTGATATTAGAATGAATAACAGCAGCTGTGAGACCCGCGGTAGAAGTAGTCATGGCGGCAGGATTAGCCCCATTGCTAGAAGCAGCAGCAGAAGCCGCTGCAGCAACACTAACACCCCAGCGGCCAGTGCAGCAGTGAAGGCAGCTTCCTGGTGCAGCAGTGCTTACCTGGACAGCTGTCTTGTCGTGGTCTTGAGGGCTGAGATGGTTCTGTTGGCCATCCCTCCATAGCAAAGGGACAGTTCCTGTACCTCAATGCTCCCCGGCTTGAACAGGACTCTCATCCCACTTGTCACCTTGGCAATGTCATCTTCTCTCCGGGAGGCTTGCTTGAAGGCTGAGAAAAACTCACCCTAAAAAAAAAAAAGTGTTCCCCACAGTTTGAAAGTGTAGCAAATGGCCAACATGAAACATAGGGGCTGTGACTAGATGGGAGGGAAGAGAAGTGGGGAGAATGTAACTGAGCCTTGAAAACCAGTGAGGAACTAGTCTCAGGTAACAAATATGAGGCATGTTCTTAGACAACATGCGACATGCTCAGAAGTTGCAGGTCCCACTCCCAGAAGCTGGGAAGGCTCAGGACCTCCCTGTCTGTCAGGTAATTTGGGAATGAGTGGTCTCTACAGAACAAACAGCAGGAAGGAGAAAGATGCCCCTACAAAACCTCCCAGGGACCCACCCTGGGGCCAGTATCAGAATCTGTCAGCCCTTCCAAGGACTGCAATAAAAACCCCTTGGCACACTGCCTCTCCAGCTAGGACAGGGAGATGTGGTTACAGGCTGTGACAGCACCACACCCCAGATGTCTGTAATTCTTCCCTCCCACCAGTGTTCTGTGGATTGAGACATCCAGTTTCCTGTAAGCCTGTGTCCCGCTATGAGGCAATGGCTGCTTCGCAATAGAAGCATGCTTCTCTCCTGGGCCTGAACCAGGTCTGTCTCTATAGTGAAGAAGATAACAATCACTTTCCAGGAAGAAATCATGTGACGTCTGACCTCCACACTGTGCTGCTCCTTAGGTTTGTGGCTGCATATTTTTGTTAACACCAAAGGCCCTTTGTTCTGAAGGAGCCATGGCAACACCTCCAGGCTTCGTTCCTGGGTGCTGACTTGCTCAGAGCACCTTGCCCATATCTTGAACTGTTCTAAAGCAGGCTGTGGTTCCAGGCGGTACTCCTAGGACCACACTGGTGCCACCAGCTGTCAGGGGAACAGTGTCCTTTCTTGATAAAACTGCCTGGTTCACAGCATAAAGCCTCCTATCTTTTATCAAATGATAGTTTTTTGGTAAAGGCCATATCTGAAAAACACAAAAGCTGGTTCGTATGAAGCCTGATTCTCTCCCCTTTCCCCACCCAATTAAAAAAAAATTAGTGATCTGTGAAATTCAAAATTCTGAGACTCATAGCTCAAAATAGTCTATAAACACAATCTGGTCCACCTCAGCGGCATAATTGCTCAAATTGAATTAGCATTCTCATTATGGAGGTCAAAATCTGCAAGAGCAAACCCTTCTCACACTGCCTAAGCACTTCCTGTAGCTATCCTGGCAGCTGCTTTGCTGACCTCGCCCAGAACATCTTTGTACTGTGTCCGCTGTGGCCATATTCTCAGTCGGTGACTGCTGAGAGCAGAGAAGTACACCAGGCCAAGCCACCCCAACAAATCAGAAAAGGTCGGTGAGCCAACACTGACCAAGTCCAAGGTCAGCATGTGAGGGCCTCCTTCGTGGCAGCTTCTTTACTCGGCATCCAGGACCTATACACTTCACCTTGGGGAAATAATGATGCTGGCACGGGGCAGGAATAGCTGAGAAACAGGGATGTTCTTGGGACTGTACTGCGAACTGCTAGTTGATGACCACCACTGGCTTCTGTACGTCTACCAGGATCCTCATGAACTCTGTCCTTCAGTCTTTCCTGTAGTCTGTATAGTAGGTAATACTGTGCCTACTTTACAGATAGGACATGGGGGGAGGGGTTGGGGGCTCAGGAAGGTGAGACAAGCCTTTCTAGATCCCATGCCTAACTGCTGAGTGCCATGGCCCATGGCCTGTGACTTCTCCATGTCCAGAAATGACAGGGTTGGTTCATCAAAGGCAGATTTAGTGCAAACGGACCCATGTTAAAGTTGGGAGATGCTAATATAGTCCTCAGGCCATCTCCGGCCTTTTTCTTTGGAGTCCAACAGTGGTGTGGTTTGGACAGAGCCCGGAGCAACTCCTGCTGTCTTACCTCCCTGCTGTAGGGGATCTCAATGGACAGAAGTATCTCCTCTGGGCTCAGCAGAGTCCTTCTGTAGCCAGGGAAGAAGGTGTGGTCCATCTGAACGGTTCTCCTGGTACCTGTGTGGAGACAAGATGATGGCAGCCACATGCAGAGGAGGCTAGGCACACTAGGAGCAGAAGTCAGTGGACAAGTTCCCCTCCACACTCTCTGATCCTGCTGTCAGAGGAAGCAGGTAGAAAAATTAGAACCTTTCCGAACCGTAGAGCACTCCTGCTGCCGTGGTGTCGGGACCTTGGTATTCCTGGCTCAGAAATCTGTGCAATTCCCTGAATTGTTCACTGGAGCTTCCAAACATGGTCCACACTGCTCGCCACCATCTTGGATTTCTAGCCCATGGACAGGACAGTCTCCACATTTGAGTGGAGAGAGGGATTTGACTTTCTCATGTACTCTGGTGCCTCACATTTGACTATGTCCCCTGGAGGGGGAGACCTAGTGGCACTCAGAGGAAGGACAGCAGGTCACCGAGAAGAGACTTGATACCCTATGAGCATATACAGGGGGAGGTAATCCCCCTCAGGAACAGTCATAGGGGAGAGGAATAAGGGGAAAATGGGAGGGAAGGGAGAATGGGAGGATACAAGGGATGGGATAACCATAGAGATGTAACAAGAATAAATTAATTTAAAAAATATTCCTCTATTTAAAAAAAAGAAAAGAAAAAGAAAATTAGAACCAAGTTCCCTTCTGGGGTCCTTAAACAGCGTGTGCTGGTCAGTGTCTAACAATTATCTATTAGGAGAGAAGAAAGGCCTGGTCTGTAGTGAGTCATCTTATGGTATAAATACTGTACCCACCATAGCCAAGGTCAAGCAGCCATGCAAAGTCACTGAGTGTAGAGTCAGAGTAAGGGCAAGAAGAATCTGTGTCTCTGTCCTGACCACTGTCTTCTGCCAGGACAGCTGACAAACATTGTCTTTGGCTAGCTGGCAGCCGAGTTCAGAAGGATTCCCACCATTTGGTAGTGCAGCATATGTAACTAGCACCCAAGAAATCTTGGGTAGTAAATCTCTAAAAAGCTTCTTTGGCAGGCAATATTTCTCTCATGTTGTCACAACTGATTGCTGGGGGAATTGTCATGTATTCTGGCCCCAGCACATCCAGGTGGCCAGTCCAACTGTGAATCCCCTACAAAGACTATGGAAATCAGTGTGGTGGTTTCAGAAAAATAAAACTGAAGCTACTATAGGACCCAGTGATGTCCCTTCTGGACAAATACCCAAAGGGACCTACCTCTGAAGACACCATGTTTATTGCTGCTCTGCTCATAACAGCAAGGAAACGAGCTCAGCCTAGATGGCCATCGGCAGTTGAATGATTAACAAAAATGTGATACATGGAGAAAATGAAATTTAAATTGGCCGAAAAGAAAAATTAAACTATAAAATTTGCAAGAAAAATGGGTAGAATTGGAAAATACCATATCAAATGAGGTAATCCAGGCTCAGAAGGACAAACCTGCAATGTCTCTCGCATCTGAAGTCCCTAGCTTCTAGTGCTTTCTATATGTAATTAGCAGGGGTGAGTGTGGATATTGGCCAGGAAAGTAGGAAGAGACCCATGGTGGAGAATAAAGGGCTGTAAGGGACTTGGGTAAAGAGAATCAAAGAAAATAAGTGATATAAAGATGACAGGAAATACCGGGCTTGAAAGGGCACAGTAAGGACAGGTTAGGGAACAAAAAATAGCTCCAACCAAACCCAGTACATGTGACAATGCTGTAAGGAAACTTGTTGGTTTGTATGCTAATTAAAGATCAAATTTTAAAAAAGAGAAAAGAAACAAAAAAGAAAACCAGCTTAGTGGCACAGGCCTATAATTCCAGCACTCGAGGAGGTAGAGGCAGAGGTAGGTGGATATATGTGAGTTCAAGACCAGTTTGGTCTACAAAGTAAGTCCAGGGCAGACAAGACTACACAGAGAAACCCTGTCTTGAAAAAAAAAAACTTTTTAAAATTAAAAACAAAAAGAAGAAGGAAAGGAAAAGAAACAAAAACAAAACAAAAATAAAATAAAGAAAGAAGACAATGCTTAATTCTCTCAGCCCCCTGGGACTTCTATGAGTCCAAACCATAAAGCATTGGGGATCACTGAACCTGGGGCTTTGTTTCCCTAGAAAATGACCGTGCAGTAAGACTTTCCTCCTCCAAGTCTTTGTGTGGATCTCTGCCTCGGGCAACTTACCTCTAGACACGAGGGTCAGCTTGGCTCCACTGGCCATGAACACAGGGTTGAGGTCAGAGATGGGGCTCGCAGTGATGATGTTCCCTCCGATGGACTAGTGAGGACAAGCAGAGAATGAATGAGAGCTGCTCAGACCCCTGCATGCAAGGCAGGAGGTGGCTTAGCTGTGGCGGGAGGCACCCTGAGGACCGGACTCCCTGAACAGCCCAATGAGCCATAGCCATTAGGATTCATGCGTGCAATCCTAAAATCAGAACACTTGGGACAGGTTCTCTGCTCTGAAAAATATGTATGCGTCAGTAAACTGAGGCAAGCTCTTTCGAATTGTTCTTCCTCCCTCAACTTTTTTTTTTTGAAGGGTTGAGGTGAGTTATCACAGAGGCTGTAACAAGTCAATACAAGGAAGCCCGAGATAAAGATCAAGGAAAAAGGACAACTCAGAGATGAATGGTTGGCTCTTTTTGGATTGGAACTTGCTGGCAATTTGACCAAAAAGTAAATGGAACAAGAATAGATGGAGGTTCTTATTCCAGGAACCAGGAGGAAAAACAGAATGACCTGAGACCAAAGTCTTCTCAGAAGCTCGCTTAGGAGAACTGGGGAACACAGCGGCTTTCTCTACATTTGTGTTTCTTCATCTGAAACCAGTAGCAGCATGTCCTTGGACAGGGTAGGGGCTGGAAGTGTGCTGTTCTGTTTAAACTTTGAAAGCAAATTTCAAAGAATAGCCTGGGAGGGATATACAGTTTCCCAATACAGTAAACCAGGTGAATTCAAATGGAGCAAGGAAGTAAATATCGACAAACAAGAAATTTCAAGGCTGCTCTGAACACAACAGACCGGTCAACACATGGACCCTTCCCTCCTCTAGAGAGGACTCTGTGCTGCTGGTTCTTCCATGAACTCTAAAGGGATCCATCCCCTCCTGGATCTGGCTTCTCTCTAATCTATTTCTCATTCATTTGTGAGAACCTGGGCTAACTGGAGAAAGAGAGAGGCAGGACAGTCTCTCCAACTTTGTGGGAGAACTGTGAGAGTGTCTCTGTGGCCCACACCTTCATGAGAAGTATCCAGGGACTTATTAAAAACTGGACTTCTGGGCTCTATCCCTCTGTCCCTCCATCCCTCCATCCTCTGTCCCACCATCTCTCCATCCCAAGGACTCACCGCCACAGACTTGACCTGCTTGCCAGCAAACCAGCGCAGCTGCTCCAGCACACCTCTGAACACCTCTGTCTTTTGTTCTGGAAGTTTAAGGACTGCATCCACCAGGACACTTTCCACCAAGCTAAGGGAGCAAGAGGCTCCAAAGGAGATTCCTGAGGGATACATATGCAGTGCCCGTGAACCAAGAGCCAGGCTGAAGCAAGGCTTCCATCTTTATGAATCCAGAGAAGCAACTTAACTAATGCCTCCTGAGCCAGGACTATGCCCATACCTCCGGATTCTATAATCAATACACTTTCCTATAATCCCATAGTTCTCAACAAAAATCAAAACCTCCAGAGGAGAAGTTTTGGTGTAGCGGGGGAGGGGCACCAAACTCTATCATCCTCATCTCTTTGGTTCCATCTTCACATGATTCCATGTATCATCCACACCAGAGACATCACCAACATTCTTGCAGCCTCTTCCTAGCAGTGACCATGTACGCTCGGTGGGAGAAAGGCGATGAGGGATACCTCCTTCCCAGCTCACCCCTGACTCTGTACTGCCTGGCTCCAGGGGAAGCAAGTAGTGACCTTACCCTCCGGTCCATGCTCCACTGAGTTTAGTTCAGGGATCCAGGCAGGGCAGACGATCAGAGGAAACAACTTGTTCTTAAACTTCATTTCAATGCCTTCGAGAAATATGAAACCTGGGTTAGAGACCTTAGCAGTTTCCCCACATCACACCTGGCACGCATGACATGTTTAGAAACATGCTGGGCACCAGGAAGGGGCTCTGGGTTGGGAAACAGAACAGGTGAGGAAGAATTAAGCCAGTCAGAATCTCTGTCTTTGTATTGAATGGTGGCATCGGTGGCATTAGAAATCATGTGACGTTAAGGAACAGCTGAAATTCTTCCAAACACTTTATATTTTAACTTACTTGATTCTCCTGACAGGCCTGCAGGTGTCTGTTTATAGATGTGAAACCTGAGGTATAGAAATGCCCAACTTTTTTTAAAAAATGAGTATTTGTGTGTATGTGTGCATGTGTGCAGTGCAAGCGTGTGATGCTGTGATGTGCATGGAGGAATAAGAGGTCAACTTTCAGGAATTGGTCCTCTTCTTCCATCATGGGTCCTGGGGATGGAACTTAGGTCATCAGACCAATGTAGCTAGCACCTTTCCTCCACTGAACAGCCTCACTAGCCTCAAATTTTTTGCTCAAATCCACAGCTTAGAACAAGCATGTTGCTGTCTTGGATGCATAGTTAGGGATAGGGTATAACAGCAGAAACATTACACCCTTCAATTCAAACAAAAGAAGAAAATGAGATATGAAACTTTAAATCTGCCCTCCAATCTCTGGTGTCTCTGCCTGGTTCCTCAAGGAGAATGGCTTTGAAGAGCTGCCTCTTCGCCCAGATTTTGTCTCCACCCCAACTAACCAAGTTAGAAGCCTCCGCCGATGCTGCGCCTCTGACCCTTGGGCCCAGATAATGCACTTGTCTCTCTCAGTCTTGCCAGTTGGGTTGTAGATGGGGAAAGTTGAAAAAGAAACGCCAGACTCTCAATCTTGGTGTATAAGGACTTCAAGGGTAACCCATCTCAGGAGTCCATCCCCAAGAGAGGACACTGACTGATGCAGTTGAGTCCCATCTTAATAAGGTTTTTCAACACTCCCCTCACAGCCTGCACTGGCTGTAGACAAGTGTTTGCTTTGTGGAAAGTGTGTGCATAAGGAGGAAGAAGAGCTGGTGGATGCAATCTTGAGAAGTCATTTCTAATTGTGTGTCTCAGAAGCTCTTATTATAACCCAGGACACTACCTGATTAATGGAGAGGGTCAAATCATCTCCAAAATTCCTTCTAGCTATGCTATCCTTGGTCCCTAAGGCTCTGGTTATATTGACAAAGAGCCTGAGAGCCACAGCCATGTGGACAACAAGAACCCCAATCACCATGAATGTTACTGAGCCACAGACGTCAAATTCACACCACAGTGAACACAGTGTATCACAAAGCTACAGATGGGGGGGCCTCTGTACCACATTTGCGATTCTGAGGATAGGGCCAGGACTGTGCTCCATCACTGATACAAGCCAGATTCTCCTCTCTGGGCTGAGGGTCCACCCAGAACCTAAGATACTGAGTTCCTTCAGAAACCAGAGCCAGACTCCCAGCAGCTGCTTTGATTTCTCAAGCATGGTGTATCATCCACATCTCAACACATAGACACCAAACAGAGGTCCTCTGAGCTACCCTTCACTGTGCTAGGAGCTTCTTACATCTATCTCACTAGGCTTTGGATGCAACAGAACAAGTACCAGGCAAGCTATGTTTAGCAGTAGATAGAGAATAGCCAAGACTTGGGCCCTCTGCCTCTGATGCTATCTCATGGAACGCCAGAAATGAGAGTACACAACCTGAGCCTCTCTGGCTTGTTTAGCCATTGTGGGCCTCAGACCCAGATGGTGGCATGGTCCAGCCAACCTAGTCACCCTTGAAAATCTCTCCATTGCCCTATCACACCATGTGTAAGCGTGAGTCCATGGTTTCAAATCCCCAACACTCATGTAAAAGACTAGGGGTGCCTACACGCATCCGTAATACTAATGCTGTGTGGGGCTTGCTGAGCTTAGCTCCACCTTTTTTGAGGATCCCATTTCAGGGGTATATGGTAGCAAGTGAAAGAGAAGGACATTCGCTCTCTCCATTTGAGCACCACATAAATACATGTGCAACACACACACATCATCATCTATAGATCTCTAGCACTGGCTTGGACACTTGGCCAGCATTTTCCCCATCTTTCTTTTTATCAGGAAAGCTGTGAGGGAAGGAACTTTTTCTCTTAGATCTTTGTATCCCCAGCTCCTCCCAGAGATGAGGAGGGTCACAGTTGGCCCTCTGTGGATGTTCATGGAGAAAATCAGCAAGTGTGAGGATTACACCTGATATCCAAGCAGCCCCGTGAGAAGTTATATCACCCATACACAGAATGGGAAGACAAGGAAGGGTTGGAGCCTGGTGTCACTGACTCCAAAGCCAATGTCTTGGGAGTCCATAAGCCTTGAGCTTCTCAATGGGTCCCTGAGCATCCAATAAGGCAGTGAGTAGAGAACGGGCTTCGGGGGAGATCAAGGAGAGAGAAGAGGGTCCGAAAGAGCCCATCAATACCCAAAGGTCCCGCGCGGCCTTACCTATCTCTGTGTTTCCCACCACCAGCTTGGCATCAGGATGCTGAGCTTTGAGGTCGAGCAGTTCCCCCATGGTCGAAGCTTGGATCCAGGTCACACGCTCCCCTTCAAAGTGCAGCATCTTCCGGGGAGTGTCTTTCAGCCTCTGGGAAGTGTAGTTAGCTTACTGTACTGTCTCCTTCCTACCTCCATCCCCCCAAGGAATCACTATTAAGTCTGCAATGGGGTCAGCCTGTTTACTGATTTGTCTAATACCAAATTCAAAAGGAAGAGCGGCACAGGCCGAGGGCAAACGTGAGAGCAATGACATGCAGTAAGGTACCTATCCAGCACATCACAGCACTCTTGAGGAGAGCTTGAGGAGAGAGGCACTCTAAGCCTCATGATTACAGCTCAAGACCAAGGAGGTTATGGTGCTTGCCAAAAGTCACCTGCTATGAGGAGCCCAAAGCAGAAACCGCAAGTTTCTGACACTGCCCCACACTGTGTCCAGGAGACACAGAGGACAAGGAATGGGAAAGGGTTAGAGGTCAGGACTACAGGTATGCAAATAGGATGCAGAAGAGGGCTGAATCCAGTAGATGAGGGTGACACTGGGGGAGGAGAGAAACTCTAAGTATCAAACTGATGGTGTCTTCAAGGGTTCAGAGTGCAGAGAAGGATATGCTAGTGACTCTGACAATCTGCCCTCTGGCCTGTTGAACTTTTGAGGCAATCTTCAGGAACCTACATCCCCAAGAAACATGAACCACAGAAACACTGGAGGAGGCTTGATTCTTTCTTTGCAATAAATATAAGTCAAAATGAGAAAGTAGGCATGAAGATATATCTCTAAGATGAAACCTGAAGCCATGTATGTCCTTTGAATGCAGCTCTATTTTATGTTTCCTTTAAAGAAGAAAGCCACACATAGAGGGGAAAATAGACAGCTCCATGGCCTTACACATACAGAAAGCCAAGGGGGCTGCAAATTGATACAAAGTGCTATTGATACATAGTATATTACTGTAGAGAGCAGTCTCTGTTCTTGTGGAACTTAAAGTCCATCAAGAAACATGGACATGGGGCTGCAGAGATGGCTCAGAGGTTAAGAGGCTATTCTTCTAAAGGCCCTGAGTTCAATTTCCAGCAAGCACGTGGTGACTCTTAACCATCTATAATGTGATCTGATGCCCTCTTCTGGCCTGCAGGAAGAATACTGTATTTAAAAAAGACATGGAGTCTGTAACTGTTTGACATGTGTAAGAAGAAGCAAAGGATGCTATGGGAGCATGGAATAGCTGGTCTTTACCTCCTAGAAATGGCAGGAAAAGGAAGGGGAGCTAAGATGAAATCTAATACCAAACTGTACAATGTTCTCAGAAGCCATGTAGATAAAGTAGAATTCAGGGGTTCGTGGAAGAGCTATTTTGATAGACTCCCCAGTATCCCTTACCAGCAACTCAGGAGGAAAGATGGGGTCTTGGGTGGGATCTAAGGGTTTGAAATCCTCTGGTTTGAATAAAGATGGTGAGGGAGCAACCTGCGAGGAGAGAGAACATTAAGTATGAGATGCTTGGGCAGACTGACCTTCAGGTGAGCTCACCCCCAGGTAGAGGCAGACAGCTCCTGGCAGAAGAAACAAGGAGCTTTGCCAGAAAAGCCAGAAGTAATGGGCGCCATTGCATCTTCTTCGTCTGAGCATCGCTACTTCTCATTGTTCCTTCTTCCAGCATCACTGCCGGGGATGAGGTGTAGTAACCCCCCCTCCAAGATCTGAGAGTGACCCCCTAGGCTCCCAGGGAGCCCCATTACCATTTGGTCTTTAATCTGGTTCATGCAGCAGTTTGGGTTGTTTCCGCCTCCTCCACAGCACCCACCATCCTGTGGAGTTGACACATACTCAGGTAAGAATATTTCCAGTTTCACAGAACCTAAGGAAAGTCAATTGTTCTTATCTACTGAAGCTTAGCTCTGGCAATCCCAGCCTGCATCAGTAAGAGGAGCACTGCCTGTCCCATCCGGTCTGTCTCCACTTGGAGAGCCAGAGTCCCTGCTGGATGTTCACTTCAATAACGTGAATTAAGGAAGTCCTTGGAGCAACAGGGATTTTTACTTTCAAGAAAATTTCTCCATAAAAGCTAGGCTCTACTTTATCAGAACTTATGTTTAGACCCACTTTCCTTGTTTACTGTTACTTCCTGGGGAGCCTCCTAAGAGAAACTTTCCTACAGCTTCTCACAAGACAGGAAAGGTGCTGCTTTCAGACCAGCTGAGGTTTATGAAGCTTGGCTGGGAGTCTCTGCAGCTGGGGTCTTTGTCAGACCTTGTCACAGATATGCTACATCAGTGCCAATCTCAAAGACGCAGCCAGCCAGTGTGCCCAGTGGCCTCTATTTCTTATTATGCATTTTCTCCAGAAAGCTAAGTGCTCCACTCTTCGCTGTGACTGCGCTCTGGAGAAAGAGCATGGGTCACCCATCATTTTGTGGAAGGGCTTGCTCAGACCTCTCAGGTCTGTGGCAGAGCACAGATATAGAAGAGATAGCCTCTCCCACCACTGAGGTCATACATGGTTGACTGAATGTGTGTTTACCTGGCAGATCCAACTCAAGAAGTCCAAAATCATGAAGTTAATGCTAAGAAACAAATAATGAGAGAACCTAGTTTTCTAGGGTACCTGGTCCTGAAAGGAGCAAGCTGGGGACAGACAGCCCTTCTGTGTGTGAGTCAGCAGAGACACCTTTCCACGCTGGCCTCTCTCCAAAGAGCCACAGCCCTCTACCTCTGCCTGAAGAAGCTCCCAGAAGGCCTTGGCGGTTGGAGGTGTGGCCTTGGAGAACATATAAGCATGACCAACAGAAACTTTTGCTGGTCCACACCCTGTGCGCAGAGCTCTCTGGCATCTCAGCTGTGTCACTGCACACCAGGCCTGCTCTATTCCAGACACACAGACCCTCTCCCATCCTGACTTCTCTATGGTTCGGCAGGGAGGGTGATCCCTTAACATCTCCTTTCTGCTTTCTTCTTGGACTTTCTGGAAGTGAGAGGAGTTTGCATATAGCAAAGCATCACCTTGCTCACCCGGCCTTCTTGAGGAACTGTTTCCAAACAGTCAATGGATCAGCATATTACCACTGAGACAGATTTCCTTGATAATTCATTGGTATATTTGTGCTATAAATTATTGTGGTGTATAATAATGAGTCGCTCAAGGTCTACCGGGGTGGAGGAAGTGACTTTTCTGCCCACACTTTCCCAGGCTCTCTGCTTTATGAGGTAACCAAGAAGAGAGATGGATAAAATAATAAAAACACCAAGAGAGAGAAATCCTACCAACTTAGAATTCTATACTTTCTGAAACTCGTATTTAAAAGTTAGATGAAAGAAAAGAGCACAGCTGCCCATATGTGTAATCTCAGTACTTAGGACACAGAGGCAAGAGAATCAATATAGTCAGAAGCCAAAGGGGAGGCCATAGGTACAACAGGCAAGTCAAGAAAGCAAAACAGAACACAATCTTTGATTTGGAAGTTGGTCATGGTGGCACATGCTTTTCATCCTAGTACACAGAGAGACAGAGGCAGACAGATCTCTGTGAGTTTAAGGCCAGCTAGGTCTACATAGTGAGTACCAGGACAGCCAGGGATGCATAGAGAGATCCTGTCTCAAAAACCCATGCCCCAAAACAAAATTTTAAAATCCTTAATGTGAATGCAGGTAACAGTAGGGCATCCAAAAAAAATCCAGAATAATTTTTAAATGTTTTAAACTGAACAAAATTAAACATAGAAAAGTACAAGGGCAATTATTTTCAGTGAAGACTGCAATGCTATTCCATCAGAAATGGACAAATGCTGCGGATATCTCAGAAGGGATGCCTCTGGACAGAGCAGCACCTTCCTGTTGCATGTACTCTGAGGACTCTGAAACTGAGAGATAACACTTGTGCAAAGGTAAGTCACTGCACTTCCTTGACAAGGACTAATCACAGGCTGCATTACTAGTGCATTATTTGTTCTAAAGAAAGCATTATCCCCATTTAACAAGCATCTGTCTTACCACCCTATGTACTGTTTGTCGGTAATCTGGAAATCAAACCTCAAATTGAGACTCATATCGCAAAGGTTTTAAGCCAGGCTGAAGTCTGACTCAGAAGAGCCTGGAAGGCTACATCTGGTCGGGGGTTTTTGTTGCTTTGTTTTGTTTTGTTTTGTTTTTGGGGGGGGTGTGCATGCATCTCCATCAAGCATAATAATGAGAGCAGGTGCATTTCCATCTTCTTCTACTTCAACAACAGGCAGGGCCAGAGCTATGGAGTAAAGACTATGAGAAACTGTTGGAGCTGAGTTCATGATGTTAGGATCACAAAGGCTAAAGGTTCCGTGAAAACAATACATAACGGTCTAACTGATGTGCAGTGTTCCTCTTCCGGAGTTCCTGGAAGCATCCATGGCAGGAATGGTCTAGAGCTTTTTTCTCTAAGTCTCCTTTATTATCCATTCAGTGTTTATTATCCCATAGTCATTGTCTTTTTTTTTTTTCATTTTGATATGAGTAATCTGTATCATCATTCCTTGGATAGCTTGACTCAAAGCTTATTGCTTTCATTGATTTTTTTTTTTAAGAACTAGATTTTGTTTTGTTCATTTTTCCCTACAGAACTCCTGCATTCAATTTTGTCAACTTTATGCTCTAAATATTGTTTCTTTTCTTCTGCTTCTTTTGGATTTAATTTGCTTTTTTAAGATTTTCCTACAGTGGAAGCCTATCTTATTGATTTTTAGATCCTTTTTTGTCTTCTAGTATTTACATTCCATGCTATAAATTTCCCTCTAAGCAATTTGGCAAAATATATTTTCAATTTTATTCAGTTCAAAACATGTTTAAATTTATTTGGGGATTTCTTCTTTGCCCCATGTGTGATTTGGAAGTGTATTGTTTAATCTCACAGAAAGCATTTTTAGAATTTTTCCAGCTCTCTTCTTTCTGTTGTCAGTTTCTAGTTTAATCTGACTCTAGTCTCAAAACAGACACTGTGTAACTGCTATTATATTTTTATTGTTCTGTAGTCCAGAATGTGACCTGTCTCTGTGAAGGCTCCTGTGAAGGCTCCGCGTGAGCATGAGAAAAGCGTCGTCTCTGTCATTACTGGTTGTGGTGATATAAAAACCTCAAGTTACATGCAGCCAGCTGATGGTGCTGTTGAATTCACCTATGCCCTTCTTGTTTTCTGTCTTGCGAGATATGGTCATTTCTGATGGAATAATGATGAGCTGTCCATTTAAAACATTAGAACCCTCTGGTTCTCTAAATTTAAAGTGTATTCAGCTTAAGGAATTTCAAGATTTATCTTAGAATTTCTTTTTGCAGTGCTCTGCTCTTAGTTGCATACATGTTAAGAATCTCTGTGTCTCCTCCTGTATATGCTCATAGGGTATCAAGTCTCTTCTCGGTGACCTGCTGTCCTTCCTCTGAGTGCCACCAGGTCTCCCTCTCCAGGGGACATGGTCAAATGTGAGGCACCAGAGTACGTGAGAAAGTCATATCCCACTCTCCACTCAACTGTGGAGAATGTTCTGCCCATTGGCTAGATCTGGGTAGGGGTTTAAAGTTTACCGCCTGTATTGTCCTTGGCTGGTGCCTTAGTTTGAGCGGGATCCCTGGGCCCAAATCTGCCTATCATAATGTTCTACTTGTAGGTTTCTAGGACCCTCTGGATCCTTCTACTTTGCTATTTTCCCATGCTTCTCTCAGGAACAGTCATAGGGGAGGGGAATAAGGGGAAAATGGGAGGGAGGGAAGAATGGGAGAATACAAGGGATGGGATAACCATTGAGATGTAACAAGAATAAATTAATAAAAAAAATTTTTGATAAAAAAAAAAAGAAGTGAGAAGAGAGAAAATGGGTAGTAGATTTAAAAACAAATAGTGTCAAGTTCCCAGGAAAAAAAAAAAGAATCTCTGTGTCTTTGAAGCATGCACTCGGGAACTCACAGCAGGAGTGGCCCTGATGTGACCCGCACTAGACTGGACCCAACATCAGTCTCAAAGCCCCTTTTTCCCTGAGGAACTATAGGCAGCTAATGGCTGCTGGGCAAAGGGGAGCCATATTTCTCAGTGGTGCAGCCCTGGTAAGCTGTCTTTGCCTAGTGATCCCGCCCCAACCCATGCTTTAAAAAAATGTATGTCTTCTTAAAGCACCAGCCTTTTATTGATCCACTAATGAAGGGCTTAGAGTCACTATGTAGCCTGGCTTCAAACGTGGAGAGATCCTCCTGCCTCCTGCCTCCTGCCTGCCTCCTGCCTCCTGCCTCCTGCCTCCTGCCTCCTGCCTCCTGCCTCCTGCCTCCTGCCTCCTGCCTCCTGCCTCCTGCCTCCTGCATACTGAGATTACAGACGTGAGCCATCGTGCCTTGCTTTCTGCTTTAGTTTTGAAGAACATATTCCCCCCAGACTCCGGGAGCTTTTTAGCATACCACTCCGTTCTCTTCTTGCTTGTGTGACTCCTTACGAGGCAAACATGATCCTTAGCCATGAGTCTCTACAGATGAGGTGGTAATGCTGGATTCTTTAAAGGACTGCTTCTTTAATCTTTCTTTTCTGAAGCTTGACTTTAATACATCTTGGAGTGAGTGTTGTGGGGATCAGGTTGTTGCTGGTTTTGGTTGGTTCTTATTGTTTTATTTACCTTATTTTGTTTATCTTGTCGGACTGTTCCTTTCAGCACTGATCCACCTCGGTGTTCTCTGAGATTCCTGGTTCTGAGGTTTGGAGTCTAACATTCACTTGGGGAAATTCCCATCCACAGCTGTTGCTTTCTGCTTCTTCTGGTACCCCTCATATGCATGTTACACTTATTCAGATCCTGAGTTTTTGGTCTTCTGGCTTTTTATTCCCCCTACTCTTTGTTCATTGGCTCTGGAAGTCTGCATTTGCATATCCTCAGTCTCCAAAATGCTTTCCTGAGCCACATCAGGTTCAAAAACAAGGCCACCAAGGACATTCTGCATTTATTACAGTGGCTTTGACTCTAGCATTTCCCTATCATTCATTTATGGATTTCCTATCACTCTGCTTACATCATCTCCCTGTCAGTGCACATCTATTTTTTCCATTAAGACGTTCAGCATATTAATTATATCATTTTTTAAAACTCATGATTTGACCATTCTAACACTTACATCATATCAATTCCAGTTCCAGGGTACGGTCAGCCTCTTCACACCGCATTTGCCTTTGTGATCTCTTTTCATTGGTAAGCAAGATATGTTGCAGTGAAAAGAAAGACCTCTTGCCACAGTGTATCGGTGTCAAGGAGAAGTACCTTTTAGCCCTAGGATTAGTGACTCTGCCCCTACAGTGTGAATTTCACAAGGGCCTTTCTGCAATCAACATGGCTGGAGGAGTCTGAGGTGGAGAAATGGTCGTCTTCCTAAGAGCATCGGCTCTGATATGACACGACCTCAGAAGGAGAGGCTGTGGCACAACATTTATGTTTCTCTTTCTTAAAATCATTTTTTGAGACTATGCTGTAACTATGACATTTTCCCCTTCCCTTTCATATGTTCCTTCTCGTGCCTGTGATTGTCTGTCCTGTCCTCCATCTGTCCACTAACGTCCTTTCCGTTGTCCGGCTTTCCACAGAGTGAAACATTCTAGGCTCCTCACACACCAGAGAGGGAAGCAGAAATCCCACGTCCCAGTGGCCTGCCCCACTCCCTTCCTCTCTGCTAGATGGACGCCATCCTTCTCAATGTCAGCCATGTGCCCAGCTCAGCCAGACTCTGCCCAGGCTTCAGGAGTGATGTGCTTTGCTGTGTGTGTGTGAGAAAATAGGAAAACCCAGCTCACTGCAGCCAGGCGCAAAAGGAAACCAGCTCCAATTAAGAACCCTGGGGGCCTCCAGGGAGGAGCAAGAGGGCACTTCTGCATGCTTGCTCGGTGCCAGCTCAACCCAGGAAAATCTGGCTTGAGATGGTAGAGTCCTCCATGGTGCAGTCGTGCACCACCTCAGTGAGGTCTGGGGAAGGGGAGAGCGGTTGACATCCGTCTCTTCTGACTCACCCTCAGGGCTAGTTAGAGTATACATCTTTGAGCAGACTCCTAAGAGAGGTCTATGGAGACAAGACAAATAATCCTTGTTTCTCGGAGAAGCCTAGGCAATTAATGAAAACCATATGGCAGATAAGGGGGCGCATTTGTCAGCGCTGTCACTTAAAGTACCACTTGTTGAATCCCTAAGTCATACTAGGTATTGTCCTAAAAGCTCTGCAAGAGGTACTTAGGTTTTTAAATGTCTGATCATTTGTGTGCTCCTCTTAAAGACTTATTTTTGACCAGTCATTGTAGACATAGAAGCTCTCAGCAAGGACAGGTGACCTCTCTCAGCAATCTGTTCCGTGTGTGTGTGTGTGTGTGTGTGTGTGTGTGTTGTGTGTGTGTGCGCGTGTGTGCGCACGCACACGGGCCTATGCATGTGTGCGTGCTTGCGTGCATGCCTGTGTGTGTGTTTTGTTTGTTTGTTTGTTTGTTTTTAGCTTTCTTGCAAAATGTTAGTATATTATGCAGCCTCCTCATTTTGTTTAGTAGATTATTTTCTCTGCTCAATACATGGGCATTTGTGTTGCAGGACACATGAAATAGCAAGATGCTGAGTCCTGAGTACTTTGGTTCTGGCCTTCCTTCTTTGTTTAAAGACTATCTACTTGTCCAGGAATATCTCTCTCTCTCTCTCTCTCTCTCTCTCTCTCTCTCTCTCTCTCTCTCTCTCTCTCTCTCTCTCTCTCACACACACACACACACACACACACACACACACACACACACACAGAACCAAGTTGAGAACACTCAGATTGGTATCCACAATGCGTCCCTGAACTGTCTCGCACTTCCTCCCTTCAGGTCACTTTGCTCTATAACAAGAACTTCCCTTACTCCACGGTAGACACCCTCTGGCAGGACTCAAGACACACCGCCTCACAGGGAAGCCTTGTGTGTCATTCCCACCACTGATCCCCACTGCACAACTCTTCTATTCTTCACCTGGAGCAGCAGCAGCAGCAGCAGGAAGTACTAATTTTTGTAAAAGCCCAAGTACTTTTTAGTTTTTAAAAAAGTGCTTAATTTTATAAAGCACTAGGTATTATAATTCTAGACTCTGAATCTGTCATCACTATCATTTCTAGTTAATTGCATACCTCTTACTTCATGATCAGTTTCCTGGGTGTGGCATCCCCTGTCTTTATGAGGCACCATCTCCACCTTCACTCAGCCTTCCTGAGTTAGGTAAACCCCAACGCTTTCTCCTGACGTGCCTGCCCTAAAGGTAAGGGAGCCTCTCCTGCATCTAACTCCCCTGTGGACCCAGAATCAAACCATGATGAGAAGGTTTCACTGAAGCCAGGATTCCCTTAACCCAGTTGAGGAGTCAAGTAAAAACTGGTGCGGATAAGCCAAGAGAAGAGAGGCCAGCACTCTATCCTTACCACATGCTAAGCGTGTGTCTGTGTTTACACCACCAGCAACCACACACCCAAGCTATGGTTTCAGACTAAAGGTTTATGAACTCCGCAGGGGTTCACAAACTGTCTGGAGATCTAATTATCGGCTTCACGAGGCCAGCGGAGTGCCAACTGTGACAGCAGCTAAGAGAGGAGGAGAAGGGCTGAGCCAGGCAGGGATGCTGTTAAAGGCCACATTCAGCACCTGTGCAGGTGGAGCCTGCCAATCACCAGGGAAAGTGGCCAAAGCCTGGAGGCACGATGGGAGGTAGCAGTTGAGTAGTGTGTACCTTCTCAGGAATCTGAGCTGCAGGCCTTTCAGTAGGAAATCCCACACCAGGGATAAGAAGGCTGCGGCATCTGCTTGCCCTAGCATGTGTCCCTAGTGGGAAGACTCACTCACTGGCATGCCTCACACCTTTCTTCCCTGTAGACCTGAGGTCCTTAGCATCCTTCTCAATTGTGCTCCCCCCAGGTTCCTGCTTTAGGGGCAGGCACTCCTGTTCCTGGGCCCCACTTACCTTGGCAAAGGTCCGGAATCCCTGGAGGATGGGTCTGTAGCCTGTACAGCGGCAAAGGTTTCCTGCAGGCCAAGGGGAAAGTTGCAATGTCATCGTTCTCTCCACAGGTGACAAGGAGCTTGTGTCCTTGCTGCATGTGGTTGACCTTTGACATTCTGTGTCTGCCACCTAAAAGGTCCTGGCCCTGGTTATGTTTTTGTCCTCAAAACGCCCATCCTGATGTCCTCCCAGAATGCCCAGACCAAGCATATCCAAGCCTTCCCAGGGTCTTGATAGCCTTCTCAGTGAGCTTCTCAAGCTATATTACCAGTACGCTTCATCTTCAGAGTGGGACTCTCTGCAGGAGGGGACTCCTGTCTTTTATCCCTTATACTTCAGACACTGCATAACATGGGACTCAAAGGAAGTTTGACAAGGTGATCAACAAAGGTGCTGAACGGATGGGGAACCTTCTGGATTCAGTCCCCTAGAGAATTTCGATCCAGTCACAGGAAGCCAACAACGGCTGTGGCTAAGCATCTAGTCAGTCTTCCTCCTGAGTGGCAATCACCCTGACAATGCCCATTCTGATGAGCACGTGAAAGAAAGTCTTATGAGATGCTGCACCAGTGGCTGTCAACTGTGGATCGTGACCTCTTTTGAAAAGTCTATCTCCAAGCATATTTACATTATGATTCATAATCATAACAAAATCACAGGGAGGGATGCCACTACAACATGAAAAACTGTACTAAAGGGTTGCAATGTCAGGAAGGTTGAGAACCACTGCTCTAGGCAGTTTCCCAAATACCAGTGCTCCTCCATGCTAATTTTCCCGGGACAAGGCTGCCCCATGAAGGGTAGGATGTGGACATCCCAGGATGCAGAGACCGATTCAGGAAACTCAGGAGAAAAATAACTTCCCACCAGATCTTGGCCACCATGTTTCTGTAGCCAAAGCCTTTCCAAAGAGCCACACTTGGCATTCCTGGCCCATTACTGACTGTCACGTGTTGACCTGTTCAGGACCCATGCGCCATCCCACTCCCTGGGCAGTCCCTGAAGGTCCACACCTTGGAAGGCATTCTCAATCTCCTCGATGGTAGGCTCAGGCTGGTTTCGGAGCAGTGTGTACATGCTCATGACAATGCCAGGGGTGCAGAACCCACACTGGGAACCATGGCTTCTGGCAATTCTTTCCTAAAAAAAGACGCATAACATATGCTCATGTTATCAGGAACCCCCCCCCCCCCTAGCTCCTTCACAATTCCCTTAAAGCCGTGGGATCACCAGTGGGCCAACAAGCCTATCTGAACGCAGGTCCCTCGTCTTCATGACTGGGACCATCCTGCTACTTATAGCTAAGGATTTAAAGAGGAAATTCCTATAAGACTCTTTCTATCTTTTTTTTTCTTTATTCCTCCATTTCTTTCTGTTTGTCTACTAGAGGTTGGTCTTGGGCCTTGAACATTTGAGGCAGGGTCTCCATCACTGAACAACATCTGCAGACCTTTCCCTAGGGTTTGTTTGTGATGGTGTCTCACTGTATAGCGCAGGCAGGCCTTGAAATTGATTTCCTTTTACCCTAGCTTCCTGAGTAGCTTGGATTACAGGCACCTTAAACTCCTGACATTCTAGGTAGCGTTCTGTAGACATCTGTCAATGTCAGCCACTCATGGACAAGTCCCTTCAGAGAACACAACCTTTCTACCTCAGGGAATTTAGGAATGTACCCAGGTTCACGTGTCTTACATAGAAGCACTGTGCTTGTTCCTTTAGCTATACGAGCCTGCAGTGAGCTTCAAGGACCACTCCTGAGGGGCTCCTGTTCCAACCCGCCACCACCGCATTCCTGGGTTGTTAAGAGAAGGTACCCTCAAAGCACAGTGAGGGCATGAGAGCTGGGACATGAGCTAAACTGAGTTTACCCTATGCACAGGATGTCACAAAAATCCCACACAAGGTCTCTTTCCTTATCCAAATGACTCTCTTCTTTTTATGTCTCTTGGGAATCTCTCTTGGTACTTAAGTAAAGCTGACAGGACATTAAACATCTTTATCTATGTTATACATTGACTTTGTGCACACAGACTAAGAGCCTGGTATGCACTAGGCATGGAAAGATCCTATAAATAGAGAAGAGAGATGGGGATAGATTTCATGAAGCCCACGCTGTCATAGGTGATACCAATAAAAATGGAATAAGAACAATTCCATGTGGTGGCCAGTGCTGTGTAGAGCACTTGCACAAGATGAGATGCCCCAGAATGCCTGGCATCTGCTTAGCCTCCTCAGAAAAGGCCACTCTAGAAGAGATTTTGAGTCTGGCTTCAACAGCACAGTTTAGTTCAGGGAAAGAAAGCTGTCAGCAAGAAGGCTCAACACAGAGCGAGCTTGGCATGCCAAAGCGGCTGAGAGAATATGGGCGGAACCTGCTGGTGCTAAACACCTTGGCTGGGAAAACAGCTCCTCACAAGCCAAGACAGGATACAGAACCGTCTCTGTGCACTGGACAGCCTTAGGAGAGTTCCCCCAGCAGTGATGTCATTCATGATATATATATATGTATATATATTTTTTTAAATCACTCTGGACCACTGGATAGAAATTGCATTCTATAAGCAGAGACATGGGGCTTTGAGATATGGTACAGCCAGCCAAAGAGAGATAATGGCATGGACCAAAAGCAAAATCAAATGGGGAAGGTGTCGTAGATGAGAGAATATATGAGAGATTCAAAGATTACTCCTACATTCTTATCATGAAAACTAGATTGTTTTGCCATTGGCTCGGATAGAGCAATGCCTGGTAGATGTTATGGGGAAAATAGTTTGTTTTAATAAAGTTGTGATTAGCCACTTATGCAGTGATATCAAGCAGGTAGTTCGGAATGAGTCTAACTTCTGAACAGAGACTGAAGCTGAAATGTGTGCACCACTTGCAGGTAATGAGTATTAAACGTACCTAGGGAGAGTGTGAGAACAGAGAAGGGTGGGGCCGAGGCCAAATCCTGGGTACTATAGCAGTCTGTGGCTGAGTCAACACATGATGCCAATGGGAGTAAGAAGAGAAGAAAGGGGAAGCAAGAAAGCAAGAAAAAACAAAGTAGAATCTCTTGTTGCTTATATGGAGATAAAATTAGAACACCAAGGCTAAGAGTTTGTACTGTTGGAAGGAAGGGCGCATACTCCTGTGTTCAAACTACTCATTTTTTGTTACACAACAAAGAAAATGACAGGCTCAAAGTAAGCTCCAGCTTCTTGTAGGTTGGGCAGGTTTAGGGGTGTCCCCTTTTCCTGACTGAGAAATAAGGCTACAGAGATGAAGCAATGCTACCCTTACCCTGTTCTGATGTCACAGACTGGCTTACATGTTCCTTCTCCTGTGGAACAAAGCCTGTTTGCTCACCGGGCAGCACTAGTGCTTGGTGTCAGGGAAGGAGACTAACCAAGGAAGGTGTGACCTCCTAAAAGATGTGTCTCCTCGAGTGGTCAACAAAATAGTAATGCCGGGGTTTTGGGAACTGTCTCTGATTGCAATTTCCCAAAAATCCCTTGCCTCAGTTACCCCAGTGGAAAAAACCTGCCACTGTTTTCTGTTCCCACTTGTTTCTACATGGCCAAAGAGCATCCAAATTCTCTCTTCAAAACCTGGGGAAGCAGGCTATCTGGATGAGACCTGATAGGCTGTGGCCATATGGTAGGGGAGGAGGTCCCCTTCTGTCAGAAGTCTAGTCAAGGTGAATAGGGTAGAAGAGGGAGGGAGGATGGGAAAGGGAAGAGACAATCGAGGGGATAACATTCTGGATGTAATCTGAATAAATTATAATAAATTAATTTTTTAAAAGTATTTGTACATGGTCTCCTCCACTATTCTTTCCTTCCACCCATTGTCAAAAGGTCCAGTTCCACAGGAAGAAAACTCCAGTGAGGTATTTTTAGCCCTGTATGGCTGTCCCTTAAAATTGCTGTAGTTGTGTATAACTTCTGATTCTCCTGCCTCCTTCCAAGGGCTAGGATTACAAGTGGGCAGAGGGCCATACCTACACCATATGGTGCTGAAGAACCAACCCAGAGCTTCATGCATGCTAGGCAAGTACTCCGTCAACTGAGTCATACGCCCAGCCCTCTCTATTCTCTGATCCTTCACTCTCAAGAGGGTAAAGATCTGGCAGTCCATATTTGTGGTGATTAATATTGATTGTAGGTCAATAATGTTAAACTAGGAAACAACCATCTGGGTGTATCCTGTGAAGAATTATCTAGATTAAGTTTTGCTATAGGGGCTTATCTAGATTGTGTTAAGGTGGAGAAATGGCTGGATACAAGACTGAATAAAAGGGGGAAACATAGCTGGATGTGAGCACTCCACTGCTCTCTGCTTCCTAACTGTGGATGCAATGTGCCAAGCTGCCTCAAGCGTCTATCACCATGACTTCCATACCATGGCAATGAGTCCCCTCAAACTGTGAACTAAAGTAAGTTCTTCCATTCTCGAGTTGCCTCTGTCCGGCATTTTGTAGCAGCTGTGTGAACTGACAAATCAACATTTGTGTTGTCCAAAGATGGGAGGTGAGTGGTGCAACTGGGATTACCCCTTCACACAACAGGAAGTACACAGGTTTATTGTTGGGAGTCATGGACATCTGGAATTGAGTAGACTGTAGATATACTAAAATACAAGGCATTGTCCTTCTCTGTCTTCCCAGGTCTGGAGAGAGGGCGGCCCTGGACACTAGAGTCAGGCGGCCTATGCCGTTGTTGTTCCCTTGGGGACCATGCTTATCATCCTGGCCCCAGTGGTAAGGGAGCTTTGGGTTTGGGTACCTGCTCTCTCTACCTTGAGCATCTAGAAGAGATTTGGGGCGGGGGGGTAGTGAAGTTTCTCCCAATAATCCAGAACAAAGCTGCAGCCTCGGCCCTGGGCCTCCCTGTAAATGGTCCAGCATAACATCCATCACTCCACTCACCTGTACAGGATGCAGCTTCTTGCTGTTCCCTATGCCTTCCACAGTTGTCACGGCAACATGATGCAGGGAGCAGATGGGGGCCAAGCAGGCATTGACAGAAAAATGACTAGAACCACAGATTAAGGACATTTCGTTGATGCTGAGGCCACCAGAGCAGCACAGGGCTGCCGGATAGGACGTTGAGGCTTTCTGGGTGTCTCTTTGCTCTGAGCTATGTTCTTGTGTCTGCTACTGTCCTTAGATAGAGATCTAAGACCCTGAGCCAGGAACAAAAGGGGGTTCTGTTGCACCTGAGACTGAGCCTCCTCTAAGTCTTGGTGGGCCAGCTGCCATTGCACCAGCCACAAAACTGGAGCGGAGGAAAATGGGCCACTTTAAGCTAGCTCTTATCCCAACTCTAGAGGGCATTGAAGGGAACTTTCTAGCAAGCTGTAGCCTTAAAGCAGCATGCTCCTCTATCTGCAGGGCCCTCCTTGCTCCTCAGCACCAGAAACTCTGATTACTTTTTCTTTCATGTGTTCATCCCACCCACCCCCATTCCTCCAACTCCCTGGGGCAAAGGCAAAAGTGAGACTCTAGCCCCTTACCCATATCCGTTGCTTGATTACTGCTCTTTCATGAAAACAGACAACATTGGTTTCTTAATGCCATGAACATGCCAGCTCTCGTCCAAGGGCTGAGGAAGTCAGGGTGAATAAGATAAAACTCCCTACCCTGCAACAGCTTACAGTCAGCATGGGAAAACGGAAGTGGGTGTGCAGGTGCAATGTAACACTCTGACAGCAAGTGATTCAGGAGGCTATGCAGAGGGCATTAAGAAACCAGCATAGGCAAGAGGGACCTAACTCAACCTTGGCAGATCAAGGGCCACTCCTTAGGGGAGATGCAGTATTTGTAGGTAGAAAATTCTTGAGCGAGATAACATGCAGGGCAGACAACAGTTTAGAGCAAGATCAGGAAATGAGCAGGGGCTAAGTCATGAGGTCTTCATATTGTTCAGCTTGAGGAGTACTAGGCCCCTGATGGAAAAGGAAACTGGGGAGGAAGTCAGGGACGTGCTATGGAGAGTTGTAGAAGGATTTTATGGGATGTCGTGTTGGCCTCCACTGTAGAATGCTCCGTAGTTTTATCAGTAGCTCAGAGCTTGGTCTCCATTCATCAGCCAGGAAAGATACCCCATAAGACATTATTCTACATTCCTTGCTCACAACTGGAGTCTGCTTAGAAACGTACATGCTCACACACTTACTCACAAGGTGACCCCGCATCCCACCCTCCCATGGACCACCAGGCAGCAGGCAAAGGATACACGATCTTGTTCTGAAGACGGTCATACTTAGAGATCATCACAGTGCATGCTCCGCAGCCACCTTCTCCACAGCCAAGCTTGGTCCCGCACAGCCCCACTGAGCAGCCACTTGTTAAGGACATAGATCCAGAGAAAGGACTCTAGATGGATGGGAGTGCTGGGCAGAGGCTCCCAGGTACAGCTTACACACAGCTTGACCTTACACACTCCTTGACCTAGGAGGCAGCCGACCTATGGCCTCCTCAATCCACTGTACACTAGAGATGTGAGAAGAGATGACCTCCACTGCACAGATGAGCCAGCATCTAACGAACACAATCCAGGATATAAATTCCAGGGTCAGGATCTCCCAGGGGCTGAGCAAGAGAATCCTGCATCTCAAAGGCTGAGTATACGGGGTGGCTAAGTGAGCAGTGAAACTCTTTGACCAGACAGTGATATGCTTTAGGACTTGCCAAGCCTTGGGGTTTTTACCCTGAGATTTTCAGGCTTATAAAGTCCCAGACACTAAAATTAAAGCTGGACCAGGCATTTGAATATATCACATTATATATACAAATGAAAAATAAAAGAGTTTTAAGGATCAGGAACCAATAATGGACCCAGATCTTATATATACTGTGGAAAGTTAATCTATTAACTTCCTAACTAGTAGGCTATTTCAAACCCACGGCAGTCACGTGACCACCTTCCTTGAGTCACATGACCCTCTTTGCTGAGTTTCTGTCAGTCCCTAAGATCCCATATATCTCTTCTGAGCATGGGAGATACAGAGGATTATTAACAGAGGGCCACGTCCTCCATTATCAAGATAAAGTTAACAAGGAACAACAGTACTGCGTCTTACACTTAAAGCTCTTGGTTTTTCACAGCAATTTGCCTAGGCAAGAGCTACTGTTTCTCTACACATGAAAATGCAGACCAAAACAAGGCCTAAGCTGTGGCATGAGCTGCGGAGTGTTGTCTTGTATGTTACAGTCCTCTGACTCAGAAGTCTTCTGACTCCAGAGCTGTGTATTCCACCTCCTCCTCCTACCAAAGAGGTTTCCTTACATCCTAAAGTTCTTCTGTTTGCTTTTTTGCTCTCATTAAGTGAGGCATATGGACAGAGATGGTATTGTCACCTAGTCTTTATCCTCCAGCCTTGACATCTTTCTAGGAAGCCTGGAGTTGAACCAAGGCTAGGTGGAACGTTTCTCTGGTCCTCACAAATTAACTGCCAACCCAGACTGCAATAAGGAAGCAGACTTTGTACTTTCCGTGGCAACTTTCAGTTTTAAATCCCTCTGAGCTTTGGTCTTTAAATCAGTCCACTGTGATTAGGAGTTTCTGGGGCCCTTAGGCTTGCAGAACAAAAACTGAAACTAGTAAGGAGCTAAAATGAGCTCTGTTTTCAGAACACTGAACTTCATCTCAATAACCTCCTAGTGGGGTTGGGCTGGTAATGGTGTCCCCTTTTCCTACTCACTGGACTCTCTGCCACAGAAGATGCACCCATACTAGGTCATCCTCCATGCTAGTAGGATGGGGGTGACCCAAAGTGAAGGCCAGGATTCCAGGCTCACTTCTGTGAATAATGAGAAAAAAAAAAGCGGGTCACTTCAAAGGAGCCACAGGCATACCTCAGGGGGGAGGGGAGAAGGATACCATAGACAGATGTCAAAATGAGCATAGTCCTAACAGCAGACCCCTGGAAAGTTCCTGCCTGAATGAGAAGGAAAGTCCGTGGCTCCAGCTTCCGTCCAGGGTCCGTCAGAACTTGCCCAGGATATACTTAGTGAAAAGCAGGTCACTTAAGCGGTGTCAGCCTCATTTCCTCCCAGAGGAATTTCTGTGACAATTATGTGAGACCAGATCTACAGACTACTTTGAGCTTTGCCTGTTCATAATAAGTGTTCATTAACTGTCAGCACCTATATTTTCCCTTGTTTTTGATCCAGGGTCCCAGAATACTTTGACAACATGAAAGAGCTTCCCCACAATGGATGAAGAGCAGCGAGCAGCCCAGGACACTCTAAGGCAGTGATTCTCACATCACAGTTCCTTATGGTGTGGTGGCCTCCAACCACAAAATTACTCTCGTTGCTACTTCACAACTGTAATTTTGCTATAGTTATGAATCATAATGCAAATATCTGATATGTAAGATATCTGATATGTGACCCCTCCCATGAAAGCATCATCTGACAACCCCCCAAAGGGGTTGCAACCCACAGGTTGAGAACCACTGCTCAAAGACGTCACCTGCCTTTCATGTCTCTGAAGCCTACAACCAAGCAATTGGTGCCTTACACAGTGCGACCCTTGTCTGGGAAGGCTCAGTAATAGAAAGTCCACCGTCTATATGGAAGGCCATAGGTTCAATGCCCAACAGTGCAAGAAAAATAAAATAGAAACCCCTTCCCTGGTCTCTCAGGGCCTCTATGGAGACAGAAAGGCTCCTGGGTAGTCTATGTATTAAGCAAATGTCAACTAAGGAAAAGCCCACTACTACCAAGGTGAACGACCAAGAACTCACAGAGGCTGGAAAGGAAGGGCTTTCATAGGCATAGAACCAAATCCTGAAAGAACACCGTGAACAGCCTCTCCTTTGAGAACTGGGATTACCCATGGTCTCCCAGCTCTTGGTTACCACAGCTATTCAGATGCCTTCAAGGCCACCCCCTGGTCACTGGGAAATTCTGTAAGCTTCAGAGAATGGCCCCACAGTCTCCTCTCCATTACTCCCACTGCAGAGTCAGGATACACTTTCTTCTCAGGTAGACCAGAAGTGTTGTTTCAGGGTCTGCATTTCTCTCCACCACCTACCAAGAAAATAAGACATCAAAGAATCACCTATCCATTCTTTTACAGCTGATTTCCTCCCTTTCATAGCTCATCCCAAAATCTGTAGCATTAATGGGCACATACTGAATAGACCATGACAATCAAGGTATTTTTTTCTCAACAGTCCCATAAAACTGAAGATATGAGCTTTAAGGCACGATCAAGCCCTCAAGTCCCAGAATTCCACTGGACACCACAGAAGTTCAGGTTCCATGCTGGTGAAAGCATGACAAAGTCTCCTCCAAGTCTAGCATATCACCTCATCCCTCTTGCCTTTTCCCAGCTGGAAATCTCAGAGGTGGAGCTGCCAGCATGCAAACTCTGCCTCTATTTCCTTGAGCACTCCTGCACAGACTCTGTGTGATGTGATGACAGAAAGCTAGTCGGTCATATAGTCCATGCTCACAGCAAAGTGTTGTGTGCCGCAAGCTGCCACAGTGGCAACAGGAATGTGCTAGCATGGAGGAGCCATCTTAAGCCAAAAACCCATCCACTAGTTCAGTAAAGTAGAAAAAAAAAACTCATCTATAATGTGAGACGCTCTCCCCGGATGTGAACCTTCAAAGGAGATCTGGGAGGGCCCATTCCTCTACTCCTCATACTTAACAGAAGTGAATTTGTGATAAGGGACTCTTTAAGGGAACTGTGCTATAGGTCCTAGAGTTTCTTCAAGTGGAAGGAAAGGAAGTATCTACCTCAAACTAAGAGAAGGGGCACATCATATATAAGTCTACCATTCCCCCGTTGTAGTATAGTGCCAAGAGTCAGACCAACCCAAGTCTTTCTCAGAGGCCCTGATGAAAAAAGAACAAAGGTAACTATACTTCTGTGTTCTTGTCCAGGAGTGGACCCAGCAAGGGTGGAGCCAGTATCCTCAGATGAGTTATGGTCGCAGCTTCTGGGGCCCTGACTCTTTTCCCTGTGGGCTGAGGTTATCAGCCTTAGCAGCTGTTTCTGCAGAATCCTGGGTTCTCTTCCCAGAATTTCTGACTTAGCTCTCTGCTGACTTTTGCCATTTTCCCCTTCTACAAATAGAATATGTGATAAATTCTTAATAAATTTGCCTCACATGAGTCATCAGCTTGTGCAAGACCTTCTTGTTTCTTGTTTTCTCGGTTTCTTGTCCCCAGTCCTCCCACTTGATGAATCACCACTCAGGACCCTGACTCCCACAGGTTCGGGACAGCACACATACCACAACTAAATAATGTTGCTAACTAAAAACTGTGTGTTTAAACTCCTACTTAAGCTTAAATGAAAGAGGTGGCAGTACTGGTGCACATCCCGAGAATTCAGTAGGTCCGAGAATTTTTTTTAGCAGTGGACATACTACGGACTATCCACGGCATAGACTGAGCTGTCTGGAGTGTACTTAAGTCACTCTCAGGAATATTTCCTAGAGGAAGTGATGGGGCCTCTCATAGAAGGACTCTTTGTACAGTGGGACCTTCTTGTTGGATGATGAGGAAAAGCAGATGGCCTAAGAAACACACATCACTTGTGTCATGAGATGCACGAGCAAACACTCCCTGCGATGCTCCCTGAAGAAGCCTTGAAGCCATCAAAAGAGTCAGCTCTGAACAGCTGAGAAGCCAACTTAAAACAGCCCTTTAAGTGAGATGGGGTTTGCTTTGGTTTAGTTTGGTTTTTTTGTTTGCTTGTTTGTTTATTTTTAGCTGTCTCTTGACATCATTCTACATTGAGACTGAGGAAACTTTACCAGAAAATAAAATTATACATGTGCGTGTGTGTGTGTGTGTGTGTGTGTGTGTGTGTGTGTAGTGTGTGGTATATATATGTAGTTCATGTATGTGAGTGTGTGGGTGCATGTACAGAGAGGGAGGGAGGGAGGGAGGGAGAGAGGGAGGGAGGGAGGGAGACAGAGACAGAGAGAGAGAGAGAGAGAGAGAGAGAGAGAGAGAGAGAGAGAGAGAACAAAGCAGGACATCAGCTGTCTTCCTCCAGCTCTCTCAGTCTTACTATTTTCAGGCAGGGTCTCTCACTGAACCGGAAGCTTGTTATATAGGCAAGACTGACTGGCACATGAGCTCTTGGGGTCTGCCTATCTCCAACCACCAATGTTGATGTGTGCAACCACTCCTGGCATTTCATATGGAAGCTGAGGATTCAGACTCAGGCTCTCATGTTTGGAGGGCCAGTGTAAAGATGCCTGCTGAGCTGTCTCCTCAGCCCCAATAACAGTATTTTTGTGTTGAATCCAAATAATACATTTCTGAAACTTGCAGAATTTCCCCTTTAATAACATTTAAAGGAAAGTGGGGAAATACAAAGTATAATTCTTAGATAAATAGTATATGTTTTCTCTCATTTGGGATCTATAGATTTTTATCTATACATAGATATATATGTATATGACATGGGAGACACAGGAATTAACAGGATGGAGGGGGAAGTGGAGGGTGGGGAGTATATGAGCAATATGATTAACATACAATACATACATGTATAATTTTTTAATTAAAATTTTAAACTAATGGCTTTTCTTTTACAATAAGACCCCCAGATTCCTGCTTGCTTAGCATCCTGGTTATTGAGTCCACATACAGCGAAGCTTTTTTTTCTCGGAGAAGAAATCATGAATGCACATTTTAAAAAATGACCCCTAAATTACATTTATCACCCTCCTGGTGGGCATCAGTGACCTTAGCATGCCACTTCTCCCCACGTCACTCATTCCTCCTTTCTACTGCATCACACTAGCCCCCCAACACCTGCTGTGGCCACCTACAAATTCAAGGCGAGGTCCTTAGTGTCTCTCAAGATCCTTCTAAACAAATCCTTAGTCCTCAGCCTTAGCTATCCTGCCTCCTAGTTCCCTGGCAACCTGATCTGAACAAATTGAAACTCCATCATATCTTCTAGCCCCATGCCTTGAGCATGTCTCCCTCTTTCTCATGTATCTTGACAGCATATGCTCCCCTATTCAAGGCTTTCTACATCATCAGAGCTGTAGCCCACTCTCCCTTGAGCATCTACAAGGAAAAGTCTCAGAGCTTGCCATAGTGTCGCCTACGGAACGTTCCTTCAACAGAAAGTCCAGGGGGGAAACACTTGGTAGATGTCACAGTTTGAATCTTAACTATTCCCTACAAGCCCATGTTTGGAACATTTGTTACCCAGCTGATGGGGTGGTTGTGAAACCTTTAGGAGCTGGGATAACTAGTGAAAGTAGGTCATGGGATGGGAGAGGCTTTGGCTCTTCTCTCTCTTTGTCTCTCATCTGTCCTGCTGTGGATAATGGTCCTCCTCACTCTTTCATTCCTGTGATGGTCTGCTCAAGTGTATAAGGCCCACTGAATCTTCTGAAACCGTGAGCCAAAACAATCCATCCTTCCTTCCTTCCTTCCTTCCTTCCTTCCTTCCTTCCTTCAATTGATTCTTGCAGGTACTGTGGTGATGGCAATACAAAAGTAACTTACACTGCAGGGAAGCAGATTTATAAAACTTGGGTTGATGGGCCAGCAGCATGGCTCAGTGGGTAAAGGTGCCTACCACCAAGCTTGCTAACCTGATCTGAGTTCCATTCATATCATATCGTATCATATCATATCATATTATATCCTCTCTCCCTCTCTCCCTCTCTCCCTCTCTCTCTCTCTCTCTCTCTCTCTCTCTCTCTCTCTCTCTCTCTCACACACACACACACACACACACACACACACACATACACACACACTCTCTCTCACACACACACACACACACACACTCTCTCTCTCACACACACACACACAGAGAGAGAGAGAGAGAGAGAGAGAGAGAGAGAGAGAGAATAAATACATAAAATACAGTAATAAAATTTTAAAGAAAAAATGAATGAGTAGATTGCTCTGAAAATTTGAACTTTAAAAGAAATAGTGATTACTGAGTACAGTGGTGCATGCTTTTAATCACAGCACTCAAGGAACAGAAGGAGGCCAATCTCTGTGAGTTTGAGGCCACCCTCATCTTCATAGTGAGTTCCAGGACAGCCCGAGCTACATAGTGAAACTCTGTCTGAAAGAAAAGAGAAGGAAGGAAGGACGGAAGGAAGGAAGGAAGGAAGGAAGGAAGGAAGGAAGGAAGGAAGGAA
>OU015742.1:85131956-85145881 GCA_907169655.1 Acomys percivali
AATAATAATAATAATAATAATAATAATAATAATAATAATAATAATAACAATAATAATAATAATAATAATAATAATAATAATAATAATAATAATAGCTTGCCACAAGGTGTCAGTATATGTCCCCACACAATAAATCAGTTCTTGCTGTTAAATCCATGTACAGGATAGATCAGAATCAATGGCTATGTGTGTTTTATGTCCTGGCATTAGCATGAAAACACATTGCTGCTGCTGCTTCTCTTAGTAAGGAGAGCCATCAAACACTAGGCTGGATTTACTTAAACACAGAAATAGAGGAGTGCTGACAGCCCCCAACTCACCTATATCCTGTCCCATTACTATCTCTGAGCCCGTGTGTCCACTCCCACGAAGTGGACATCCTTCTCCCTTCTCTCTCCTTTGTCCTTTGCCCTCTGAGTGTCTGGCTCTAAAGTTACCAAACTACAGAAATACCTATTAAGGGATAAAAATGAGAACCGGAGATCAGAGGGGCCACGTAAGAGAGATGACACAGGACCCTTCCTTCCCAGGCAGCTGCTCCTCCAAACCAAGTCAACTCCTGCTTACCTTTTTGCCATTCACAAAGAAAATCAACTCGTCGGCTGTCATCGCTGCCGGTGGAGTCACTGAGCTCCTGTGAGGTACTCGCAGATATCACCGCCCTGCAGCTTGAAAGATAACGCCTCCCAGCAAAATGAAACACACTGGGCCAATGGGAAAGAATCAGCTCCAGGCATGGACAGTTCTTGGCAAGAGTCACAGGTTTGCACAATCCAGGACGGACCAAACAAACACACAGTAAATCATACTCTCCACTCCTATCAAAGTACACAGAGGAAAAGTGCACGCATACATTATTGAGGCCTGCGTCTTGGCATCCGATGACTGTGAATTCTGGGCACCTGCCCTTGTAGAACCTGCTTTAGCCTCCTCCCACTTGCCATACCAGGAAGAGGGGGGAAGGCACCGTTCGTCAGCCACTGCCAGTGGAGCTGATTCACTCTCTTCCCGTCCACACTTGTTATGCTACCAGCCCGGCTCACACTAACACAGACTCACCACCGGCATGCTCAGCTCATTCTCTCGGGGCCTGGTAGGATATTCAGATCACAGATATGGAACCCACTGTCCAGACTCAAATCTTGACCTTTGACTATAGCTTATCACTTACCCACCTGCAGAACTCACGCAGCTTGTTTCATCTCAGGAAGGGACGTAAAAAAATGATACCAAAGTCAGAAAGCTGAGAAACAAATGGTTTCTTGGATATGCAGTATAAACTTGCAAAGAACAAAAATATTTATCACTTTTGAAGGAGTGTCCTCATCCTTGGAACAATCCTGATAATGTGTCATGTTTGAAACACTCACAAAAGTTGTCTAATTACCAGAGAAACACACACACACACACACACACACACACACTTTTAAATATTAAATAAATGAAGCTTATACAACATAATCACAGTCTGTTAATAGAGCTGAAAACCTTTCCTCCGTCAAGTGCGTTCACTCCTGGTATAAATGCCTATGCACAGTGTCCACCCAGGCAAACACCAATGGGCTCACCCACCCTGCTCCACCCCTCCCACCACCCCATTCCACCCTACCTTAGCATCAGCCGCCACTCTGTCTGTCTCCAGCCCCACAGTCACTCAGTCACTCGGTCAGCCTACAAGAGGACACTTCCAGTGCTCCTGGAAGACCACAGAAAAGGCACCCTAGATCTCATGAGTCACATATGCCTGGTACAGCCACATCTTAAGAAACAGGACTCCTGGGACAGTTACAACATCAGCACAACGCCACTCTGACAGCACAGCCCTGACAGAATCAAGAATGAATTCCTTTGTCAGTTGACCAATATCCCAGTTTGCCCCCAAACTATGTAGGGGCCTGTGCACCAAATGTCTCTAAGTTTCCCAGTCCAGGGCAAATGGGGAGGCCATCAGCCATAAAATGGTGACTGTTAATTCGAGTGGGATTCCCTACAAAACGGGTCATTTGTCTGTCTGAGATCTTAGTGACATGACTGGTAGAGTTGTTGTTGTTGTTGTTGTTGTTGTTGTTGTTGTTGTTGTTCTCGTCATCCTCGTCATCACCATTGTCATTGTCTTCACACTCATCGTTGTTATTGTTACTGCTGCTGCTTCTCCTGAGACCAGGAAATGGGACTAGACATTCCAGGACAGTCCCTCACAGGAAAGACTTGTCCAGCCTAAAGTGTCAGTCAAGCAGAGAAATCCTGAACTGAAAGGAAAAGGGCGGGGAGAGGAATTAAGGCTGAGCCTTAGGTGTGTTTTGTAACTCTCCCTGTTCCTCACACTCCTATGATTGACTGCCTCTTCTACTCACTGACTCACCCGTCTTTACATCTCCCTGAGCTGCGCCTTTCCTCCTAGGCTGCGCCACCCCCTACCCCCCGCCCACTGTCCCAAGGAAAGTTACGTAAGTTGGATCTGGTATTAGCTCCATCACCTTTGCAAATGTCACTGTCTTAGGCTCAGTAGCTTCATTACAGACATGACCTACGATACCTACTCTGTAAAATCAACACTGCTGAAAATTAAATAAAGAGGCCAATATGTCTGTGGAAGATGCTGGGGCAAGTGCTATATGATGGGTACAGGAATGTGAAGTTGAGGAGTTTGTAATGCCCACAATCCCCCTGCCATAGTCTGAAGGAACAGGTAAGCTGATCAAGATACCGTGGAAACAGAATAAACAGAAAGAAGAGAGGAGACAGCAGCTGTACCTGACTTCAACCCTTGGGAATTCACCTGCAAAGCACCCCAAAGCCACATCCCCAGAGGAAGGGAAAGGGGCTCTGAAGTTGGGATGTTTGTAGCATACATCAACCCAACCCTATGGCTGCTGGTGCCTTGTGGAGCAAGGGACCCCTTGGAACCACAGGAAGTAAACAAGTAGTGTGGTGAATGGGGTGTAGCCTCAGGTTTCCTCACCCTGAGACACAGAGACTGGGGAGATAGCTGAAATGTGGTGAGGAAACCAGAAGCTGAGAGATTCTCAATGCTGCCTACCCTGGCCACAGCAGAGAGAAGCTACATGGCTGACAGGAAGCTTGTGGTAGAGCTTCGTGCAATGCCCCAGTGGACCAGTAGATACAGGCTTGGGGCTTTCTCCTAAGCAGGATGAAACATGGACTGAGAACATATTTACTTCAATTTATTGCTCATTTGTGTTCATATTTCTTTATTTTTCGTTTTCTATATATCTTATTCAGTTTTTTAATTTTTAAATTTAATTTGTTTCTTTTAGTATGTGTACTTTTGTATTTTTTAAATATATTTTATTAATTTATTCATATTACATCTCAGTTGTTATCCCATCCCTTGTATCCTCCCATTCTTCCCTCCCTCCCACTTTCCCCTTACTCCCCTCCCCTACGACTGTGACTGAGGGGGACTTCCTCCCTGGTAAATGATCCTAGGGTATCAACTCTCTTCTTGGTAGCCTGCTATCCTTCCTCTGAGTGCCACCAGGACTCCCCATCCAGGGGATGTGGTCAAATATGGGGCACCAGAATTTGTGTGAAAGTCAGTCCCCACTCTCCACTCAACTGTGGATAATGTCCTGTCCATTGGTCAGATCTGGGTAGGGGTTCAAAGTTTACTGAACGTATTGTCCTTGGCTGGTGCCATAGTTTGAGCAGAACCCCTGGGCCCAGATCTGCCCGTCATAATGTTCTTCTTGTAGGTTTCTAGGACCCTCTGGATCCTTCTATTTCCCCATTCTCCCTTGCTTCTCTCACCTAGAGTCCCAACAGGAAGTCTTCCCCTCTGTCCCACTTTCCTGGTAAGTGAAGACTTTCATAGGGCATGTCCCTTAGGCTAGTGTCCAGATATAAGTGAGTATATACCATTTGAGTCTTCCTGCTTCTGGGTTAACTCACTCATTATGATCATTTCTAGTTCAATCCATTTGTCCACAAATTTCGGGAATTCCTTGTTTTTAATAGCTGAGTAGTATTCCATGGTGTAAAGGTACCACAGTTTCTTTATCCATTCTTCTACTGAGGCTTAGGCTGTTTCCATGTTCTGGCTATTATGAATAAGGCTGCTGTGAACATAGTAGAGTAAATGTTCTTGTTGTGTGCTGGAGCATCTTCTGTGTATATTCCAAAGAGTGGAATAACTGGGTCTTGAGGAAGTCTAATTCCCAGTTTTCTGACATAGCTCCAGATAAATTTCCAAAGTGGCTATACTAGTTTGCATTCCCACCAGCAATGAAAGAGTGTTTCTCTCTCTCCACATCCTCACCAGCATATGGTGTCACTTGAATTTTTTATCTTTGCCATTCTGATGGGTGTAAGATGGAATCTCAGAGTTGTTTTGATTTGCATTTCCCTAATGACTAAAGACGTTGAGCATTTCTTTAAGTGTTTCTCAGCCATTTGATATTCCTCTGTTGAGAATTCTCTGTTTAGTGAGTTTGGTTTGGTGATGTTTAATTTATTGAGTTCTTTATATATTTTGGATATTAGACCTTTGTCAGATATAGGGTTGGTGAAGATCTTTTCCCAGTCTGTAGGCTGTTGATTTGGTCTGTTGACAGTGTCTTTGCCTTACAGAAGCTTCTCAGCTTCATGAGGTCCCATTTATTAATTTTTGGCATTAAGGCCTGGGCTTTTGGTGTTCTGTCTCCTGTTCCAATGTGTTTCAGGCTCTTCCCCACTTTTTCTTCTAACCGATTTAGTGTCTCTGGTTTTATGTTGAGGTCTTTAATCCACTTGGACTTGAGTTTTGTGCATGGTGACAAATATGGGTCTAATTGCATTTTTTACATGTAGAACTGGAAATTATCATACTGAGTGAGTTAACCCAGAAGCAGGAAGACTCAAATGGTATATACTCACTTATATCTGGACACTAGCCCAAGAGGCATGTCCCATGAGAGTCTTTACTTACCAGGAATGTGGGACAGAGGGGAAGACTTCCTGTTGGGACTCTAGGTGAGAGAAGCAAGGGAGAATGGGGAAATAGAAGGATCCAGAGGGTCTTAGAAACCTACAAGAAGAACATTATGATAGGTGGATCTGGGCCCTGAGACCCAAACTGGTCTTGGTGTGCAGTTTGGCTCCTGATACCCTCGCTTAGCTCTGTGCATTGTTTGGTTCCAGAGACTCTAGCTGAACTCAGTGCACAGTTTGAGCCCAGAAACACTTTTATATTTTAAGTGTTCAGGTCATGTGATGTAACTTGTATCTTGCTGGGGAAATCTCTTATGTCTTTCCTTTTCTCTAGTGCTTTTCATATACCTAACCTATATACTTGACTTAATTCCTACTCTATCCCCTCTTACCCCACTCCCCGCACCCCTTCACTTTACTACTTAAATATGTGCTATTCTCCCCCAGCAAGACGCCTAGTACCCTTATCTTCAAACCTTATAGGAAATATCAGTCAAGGGCATAGGATTGCAGCAGCTAACATGGGACTTATGTTGAACCAACACAGTTGTCATCACAGTCAGCTTGAGTGATCATAAACCTAAGTGAAAACAAGCCACCAAAAAGAGTTACATAAAACAAAGAAGACAGAAGCAGTAGGGAAGGGGGAAGAGCTGCAAATTAGAGAACACAGACTCCCCAAGATATGCACAAAGCATAGCAAAGAAACATGAAAGACAGGAGACAATATTCCACTATGATAGCACAAAGGCTGACATCTTTAAAAAAAGATTGCAGTGGTTTTTTGTTAGTTTGTCAGTTAGTTGGTTGGGTTTTGGGTTTTCGGTGTTTTGTTTTGTTTTGCTTTTGTTTTGTTTTGAGACATGTTTCATTATGTAGCCTTGGCTATTCTGGACTAGCTCTGTAGACCAGGCTGACCTTAAACTCAGCGATCCACCTGCCTCTGCCTCCCAGAGTGCTAGGATTACAGGTGTGCACCACTGCACCCGATGATTGCAGTTTTATCAAAAATTAAATTATTCAGAGGCCAAATAGAGAACCCAAATAAACAGATAATGAATTTATCTTAAATTATGAAATTGATTCAAGACAGAAAGAAAGTTGCCAATATGGCATAGCAGTAAGAACCAGTAACTTGGAGGGAAAAAATTCAAATGCTGCAAAAGGAACAAGCAGAATTCTGGAAATGAAAGAATCGATCAAGTAAATAAATAACACAGCAGAAAGCATCATCAACAAACAAGACCAAGCAGAAGAATAAATCTCATGAGTGGGTGATAAGGTTAAGACAATAATGCACACAGACATATAGGAGGAAAACAGGAATATTTCTCAGTGGCTAAGATGCTTGTGTGAAGTGGAGACTTTGGATCTTCAGAGCCCAAGAAGTGGCAGGTGGTCTTGGAAGCCCATCTGTAATTCTCGCCCGAGGAGGTAGAGGCAGAAAATCTCCAGAGCAAGCTGTCTAGCAAGAGTAGCCATACTTGAAAGTTCTGAGTCTTATTGAGAAACCAATGGACCTCACCACACATACACAAACACCCAAGAGAACAATCCAAGACTGCATAGGGTAGAAGGAGAGGAGAGAAAATCAAATGGCTTAGACAACCTAGTCAATGAAATTTTAGCCAAGAATTGCCTGCATCTAGAAAGACAGCCATTCAAATAGAGGAAGCCTTCAGAACCCCAAACAGTCATGACCAGAAAAGAATCTCTCCAGGATGTACCATAGTCAAAGTATCAAAAATGCAAAATAAAGAAACCATAAGAGGAAAATGCCACATACTGAGGACTAGGCATTAGGATAACATCAGATCTGCTGTTAGCTCCATAAAAGCCATAAAAACACGAAATGACATATTTCCACCCTAAACAGAAAAAAATTATTAACCAAAATTCTGTACTCTGAAAATATTTATTAATAAAAAGATGAAAAATAATATTTCAAAACAATGCAGGCACATACATAACACTAAATAAATAAATCAGATAATTAATAATAGCTAAGCCAACACTAAGAAGAAATTTAAGGGTTATTATACACAGAGGAAGAAGAAAGACACACGTAAGAACACAGGAGAGAATACATTCTATGAAAGCAACAGATAAACAAAGGAGAACTGGGAAGGAGTCAGTCATGTTCAACAACAGCAAACATCTCACACTGCCAGGAAAGAAAGAAAAGAGCTGTCAATCAGTCAGCCAGCCAGAACAACAGGCAACAAAACCACAAACAATAGCAAACCTTTCTCAACTACAGCCTTGAATGCAAATGGCCCTAAGACAATAAGTAAAATACACAGACTAATGGACTACATTTAAAAGCATGATCCAATTATCTGTGGTCTCCAAGAAACTCATACAGCTCATAGCAAAGAAACTGTGAGTCAAAGGTTGGAAAACAAACTATCAAGCAAATAGAAACCACAAACGAGCTGGGAGAGCAATTCCCAAATCTGATTGCGAAGGTCTCCAACCAAAACTACTCAGAAGAGTTCATCAAAAGGATATAACTACCATGGATATTTATGTCCTGAATCTTGAGCCAGGCCCCCAATTTCATGAAACAAACACTACAAGGCATAGAAGTCCACAAAAGTCCAGCTACAATAATAATGGAGGCTTTAGCTCCCCATTGGTATACCCAGATAGGCTTTCCAAACTGATCAGTCAAGGGAGCTCAGAGTGAAACTACATCACAGATCAAATGGACCTAATAAATCCGCAGTACATTCCACCTAATGAATCAATAGAACAGTATTCTTTGCCACACTTGGAAGCACCTCTAAAATTGGCCACATTGTAGGCCACAACACAAGCCTTCATAAGTACAAAAAAAAAAAAAATCAAACCCCTCATCATATCAGATTACAGTGAACTAAAACTAGAAACCAGTAACAAGACTAACCTCAGAAAATATACAAATATCTGGATATCAAACAATGTTTTTGAATAGAAAATTGGTCATTGAGGAAATCAGGAGAACTTAAAAAGTCCTAGAAACAAATAAAAATGGCAACAGAGATGACAGGAATCCCTGGGATACAAGCAAGTCAGTCCTAAGAGCTTAAGCACTCACATTAAAAAATTGGAGTGTTCTCATTGTATGGAAGATGCTCCATCATACAGCAAGGACATTCGCTCAACTATGTTCCTAGCAGTTTTATTCACAATAGCCAGAAACTGGAAAAACCTAGATTTCCCTCAATTGAAGAATGGATTTTTTTAAAAGCTGTGGTACATTTGCACAATGGAATACTACTCAGCAACTAAAAACAAGGATATCTTGAAATTTGCAGGCAAATGGATGAAACTAAAAATGATCATCCTGAGTGAGGTAACCCAGACCCAGAAAGACACTCATGGTATATACTGACTTATAATGGGATATTAGCCCAATATAGATGTCATCTGAGAGTCTCCACTCAGCAGCAGATCAGTACAGATGCTGGGACTTGTGCTGGACTGCAGGTGAGAGTGGTATGGAAAAATGGAGGAATAGAAGGATCCAGAGGGTTCAGGAGCCACATAAGGAGACCATCAAGGCTGATGGACCTGGACCCAGGGGGGCCTACACAAACTGATGCACCAACCAAGGACAATACATGCAGTAAACCTAGCCCTCCCTCCTTCAGCTATAGCCAATAGACAGCTCATGCTCCATGGTTGTGGGGAGAGTGGCAACTGCCTCTGACATAAACCCTAGTGCTCCCAATTTAATCATTTCCTCCTTGGTGCAGAGGCCCTGCAGCACACAAAGGGGAAACAGGCTATCCAGATAAGACCTGATAGGCTATGGTCATATGGTGGGGGAGGAGGTCCCCTTCTGTCAGAGGTCTAGCAGAGGAGAATAGGGTGAAAGAGGGGGATGGAGGGGGTGAACAAGAAGATACAAGTGAGGGGATAATAAGCAGGATGTTATCTGAATAAATTATAATAAAATGGCTAAAAAGATCAGAGGGATATCAATTTAAAAAGCCAAACAAGACACTTCAGGACTCCTAGGAAGCAAGAAAAAGTGTACCCCAAATACAAGAGACAGAAAGCTATAATAAAGACTAGGGCATATATTTGTGAATTAGAGACTAAGAGTACAATACATAGAATTAATCAAAGAATTGCTTCTTTGACAGTATTTTAAAAATTGACCAATTTCTAGACACACTAGCCAAAAGTCACAAATTAATAAAATTAAAGATGAAAAGAGCATTGCTACAATAGACTAATGGAAGTGCGTCATGAAGGTCTACTTTGAAAATTTAAATTCTGAAAACTCTAGAAGAAATGGGTAAATGTCTAAACTCATATATCCTACCAAAATTAAAGCCAGAAGATATAAATAACCTAAACAGGACAATGACAAACAAGGAGAGTAAAGCAGAATTAAAAGGCTCTTCACAGCCTGGAACATATTGGCACAGGAGACAACTTCCTGAACAGAACACCAACAGCCCAGGCCTTAATGTCAACAATTAATAAATGGGACCTCATGAGGCTGAGAAGCTTCTGTAAGGCTGGAGACACTGTCAACAGAACAAAGCGACAGCCTACACACTGGGAAAAGATCTTCACCAACCCTACATCTGACAAAGGTCTAATATCCAAAATATATAAAGAACTCAAGAAATTAAACGCCACCAAACCAAATCACCCAATTGAGAAATGGGGCTCAGAACTAAACAGAGAATTCTCAACAGAGGAATATCAAATGGCTGAGAAATACTTAAAGAAATGCTCAACATCCTTAGTCATCAGGGAAATGCAAATCAAAACAACTCTGAGACTCCATCTTACACCCCTTAGAATGGCTAAGATAAAAAATTCAAGCGACACCACATGCTGGCAAGGATATGGAGAGAGAGGAACATTCCTTCATTCCTGGTGGGAATGCAACCTAGTACAGCCACTTTGGAAACCTATCTGGTGCTATCTCAGAAAACTGGGAACAGGACTTCCGCAAAACCCAGCTATTCCACTTCTTGGAATATACACAGAAGATGCTCCAGCACACAATAAGAACATATGCTCTACCATGTTCATAGCAGCCTTATTCATAATAGCCAGAACATGGAAACAGCCTAAGTGTCCCTCAGTAGAAGAATGGATAGAGAAACTGTGGTACCTTTACACTATGGAATACTACTCAGCTATTAAAAACAAGAATTCCTGAAATTTGTGGACAAATGGATTGAGCTAGAAATGATCATAATGAGTGAGTTAACCCAGAAGCAGGAAGACTCAAATGGTATATAGTTACTTATATCTGCATACTAGCCCAAGGGTCATGTCCCATGAAAGTCTTCACTTACCAGGAAACTGGGACAGAGGGGAGGATATCCTATTGGGACTCTAGATGAGAGAAGCATGGGAGAATAGCAAAGTAGAAGGATCCAGAGGGTCCTAGAAACCTTCAAGAAGAACATTATGATAGGCAGATTTGGGCCCAGGGGTCCCACTCAAACTATGGCACCAGCCAAGGACAATACAAGCCGTAAACTTCAAACCCCTACCCAGATCTAGCCAATGGACAGGACATTATCCACAGTTGAGTGGAGAGTGGGGACTGACTTTCACACAAATTCTGGTGCCTCATATTTGACCGTGTCCCCTGGAGGGGGAGACCTGGTGGCACTCAGAGGAAGGATAGCAGGCTACCAAGAAGAGACTTGATAGCCTATGAGCATATACACGGGGAGGAGGTCCCCCTCAGTCACAGTCATAGGGGAGGGGAGTAAGGGAAAAATGGGAGGGAGGGAAGAATGGGAGGATACAAGGGATGGGATAACCATTGAGATGTAACAAGAATAAATTAATAAAAATATATTATTTTTTTAAAAAAGCTCTTCACAAAATCCCAGAGCTAGATCCCGTATTGCTGAATTCTACCTAACTTTCAAGGAAGATCTTCTACCAACACTCCTCAAACTATTCCATAAAATGAAAATAGAGAGAACACTACTACACACATTCTACAAAGGCAGTGTAACCCCAATACCAAGACCAGATAAAAACACAACAACAACAACAACAAACGTAGAACAATCTCCCTGATGAATACAGATGCAAAAAATTCTCAACAACACAAAGAGAAATTTGAAGAACATCCATGTGTCTAGGGTGGCTGAGTCAATATTACGAAGATGGCTTTACTGCCTTAAGCAATCGACAGATTCCATATAATCCTCATTAAAATACCAATGACATTCTTGACATAATTATAAAAGAAAAAATCCTAAAATGAATATGGAAACATAAAGAACACGATGACTAACACAACTCTAAGGAGAAATAACATAACCAAAATTATCAAGTTGTTTGGCTTCAAACTATAATACAGAGCTATGGTATCAAAAACAAAATGGTACTAACACAAAAGCAGATATGTAAACCAATGGAATGTGGTAAAAGACCCAGAGGTAAACCCACTCAGCTGTTAACATCTATATTTTTATAAAGGTGTAAAAAGACATGCTGGGGGGAAAAATAGCCTTTTCCATAAATGGTGTTGACAAAACTGGGTTTCTACTTGCAGAAGAAAGAAATTAAATCCATATCTCTCACCTTGCACAAAAACCAACTCAAACTGCATCAAATACCTTCATTTGAAAATATTAATGCTGCAATTAATAAGGGGAAATACTTTAGGATATAGGCATAGACAAGACATTTCTGAACAGAGTCCCAATAGCATAAGAAATCACCTCAATAATTGATAAATTAGATTATATGAAGTTGTAAAGCTTCTGCACAGCAAAAGAAACTGTCAGCAGAGCAAACAGTCTACAGAATTTAGAAAATCTTTGCCAACTATATTTCAGAAAAGGGATTAATAGCTAGAATATGCACAAAACTGAAAAAAGTAAACACAAGCACTGCAAATAAATAAATGGGCTAATGAACTCAACAAACAGTTCTCAATTGCCAATAAACATTGTTTTTCAAGTATTAAATATCTCTAACCAGCTGGAAAATGCAAATTGAAACTACTTTTAAATAAAATAGAGAACAATAAGGAAAGAGTCAATTACTAGTCCATTTATATCACAAGAATAAACATCCTAGGTTTAACAGATAGATATGATTCTATAGACACATAAGGTAAAGTAGTTAGACAAGGTCTTCAAAAACCTCAGAGACCTACAGAATATGACATTTAAAGATGTTTTATTATTTTAAAGAATATTTGAAAATAAGACAGGTTAACTCCTGGCAACACCCAGCCTACCTCAAAAAAGATGATGAGCATCAATGAACCTCCTTATGGAGATGGCTTCAAACGTGGCAAACAAGCCACTGGAAAAAGGTCCATTTTTGCCACAGACAGAATTCTCCCTAAAAATTAGCAAACTTGGATGCAGGCAGAATTGACAGCCAAACTCTGCTAAGATAGGATAAGCAAGTCCTCAATAGTTCCTGCTTCACAAATATATCTGTTAGATATACTGAATTAGAAGGCTGAAGAGGATGCTCCAACATTATGGAGAGTTGTGGGTGACTGTTCAGGCAGCAAATTGTCTCTGCCATCTTCTCATTTTGGAAGCTGCTAACCTGTACTTCCTGTCTACTCAGATAATTAATTTTATTCCTTCTCAAGCCTCTGATGGGGTTGAAAACCAGATAGTTGGGTTTTACAATTAAGCTTAGTTGTTTAGAGGTTAAGATATATGTAGGTGTAGATAGATGTTTTAAGTTGCTAAACAGATATGATAGATATTGATTCACATTCAAAATTTTAGACTCACCAAGATAGGAAAGATGTTTTCTTCAAGGCTGCCAAATATAAATACCCAAAACACTACGAATATAACATTTATATAATTCCTGATTGTTTCATGGTTCTTCCTGCTGTAGGCAGTTTATTGTATATATGTTTAATAATAAAAATGTATATGTAAAAAAAAGAAAATAATTTTTTAAAAAGGAAGAAAAAAGAAAGAAATCCAGTTTAATCTCTGACATCCACATGCACATACATACACATGCACAAAACATATACCCAAATACACCACATACATTTTTATATGATCTGTGTTTCTGTGTGCCTGTGTTGTGCATGTAGAGGTCAGAATACACCTGGCAGGAGTCAAGTCCCTCCTTCTACAATGTTGGTTAAGAGGATAGAACTCAGGTTATTAGACTTAGTGGCAAGTACCTTTACCATCTCAATGGCCCTTAAATTTTTAAATAATAAAATGACATGGAATTCCAGTCAGAAAAGCTACCATCACACAAACAAATTACAGCAAATTCTGGGGAGAATGTGGGGTAAGAAGAATTCTCACCCACTGTTGCTGGGGTGCAAACTAGTGCAAGCAACCCTATAAATCAGTATGGATACTTCTCTAAAAAACTAAAAACAGATCTACCATATGACCCAGCTATCTCACTCTTGAGCAATTACCCAAATGACTCCACATCCTACCACAGGGACGCTTGTTCATCTGTTTATTGCAGTTCTTTTCACAATAATGGGGAAATGGAAAAGGTTGTCCATCAATAGATTAATGAGTTGAAAATGCAGTACACATTTGTATGTATACACAATATAGATACAATTGAGTTTTATTCAGCCATAAAGAATAATTAACATGTAAAATTTTCAGGAAAATGGATGGGACTAGAAAATATATTAAGCCAGGTAATCTGGGCTCAGAAAGATAAATACCATGTGTCTCCTCTTATATTCAGACCTAAGCTTCCAGTTGTTAAATATATGTATCTAGATAGGAGCAAGAGTGGCGTCTTAGTTACTCATTTACTGCTGTGATGAAACCATGACTAAGGCAGTTTATAAAAAGAAATCATTATTTGAGGGCTTGTTTATAGTTTCAGAGAGTTGGTCCATGACCATCATGACAGGAAACATGGTGGTAAGCAAGCAGGTATGGGGCTGGAGACGTAGCTGAGAGAAAGAGAGGGAGAGGGGGAGCGAGAGAGAGAGAGAGAGAGAGAGAGAGAGAGAGAGAGAGAGAGAGAGAGAGAGAGAGAGAGAGAGA
>OU015742.1:85145891-85153391 GCA_907169655.1 Acomys percivali
AGAGAGAGAGAGAGAGAGAGAGAGAGAGAGAGAGAGAGAGAGAGAGACTGAGCCTAACACACTTCCTCCAACAAGGCCATAATATCTCCTAATCCTTCCCAAACAGCTCCACTAACTGGCATCCAAGCATTCAAACATATGAGCCCCCAGGGCCAGTCTCATTCAGACCACCACTATGACCAAAAAAGCAATATGAGACAGAAGAAAATCACGGGAAAGAAAATAGAACACAAGCAGAATTAAAACAGAAGAGAGTATATTTGGGGAGAAGGGGAACATTGGGCACAGGAAGAGACGGGAAAGAATAGGAGCAGAGTGGGAGAACCAAGCAAATGGAAGTATATATGAAAATGTTATGAGGGGCCATCTTACCAAAAGCAATTTACAGATTCAATGCAATCCCTATCAAAATACCTACACAATTTTTTAAAGACATTGAAAGATCAATTCTCAACTTCATATGGAAAAAAAAAACCAGAATAGCTAAAACAATCCTATACAATAAAAGCGCCTCTGGAGGAATCTCTATACCCAATCTCAAGCTGTACTATAGAGCAACAGTAGTTAAAACTGAATGTTACTGGCACAGCAATAGGCTGGTTGATCAATGGAATCAAATAAAAGACCCAGAAATGAATCCATATACATATGGTCACTTGATTTTTGACAAAGAAGACAAATATATTAAATGGAAAAAGGATAGCATCTTCAACAAATGATGCTGGTCTAACTGGATGTCTACATGTAGAAAAATACAATTGGACCTATATTTGTCACCATGCACAAAACTCAAATCCAAGTGAATTAAAGACCTCAACATAAATCGGTTAGAAGAAAAAGTGGGGAAGAGCCTGGAACACATTGGAACAGGAGGCAACTTCCTGAACAGAACACCAACAGCCCAGGCCTTAATGCCAACAATTAATAAGTGGGACCTCATGAGGCTGAGGAGCTTCTGTAAGGCAGGAGACCCTGTCAACAGAACAAAGCAACAGCCTACAGACTGGGAAAAGATCTTCACCAACCCTACATCTGACAAAGGTCTAATATCCAAAATATATAAAGAACTCAAGACATTAAATGTCACCAAACCAAATAACCCAGTTGAGAAATGAGGCTCAGACCTAAACAGAGAATTCTCAACAGAGGAATATCAAATGGCTGAGAAACACTTAAAGAAATGCTCAACATCCTTAGTCATTAGGGAAATGCAAATCAAAACAACTCTGAGATTCCATCTTACACCCATCAGAATGGCTAAGATCAAAAACTCAAGCGACACCACATGCTGGCGAGGATGTGGGGAGAGAGGAACATTCCTTCATTGCTGGTGGGAATGCAACCTAGTACAGCCACTTTGGAAACCTATCTGGTGCTATCTCAGAAAACTGGGAATAAGGCTTCCTCAAGACCCAGCTACTCCACTCCTTGGAATATACACAGAAGATGCTCCAGCACACAACAAGAACATATGCTCAACCATGTTCATAGCAGCCTTATTCATAACAGCCAGAACATGGAAACAGCCTAAGTGTCCCTCAGTAGAAGAATGGATTTTAAAAACTGTGGTATATTTACACTATGGAATACTATTCAGCTATTAAAAACAAGGAATTTCCAAAATCTGTGGACAAATGGATTGAACTAGAAATGATCATAATGAGTGAGTTAACCCAGAAGCAGGAAGAGTCAAATGGTATATACTCACTGATATCTGGACACTAGCCCAAGGAGCATGTCCCATGAAAGTCTTCACTTATCAGGAAAGTGGGATGGAGGGGAGGACATCTTACTGGAACTCTAGGTGAGAGAAGCATGGGAGAATGGGGAAATAGAAGGATCCAGAGGGTCCTAGAAACCTACAAGAAGAACATTATGATGGGTGGATCTGGGCCCAGGGGTTCTGCTCAAACTATGGCACCAGCCAAGGACAATACATTCAGTGAATTTTGAACCCCTACTCAGATCTAGCCAATGGACAGGACATTATCCACCGTTGAGTGGAAAGTGGGGACTGACGTCTACACGAATTCTGGTGCCCCATATTTGACCACGTCCCCTGGATGGGGAGTCCTGGTGGCACTCAGAGGAAGGATAGCAGGCTACCAAGAAGACACTTGATACCCTAGGATCATTTACAGGGGGAGGAAGTCCCCCTCAGTCACAGTCATAGGGGAGGGAAATAGGATGAAAGAGGGAGGGAGGGAGGAATGGGAGGAAACAAGGGATGGGATAACAATAGAGATGTAATATGAATGAATTAAAAAAGAAAAGAAAATGTTATGAGGAAACCTGTTACTTCGTAAGCTGATTTAAATAAATTAATAATTATTTTAAAGGAAAGTAAAGACATAGCTTAACATTATTTATAGTAGATTTGAAAACAGACCCTTTCTCTGAGCTAGAAGCAAAACTCCACTGTGCACCTGTGGCGCATTGAGAGTAAAAGGAAAGAACATTTTAACTATGGGCTTATATTGTCATTCAGAGAATTTATTTCCATAATTACTAGTTGGAAGCTCCAATACTAAAATTTGGCAAACACTTTGACTAATGTGACTAATTCACATTTGGCAAAATATTTGCAACCACTTTTTCTGTGACTTTTGAATTGTTTTAATTGACAAATAAAATTGCATATATATGTTTTGAAATGGGAGCATATTTTTTAATGGCTCACTTGAGCTGGTTAACAAATGCAATAACTCACTGCTAACATTTTTATGGTTTAAACGCATCCTGTAATGATTTTCAAAATGCTATGTACTCTTATTAAATACAGACACTGAATATCTTCCTCTGACCTAACTAAAAAATGTGGCTTACAGTTTGGGGTCCTGTGTTTTAGTCTTTCATGTCTTTTCAGTTGATTTTTTATATGATGTAATATAGAGGTATAATTTCATTTTAACATGGCTACCAAGTTTCTCCCAACACCTTTTATTTAAAACTCTGTCGTTTCCTCATTGCATAGTTTCAGACTCTTTGCTGCTCACCCTCCACCAAGATGATTTTTTTTACTACATGTATGGGCTTCACTCTGTTCCAGAGAGCTAGGAAGTTTGGACTTTTTGTTTTGTTTTGTTTTGTTGATTTTTTTTTTTTTTTGATGCTTGTAAACTCTGATTCCCATAGTAGAACAATATACCCTCAAGTCAGGTAGTATGATGGCTCCAGCTTTATGAAGTCTTGTTTTTGCAATCGTTGGCGGCTTTCTTCAGCATTTCTCTGCCTATTCGGATTTCTTGTGATTGTATGTAAATGTGTTTTTAAGTAATTTTAAAACTGGAGAGATGGCTCAGAGACTGAAAGTCCCTGTTGCTCTTCCAGAGGACCAGAGTTTAGATCCCAGTCGCCACAGTGGGCATCTAACAAGTATCTATACATAACTCTACTTCTAGGGGATCAGACACCTTCTTCTGGCCTCTGTGGGCATCTGCACACATATGTGCATATTCTACCCCCCCACACACACACACATACATAAATTAAAAAGTATTTAAACATGTACTGCCTCAATTTCTTTAGTTTTCACATGACAGTATTTCCCTTTCTAATATTTCTTAGTTTTAAAAAATATATACATAGAATGCATCCTAATCCTATTTGGCCCCCATCCCCAGTGTATATCCTTCCTGGCTTCAAGCCCTCTTGTTTGTTTGTTTCTTTGTTTCTTTGTTTATAACCTACTTAATGCTGCCCATATGCACAAAGCTATAGGGCCATTAACAGGGTTGTGGACAACCTGTCAGTGACCACCTTACCAAACAAAAAGGGACCTGTCAACACCCAATAGATCTTCACCTGAAAGCCTGCCTGGCTCCATGCCGGAATTCTTCACTAGCTTGATCTTATACAGACCTTATGCAGGTAATCACCATTGCTATGTGTTTGTGCGTGCCACAGCCATGTCATGTCCAGAGGACATTCACAACTCTCCTCCACAATGCCTTTCTTTGTATGTCCCCTTCTATGGTGCCCTTGAGACAAACGCCATTTAAATTAGTCCTTGGCATATGTCATTAATGCAAAACAGGCCTGCCACTCAGGAAAACAGCAGTCCCCAAGAGGCTGTTACTGAAACTGCCTGCACTGTCCAGCAGCCCAGAAGAGCTGCTAACTCAGGGGGTATTCTTAGCTGAGAAATGAAACTCCTTGAAATTATTTTAGGTGTAGGAGGCTTTAGATCTTCAAATTCCTGCACATTCTTGAATTAATAGCTAATAGTCCGTTAAAAAGACAGATGTTATACCTCACATTCATATATATTTTGCATTTGATTTCTGGGTTAATTAATGTTATTGTTTTTGTCAAGTGTTTTCTTGTGCCCTTAGCCACAAACTGAACTGTATCAAATGCCACAAAATCATTGTATTTCAATCATGCCTGTGATTGCCTAATGTTTAATATAGAACTGCCCTCAAAAAGTCTGTCAAGACTATAAAGAAAAATAGAAAGTTTTTTACTGAAGCCCCACAATTCCCCAAAGTCTGGGTTTCTTTGTGTAGCTCTGACTGTTCTGGAATTAACTCTGGCATCAAACTCACAGAGATCTATCTGTCTCTCCCTCCCAAGTGCTAGAATTCAAGGCCTGTACCGCCACCACCAAGTTCACCTATATTTTTAAAGACTACATATGCATTAACATGTTTTTAATGGCCAAATCTTGCTATTTGCTCATTAATCTCGTTTTGGCTCCTTCAAAAGAGTATTTGTCTGCCTTACTGAATGCTATTGGATGGATCTGGGGAGATAGCTCAGCGAGTAAGAATGCTTGCCAGGCTAGCATGAAGGCCGGAGTTCATGCCATACTAAATGATCTTTTAATGTAATATTAAATGTAAGAGATTTGGGGCAAGCTGTCTAGTGTTTGCTGTGAGTGAGCTTGCTGCTGATGTCTTTGAATGAGCAAGCTTGGTACCTCGGCCAGAGGTGGGTGGGCTTGGCACCCAGGTCCATGGGATAGCGATGCTTATTTGATCAGAAGTGGTAATCATGAAGGTTGTATCTGTGAGTGGGGGCCTGGAGCCTATTTCCACAAAGGCCAGCCTAAAGCTTGAGTCCACAGAGGCTGAGACAGCATGAGAGTGTAGCCTTAAACCTTAGTCTTCAGGGACTGGCCAAATATAGGGTGCAGCCTGGTACTGTAGGTTCCTCCCATGGTTTTGACTATGCCAAGAGGCTCACTCCACAAGTTACAGCCTTGGGGCTATGGAAGATTTCTTGGAAATGAATTTCCTTGACTAGATCCAGTGTATAATTCAAGGAAAAGTCTATTGCTCACTTCCCTCTCCTTCTGCCAACTGCTGTCTCTCTCTCCACACTGAAAGCATGATGTTGGAGGAATTGGAGACAGATAATAAAACCAGCATCATGTGCTTTCCAGTGCCTCAATCTGTCCTATGCTCAGCTACCATGAACCTGCACTAGGTTTCCTTAGCTCTTGAGAAGGTCAAGTGACAGCATATTGTTCACACTGATAATTTTGCAGGAGTATAAACATCAGAGGGTTCTATGCTGTCGTCTTGTTAATGTCAGTCCCTCCCCGCCCCCTCTGTGATTTCTCACAATTTAGAGGCAAACAACCTAAACTGAGGACTTTTGTCAAACTAGAGGATCTATATGTGCTTCCAGTGTCATAATGAATCCTGACATTTGAGGTGTGTTAATGGAAACTGATGGTCTAAAAATAAGCTAGCTCTAATTTATAGTTCATTGCATTAACTTATTCTACCATCCTAAGTGACATCGTAGCTCATAATACACACCACATCAGCACAAACAGTCCCAAAGTCCACAGGAAACAAAGACAAACCCCAACTCCTCCTTGAAACGGGCTCCTTCCCTATTGGAGCATCATTTTCAGGAAATCGAAAGTAATCAGAAATGTCACATGCTGCCAAGAGCACATTCTTGTTTCTGAAAGCAGAATTTCCCTCAAGGCCAAGCACTCCCTGCAGAAAGTCCATTCAGACAGGACTTTAGACCTTCTCTCAAAAGCCAGAGTCAAACCAACAGCAAAAGTTCTCAGTGTTGAGTTTGTGCCTGGGCTGCTCACGTCCTTGCTGTGTCACCAGCTCCCTGTATAAGCTGCAATGTGAGCTTCTGTTGTGGTCTGTATACTCCGTGTCTGTATCTTGATGTACGTTCTGTCTAAAACAACCGTGTTCATTTTCTTTGTTTGACACAATTTTTACTTGCAAGGAAAAGAAAACTTTTCTTTCAGTCTGTTCCACTGTTGTGAATTATCTCATACTAAAACTGATTGCACTCTTATATGAGCTCCACTCAGATAAAAAAAATCTTTCTGTGTTCTCAGGACATCAGGACCAGACATTTATGTTATTAAGCTGACCTTAATAATAGTCCTTCACACCTGAATAGCATTTTCCTCATCCCTTGAATTCATTTGGTCCTTCTAATAGCCCTGTGATGTGAACAGGGAACTTATTATTATATGCCCTCTCTAGACAAAGCTAAGGAAGGTGAGCAACGTGGACTTGCCAGCTGTTGTAACGGAGAGCGCCAGTTTCTACAGCTGCCACCAACTTTGTAATAAGAAGCCATCTCTTTGATGAAACTTCAGTAACAACACAGGATTCACCCCCAGCATTCATAGCATCCCCAATATGACTGAATTGCAGCCTCCTGGCTGGAGAGTGTCCTTCTCCAGTGCCTGAATGGGGTAAACCCCTAAGACAAGGAACAGACTATTTACCACTCTCTGCCTAGAACTAAAATAGCCACAGGTACAAGAAGTCTCAACAAGTTCTTGCTGAATTGGGTCTACAGTGCAAAGGATGAGCCAGGGTCACACCATTGCTTGAGCCTCTGCTTTTCTCTAAGCATAGGGCTTCCTACACCCACCATTTAATATAGTCTTAGCACCAGTCAGCTTCTCTGGCAACTCTTGTCTACCTCATCAGCTGTTAGAAAACCAGCTAGTCTTCTATAGTGTATTGTGCTCTAGTGATATTCCATTTCTTTTTATTTTTTTTAACACGTCATATTATTGAAGTCCAGCTTTGACATCAACTGGGGAAACTGAGGTGGGGAGTAGATCCTGAGGCTGGCTGGTGACCCTGCAGACTTTCTCTAAGGGCAGCCTTCGAGGTCTGAACTGATTGTTACCAGCAATGGCTTCCACTGATGTTGTCAAGCAGGGCCTAGGCTGATGGCTTTTAGAGGGGGCTTCCACTGATGGTAGCAAATGTCTAAAAAAGAAAGGGAAAGAAGGAGAGAAAAGAAACACACACACACACATACACACACACACACTTACACTTGGTGATGAATACAGACAGACTCCAGCAGGTAAGTTTCAACAAGCGTCTTCTTCCATGTTTCTCTTACTGTACACACATATATATACATATATACATACATACACACACACAAACAAATACAAACGCACACATCTTGGCGGGTGGAACAAAGTTCTGGCCCAACCAGCTATTGTATACACACACACACACACATACATACATATATATATATATA
>OU015742.1:85155891-85160400 GCA_907169655.1 Acomys percivali
AGCTATTCGTGAATAATCCTGAAGGTTTATTGGCCATTTTTCTGGAGCATAATTTTTTTCTCATGTGCTTCTGCGACGGATATACATCTCAGCAATGAGAAGCTGTCCCCTTGGGGGTCCTAAGAGACTAATTTGGGCTTCTAGCTTTGTTTGGGGGCATTAGGTAAGGCTTTAGACACTGGTGCATTCATGTATCTCTTTTCCCGATTTACCAATATCCCCAAAGTATATATTTAGCAAGGTATATATAGCACTTATAACAAATACTACAGCTGAAGACCTCAAGCCCTGAGGTTTGTTTGTGGTCAAGGCAAATCATCTCCACAGTGAGAGGCATTTTAAAGAAGGCAACATTTTATGAAGCAGCTAATGTGTATCCCATCCCAAGGTAGACGTTCCTTGTGCATCTTACTTTTCTTCCCAAAACTCCCTAAGACAGAAATCTAACTTGTACAGATAATGCTACTCAGAGAATTAAGCTACCCCACAAGGGCATGTGGGTGGCAAGGTGGAGCTAAGACTTGAACCTAAGTCCTGCCCTTCTAGAATCTCCCAACGGCAATAGAGAACTGAGACTAGGTTTTTCCAGCTAGACTATTGAAAGATGTCTTTTGACCTTAACAGGTGAAAGGGTTGAAGAAAGGCTACCCACTGGCAGAGCCACGTGATCACTGAGTTGAAACTAACAGCGAGGGCTTGACTTGGTAATAAAAATGAGGATGGTAGAGAGTAGAATAAAAAGACACCAGCACGTATTGTGGTACAGACAGGAACAGGGTCCCTCAGGGCTATCCTAACAAAGATTGTTCGTTTCTGTGTCTGCTCCTACAGTCTCTCTAAAGTGCTTTGTGCATGGGACTACCTCGTGATCAGAATTCTGAGGGTTAACTAAAACAACCTCAACAACTTTTGATTTCCAAGATTCTTGTAGAATGTGAGGAAGTTGTAAGGAAAGAAAAACCTTTAGCAGATATCAGTATGACCTTAGCTATCACTCATGTAACTCCTCGGCTCCTTGAGGTCTCTTAAGAAGAACCAAGATCCCATGTTTGCTCTCCTGGGAGAAGCAGATAGAATAGAACTTGTGAGCTGCTACCACTTCCTCAGAGGCCCCCCGGCCAAGAATATGCAAAGAGAACAGAAGAGAAGCACTCTTGTGGCATCTGCCCAACACTTGGATTTGCTCCTCATTCTCCCATGAAGATAAGAGGTTCTAGAAAGTAGTTCTCACTGGTGGCCTGGAAGTTTCCAGAAACATAACGAGAACATGAACTTGGACAGGAAAGATTTTTAATTCTTCAGAATTTTATATGGATATACAATGTCATATGATCATATCTATTCCATTTTTCTCTCCTCTGTATACCTCCTAATACATCCCTTACCCAGCTTCGTGGTCCATTCTTTCTTTCTTTTTGGGATAGCCAACTAAGTCCAACTAGTGCTTCCTATTTGTGCATGGATGTGGGGTCATTCACAGGACCTTGGGAAATCTACCAGTGGCCACATTCTCTCCTCCATGGACAACACCAATGGGTCTGAGTGAAGTGAATATGATAGACTTGGAACTAGGCCTGTAAGAAAGAAGACAAGCAGTAGGGTAATCCCAGTACTCAGGGAGGCAGAGGCAGGGGAATCTCTGTGAGTCTGAGGCCTGCTTGGTATACAAAGCAAGTCCAGGGCAGCCAAGTCTACACAGAGAGACCCTGTCTTGAAAGAAAGAAAGAGAGGTGGGCAAGGAGGGAGACTGGCATCCTACAGGAAGTAATGATAAAAGAGCAGAGGGTCTGGGAGATGGTGAGCACAGAATGGCAGCTGTAGTTCCCTCAAAGACAGTCCATGGCCTCCTAAGCAAGTTTCCTACCCTGGGGACTCTTGGCTGGCTTCTTTCTCCTGTTGGGCAGCCAAACCTGATTGTTAATTGTCACTACCACTCTGCCAACTCTTTTTTCCCAGTCCTGATTACTATCAATATTTTCTCTCTCTCTCAAAATGTCCCTATTCATCATCTCTATCTTTTTATCATCATTATTCTGAGAATCCCATGGTATTAACTGAAGTGATAAGAGTCTGGGTGCTGGCTGCCTTGTGAATGTATCACATAGCCCAGTGGTCATAGCTATGATTCCAAGGAAGGTGCGTGTGTGTGTGTGTGTGTGTGTGTGTGTGTGTGTGTGTGTGTGTTTGTGTGTAAAAGAATATTTCCACTTTTCCATGCCTTTGCTTGTATGGTGTTTCTCAACCCTTCCAAATGCTGTGACCCTTTATTACAGTAGCTCCTCATGTTGTGGTGACCCCCAATAATAAAATTATTCATTGCTATTTCATAATTAAATTTTTTCACTACTGTTATAGATCATAATGTAAGTATCTTATATGCAGGATATCTGATATGTGACCCTCAAGGGAGTCATGACCCACAGGCTGAGAACCACTGGCCCATAACCTTCTCATACCCTCCTGTACATTTACAATCATTTTCACATTATTTTATAATACTGATTATAATGTAAGTGCTACATGAGTAGCTACACTTCTTGCTAAAGAGATGGTGATAAGAAAAACTATATTCGTTCAATACAGATTTTTTTCTAAATATTTTCTGTCCAGAGTTTATCGAATCCCCAACTACAGAGGGCTGACAACTTGTGTTGGATATGATGGTATGTTTTAATGTCTGACTGACACAACCTAGAGTCACCCAGAAATAAGAGTCAAAATGAAAAATTATCTGGGTTGGACTTTCAGCGTATCCGGGGAAGGGGTTGTCTTAATAGGCTTAACTGATATGAGACGTCCCAGGCCCAAAATAGGCAACATCAATCCTTGCTTTGGGTGCTAGACTGTATAACACTAAGAAAGGCAGCTGAGCAAGAAGCATGTATATATTTACTTCTCTTTTTGACTGTGGATATGACTAGCCACTTCAAGTTCCTGCCTTGATGTTCCCACAGTGGTAGATTATAACCTGAAATTGTAAGCAAAAAATAAACTTATCTTCCCTAAATTGCTATTTGTCAGCATATTTTATCGCTGAAGCATATTGCAACCGGGATAGAAATAAATACCAAGAATGAGGTTGCTGCTGCAGTGGACCTGGCATTGTTTTGCAAGGAGGAATGTGGAAGACTCTGGAATTTTGCTCTTGAAAAGCTTACAGCTTAATGGCCCCATCCTAATGGGAACTTGGAAGATAAAAATGCTGAGAGACATGCAGACAGTGGGGGCCCAGCATGTGAGTTATCAGGAGGACAATGGGGAGCTAGCATGGGAGCCATTGCTATGGTACTTTGGCCAAGAACCTGGATTTGTTTTGCCTGTGCCCTGAAAAATCTGAGTAATTCTATATTTAAAGATGATGGAACAATTTGCTTGGCAGAAAAAAAAATCAGGATGGAAGAGCATTCGGACTGGTACTAAAGTGAGAGCCATTAGTAAATTTTTTCAATCATCCCCCCAGTGTAGAGAAGCCTCCTTCTTTTATGCTGGGGTAATAGGGAAGTGTTTCCTCAGAGTCAGTGCATAGAAAGTACTGTCTCTGTGGTCCAAGGAGGCTGGGATACCTCATGCTAACAGCAGAACTTAGCAATGTAAGAGTCATCTACTTGGTACTGGTTTTTAGACTCATAAAATACAAAAGACTCAGGTGGTGGGGCAGGGCAGTGTCTGAAGAGCAGTTGAGGGCAAGGCCCCATAAGACAGGGTTGGAATCCCCAAGGAGAGAATCTCAGAAGCTACTACATAAAACTGTGACTGTAAAGATTAAGCTACAATAAGACCCAGAATACCTGAGATGCCAGACTGTGGACTGTCCACCAAGGAGAACTACAGGTGTGGAGTGGAGCTGGCCTGATCCTCTAAAAGAAAAATTCCACCCAATTTGTAGGTCGAAGAGTTGGAAGGGTGTGGCTTCCCAGGCCCTTTGGATCCCAGAGATTTTGGTGTAAAAGCCAGATGCTGATCACCAAAGCCTCAAGATTTCTTGTTCTCTCTACTGAATTCTAGTTTTGGTTTGGTGTGATTGCTCACTCGCTACACCCTGCTCTTTCCTTACAGGATAATAGTGTTTATTCTGTGCCATTATATGTTGAAAGTAATTAAAATACCTTTATTTGATAGCGTTTTCAACAAAATAATTTAAACTTTTAAAGTGTTAAAACTGTTAAAGACTATGGGAACATGCACTGTCGGAATGCATTTGATATTGTGAGATAAGCATGAGGCTTATGAACAGGGAATTAAAGGTTATGACTTAAAGTAATGTGTTTGTGTATCAAATTGGCAAGAGGCAGAGAGTCATGGTGGAGTTGTAATTGTCTATTTGACAATTAAAAGGAAAAATAAGTATTATTATTTCCCAGACTTCAGCTCCAGGCTTGATAGAACCCTATTTGTTTGAAAAGTCTAGTTTCTCTTTTAAAGTGTCTCTATGATGTCTATTCTTCCTCTTCTTCCTTTTCTTCATCTCTCTCTCTCTCTCTCTCTCTCTCTCTCTCTCTCTCTCTCTCT
>OU015742.1:85160410-85226749 GCA_907169655.1 Acomys percivali
CTCTCTCTCTCTCTCTCTCTCTCTCTCTCTCTCTCTCTCTCTCTCTCGCTCATACAGAGAAATGGGTTTCACTGATTTTTCAACCAATTATATCATTATACTTTGTTCTTCTAACTGAGTGGCTCACAGAGACACTGGCAACAAACCAGTGCAGAGATCCAAGCAACACTGGATTTGAGCCAATGGGAAGCATTGAGGAGGAAACCCTCAGAGCTGCAAACACAAAGCAGCCACTACCCTCTACAAGAATCCAGGGACACGGAAGTGAGTTCCACTAAAAATAAACTCAGTCACCAGAAGTGCTGGCTTAAGGGAGCAGAGCTTTCCAGAAAGGGGTGGGCCCATGGGTGTTGGTCAGGGACCAGGACTCCACCATAGTGATGATTGGTGGAACATTCCTATAGGCGGTTGGAAATAACCATCACTAAATAAAACTGGGTGGGCTAGAAACAGGTGCATAAATTGTGGACACAGATGAAAAACAGACAAACGGAGAAACTGGTCCAGATAGGTGGATAGATGGTGAGCAAGGCAACTGATAGGTCCTTGCCTACTTCTGTGGCCTCCTGATCTCTCGCTGCCTGATGCTATTTTAAGTCTGGACCAATCCATGTGAGTCATTTATGGAAAGAAATGGTCGTTGGGAATGATTGCGACCAAGGGCCTGTCTACCCATCTCCATCGAAAGCCCTAGAAAGTAGCATAATACTTCTCACTTCCCTGCCTGGAGAAGCTGCTGCTCCTGTAACAGAGTGGCCCCTTCCCCCTCCAAAGACACTTCTGCTTCCCTTTGTCCCTCTAGGAAAACAAAAGCTCATCACTAATCTTCCTCAGACAGAGGCTATGAAATCTGTCACTGACTTTTACACTGTGTGGAAAGCAGAATGCTTCCTTGGACATTTGTAGAATGAGTTAGTACATCCATACTCAAGTCCTGTTGGTAAGTCCAGCTTTCCAGAGCCTAAGAACAAGGTAAGAGACTCAGGTATCACTGCCAAGAAGCCGTAGCTGGCATATTATAATATAAAGCCTCGTGTTTACCTGCATAGCACCTTTCCTCTCCTTCACTCAGGGCCTGGAGCTCCATGTCCTTTTAGCTAGCAATCACAGAAGTCAGAAATAGGAAGAGAAAGGAAGGGGAGGGGAGGGAAGGGAAGAGAGGGTTGTATATGAGACAGGAAGACTTTCTGATCTGTGGGTGCCAGTGGGTACCTTGACATGCTCCCTAATTAGTATATTCCTGCTGACTTGAGAAAGCCACGATTAATTCTGGAAAGAGCTCTGGTGAGATGGGACTTGCAGCTTGTTTTGCCTCTTCTAGAGCACCCTAGAATTTAGACCAACATTAGGTGATGGCTATGGGTATCTGTGGAGACTCCCTAAGAGGAAGATCTCAGGCCAAGGCATCATCCCTGAATTCTTGCATCAGCCCAAGGCTTGGTCCTGTGGGCATGGTTTGTAGCTTGGATGATGTACGTCCCTTGCAGCCATGTGCATCTTGCTTGAGTCTCTAATGGTCACAAAGAAACTATTTTCAAGGCCTTGGAGTGGGGAGTGTCCTCTTATTACCAGGCCAATAGGAAGAGCTAACAAGAAAAGGGTCTTACAGTGAGAGTTAGAGAGAAAAATAATGCAGTCTGAGAGGCATGAGCATGCTGTGTGGGGTGAGAGGGCAGGCAGAGGGGTGCAGAAAGCATGGAACTCAAGTGTTTGCAAATTCTACTTCCCACTTACGAACTCTGCTCCCATGGGTAAGATCCATATGTTCTTTATACTCATCCCTATCTGCAGAATGGAAATAGTAATGTTTTCCTTAGCTGGGATTATAAGGTGATGTCCATCAGTTGCCAGGAACAAGAGATGTTTCTCCAAGCAGAAGTGGATCTTGCCAGTCGTTATATTGTGTTTTTAGTCACTCTCCCAAGAACTCCCTGGTGGTGTACATCTAATGGCAAACTAAGGATGTTTACTAGGCATTTCTCAGAAGAAAGTCCCCGCATCCCACACTGAGGCACCAGTGACCACCCAGATGGGGAGGGGTGTGGGCTCCTCCTGCCATCTCTAGCTGGGGCCACCCTGCTCAAGTTAGTTCATGGCACCCATTTGTTTTGGCTGATGGGAACCAAGCAGAGGTTGAACTAAGTGGCCTGTAACAGCAGAGCGTCAGAACCCTTAGAGGGCGAGATGGGCAACCACACACCCTTTCCACTGACTCAGAAATATCTAATGCTCTTAGCACTGCGCTGCTGGTTCTTAACTGGCCTGCTGCACCTGCACACAGTGGCACTGACTTCTGACACCCAGAGATACCTGCCTGGGTGAGATGCACATTTTCTTCTGGTAACATGTTGTAGGCCATCTGCAACTTCAATTATCATTTGCCCATAGGGTGGATTCAGCTGTAATTACCAGTCCTCAAAGGTCTTGGTTATTACCTGAAGCATGCCTGAGGGAAGCAGAGATGCGGGACCATGGCTGACAGGGACTAGGGTAGCAAGGGTGGTAGGCAAATGTCTGAATGTTTGTTCGGTGGTCCCTTAGTGAGAGTAGAGATGGAAACAATAGAACAAAACACCTGAGAGGTAAAGATGAGATGGGATCCAGAGCATCACTGAGGACCTTGGCTTCATGGAGAGGGAGAGGGAACAACTCGTCCCAGAATGGGAGAGAAGGAGAGCTGGGTGGTGATGCCGCCGGGTGTTTAGATTTGGTAGTAAGAAGACAGGTTTCAATCTCATGCTGGGTCTGGGAGGGAATGCTGTATTTCGTTTGCAATGAATTCAGGGCAATGAAATTAGCTGAGAGGATTATGGGGTGGTGTGAATGTAGTCCGAGAAATGGAGATATGTGGCTGTTTCTTGAGAAGGGCAAAAAAGCTCACCTCAGCCTTGGGGGCAACTGGCAGGGCCTACCTCCTGCCTAGCGTTGAGAGTCATGAGCCTAAGTAAGAGCAGCTGTAATAGAAATGTCATTTGGATCTCTCCAGCTGGGGAGACTGAACGCCTCATCTGTGTGCCTAGGTGTACACAGGACTACATTGCAACAGGGGGTGTAAGAAGAAAAGACACAAGAGGGCTGAGGCTGTTTGCAAGGGACTAATAATAACATGGGAGACTCATTGGACAAATTGGAGAGTGGAAAAAGAAAGAGGGGGAAATAATGTAGTTATGTTTTAATTAAAATATATTAAATAAAAATAATTGGCCATAAGCTCTAATCTCAATAAAAAAAAAAGAAGTGAAGTCAAAAGTGTTGGTGTATACAAAAAAGAAAAAGTGGAGTGGTCATTAACATGGGCAGCTTCACACAAACAAGGAGAATGCCATCTGAAAACAAAAGACGTGAATTCAGGGTTAGGACTTGGGGCGATGGCAAATGGATACTCCGAACAGAGTTCTTTAAATTTTTTTAATTTATTAAAAAATTAAATAAATTTATTTATTTTAATTTAACTTATACTATTAAATTCATAAATCGAGCGTATTGTTCATAATTTTGGACAAATGTTTAAAGTATTTAAAAATACTTATTTTACCACCACAATTTATATCATTCTAGAAAGTTCTCTAATGACTCTTTAATCAGTTGTCACTCCCTATCCCCCATAGTTATTGATTATACTACTGTTGTCTGAGGATTTCTGTCAACGTCATCAATCAGAATATCTTCTCTTGGATCTTTCACTGGGCTAACAAAATTCACCCATGCTGTTCTGTGCAAAGAAGTCATTCGTTCTTTTTGTTTTAACTGTTCAATGGCATTTCATTGGGAAAACACACGAGTTGATTTATCTTTTCTATTATCTTTCTCCATATAATATCCTACTATACGTTACATGCAGTCCTAATTTCATAAGGCATGTCTATGTTATCCTCTGAGATGAGCGTCACATTTTACACTCCAACTATGGATGCTGTGAGAGTTTTAGCTACTCCACATCCTGTCCAACATTTAACATTTTCAGCCTTGTTGGTTTTAGTAAGTTAACGGAGAACAACGTCTTTGTGGTGTTCTGCACTTTTCATTTGGGCCTCCAAGCTGCTGCTACTTCTGTGGAATTGTCACATGCTCCTCTAGCAGTGCTCATATCATGTTTCCTGAAGTCCCCATTTGACATGGAAATTCTTGTCTTCTTGACTGAGCTGAGGAGACCCTGCTTACTGGTGTTTGTGCATGGTGTGAGGCAGGGTGAGACTCACAGTCACTTGGCTGTTCCGTTAAACCAACTTTCACAACTAAGATAGCACTGGCTTCTTTTGCTGACTTAGTTTAAAAGCCAATGGACTCTCCATGTGAGGATCTGTTTCTGGATTCTCTCATGCCGTGTCTCGCCTTTTGACATTGTTAATGTCCTGGGTGGTTTTATGTCAGCTTGACACAAGCTAAAGTCATCTGAGAGAAGGGAACCTCAATTGAGAAAATGCCTCCACATAAGACAGGGCTGTAAGCAAGCCTGTAGGGCATTTTCTTAACTAGTGATTGATGGGGAGGTCTCATCACATGGTGGGTGGTGCCATCCCTGGGCTGGTGGTCCTGGGTTCTATAAGAAAACAGGCTGAGCAACTCATGGGTAGCAAGCCAGTAAGCAGCAGCGCTCCATGGCCTTTGTATCATCAGCTCCTGCCTCCAGGTTCCTGTCCTGCTTGAGCTCCTGCCCTGACTTTCTTCAATGATGAACAATGATAAGGAAGTGTAAGCCAAATAAACCTTTTCCTCTTCTCGCGTTGTGTCATCACAGCAGTGGTACCCTGAACTAGAACAGTCATCTACACAGTTCATGTATGAGAACTATGCAACCGAGTAGCAAAAACAACAAAGCACCTCGTAGTGTTTTAAAAAAGAGTTTGCAATGTTGTCCTGGGGTGCATGTGGCCAATGGGCTGCAGGTTGGACACTCCTGATTCTATGTCTCTTTGACAGCCTGTGTCCATGCATCAGTGTCTTAATCACTCTTTTGTAAGGCCTATTGCTAAGAAGCAAATGTCTTCTAATATCGCCCTTTCCAAATTTGTTTCAGCTATTCTTGGTCTTTTGTAATATTGTCTGGGTTTAAAGTTCAGCTTATAAATGAAAATGCAAGTGTCTTGTGAGATTTGTTTGAGAGTACATTTCTTTAGAACAGTTTAGGAAGGATTGACATCTAAGCATGTTCTACTTTTGAAGTTAAAATTGACATTACCTTTATATTTTCATTTCCCAGTGCTTCATTGCTACTATAAAGAAATGTTTATGTTCTACAAACTAATTCCTGTATATAAATTCTATATGACAATGTTCTTTACCTTCTGTCTTAGAATAAGAGATGTTAGTTATCTATGTGTGATACTCTTGCCTTTATCTCTTTGTCAGTTTGCTTTACATTGCCTGAATAGATGACCTTGCCAAGCCCCTCTTCTTGTTCATAGAAGGAATACACTTATTTTTATGCCTTTCTTATTTCTCCCCTGATCAGTAAAAAAAAATTTTAAAAAAACTTCTGAGTAGGAATCAAAACTTTCTCACAAATGTATTTGACATCATCCTCAACACAGTAAAAGTCTGACATTTCGGAGACATTTGATAAATACTTGCTGATGTGTTTACTACGTGAGCTGCAGACTGCAGAAATGCCTTGGGGCAGCTATTTTGATTCTTGGCCACATATCAGCTCTAAAAATGAAGCGACAGCTCATAAACTGGCAGCCAGCCACTGATGGAAAAAAATATCTTTAAAAATGTTAGTAGTTTCATATACTGAGTTTTATGTAAACATTGTGGTAGAATGACAAGGCGTATCCAGAAAGTTCTCTTTGATGTGGTCTGACAGAAGCAGCTTAAAGAAAAGAGGAAGGGCACTGTTCATCACTGTGGAGAAGACAGGGTGGCTGGAGCCTCATCTACCATGACAGAAGCTCGTGTGAACAGCCTGGTACATTGGTGAATTAGAAAGCAGAGAGCTTGGGCTGTGGTCACCAGCATCATCTTGCAGTGCCTCTTTCCCTTCCCCCAGTGGACTATGTAACCCAGCTATATTCCACATCCCAAAGGTTCCACAACCAAGCAAAATGGTGCCACCAGCTAGGAGGCAAGTGTTCAAACACACAAGCCATGAAGGACAGCACACATCCAAACTATAGCAGTGGCCATTGTGAGCAGGGTACGCAACAACACACAACACATTATTCTAAGTCTGAGCTTCTAGCACACAGAGAACCATTACAAGTGGTGACAGGACACAAGTTCACAGCAGTGTGATGCCTAAATATGCAAGATTTTGAGGGGAAAAATAGATTCATCTATTCATATTCATACACAAAGTACAGTACTTACTGATGATAATGTTATTAAGATGATCATGGAATTCAGTAGCTGTCGATTTAAAGCATTTTGCAAAATAACAGATAACAATAATCACTCCCAGTTACTGAGAATTTATGCTAACGGTCTTACCTATTGATGTTATATTTACCTAGCAGCTGTTAGAGCGAGGCATTGTATCACACTCTGTTGCTAGGCAGTTAAGGTTAAATTATTGACCTGAGCCATGTTGCTCCGACGTGTCACAAGTCCAAACCGTAAGCTTAAGCAAATACCTTCATATTTCATCCTGTGTTGAAGAAGTGTCTCGGTGATCTTCTCAGAGACAGACTAGGTGGTTCACACATCCAGGGCCATATCTGTATGTCAGCCCTCTAACTGATGTCTACCACAAAACAGGCCCTCAGCCAACCCTAAATAAGTAGCATAATGGTCCTAATATTTGACTGTTTAAGCTCTCAACAAAATTAAAAACTGCTTTCATCAAATTTCCATCCTGATACTGCCTGTCCGTTCATGCTAGTAATCCTAGACAGTTTCTTGGTTTTTACTTTCTGACCTTAGAACTATGTTCAGGCTTATTTCTACAGATTCCAACTTTTTAAATGTTGAATAGTGACACCATTGCTACTAAAAATGCTTCCTACAATCTACTGTAACTGAATTTTGTATTGTTGCCAGATTTCTTTGTGTGTTTTATGACTTTCTACACATTTTACTACTACCTAGCCTTGTCAGTGTTTAAGTTTCAGGCATATCTTTTGTTTAAAAAAAAGGCACATGACATAATTTCATGGTACCATTTTCAAAAGCATTCTATTTTAACTAGCATGTTTGCCCTGTTTGCATTTATTATTAAAATATTTGGGGTTTTACTACCATTTTACTTTGTGCTTCATTTTTCTATGATCCCCTTTCTCCTTTCTTTGTCGTATTCAGTTCAATGATCTGTATGCACTATGTGTTTCTGATTCTGTTTCTTTTTCTTGTCTGGTTTGAAGTTTTTGAACTGTATTCTTTTGTTTGCTTGTTTGTTTTCAAGACAGGGTCTCTCTGTGTAACCTTGGCTGTCCTGGACCCGCTTTGTAGACCAGGCTGGCCTGGAACTCACAGCGATCCACCTGCCTCTGCCTCCCAAGTGCTGGGATTAAAGGCGTGCTCCACTGCCACCTGGCTGAACTGTATTCTTAATGCCTGTCTTTGGATGTTATCATTTACAATTTTTTTCAAACTTTGCTTTGTTTCATCTTTAAATATTCTTTTCTCATTTAAATAAGCCAAAATGTTTAAACATTCATCTTTCCTAAGAACAATCTGTCAAATACTTGGCAGCAAAGGTGACAAAAGAAAAAGAGAACTGCTCTAAAGCAAAGTGTTTGCAGGTAAGAGATATAAAGTGAATGCAGACAGTAAATACTTATGAAATGGAAAATGTCTAGACTGCAAATTTTCATGGTGAAAACAAATTTTGATGAGCCAAGAAAAAGCAAAAATTGCTTTAACTTGAAAAAATGTGATTTTTTTTTTGAGGCTAGAAGAAACTTCATAACTTTTTAAAAAAATACAGTGTATATATATGTGTATGTGTGTACATATATGTATATGTGTATGTGTGTGCATACATGTATATGTGTATGTGTGTACATACATGTATATGTGTATGTACACATGCATGTATCTGTGTATGTACACATGCATGTATATGTATATATGCATATGTGTGTAAATGCATGTGTGTGTGCATGTGTATATATGTGTGTGCGCATGCATGTATATGTGTATGTGTACATGCATGTATATGTGTATATGCATGTATATGTGTATGTGTGTGTATGCATGTGTATGCATATGGGAGTGAGGGTCATATATTGATGCAGGTATACGCATGCAGTGGTGTATACTGGGATGTCGGAGAGTAACTTGAGGGAGTTGTTCTCTCCTTCCATCATGCAGGCCCCAGAGACCCAACTCTGGGTTGCCAGGCCTGGATGGGAGGAACTTTTGTGGTCTAACCTAAGTTTCTTGTTTCCAGAGAGAAGAAATGATCTGCCCAAATATTGATTTGTCGGCATGAGACACACCATGAAAGAACCTTTATCAGCAGCCATTCATAGATGGAGGAGGAGAGGAAATGTGAACATGAAATATGGCTGTGAGGGTCAGACAGCTCCTTACATAAGCTTCTTTCTCCAAGCAGAACCAATAGATTCCCTTACCTCAGACAGGGTGGAGGAAAGCATAATCATACATACATGAATACATACATACATACATACAATGCAAAGAAAACAAAAAACCAATTACCTATTATAAAATTACAATTGCTGCCATTTGATTGCCTTTCTTTTTTCAAACAAATCACATGAGTTCAGGCATGCAAATCATGTGTAGATAGCTACTGCCTGGATAATAATGTGGTGCCTCCTTCATTTTTCGAAAAAACCCACACAACCAGTTATCAAGTTGGTGGGTCAGCTCATTTAAAGCTTTTAAATCTATGGTCTCTATATCAAAGTAGAACAAATTGATTTTTCATAGTTAATCCAAGGTTCATTAAGAGTATCTACAAGCGATGAGCATCTCAACCTCATGAAGAAAGCTACCCATTGTGTCACAGACGTCTACTGTATAAATGGCAGCATAGCGTAAAACAGTGCTTTCTAAACTGTTATTTTGCAGAAAGCCCATTCTAATGGGTATCATGTGATCTCTGGAAGGGGGGAATAGTCCTAAGGTTAAATAGACACATGAAATTAAGGATTTTAAAAAATTCTTGTGTTGAGGATTCCCTAGCTGGTCCAAACAGTAGAGTATCTTTGGTAACCTCAGCTTTCAGGATGGACACAGTGGATCCTGAGAGCACTGGCCAGCCAGCCTAGCCAAAATGGTGAGCTTCCAGCTCAGTGAAAGACCCTGCCTCAAGGCAAGAAGGTGGAGCGCAATAGGAGGACACTCAATGGCCTGCTCTGGCCTCTGCTTGTGCATACATGAGCATATACACCCACATATTTCCATGCACACATATATAACACACACATATAGCACACAGAGAGAGAGAGAGAGAGAGAGAGAGAGAGAGAGAGAGAACAAAATTTGCAGATAACACAATATCTTTCTCACTGCTTTTCAAATCTGTTAAGATACAAATGACATTTTAAAAATCTACCATTTGAACCATTTTTTATTTTTTTAAAGATTTATTTATTTATTATTATGTATTCATAATACATAATGCCCAGAAGAGGGCATCAGATCACATTATAGATGGCTGTGAGCTACCATGTGGTTGCTGGGAATTGAACTCAGGACCTCTGGAAGAGCAGCCAGTGCTCTTAACCTCTGAGCCATCTCTCCAGCCCTTGAACCATTTTTTAATGTACCATTTTTAGTGACCTTCGCGTGTCCAGTCCCAGTTGGCACAACTACAATGCTACCCCTCCACCCAAGGCTCAGGGAACATTGTTGAAGAGAGAGTGAGGACCAGGATGCCTGCTGCTAGACGACAGGGATGCTACATCCATGAAGTCCCCACATTAGGTAGGCTAAACAAGGCCAGTATAATGCAGCACACCAGTTAACAAGCTGAGGTAGACAGGGGAAACTTTATCAGGTCCCACCCCAGATCGGCGATCAATAGCTACTGGGGGAAGAAGAAGAAGCCTTGTTCAGGGACCAGTCTCCCAGCAGATGTTATCCAATCCCAAGTGGTCAGTGCTAAACACATGTACATAACATGAACACTATATGGGCTCCATAGACTATATATGTGTGTGTATGAGTGTACATGTAACACTAGTAATTATAGGAGAGATTGTGAATTTGAGAGGGACTGGGAAGAGCTTGGGAGAAGCAGGAAGCATATAAATTAGGTAACTACAGTACACATATGAAATTTTCAAAAATAAAAAATGTAAATGTTAAGAAGTCCAGTTTAATAACATTAAATGCATTCAAGGAGTTACACAACCATCATCGTCATCCATCTCTAGAGTTTTTTACTCCTTAAAAATTGAAACTCCCAGCCTTTAAATAACAGACTCCATTCCTCCTTTCCTCCAGGCCCTGCAATCATCATCTGCCTTTCTGTCTCTAGGAAGCTGATGGTTCCAGGTAACTCAGAAGTGGACTCATACCGTATTTGTCATCTTTTACGACTGGCTGGTTTCCCTTATCATAATGTCTTCCCAGTCCACCTGCAGTACAATTTGTATCCGAGTTCTTTTCCTATGGTAAAATTGTGCCTCTTACCCTATGTATCACATTGGAGCTGATCTGTTGGTGGGCACCTGGCCTTCTTCCACCTCTTGCCTGTTGTAAAAAGGGCTACTATGATTCACTATGCTTTATTTGCTATAAATTTCTATAAATATTTACTGTTTATAATAAATTTCTATTCATGACACTGGAAAAAATTAGTCCAAAACTCTTTTTTTTTCTTTTTTTCTTTTTCTCCCTGCCCCACAATATGCTTTCTACTGATTAAAATTTCCTGGTTCTGACTAAGGCACGTAAAAGCCTTATAAAGTCTTGTGTCAAAATCTTTCACAAGCTATGTTTTTTACTCTTTCAAGCATCTGGCAGCCGCACAGAACCTTCTAGAGAACACTCATAGCTGTCTATTCCTCCTTTTTCACTCAGCTTGCCTGTCTATAATGAACTTCAAACGTCCATACACATGCACTCTTGGGAGGTGTCCATGGAGAAAACAGACTGACAGAGTTTAAGGGTCTTTCTCCCCTCCCCAAAGGGGGGAGCTCCCTTCTTAAAGGGAAGCAATTTTCCTCAAGTGTTTAAAGTATTGCGATTGCAGCCTCCACTGGGATGAAGTTTTATTGCTCTCCATCAAAATTCCTCCAAGATTTAAGAGCAAAGAGGAGGCACCTGGCTTTTATTTAGAGGCAGGGAAGCATGAATTGACATGACCTCAAGCCGTGTTCATGTGAGGAGAGTAGGCAGATGCTTTTAGGAACGAGAAATCACACCGGCCAATCAAACCACAGGGGTTGAGAAGGAGCAGAAGAAAAGCCTCAGTCCCACCACGGGAAAGGTGTTACTGGCACTTTCAAGGAGGACAAGCTGAATATCTGAATATTGAGACAGTGAGACTTTGCATCCCATTCACTTAAGTTCTGACTGCATGGAATTTGCTTCTCCCAAGCCCTCTCTAGCCCACCACATTGCTTTGGCCTTGTAGAGTTAGATACAGGAAGACCTAACTGGATCCTTCACCTTACAGGCATCTCTGGCTCCCTCAGCTCTAGTTGCTGGGGGATGAGGAACCTCTCTCCTTTCTGGGCATTGTTGAATCCAAACCTCCTCGTTTCCCAGGATTCTCGTACGTGGAGCATCTTCACTTCTGAGTCTTGTTTCCTCTCTGCTCCGTTTTAGTTTATTCCTGTATCTCAGTCGCCTCCTTAAGCTCTCAAAGCCTCACTCACTCAAACAAGTATGAAGGGTAGGTTTTACAAAGATCCCAGAATGCTAAAAAAAAAAAAAAAAAAAAAAAAAAAAAAAGAGGGTCCCAGGCCTGACAAGCTCTCCAAAACTGGACACAGAAGTTCTTACCTGCCTCCACTTTTCTGTTCTGTCTTGCTAAGTCATCTCTCAGACAGACATGTCTCTGGTTATGGAAGGAAGACAGAGAGCTAGAGAAGAATATTTCCCTTGGTCTCTCTGGGAGTACCCATCAAATCTGTGCTTTTATTAGGCCTTCTCCAGTTGATGCCAGCCAACCCAAGAAATTCTCCAATGACCACTGTTTAATGTCAAAAACCAAACAGTACATTGAGATACTTCACTGCCTCCCCTTCTCTAAGAAGCAGAAAAGTCCTCTTACTCACCAAATCCAAACCCACTCTTTCTGCCTAGCTCTAACCTTCATTTGGGTGCTACACCCCTTTTTAAGGATTGTGAGAGTCAGCCACAAATCAAGGCAAAGTCCTGTGCAAGAATAAACTCGGCAAGATGAGCCTCTCATTGGCAGGACGCCTACAAAGGGTGAGATCTAGGGCTATGTGACACTTGCTCCCCTGCCCTCCTGCTCTTCCCGGTTTGGATCAGAAAGGAAGTTGGTCCACAGGCAACCATCGAGCTTGGAGAGTCAGAGACACTGTTGGAGAATTCATCCAAGCGCTCTTCAGGAAAAATGACAACCTGGAACCCTTCATTAGTCTGGACCTGGGACTAGTTCTTCCCTGGGGTGGCTCTTCCTTTGTTTCCTGTGGCCTACTCCCTGAACAGCCATGAAAAATGTGAGTTCTGTGATAGACCACAAGTAGAGACGTGCTGGTTAGGCTGGTACTCGCATTTGGTCATCTCGGTAGTGCGTCCCTCACTATAAATTAATAACCTAGCATTTTAGTTTCATAAATTCTCTTCTTGAAAGGCTTATTAGTATGAGTCAGCACTCCAGCTGCACCAGCCTTAATCCAGGGTCTAAACAAGGCCTGGGGCATTCACCAAAGTAAACGCCACATGGCATTGAGGCTCTTTTGTGACTAGTCAGCTAGTCCTTTGCAGACAACTCCCCTCCTCCAGTTCCCCCAAGTCCTATTGTTCAGGCCAAGGAAATAGAAAATATCTTTAAAAACTCAAGCAGGAAGGGATCTATTCCAAGAATTGAATCTTTTGAAGTTCATCAAAAAGGCTTAAGGATCAGGTTCCAAATTGGCCATTCTAAAAATTCCCTAGAGAAATAAACTGGGTCCCTTGTGAGAACCACTCCTCTAGACCATAACTATATATGGTCTCAAAGCAGAAATCCACCACCCTGTCAACTGCCGCCCACACCTAAAGAACCAGAGAGCAGACATTGCAGTCTGTAACTAAGATTCAAAGTTAGAGCAAGAAGCTGGTGGCAGCGTCAATTCTTCTCTGCTTCCAAGAAAATGGAGACGAGCTCTGAAACCATCTGTAGGATTCTCACGTGTTTCTACAAACATTTTTTTTTTTCAGGGAGATAGGATAGAGGAATGGCCTTCAACTTACTTCTAACTTTAAATACACACACGCACACACACATACACACAAACACACACACACACTCACTCACACACAACTGTCGAAGCCAAATTACGTCCTCAACTTGGGCTCTGGGAAGCCTGAGAAATGTCGTTTATATTCCAATCTCCCCAATGAGAAGGAAGCTGAGATGGAATCGGGGTGACCTACTCAGAGGACCCAGCAGAGATTCTGTCACCCCTACTTTACAGACAAATGCTTCAGGACTCAGAGGACAGGTAAGCCATACCTTGAAAAGGAGAGGGCCTTTGAAAGCACATCTCGCTCATACGTGTTTTATTCTGTTGTTCTGAGATTTGTTCACATATGTGAGTGAGTTGTTTTCACACAAAACCTTATTCCTTGGAATTGAGGTAACTGCTACAGCTCAGTTACAGCCTTCTGTGGAGTCTCGCTTCTTCTTACGCCACTATACGTGTGTGGGATTCAAAATTATGTTTTTAAAAATGAGCAATGGATTTGGCTCCAAGCATGCTGAGCCTCTTCCATGGACCCACTTATATGTGCTTAATCCAAGAGGTATATTATCTTTGATTTCTCTACTTGGTTTCTACTCTGTCTCCCTTTTTGTGTCTCATCCCCTAGAACAGAGGTTCTCAACCTTCCTAATGCCGTGACCCTCTAATATACTTCTCATGCTGTGGTGACCCCCGCCTCTCGGCCACAAAATTATTTTCATTGCTACTTCATAACTGTAATTTTGCTGCTCTTATGAATCATCACGTAAGTATCTGTATTTTCCAATGGTCTTAGGCAACCCCTGTTAATGGATAGTTCAACCACCCCCAGAGGGTTCATGACCCACAGGTTGAAACCACTGCCTTAGAAAGTACCCTCAGGCATGGCATCCCCTACCTGGCCCTTCTAGCTTTCATGGAACTTACAAGCTAATTTCAGCCTAAGCCTCTGCACCTGTGATAGTCACGTCCACCTTGGAATTAGTGACCTCCCATCCTTGTGAGAACATACTTGACCCCTGTTCATCCCCAACTGAAAGCCATCTTAAATACTACATGGATATCTGAAAATTAAGGTCAGAAAGAGGAAAGGTCCAGATCTACTTACTGGTCCTGGAGAATCTGGTGTGGAGTTTGCATTTTATTCTAAATGTGATAGACAAATCATTAGAATATATGTTAATCACACAGCATCTCACATGTTAAAAGATCATTCTGGCTGCTGTCTGGGATAAACCATAGGACTTTACATGCATGTGTGCGTGCATGCATGCATGCATTTATTTGTTTAAGGGGATAGCAAAAGAGAAACGTGAAGATCTGCTAAGAAACTCTTCTGGTGAGAAATTTGGATGGTTAGGTTGAAAAATAGCTGCCTCCAAATGACACGTCTATATCATAACTCTTAAGAACCTATAACTATAAAGTGTTTGAGAAGGGAGTCTTTAAAGATGCAATTATGCTAACAATACCAAGACAATATCACACTGGGTCACCAAAATGCCCCAAAGATGTAATGACAAATGTTCTTATATGACAGAAGAGGAGGATAGAGACAAAAGGAAAATCCGTGTGAAAACAGAGAATGTCTTGAACCTTCTGAGAGTGTGGCCCACTCAACATCTTGAATTCAAACTTCAGTTTCCAGTATTGCTTAAGGAAAAAAATCTATTGTTTTAATTCACCAAATTGTGGCCATTTGGAAAATTAGTTGAGCACCTTAATTGTTATTTTGTTCAGTAACAAATTAACTCAAAGCTTAACAGGTTAAAAAAAAAAATTATGATCCTACCCATCCAGGAGTGACTTAGCTGGATGTGAGGGTAAATCTTCATTGCCAGTTTGACTAACTTAGACTGATTTTGGAAACACAGCCCTAGGAACGTCTATGAGGATGTTTTCAGAAAGTGATTTCAGCCAAATTCAGAGTCATCATCCTGAATTTAAATAGCCCTACACTGTGGCTGCAGTCGTGAACTGGGTGAAAAGGAAAGACAGAGAAAAGCAAGGTGAAAAACTGCATCAATTTATCCCTGCTTTCTGACTGCAGGTGCGTTGTCTGCAGTCACCTCACTCCTACCACTGTGATTTCCCCCACTGTGATAGACTGTATCCTCTCAAACTGTGAGCCAGAATAAACTCTTTCATATGTTTGTATGTGTGGGCAAACGCACATGTGTGCACACGCACATAGAGGTCAGAAGAAAACTTCAGGTGTCATCCTTAGGGACACCACCCACCTCTTTTGAAGCGGTCTCTCTGGCTGTCCTGGAGCATAGCAGGGATCCTCTTGTCTACACTCCTCCAGCACTGGAGTTACAAGCATGTGCCACCACACCCAGCATTTTTGCACAGGTTCTTCAGATAGAATTCAAGTCTTTACTTTTGTCATCCCATTAACCATGGGCCAGGTCTTTCATGAAGTGTCATCTGGGGGCTGACATTATCTGAAAGCACGGCTGGGGATGATGGCTCCACTTCTGAGATATGGTGGTCACATGGCTCGTTACAGACTTCAGTTCCTTACCATGCAGATTTGTCCAAAGAAAGCCTGTGTATTTTTATGACATAACAACCAGCTTGTCTCAGAGCGGGAGATTGTACATTGCAACTCACCACAGTGCTTCTACAACAGTTGCATCACTAGAAGTAACCACATTCAAGGAAGAGGAAATTCAGATGGAAACTGTAACATAAAAAAAAAAAAAGATGAAGACAGATGGGATGACCTGGGATACATTTTGAAGATGTTATGATGGTTTCTGTATATGTGAAGAAAAGAAAGAAATTAAAATATCTGCAAATTGTTGACCCATGGCACAAAATGAATAACAATATCATTTAATAAGAGGTAAAGAGAAGTTCAGAGGGCAGGAAAATCAAGTTCTGCCTTGGCCCGTTGTCTTTGATTAAAGATTCAAGCTGACTTATTTACCAAACAAATAGGCTTACAAGTTTGGAGACAAGATATGTCAAAACTTGAGATAGAAATGTAGGAGTTACCAAAAATTGCCTATTAAGTCATGCTATTATTTGAGATCTCTTGGGAAGTAAGAAGAAAATAGGTCTTGACACTAAGTCCTAGGAAACTCCAATTTTTATTATGTAAGTTAGTTAAGAATTATAACAAAGTCTAAGAAGGCATGACCAAAAAGGTAATAGGGGAAAAAAGGAATGTGGATTTCTAAAACCAAAGCAGGGAGTGGTTTTTAGAACCAAATGTTGTTGAACATTGATTCAGATAAGAAGAGAAAGTTGAGCACTGGTGGTAACAAGGTGGATGTCCTAGTTAGGGTTGCTATTGTTGTGATGAAACTCCATGACCACAGCAACTCGCTTTGGTTTGTTGCTCAAACTTCCACATTGTAGTCCATCAATGAAAGAAGGCAGGACAGGAACTCACGCAGGACAGGAACTGGGAGGCAGGAGCCGAGGCCATGGAGGGGTGCTGCTTCCTGGCTTGCTCCACATGGTTTGCTCAGCTGCTTTCTTACAGAACCCAGGACCACTAGTCCAAGGATGGCACCACCTATAGTGGACTGGACTCTCCTACATCAATCACTGATTGAGAAAATTCTCTGCAGGCCTGCCCATGGAGGCATTTTCTCAGCTGAGGCTCCCGCCTCTCAGGTGACTTTAGTTTATGTCACGTTGGCATGTGATGGTCCAGCACAATGAATGGCATTGCTGCCCTCCCCAAACATGGTTGCTGTGGAGGTGTGAATTGTTGGTAGCTGAGGAGGAAATGGAAAGTAGATATGGAGGAATAAAGCAGCCACAAGCCTTTCAAAGAGTGTTGCTACCAAGTGGCCAAACCGTGGAACAGTAATTAGAACTGCCCTAGGACTCAGGTCCTATACAGAAGCAAAGGATGCTCACACTGTGTGACAGGGGAGAGACTGTTACAAGTGGCTGATGGATTTTGTGGTAGTAGTATGAAGCTATTGTTTTATCCCTGAGAGGGACTCCAAAACTGTCTGAGCTTGCAAGGCCCAAGGAGATTCATTATGCTTTAAAAAAAAATGATGCAGTTTCCCACCATTATGGCCCTGTGCCATAATTGCTTGATTGTCCTTCTTTTCTTGGAAACTGTCAGCTCCAAAAAAATAGGATGGTACTTGATTTGCTCAACACTGGAAAATTAGCTGTGGAAAGGCAGCTAAATGGGTTTCATTAGCCACTTGGTCCTAAGAAACAAATGCTAGCCTTTTACTTTCGTAACTTATCAGTCCTCAGGGCAGCTTTTAAAAAATCCAGTACTCTTCTCACTCCTCCCCCATTTGGGTAAACTGAGTATCATCTTTATGCCATTATAACAAAACACCTGACACAAGCTGAGGTGGGGCGGGCATGGAGTCTATGATTTCATAGTTTGAATATTCAAGGTTCATTTGGGTGACCTGATTGGTTTGGCCTCTGATGTGCCTGTAACTAGCAGAACATCACAGTGAAAGGGCATGTAGGAATCAGTAGCCACCTCTCAGGTGGGAAGCAGAGAGGATCTGGTGTCCCATAAACTTTTTGAAGAGCACACCCTCAGTTGACCTACGAGCCTGTTATTTGGCTCCATCTCTTAAAGGTTCCCTGACATTTTCCTTAGGAACCAAGCTTCCTAGGGAAGCCTTGGGGGACACTAGAGCTATACCGAAAGCATAGCAAGTAATTTTGCCCCTGGCTCCAGAGTTAGCAATAGAAACAAGATTCTAATGTAGGTAGTCTAGCTCCAGGATCTACCTCTTAAGTCCCTAGCCTGATGGTATCATTGCAACGTGCCTGTCACTTCCCATACAATGTATATCCAGGCACTGATTAAACACTGGAGACACCAGTCCTCCACAGAGTAGGAATAATGAGCCAGGCTCCCTGCCCTCCTCACTCAATTGTATGTTTGCACACAAGAGCATTTCTAAAAGCAACTGAGTCAGGTGTAGACAAATCCCCAGCTGGTTATGCTAGGAACAATGGCTAATGTTCTCGTTGGGCTCAGAGAGGAGCAGATGTGGTATCTGAGTCATCCGCCTCAGTGAGGAAGAAGGTTCTGGAAAGGCCCTCAGAGGAGTCAGCACTTGCACTGAGTCAGGAAAGGTACATAGACATTTATGGGTAGACACGGGGAGACAGACAGAGGTGGAAGGAGCCTCAGACACAAGGGCCTGGTGAGAGGGCACAGCTTCCGGCACTGGGGCCTTCTGTGGCTAGACTGGATCCTACACTCTTGTTTTGTTTGTTTTAGACAGTGTATCTAAATGTGTCCCATGCTGGCCTTGAGTTTGTTATGTAGCCAAGGATATCCTTGAATGTGTTAGCATTGTAGGCATTTGCCACCATGCACTGGGGTATACATGCCCAGTTAATATAGCACCGGGGCTCAATCCCAGTGCTTTCTACATGCAAGCAAACACTCAACCAAGCTGCAAGTGCTACATAGAACCAAGGCACTTGACCTCAAGGTGACCCCTGAGATGAGGCTATGCTCCTATCCCTATTTACCATGCAATCAGCATAGCAGTGGGGCCAAAGGTCAAAGGTCTCCCCCTGCCTCCTGTTCAGTGCTTATTCCAGGAAACTCCTTGGACTCACTAATCAACTGGGGAAGGCTGAGCTAAGCTATCAAGACATCAGTGCAGGCAAAAGCCGTGCTCAGAGTTGCTCATGACCCCCAACCCCATCAAACTTTACAGCCACTGACAAGAGCTCTGCCATGTGCTTCGGTTGCCATTGATCTCCCATGGTCAAGATCCCTCCGTTCATTCTCCTAGGACAATTCTGCTTGCCTTTTTCCAAATCCCGTGTGCAGGGATGTTTCTGGAGTCTCTGTTATGAAAGATACCGATTAAAGAACTCACCTTACAAGTACTTTAATCTCACTGTTAAGAAAACAGTAAAGGTACAAAGGTACAAAGCACCCATTGAAGTTGGATCCTGACCAGAGTGACATTTAATCTGAGACTTGTTTTTTGTTTTTGTTTTTGTTAATTTTTAAATTTAATTTATTCAAATTACAACTCAATTGTTATCCTATCACTTGTATCCTCCCGTTCCTCCCTTCCTCCCACTTTCACCCTATTCGCCTCCCCTAGGTCTATGACTGAGGGGCACCTCCTCCCCCACTATATAGTCATAGGCTATCAAGTCTCATCCTGGTAGCCTGCTTATTCTTTCTCTGAGTGCCACCAGGCCTCCCCACCAAGGGGAGGTGGTAAAATATGGGGCATCAGAGTTCATGTCAGAGTCATCCCCACTCTCCACATAACTGTGGAAAATGTCCTGTCCATTGGCTAGATCAGAGTAGGGGTTCAATGTTTACTACTTGTTTTGTCCTTGGTTAGTGCAAGAGTTTGAGCAGACTCCCCTGGGCCCCAATCAATGCATCATGATGTTCTTCTTATAGGTTTCTAGGACCCTTTGGATCCTTCTATTTCCCCATCTCCTATATTCCTCTTACCTAGAGTCCCAGTAGGATGTCCTCACATCTATCCCAATCTCCTGGTAAGTGAAAACTTTCATGGAACATTTGTGAGACACACTGAAAGCGATGCTGAGGAAAATTCATAGCACTAAGTGCCTTTATAAAGAAATTGGAAACATCCCACATAAGCCACTTAATGACACATCTGGAACCCCTAGGAAAAAAAGAAGCAGAAACACCCAAGAGGAGTAGATATCTGGAAATAATCAAAGTCAGGGCTGAATTAATTAATTAGAAACAAAGAGAACAATTTAAAGAATCAACAAAACCAGAAGCTGGTTCTATAAGAATATCAACAAGATAGACAAACTGTTAGCCAAACTAACTAAAAGGCAGAAAGACACTATCCAAATCAACAAAATCAGAAATGAAAAGGGAGACATAACAACAGACACTGAAGAAATACAAAGAATCGTAAGATCCTACTTTAAAGGCATATATGCCACAAAATTTGAAAATCTAAGGGAAATGGACAATTTTCTTGATTGATTTCACTTGCCAAAATTGAATCAAGATCAGATAAACAAATTAAATAATCCTATTTCTCCTATAGAAATAGAACCAATCATTGATAGTCTTCCAACCAAAAGAAGCCCAGGGCCAGATGTTTTCAGCACAGAATTCTACAAGACCTTCAAAGAAGAGCTAATACTCTTGAAGCTACTCCAAAACATAGAAATGGATGGAACATTACCAAATTCATTCTTTGAGGCCACAGTCACATTGATACCTAAACCCCACAAAGACCCAACAAAAAAAGAGAATTTCCAACCAATTTCTTTTATGAACATTGGCACAAAAATACTTAATAAAATACTTGCAAAACGAATACAAGAACATATCAAAGATATCATTCACCATGACCAGGTAGCTTCATTCCAGGCATGCAGGGATGGTTTAATATATGGAAATCCATCAATGTAATCCATCATATAAACAAACTGAAGGGAAAAAAACACATGATCATCTCCTTAGATGCAGAAAAAGCATTTGACAAAATCTAACACCCATTCATGTTTAAAGTTTTGGAGAGATCAGGAATACAAGGCACATACCTAAACATAATACAGGCTATATACAGCAAGCCAATAGCCAACATCAAATTAAATGGTGGGACACTCAAGGAAATTCCTCCAAAATCGAGGACCAGACAAGGCTGCACACTTTCTCCATATTGCTTCAATATAGTTCTTGAAGTTCTAGCCAGAGCAATAAGACAACAAAGGGAGATCAAAGGGATCCAAATGGGAAAGGAAGAAGTCAAATTATCCCTATTTGCAGACGATATGATAGTGTATATAAGTGACCCCCCAAAATTCCACCAGAGAACTCCTACAGCTGATAAATACCTTCAACAAATTGGCTGGATACAAAATTAACTCAAAAAGTCAGTAGCCTTCCTATATAAAATGGCAATCATGCAGAGGAAGAAATTATGAAAACTGCACCCTTCACAATAACCACAAGCAATATAAAATATCTAGGAGTACCTCTAACCAAGTAAGTGAAGGACTTGTTTGAAAAAAACTTCAAATCTCTGAAGAAAGAAATTGAAGATGACATCAGAAGATGGAAGGATCTCCCTTGTTCATGGATCAGGAGAATTAGCATAGTAAAAATGGCCAACTTACCAAAAGCAATTTACAGATTCAATGCAATCCCTATCAAAATACCTACACAATTTTTTAAAGATATTGAAAGATCAATTCTCAACTTCATATGGAAAAACAAAAACTCCAGAATAGCTAAAACAATCCTATACAATGAAAGATCCTCCAGAGGAATCTCCATACCCAATCTCAAGCTGTACTATAGAGCAATAGTAATTAAAACAGCATGGTACTGAAACTTGTTTTAGCAAAGAGGAAATTGGAGAGAATTCTAGAGAATGGAATGGCATGTCAAAAGACTCGGGGATAGATGGAAACTTCATATGTGTGAAACTGTGAAGAGACCAATATGGCAGGAGCATAGTAAAGAAGCTACAGATGGTAAAGTGAGGCTGCAGGGGATGGGGGCACTTTCTCTTACAGCATTTAGGTGGATGTGAAAGGGATTTCTGTATTTCCTGGGCAGCAGATGGTTTCAGTAGGATACTAATGAATCCCATGCTCTCTTCAAGGAACCCAAAGGCTCACAAAACAAAAAAATGAATGCACCCCACACTCCCTCAGCTCAGGGCCTTGAGCATGGTAGCCATGCTCTACCAACTGAGCCACATCCCAGCCTAGGATATCAAATGTTAGCACAGAAGAATTCTGTGGGAAGAGAAGGTGCAGATGCTATGAGGACTTCAACATGCACTCACTTGTGTAGCCACACCCTTATCTTATTTACTCATTTCCTTTATTCATATTCCTCACAATAATGGGCTCTAAGCACTAAGCACTGATGGACTTCTTCCTTCATCAATACAGCCCTGTTAAGGCAAGCAAGTACAGTCTGTTACCAGAAAGAGCATTGGAGCAGCTAAGCACATATTCAGAGTCCCACTTAGTCAACTCAGCTTTCCTCCTCCTCTTCTTCTTCTTCTTCTTCTTCTTCTTCTTCTTCTTCTTCTTCTTCTTCCTCTTCCTCCTCCTCCTCTTCTTCTTCCTTCATCCTGGACTTCATATCTTTATTTTGTCTGAGAATTAAATGGGCTGGGGCATTGTGCATTGCTACTGTGCCCTTAACAAAAACACTAATAAATTAGATCGTTAAATTTAATTTCTTAACCAAGATTTTCTGTGCTCTGGACTTTGGCAAACCTCTGGTGGGATGACAAGTGGGTGCTGTTATAGAAACACAAGACCATACACTTGGAATGTAGACATCAGATTCTTGATTGCAGAACCAGGAAAGGAGAGGGTGGCCTTGTGTTGGCCATTGACCACATTCTTCACATATAAACATTTCTGTTGTATAGAAACAGAAAACAAGAATGCTCTCAAATTTTCCTTGAAGTCATTAAAGTGCAGAGTCCCTGATGGGACATGGGACCGCAGAGTGATAATGGGATTGGACTTTGTCATCAGAGATTAGATATGTTCCAAATTACCAATTAGAAATGGGTGCTGAGAGCATACATTCAAAAGAGGCCACAACCTACTGCTGAGTCTGCAAGGTTCCCCAACGGGTAGTTTCAACCCAGTGGTCACACAGATGACTCTGGTTAAACTAAATGGATCACAGACTTAAGCCAATGTATGAATCTGGGAAAGGAAATGGTAAGAAATGGGGGTGTCGGGGTTCGGTAGGGATAAGAGAGAGGTCAGAGATGGTAAGGGGCGAGAGTAGTCACTGTGCATTATATACAGTGTATGGAATTGTCAGATAGAACACATTTTTGCCCAGCCTTATTAAAGATACATAAATTCAAGTCTTATTCAAGGGGATATTATGTTCAAGGACCATAAAGGTGCTAACTCCTTTTATTCCAAGAGAGCAAAAAAGGTAAAAAAAAAATTATATATAAGAGTAAATGCAAGAACCTCTTTCTTGGTTGATATTGTAGCTTGTAGAACTGACTAGAAGTAACCTGGACAAATGTAGACAATGCTGTACTATGCCACATGTAAGTATGTTACTCAGACTCATTGACCAAGAAGCCCAGAAAGATGGCAAGTGTACAGACTAAGGGTAAGACAAGACTACAATTAGCCCAATTAGTGAAAATGGCTCAGCCACTTGGGCCTTATAATTTAGAAGATCCAGCAACATTCCTGTGTCTGTGGCAGATAATAACACTAATAGCATATCTAGCAAATAGTGGGAGTCTAGACATCACACCCAAACGAAGCCACGTCCTCCTCTTCAAATAATTATTCTCCTTTGAGACAACCTTTGATGTATTGCTGAGCCCTAAAGGAGGCTGAATGTATGGCCATGAGAATTGGGCACAGCCTTTGTTTTATCTAAAGTGCTCTGGCAGCCTTGGGACAGGCACAGCTGTGTACCACAATAAAATAGAAATTGCCCCAAAACTTCTTAATTTTGGATGGCAGGTAATTCCAGACTGCCTTAGCACTATTCTCATTTTACTGCTGCTGTTGTCACAAATGATAATTTTTTTCAATGCGCTATTCAAGATCCAGATGCCTTCTGGGTAAGCCAACAGGCAAATAGTATGAGGCTATCAGAAGAGTCGCTGCCCTTTCATCTTTCAAGTCTTTGATGGTGGTGCTAACATCTACAGCACGTCCAGATATGTTCCACTGCTGTGATTTGTTATTGGTAGAGAAGATTTTCCAGGGGCTTTCTGCTTAGATTTCCTATTCTAGTAGGCTTCAGTATACACACCAGGAAACTAAGACAGGACAACCCCAGTTACTAGCTGGTCTATTCCAGTCATGAGCTCAGAAACATTGAATCTAACCCTGAAATAAATTTAAAGACTTTCTGTGACATGGACCTAGACTAAAAACTCCATTTATCAGGAGATGAGGGATGGGGCTACAACTGGTATGTGAAGTGAATTAAAAACAAACAATTTGGAGGGGTTGTTTTTTAATAAACAAAATTTTTTTAAAACTCCGTTTATAAAAAATAAAAAAAACTCCATTTATCATCCAACTTCCTTAAGCCACAACTCTGGTAGAGCACAGGTGTATTTTAAGGTACCCAAGTACTTAGGTACAGTCCCTAAGATTATTGTCATTTCTACTTTAACTTTGCTGTTGTGCAGCTGTGCAATCACACATCCTCTGGGGTAATCTTAGAGTGATATTTACTTTGTAGATCTGTGTTCATGTTGTGGGGCTAAGGAAATTACTCAGTTGGTAAAGTGCTTGTTACATAATCATAAGGACCTGAGTTCAAATCCTAGTAGTCATGTTAAAAGACAGGTGAGGTAGACTATGTATATAATCCTGGCTCTGGGGAAGCAAAGAATGACAGCTCCCCAGGACGCACTGGCCAGACAGGCCTGCCTTACTGGCAAGCCATAGGTCCCCGTGAGAAACCTCCCAAAACCACAAGGTGGACTGTGCATGAGAAACAACATGCAAAGTCTGGTGTCTGTCACCACCCCACATCCACATGCATGAGCATGTGCAAGGGGCTTGGCAACGTCCATGGCCAGCAAAGTAATGATCTAACAGAGGCAAGAAGGTGGTTCAGTTCAACACAACTCAGTAGCTGGTGCTGGTTCAAACTTCAGGAGTCTGACTGAGAGTAGTTTGTTTTAGGCATAGTTAGAAACAGCACAATTTGGTGGGGGGAAAAAATCCCAGCGATAAGTAACTCAACCCATGGGCACAATAAAGCTTATGACATGACTATATCAAAAGTCTATGAAGTGCATGGGACATCTCCAATAGATGGGCTCTATGGTTAGACAAGCTCGTGAAAAGGGTCTGGGGGAAGACCCAGTGTGGTGACAAAGGTCACCAGGCTATTATTAACCACGTCTGCTCCCAGCCTTCTGGTCATAAAACAGGTATACATCTCTCCGTTTGATGGCCCTGTATGTTTAACAATTCCTGATTCTTCTAGTATTTATCCGTGAGCACAGGAATCTCCATGCTGTGGGAAGGGATTTTCCTGTCCTTGTGCCTTAAGGCAGGAAAATCCCCTCCTACAGAATAGCAGGGTTGGGTAGTGTATATCAGGTTTTTGTTTGTTTCTTTTATTTTGTTCTGAAATTAAAAGTATGCAAAATAAAAAGATGTAGCTTAAAAAAAAAAAAAGAACCTCCATGCTTTCCACAAAAAATCTGCGCACACACACATACACACATACACACACACACACACACACACACACACACACACACACACACACACACCAGTATCATAGATTCCTTCCTCAGGAAGACTCGATCTCTCTACTCCGGAGGCATGAAGTCCCTGACAAGCCTGTGTCTGGGATAACAGTGAAAGTACACAATTCTTTACCAGGCTAACAAGTTGACAGTGGCCATTGTCCTCTGCTCAGCTCCCAGTGTTTCCTATTATAGTTCTAGTTCACTTGGCTGCACATCTGACATGTCAAAGGCACTGATCAAATAGTCAAACTGGGCACAGAATTCTTATTTCCACTATATCCTTGCCAACTGTTCCATTGATCAATTTCATGTGGTCCCAGGAACTGAAGCACTGCCCCATAGGTTAGCCACTCTCAAAGCGCATAGTAACGAAGACATCTGTCACTTTCACCTGCAGCTGGCAGGAGACAGACACTATGAATCTCTGAATAATGGCTGTGTTTCCCCCAGCCGTGTGTCTCTTAATACTCTGTCTTCCTAGGGGGAAGGATGTAGAGTCGTACCTGAAAAAGTCCATCCCAACTTTTTTTCTTAGTCTTTGGATTCCTTCTTATTCATGGTAACAGAGACATTATGGAACATTGACCTTGCTGAATTAATAATTAAATCTATCAGCTCCAAGTTTCAGCTAACCAAACAAGCAAACTGATAGTAATTGAGCTAGCTTCTCATGATAATATCTATTTTGAAAGTCCTGGCATCTGGCCCACATCGATCTAATATAATCCACTGACATTCCTGATAACAAACACTACGTCAGTCAGGGCTTAGTCAGAAAAAGTAAGCTACCTTATATATTTTAAAGAAAACTAACACTATAGCAGTTATTGTTTTGTAATGTTAAGAGTTCCAAAGTGAAGAGGGAAGAAGAGGTATGGTACCCAGGATCAGGTGCTATGAGAAGCCATCTCCCTAGGGCTATTATAGCAAAGTATCATAGACTGAGGGTAGGGTTCAAAGCCATAAGCTTGTTTTCTTGTAGTATTGGAAGGCTAGAAGCCTGCAAGATGTCAGCAGGACTGACGTTTCCTGAGGCCTCTTGCCTTTGACTGGTAAATGGTGATTATATAAGTCTAACTCGACAGAAAAATAGAACCAATATGATGAATAGATGGGTAGATTGTTGATTGCTTGATTGATATTATAATGCTGGTGCTGGAGGTTATACAGGTTGGGCACTCCTAAAATCCACAGTCAGCAAGCTAGCGATCTAGGAAGACCAACAATACAGTCCACTCCATCTTCAAAGGCTTGAGAAGCATGAAGCTTCACCGTGAATATTCCAGACTATTCTGTGTCCAAAGGTAGACAGCTCACATCCTAGGCAAAATAAGCAGAGAGTGAGTTCCCCTTCACCCCATCCTTCATTCTGCCCAATGGCTTGGATGAGACCCACCCACATGGAACAGTGATGAGCTTCCCTTAGCCTGATGGTTTGAATGTTAACCTCAGCCACAGACACACCCAGAATAATGTTTAAGCAGCTAGCTACCTGAGCACCTTAGAACTGAGAGGAGCCAACACCATAAATTCACTTCCTGTGTCTTCATAGACTTCTCTCTACATGACTGTGTTAACCACAACTGTGTCCCAAAGACTCAGAGACCAATTTAGTGGCATTGTTCTAATGTAGCTATCCTTCTAAAACTCCCGAAGTGAAGCCAGGAGCGGTGGCCCACATCTGTAATCCCAGCACTCAGGGAGACAGAGACAGGTGTATCTCTGTGAGTTTGAGGCCAGCCTGGTCTACAAACCAGTCCAGGACAGCCAAGGCTACACAGAGAAACTCTGTCTTGAAAAACCATAAATAAACAAACAAACAAACAAACAAAGTCTCCAAAGTCCCTGAATACAGTCACATTCTAAAGTACTAATGGTCACCACTTGAGCAGGTAAATTGGGGTGGTTGTAATCCAGCCCACACCCCTGTTGTAGTGTTCTTTCTGTTGTGACCAAACACTCAAAAGCAACTAAGGAAGAGAAAGGGATTGTTCCATCTTATACTTCCAGGTCACAGACCATCATTGAGGGAAGCCAGAACAGAGACTCAAGGCAGGAACTTGAAGGCAAGACTGCTTTCCATTCCATGCAGAATCGCCTCCAAACAGGAAACTAGCCTACAAGCAAAAAAGTATAGCAGAAACCATAGAGGAACACTGTTTGCTGGCTTGCTTTCAGGCTCATGCAAAGCTAACTTTCTTATACAGTCCAGTACAACGGCCCAGAGAATGGCACTGCGCTCCCATATCAGTTAACAATTAAAGAAGCCCACCCACTGGGATGGTCTATTTTATAACTCATCTACTCCTACAAGGGCCTGTGGTAGTCATTTGCCATCTCAAGATGCACACTGCCTGCCAGTAACGGCTCCTAGAATGCATATCCATCTCTATCCTGAACCTCTATTTCCTGCCACTATGCCCTAGCCATAGGAGTCTATGAGGTACCCAGAGTTAACAGTCCTATGTCACACAACTGAGGTCATCACCACCTGTGTCATGCTGGAACCAAGCATGCTCTACTGGAGATGACATCACCACCAGAAACAGAATAGCCTCTCTCTTTCTTCTGACTCCATCCTGTGTGAGTGCCTCTGTTAGTACAGACCAGCTGCATCTCCAGAGGTAACAGAACTGGGCCCTGAAACATAGGGGGAAAACATGGAAGGCATCCACACACCGGAGAACCAACAACTAGTGCACTGGAGCAGATACTTGAAGGAACATAGAGGAAAGGCGTGCAGATATCACAAAGCAAGTACTATCTGAGCAGGGTGAGCAGTGGCGAGATAGAGTGTAGCTTGACTCCTGGTTACTATTGTTGTGATGAAACACCATGACCAAAAGCAAGTTGGGCAAAAAAGAGTTAATTTGACTTACACTTCCACATTGTAGTCCATCAATGTAGTCTAGCCTGCTTTCTTGTAGAACCCAAAACCACTAGCCAAAGGTGGTACCACCCATAATGGGCTGGACCCTCCCACATCAAACACCAATTAAGAAAATGCCCTACAGGCTTGCCTATAAACTGATCTTATGGAGGCATTTTCTTGGCTGATGATTCTTCCTCTCAGATGACTTTAACTTGTGTCAAGTTGACATAAAACTATCCAGCACAATTGATCCCTTGTCAACTTGACACACAAACCCATCACCATTAAGTCACAATCCTTCTTTTCCCATTTATCCTCAAGATCTCACATTGAAAATATAAATAACTTCAAAAGTCCTACAGTCTTAACAAATTCAAAAACATTAAAAATTTAGTCTCTTTAAAATATCCAGTCTTTTTAAAAATTTAAAATCTTAGCTGGTGACACACTCCTGTAATCCTAGCACTCAGGGAAGCAGAAGCAGGCATATCTCTGTGAGTTCGAGGCTAGCCTAGTCTACAAAGTGAGTCTAGGACAGCCAAGGCTACACAGAGACACTGTCTTTAAAAAAAAATTAAATCACTTTTAAAAGTTCAAAATATCTCAACTGTGAGCTCATGTCAAAATAAAACTTAAGTTAAATAATGTCTTACTTCAAGAGGGAAGAAAAAGGGCACAACCACCACCAAATCAGCAAAAACCAAACTTCCAAGCATGTAAACAATGCAATGTCCACTGTCTGGCATTTACTCACAATTTTCTGGGCTCCCCAAACGCCTTGGGTCACTTCCCTGGCTCTGCCCTCTGCCTTCACACACAGACACAGACTTGTCTTGTAGGCTCCAGATGGCTCCGCTCCACTGACAATTCTGATCTTTATGGTCATCTTATGGCACACGCTAGCATCTCCAAAATGCTGGGACCTTCTGCTACAAGTGGGCTGTACTTTCATCAATAGGCTCTCTTCAGGGACTCCAGTGCTGCAGCACAGTGCCAAACCTTAGCTGACCTCCATGACCTCTTCACATCTTCAAAACTAGGACCACCCTTGGTGACTCTTACACTATCAAGTCTAGCTGCCAGCACAAGGTACAGCTTTGCCCACCTCTAAAGCACAGCTTCTGTATCCTGACTCTCAGGAAATACATTCCAAGTTTCATCTCAATAACACTGGTCCCTTTTTTTAACTTTTTAATTTTAATGTATTATAATTCATTCAGATTACATCCCGATTGTTATCCCCTCATTTGTATCTTCCCGTTCCCACCCTCCCTCCCTCTTCCAACCTATTTCCCTCCCTTAGGCCTCTGATAGAAAGGGACCTCCTCCTCCCCAACTATATGACCACAGCTTATCAGGTCTCATCCAGATAGCCTGTTTTCCCCTCCTCTGTGTGGCGCTGGGCCTCCCCACCAAGGGGAAGTGATCAAATTGGGGGCATCAGAGGTCATGCCAGAGGCAGTTGTCACTCTCCCCACACCTGCGGAGAGAATGAGCCATCCATTGGCTTAGATGCCCTGTGCAGATAGAGCCAATGGGCCACTCATTCGCTACTGGTTCCTTCTTAATCGCTGCTAATTTCTCACCACCAGCTGACCAGCATCAAGCAAAACAAGTGTTTCCCTGTAGTAGGTCTGCCATCTTGTAAATCACAGCTGACTCCTTAGTCCCAGCTTACAAGAACCACAGAATCTAGACTAGAAACAACAAATGAGTCTTTAAACCTCCCTCTGAAACTTCATAGGCCAGGCTTCAACATTGCCCTCAGCATGCTTTTCTTCCAAGCGCCCACAGAACAGCTCACCAAACACTGAACACTCAATGGGTTTTTGTTTGTTTGTTTGTTTGTTTGTTTGTTTTTCACAATGTTCCAAAGTCCTTCTATAATCCTTCCCAAATGGTCAGGTCTCTCATATCAGCACCCCCACTATCCTGGTTCCAACTCCTGTTTTACTTAGGGTCACTGTTTGCTAAGAAGAAATTCCATGGTCCAAAACAACTTGGAGAGGAGAGGGTTTGTTTGGCTTACGAGTCCATGCTGCAGTCCGTCAGTGAAGGAATTCAGGATGGGAACTCAATCAGGGTTGACACCTGGAGGCAGGAACTGATGCCGAGGCCATGGAAGGGTGCTCCATACTGGCTTGCTAGCCGTGACTTGCTCAGCCTGCCTTCTTATAGAATCCAGGACCACCAACCCGGGGATGGCGCCACCCACAACGCATTGGGCCCTCCTCATCAATCACTAATTTTAAAAATGCCCTACAGCCTTGCCTACAGCCTGATCTTATGGAGGTATTTTCTTAATTGAGGTTCTTTCTTCCCAGATGACTTTAGCTTGTGTCAAGTTGATATAAAACTATCCATAACCCTCTTTTGAGGAATCCAAGAGAACATCATTCCAGACATGAAATGTCGTCTGGTCTAATATGGGTGAAATATAATTTATCATATAAGCCAGAACACTTTGAGAATGAGAGAGGTAATGCTGCTAATAATTATAAACAGAAAGTAGCATAAAATTAAATACCTCAGATTAACCAAAATATGACCTCTATGTAAAAACAACTGCAGTGAAGAATTTTTCTGTGTTTGTTTGTTTCCCACTCAATGACAAGGAAGGCCACTGGAGAGTTTGCCAATATTGACGTGATCTCACATTTTAGAAGGAACAATCTGGATTTTGCTCTGCGAAGGTGAGATAGGGAGTCAATACTGAGGCAGTTATAAACTACTGCAACCATCCAAATGTGGGGTTGTGGTGGCTGGAATCGAAGCAATCACTGTGAAGGAGACTTATTGATAAACTGGGTGTGTCGTACAGTAGGATAGACATTGAGAAGACTCTAAGACAGCTCAGGCAATTCTCAGTGCCGAAATTACAGTGGCCCTTTGTCTTAGTTAGGTTTCTGTTGCTGAGATAAAACACTGGCCAAGGGTAACACAGGAAGGGAAAAGTTTATTTCATCTTAAACATCCATTTAACAACCCGTCGCAAAGGGCAGGCAGGTAGGAGGAACCTGGAGGCAGACACTGAAGCCAAGCCATGGAGGAGTGCTGCTTACCGGCTCACTCAGTAGGCTGTTGTACACTGCAGGACTACCTGCCCAGGTGTGGCACCTCCCTGGTGAACTGGGCCCTCCCACACCATCCATTAATCAGGAAGACCTCCTACGGCAGGCCAATCTCATGAAGGCAATGTCTCAACTAAGATGTCCTCTTTCCAGACATTTCCAGGTTTGTGCGAAGTTGACAAAAACCAAACAACACAACCTCAACCCTGTATATCTTTTCTCATTCTATCCAGCCCTTCAGTAAGCGTGCTAAATCACAGGACGCGCTTCTACCTCACCTCTGGGCCTGATATCCAAATCACATTTAGTATCTGATATCAACTTGAATACCCAGATGTCACTGGCCAAATTTTTCACTTGAAGAGTTAAATATAACACAATCTATTGGTTCCCAAGTGAACATAGTCCCTTCTCCCCTTCAAAGCTTTTTCCCCTTTGGTCATCCATCTTACCAGTTGGTTAATGGTTGTCCAGTCAGCTCTGGGTGACAGGGGCAGCACTGCCAGCACAGGATCCTTGGTTTTTTTGCTTTCTCTCACCCAAGTCATCAGCAACATTAGCTTTATCTGAACACATGATATGAACCCAACCATTGTCCCTCTTTCCACCACCACCGCCCAGTTCTCACGCCCACCCTACCTAACTTGGATCCAACCTGTATTACTAACTTTTCCTTAGTTCTTCATTTGATCTCTGACTACCTTTCTTCAGCAAGAATAATCATTCTATTGATGCATAAATCAGATTTTCTCTAGCATTTGCCTGCTCCACCCCGTCTCCTGAGACTATACTGCCTTCTCTGTCACTCAGCACTTATATTAGGTTCAATTAAGGAACCAGAAAATTTTTCCAACTTCTCCAAAACCATCAAAATCACAAGCCTAAAATAAATAGATAAATAAATAAACAAAAAGCAAAAACACAAGCCTAGATTTTACAAAGTTTAGCAGATATTCTTGGACCGTGCATTTTATTCTCAGCCTTTTAAACAGATATTTCTTGTCCGTGTGTGTGTGTGTGTGTGTGTGTGTGTCTGTGTGTCTGTGTGTCTGTGTGTGCGCGCGCGTGCGCACGCGCGCACACGTGCTCGCGCGCGCATGTGTGTGAATATGGGATATCTTCCTTAATAATTACTCCCCTTATTTTTGAGGCAGAGTCTTTCACAGATTCACCTGGATAGATAGGCAGCAAGCACCAGGGACCCTGTTTCCTCTGCCTCCCCAGCGCTGGGATTACAACAATATGCTGCTATAGATGCCTTCTTTGCATGAGTGCTAGAAACCAAACTGAAGTCTTTACCCTTGCACAGTAAACACCTTACTTACTGAGCCACCTCTCTTATTGATCCATCTCTCTTGCCCCTTAAACAGACACTCTTTTGCTAGCCACACTCTCTTCAGCTCCAGGAACCTCATTCTTCCCTCACACTAATTCCTCCAGTTTCCAGAAGTGAGCAAAGGAAGCATATGTCTTTAAATTGGTTTCTCCTTTCTTCCCCTTATTTTCCAGCTAACATCAAAGAAGGAACATGGGTTTCAGAGTTGGACAGACTTGGAATAGCACCTTGCCCAGTCACTTCTCTCAGGGTCCCAACATTTCGTCACTAATATGGGCATGAAGCTGCTTAACGGGGTTTTATGTGGTCAAATGTGGCAAAATATACAAAAATCCTAGCCATTCTCAGGTCTCAATAGACTTTTTCTTGTTCCTTCACCTACTTCGTCTCCAGTTTCTCTTTAGCCTCCCCCCCCCCCACTTCTTCTTTAGAGTTTCTTTCTTATGGAATCAATAGTCAACTTTGTGCTCAGTCAGCCAATGGATGGCTTGGCAGAACAAGGCAGACAATGAAGCAATGGCAATCAGCTTAGTATTTTCAAACCGCTTTTTGGATGTCACGAGCAAAGGCTCTCAGGTGGAAACAGCAAAGTGTGCCGTTGATGCCGAGTGGAGTCTTTGGCTTCTCAGGAATAGAGAAGACCTGGTTTTACTTCCCTACCTTTCCAGCCTGGATTTATGTGTGGATGACTGATTTCTCCTGTGGCCAAGAGTAATGAGATCTCTGAAGAATAGAGGTTCTGAGAGGAGAGTTCAGTGTGGAACTGGGTTCATAGGATAGGACACTTAAATCTCAATGCCACAAAGAAACTTTTTTTTTCTAATACAAGTGTATTTGGCTCATGCCATATCTTTATTTATATAACATAGCTTAGTTTAGGGGGGAGGAAAAATGCTATATGCAGCCCTCCTACAGGAAATCTACTCTTATACCATGCTTGCCCATTTTAATGATAGACCATGGGGAGCAGACAGCAAACTTTTGTAAGGAAATAAAGACGTCTAAGATATTAGGTTCCTAGAAATCTCTAGATGTGGAAAAATATGACTATAAATAACAACCAGCAGATTACCGGCTGAACAGGTTGCAGGATGATTTGTGGGGTATTTCTAGCAGAACTGGGCCCTGGCTGTATCTGCGAAATGTTACCAGGGAATCGAAGCAGATTAAACAGCCTCCTGCCATTTACAAGAGTTAGATTTGATGGTTGTTTCCTACACACTATGTGTTCCTGACATAGGAACATATACATTTTTGTCTGAGGTTTTCAAAAATATGATTTTCTGACTGGCTCATAAGGCAATGGCTGTTTGGGCTCGTGTGGCTTTGGCGTTATGTTTTGTGGGGCTGGGATACTCAGCAGCATTTCCAAAACCAGGCACCATTTCCTGCCTGGAGGCACAGCGTGAGGGGAGAGAAGGAGGCCGTTCCTGCATTGGAATAGGTTCATGGCATAGAAAGCTGACACAGCAAAACTAGTGACTAGGGCTGGCAAGATGACTCAGCAAGTAAACCTGCCACACCTGATGACCTGTTCTAGAGTCTACACGTAGTAGAAGAGAGCCAATTCCCACGCGTGCCATGGCATTACCCACGCCAATAAATAAATAAATACTTTTTTAAATTGAAAATGACTTATAACCTGGGGAAGTTGTATTTAGCAACAGCCCAGATAAAACAAATGAGTTGGAGCAAGAGAGTATACAGATGATCACTACGCAAGCTTGATGACTCTGTTATTGAATTCAAGTGGAGTCTTTCTACCGTCCTGTCTTAGCTGTGATGAAACACCATGAACAAAATGTCGGCCCAGGCTGGCTTCTGCCCTCGGGGTATCCAGACACCTTTGTAACTGAACGGAATGAAGCTTTGCTGGATGGGTGGGTTACCCGAGATCTTGGCCAGCAGTGAGTGCAAGAGAAACAGCCTTTCTCAGGATGGCTCTAAGTGAGACAGCTCTCTTTATGGGGGGTGAATAAGAGCTGCATAAACCTTGAGGGAGTGAGTAGGGGGTTTTCAGGGTGAGTGTACGGCAACAGCACAGGCTGGGACTGAGGTGCTGGGAAGGCTTCATTTGCATAAAGAGGAAGTCCAGGTACTAGTATGACATGTTCTTATAAGGAAATAGGAAGGGCTTTTTTTCTAAAGATTTATTTATTTATTATGTATACAATGTTTTATCTGCATGTACACCTGCACACCAGAAGAGGGCACCAGATCTCATTATAGATGGTTGTGGGCCACCATGTGGTTGCTGGGAATTGAACTCAGGACTTCTGGAAGAGCAGACAGTGCTCTTAACCTCTGAGCCATCTCTCCAGCCTCCCAGAAATAGGAAGTTTTAATCTGAAACCTAGCCACTTGGCCACCTGGCTACACGACTACCTCATGGGTGGCAGAGGTAGAGGTCTCAATGCTACCTGCACTGGGGAGTGCAGGCCCAAAAGAGGGGGGAACAATCCTTAGCCCTGCCAGTCACAGAGGAGATTTTTTTGGGTTCAGATGTATCTCAACTCTTGCTCTGGTCTGGCTTCCGCAAGGTTCTCTTGCCCCACACAAAAGCAAGTTGGGGAGGAAAGGGTTTATTTGGCCTATAATTCCACACTGCAGTCCATCACTGAAGGAAATCAGGACAGGAACTCAAGCAGGACTGGAGCCTGGAAGTAGGAGCTGATGCACAGGCTATATAGGACTCAGATGATAAAAAAAAAAAAAGAAAAAATTAAGATATTGAATAAAGAAATTGAGGTAGATAACAGAGGATGGAAAGATCTCTCGTGATCATGGAGCAGAAGGGTTAATATTGTAAAGATGGCCATGCTACCAAAAGCAATCTACAGATTCAGTGCAATCCCTATCAAAATTCCAACCCAATTCTTCATAGATTTTGAAAGGACAATCTTCCACTTCAGATGGTAATGCTGTATCCAGATCTCGAGACCCCCCAAAAGACCACCAGGACTCGATACCAATGCAATATACATGAGGACCTTTAATCGACTCAGAGCCAGGCTCTGACCAGACACCAACACAGTGACAACCAGAAAGAGCCTCGATCTCTGGGCTGAGGGTAAATTTATAGGTTCCTATCCCTCCCAGCGCCCCAAAGCCGGGGAGTTCCAACCTGGCAAGCATCTATTGGTTGAGTAGGATAAAGAGGTCTAATGTCTAAAGTGACAAGCTACAGAAAAAGGCTCCAAGACCAGCCATGGCTTAGCTTTCTTTGTTCACGACCTTGTCCAGGGAAGTGTCTGGTTTCTTTTTTTTTTTCTTTTTTTTTTTTTTAAATTAATTTATTCTTGTTACATCTCTATGGTTATCCCATCCCTTGTATCCTCCCATTCTCCCCTCCCTCCCATTTTCCCCTTATTCCCCTCCCCTATGACTGTTCCTCAGAGGGATTACCTCCCTCTGTATATGCTCATAGGGTATCAAGTCTCTTCTCAGTGACCTGATGACCTTCCTCTGAGTGCCACTAGTCTCCCCCTCCAGGGGACATAGTCAAATGTGAGGCACCAGAGTACTTGAGAAAGTCAAATTCCTCTCTCCTTATTAACCCTATCTCTGGTGGGCAGGCAGGAATGTGGCCATAAAACTGGGTCTCTTATCAACTAACTCTATCTCTGGTAGAACCCTTTGAGTCAGTCACTAGGCAACGCTATCTCTAGTGGGGCTGCTCTTTGCAGCTGGACAGATTATCTCCTGTAGGCCTATTTCTTAACCTTTGCCCCAGTAACCCTGAAATCCAATTTTAGTTCTTCTGGCATCTCAGTAACATGCACACATACACAATACAAACAAGATAATTGAAACAATCCTGAATGAAAAAAAAAATGCTGGAAGTATCACCATTCCCAACCTCAAGTTATATTACAAAGCTACAGTTAAAAAGAAAAAGAAAAAGCAATTGATCAAGAAAATCAAACTGACAATAATCCACACACTGATGGACACCTAATCAGAAAAAAAAAAAAAAAAACCCACTGGAAAAAATGCAGCATCTTCAACAAATGGTGCTGGCCAGCCTGGGTGTTTGTGTATAGAAGAGTGTAAATAGATCAACACTTATCACCTTGCAGAAAAAATCAACTCCAAATGGATGAAAGACCTCAACAGAAGGCCAAATAAACTGAGTCTGATAGAAGAGAGACTGTGAACTGGTCTTGAACTCTTAAGTGTCGATTCTCTGAACATGATTGTCGTCTTTGTTTCTCCACTCCTCCAAGTTTCAGGGAGGCTCCCTCACTCCCGCAGGAGCTGCTCCTTGGCCCAGAGCCTGCCATGACAGAGGATCCCTCCGTAGGACCAACAGGGATGTGGGGCAGCGTGCTTTAACACAGTGAAACTGTAACAAAGTGCAGTGGCCTCTCACCAGCAGGAAAATTCATGTGCTCTGGGGCAGAGAGAATGCAGGTTCTCAGACCTCTTTGCGGGGAGGTGGCCCCACTGCGTCTCCCAAGAGGGGAAGAAAGCCGCAGCTTGGGAAGTGCAGACGTAGTCAAAAATCGCGAACCAGAATGAGACAGCCAAAAAACAAAAGACTGCACTTTAATGTGCATTCTAAAGTGGCGAACATTCAATGGAGAAGAGGGAGTCAGAGTTAGGCCAAAAGATTAAAGGAACCAAAGGAAAGGGGAAAGGGGAAGGGCCCGGAGGAGGAAAGCGAAGGATGAAAGGAAGGACCAACCCCTACTTGGGGATCCCGGGTTTTTAAGCTCTGGGAGTCATAAAAAGGGAGACCTGGGGGTTGCGAGATGGGAGGAGGTTCGCGGAATTGCCTTCCCTTTACGGGAAATATCCTGGGAGCCGGTCTCTAGAACAGGAATCGCCTCTTATTAATTGGAGGCAGCTGTGAAGTGTCTTATCGAAGCAGAACCAGAGCTGCGACCCTTTTCACCAAATGAGACTGATGGTCTGCTGAGGTCAGAAGAGAGTCACTCCCCTTTTTCTGAGAGCAGACAGACTGGCATTCCGGAAGGGAAGTGGACTTCTGCCTCGATCCAGCAATGTCCCACAATAAACATAGGAAAGACTAAGGTCAACAATTAATAAATGGGCCTCATGAGCAAAAAGAGACAAACGGTATATACTCACTTATATCAAAACACTAGTCCAAGGGATACGTCCCATGAAAAACTTTACTTACCAGGAAAGTGAGTCAGAGGAGAGGACATCCTATTGAGACTTCAGGAGAGAGTAGCATGGAAGAAGGGGGAAATAAGATCCACAGGGTCCTGGAAACCTACAAGAAGAACTTTATGACAGGCAGATCTGGGTCCTGGGGTCCTCCTCAAACTAAGGCACCAGCCAAGGAGAATATAGGCAGTAAACTTCAAGCCCTACCAAGACCTAGCCGATGAACAGGATATTCTTCACCGGTGAGTGGAGAGTGAGATCTGACTTTCACACACTCTGGTGCCCCTTTTCTGACCACGTCCCCTGGATGGGGAGGCCTGGCGGCACTCAGAGGAAGGATAGCAAGTTACCAAGAAGAGACTCGATATTCTAAGAGCATATATAGGGGGAGGAGGTCTCCCTCAATCACAGACATAGAGGAGGGGAGAAGGGGGAAGTGGGAGGGAGGGAGGAATGGGAGGAAACAGGGGAAGGGCTAACAATCGAGATGTAATATGAATAAATTAATAAAAAAAAATGGGCCTCATGAAACTGAAAAGCTTCTGTACGGCAAAAGACACAGTCATTTGGACAAAGCATCAAGCCTACAGAATAGGAAAATATTTTACCAACTACACATATGATAGTTAATATCTAAAATTTATTTTAAAATTCAAAAGCCTGAGCATCAAGAAAACAAACAACCCAATTAAAAAAACAGGGTACAGATCTAAACAGAGATTTCTTAAAAGAGAAAACAAATGGAAATGGCACACACACACAAAAAAAAATTCAACACCCTTAGTCATCAGGTAAGTGTAAATCAAAGTACTCTGAGATTTTCCAGTCAACAGAGTCAAGATCAATAAAACAAATCACAGCTCATGTTGTTGAAGATGTGGAAACACTCATTGTTGGTGAGAGTACAAATTTGTTCAGCCACTATGGAAACCAGTATAAAGGTTCCTTAGGAAGATAGAAATCAATCTGCCTCAAGATCCAGCTGTACCACTTTTGGACATATACACAAAGGATGCTTAATCGAACTCCAGAGACAGCTGACCAACTGCATTTATTGTTCTACTCATAATAGTCATAAGTTAGAAGCAGCCTAGATGTTCATCACCAGATGAATGGGTAAAGAAAATGTGGTACATTTACATAATGGAATATTACTCAGCCATTTAAGAAAAGAATAAAATCATACAATTTGGATGGAGCTTGGAAAAAAAAATCATGCCGAGTAAAGTAACTCAGACCCAGAAAGACAAATACGGTATATATTCAACTAATAATGTGGATGTTAACTGTTAAGTCTTCAATGAGCAAGCTACTATCCATATAGCCACACAGGTTAGGAATAAAGTAAGGGATTAGTGGGGAGAGATGGAACTTCGTAAGAGGAGGAAATGGGGTAGTTATGAGTGGACAAGGTGGGGAGATTGCAGTAGGAAGACGATCAAGCAGGAAAGGGAAGGGAAGTAGGGGTGCCAAAGGGAATATGGGGAGGAATAACTAAAACGAAGGGCTATTTGAGGGTTCACATGGAAACCTAACATTGTAGAAGCTTCCATATATATGAAGTTTCCCAAATGCTAGGAATGAGTTACATCTAGTCAAGTTGTTGGCCAAAGGGTCCCCTGGGAATCCCCAAGCAACCCAGGCAATTGCTAAGGCTATTGGTTGCCTTCCACAAAGTAAGAGTAAGGTCCTCTGCTATACAGTTTTATTTCAACTTGACATAAGCTAACGTCATCTGAGAGGAGGGGATCTCAATTAAAAAAAATGCCTCTGTAAGACTGGGTTGTGGGCAGGCCTGTAGAGAACTTTCTTAATTAGTGATTGACAGAGGAGGGCCCAGCCCATTGCAGGTGGCACTGTCTCTAGGCTGGTGGTCCTGGGTTCTATAAGAAAGCAGGCTAAGCAAACCATGAGGATCCAACCAGTAAGCAGCACCCCTCTATGGCCTCTGCATCAACTCCGGCCCCCCAGGTTTCTGCCATTTGAGTTCCTGTTCTGACTTCCTTTGATGATGAACAGTGATATCGAAGTGTATGCCTAATAAATCCTGTCCTCCCCAAGTTGCTTTGGTCATGGCGTTTCATCACAGAAATGCTAAAGACCTACACAAATTATTGAACATAAAGAGGTAGGTCAAGCTGGTGCCTACCTAAAGCCTTCACCCCTACAGACTAGCGTTCACCGGAACATGCTCTGCTCAAGCTACAATGATGTAGCTTGCAAGGTGCCTGCAAGATGTGCTAGTGCAACAGTGGCACAAAGCTTGTGGACATAACCAACCAATATCTGGTTGGATTTAAGGTCCACTTCATGAGCTGGAGCCCATCCCTGACACTGCGTGAGTGGCCAAGAGTGTGAGACCAGACAGACCAGAACCTAGGGGAAAACTAAGCAATACTGCTCTGCTACAGGAATGAAAAAATAAACTGGCCCTAACAATGTTCTGCTATACTCATAGATCAGTGTCTTGCTCAGCCATCATCAGAGAGGCTTCCTCCTTCAGTAGATGGGAACAAATACAGAGCAGAGACCCTCAGCCAAACAACGTGCAGATGGTGAAAAGCCCTGGAACATTTAGTCCTAAATGGGATGTCTCCATCAAATCCGTCCCCTCAGAGCTCAGGGACCCTGTGGAAGAGGAGGCAGAAAGAATGTCAGAATCAGAGGGCATGGAGGACACTGAGGAAACAGACAGACCAGTGCACATATGAACTCACAGAGACTGTGACAGCATGCACAGGGCCATACAGGTCTGCACCAGATTTGGGAGGGGGTTTGAGTGGGGCGGGGTCCCAGCTCACTGAGAGAAGAACTGGACCCAAGCCCTCATCCCTAACCCAGAAGCTCTCTCCAATTGATAACCACTCACAGAGGAAAACTTAGTTTTCTCTAACAGAAGCTCACTAGGGATACAAAACATTTTTATGTACAGGCCCCATGCCCAGCAGTAAGTGACCAACATAAAACAAACTCAGTGGCATCTTTGGAGGTTCCTTAACTTAAAATGTGTTCAAACATGTGTGCTTCTGCACCCCTATAAGAAAAGGTCAGTGGTTTGGTTTGGTTGAGTTTGATTGGGTTGGGTTGGGTTGGGTTGGGTTTGGTTTGGTTTGGTTTGGTTTGGTCTGGTCTGGTTTGGTCTGGTTTGGTCTGGTTTGGCTTGGCTTGGTTTGGTTTGGTTTGGTCTAGGCCATGTAATGAAAGTAAAGTCTACAAATAGACTGGATGTTCCTCTCTCCATGCCTACCTCACGGCACAGAATGCAACCACATGTCTCAGAATCACATGTCACCTCCCTTCACGGGAGTCTTGCTGTTAAGATTTAAAAAAACAAAAAAAACCAAAAAACACCTTTATGAGGTGAGCTGACAGAAACATGTCTGAAGTGCTTTTGTGAGACACTTCCATATGGCTTGTGTTTAAGCAAACATGCTTCCTCCTGGTATGAAAATGGAGTGGCGAGAAGGGTTCATTGGACCCCTCAGGAGCATATGGAAAGCATCCAACCTTTCTAATCTGGACCTGAGGAAAGGGAGGAGGCCACTGCACCAGGGGAGTCCTCCTGCCCACGGTCTTTAGCCTTGTTTTTCTACCAGACTTCCTCCCCACACGCTTCCATTTCCGTCTGCATCTTCCTCAGAAACTCACTCTACTCAATGGGCCATTACACCCTCCCAGCATCTGTTGCACCCAACTCATTTGCTTGCCTGGGCCCCTGGCCATGACTGTTGGAGAACCAAAGGTCAGACAAGGGAAGAAATGACTTGTCAGGCCCATGGCTGTGCCTTAGAGCCACTCACCTGGTTATCAGGTGACAGTCATGAGGTAACCATGGGAAGTCTAGACAGCTGCAAACCAAAGGCCTAATTACCTGTGTTGGGAAGGGTGTGAGACGCCTCCATCCCTGTTTGGTTGCAAGTGTCTCATCAGAGCTCAATCTGCCTTTTAGACAATGGGGCATCGTTCCTTTGAAGGTACACCTTGAGATGAGAATTCATGAATAGAAACTTCCTCCCCATCTCTACCCTACGAGGCAGGAAAGGCCCTTTTGTTTTAAACAGATTCATGACAAGTGTACCCACTGGTCCTCCTGGGGTGAGCAAAGAAGACGACTCACGGACATACAAAAAGAGCCCAGAACTTGGATGTCGATGCTTGTCTCCTGCGTGAGTTCTACACAAGCCCACATGGCTGCCCCTAAAGGCCAGAGGACATGTCTGACCCAACAGTAGCCTCAGCACTGTGGGTAGAGCTAAGCATGCACTTAGCAGGCTTGGGGCCTGCCTTCAACATCCAGAACCCACTACTAATTTTTTGTGTGTAGTAACTATTTAATAAGTGACTCCTGCGTGGGTGGGTTTAGACTCACAGGGTTCTGTTGGGTCTTCCTGTGGAAGCCTGCTGTGAAAAAAAGACTGCTGACCCTCAAAGGGACACAATGATGCTCGGATTAGCTGGGCTCCTTAGGGAGCATTTTACCCCTGTAGCTCTCCACCCATAATATGAAGGCACAGGACTAGCCAAATGTCAGTTTGCACGTTTTAAATCTAGGGAACATTCCCTCTGTGAAAGCTTCTTGGGAAAGGGCAGGAAAATGCTTCCTGGCAGTTAGCCGCAAGTATGGAGAATTAATAAAAACCACTCAGAGGAGGCCTCCACTCCAATCGCTTGGTTTTCTTACACTCTGTCTTGGGGAAAAATAGAAATAAGAATATGTATGTGGAATAAGGACATATTAAGAATTTTGTTGTATTATATATTTATTTATATATGTATGTGTATATTATATATTATATTGTAATACATTGTGATATATAAATATAGATATATAGATATATCCATCCCAGCCTTCAACAAAGAACACTGAAGTTTAAAACAATGGCTTCAGATGGCTGAGACTCCTTCAGGTGTCAAGGAAAGATTTCATATTACATGCAAATTTAAACTAGTTGATTTAATTAATTAAATTCTTATTTAAATTAAGAATGTCTGTGATCAGGATGCAAGGTAGCTCAGTGGGTAAAATCACTTACCGCACAAACTTGATAGTCAGTGCTCACACCCGGAACCCAGAGCCATGACAGAAAGGAAGAAGTACCTCTCAGAAGTTGTCACCTGACCTCCGCGCAAGTGCACTCACACACACTCAATAATAACAAAGTTTAAAACACTTTTTAAATTAATGTTTGTGGCTCACTAAGCTAAGTTGAAATGGCAATAAGGGGTTTTGTGGGATTTTTAAAAAAGAACATATTGGAAGGGCCTAGAGAGATAGTTCTGTGGTTAAGAGCACAGACTGCAGAGGATCCGAGTTCAATTCCCAGCATCCACAAGGCAGCTCACAACTGTCTGAGGCTCCAAGACCCTCACACAGGCATACATGCAGGCAATTTGTTTACCAATACACATAAAATAAAAATAAATTTTTAAAAACACACGTTGGTAAATTAACAGAATTCACCTGACTAAAGTTCTCAATAGTGCACTCTTGTGGCAAAAACATGCAATTGCTGAATGGCAGTTTTGCCAGAGTACTAGGCAAGTGGTGTGAGTCATTTATTGAGCATTTTTCACATTTCAAGGATTGCCCTAGATTTTTTTTTTTATGTCAGTAAGATTTTTAAAAATCCAAATTTAAAATTATTTTAATACAGAGTCTTATGTCTTTCAATCTGGCCTCTAAATGACTCCCTATGTAGCGAAATGATGACATTTCATTTCTGAGCTTCATACTTGGACCTCCCAAGGGCTGGGGCACACCCCAGGTTGATGCTAAACAGGACCCCAGAGCCTCACAAGTACTAGGCAAGTACTCTACTGTGCTGCATCTCCAGATCCAAAATACAGGATATGAGGAAAGTGGTTTTCAATCACAGGCATTCTAGAAAGCTTTTATTTCAGGAGAATTCACCGCTCCCATGAAAGTTTACACAGTTTAAGCTTGAGAATTTTCCCCAAAGGCCTGTGCCTTGAGATCACTTCCCATCTTGGCACTGCTGGGAGGTGGGGGAACTTTATTAGGTGGGACAGAGTATGACACCTTTGTGTCACTGAGGAGGGGAGGCATGCTCTCCCCAAGGAGGGCTGTGGAACTCTAGTGGCTAGTGGCTCTGTCTGTTTCCTCCCTCCCTCCCTCTTCCCTCCCTCTGTGACCTGGAGGTGAACCCTCCCTCCCTCCCTCTCTCCCTTCCCCCTCCCTCCCCCCCTCCCTCTTCCCTCCCTCTTCCCTCCCTCTGTGACCCGGAAGTGAACATGATGTTCCACTATACGTCCCCACCACAATGTGCTGCCTGACACAGGCCCAAAGCAATTGGACTGAACAGTTTAGGCCTATGTGCCAAAATTAAACCTTTTCTCTTTATAAGCTGATTTATCCCAGTTCTTTTGTTTTAGTGAAGGCTATTTGACACACGGTGTATTTTTTTTTTCCTCCTCCACGTCACTTGAACTGTGGACAATGTTAATCTTGGCATGTCTTCCCACACCATCACTGTACCTCGAAGGAGTCTGAGCTGTGATTTAGAAACTGTCAGCCATGCTTTTATTTCCTGTTCATAGCCCCTAAGCTCAGGTTGGCAAAATGAAGAAAGATGACAAGAAGAAAGAAAACAGCAATATCAAAAGTGAGAGGGAGGGAGGGAAAGGAAACCACACACACACACACACACACACACACACACACACACACACATACACACACATACACCTCAATAAATACATTGTAAATGTCTCAGAAGTCCTGTGTCTTTTTATTCAAGTGGTGGTGGTGGCGGTCGTGAATTGAGAGACATTTCATGGACAAGAACACTTGCTTGTAACACTACAATCCAAATCATCATTACAGATCTACTTCAACGCTCTCGGGACGCAGGTGTTAACTCAGGGTCGGTTTCTGTACCAACTGATAAAACCTGTGCTCAGTTCTCAAGCATGCTTTTAAATGGTGTTGAGCCCTCACACCTGCGCCTGAGGAGATATGTGTGTATCCAACCATTCTGATTCTGGGTACTCAGTCTCCTCCTCACAGAAGCCCCATTTTGGCCTCTTTAGGAGAGCCGTCCCTTCATGAGAGGCTGCACACTCAAGTGCCCATTTGCTACTCGGTCCCCAGTTCCCACACGGGGAACCAGGTTTGGCATGCTGAGACCCTCCAGTTTCTCCTCAACATAATCAGTGTTTCCCAGCCCAGTGAGCTGACCCTTTTAGTGTTCATACATCCGACATCCTGCATAGCAGATATTTACATGGCCATTCAAAACAGTAGCAAAATTACAGTTATGAAGTAGCAACAAAGTAACTTTATGGCTGGGGTCACCACAGCGTGAAGAACTGTATTAAAGGGTTGCAGCATTAGGGAGGTTGAGAGTGACTGGTGTGTGTGTGTGTGTGTGTGTGTGTGTGTGTGTGTGTGTGTGTATTCATTGTCTCATTACGTTTTCTTATATGTGTGTAGCACTTTGGTCACACTCACCTTCTTCATCATCTCCCATCTCTTATGTCTCTCCTTCCAACTTTTAAAACAATGGTTCTCAGCCTGTGTATGGGTCATGACACCTTTGGGTGTCAAATGACCCTTTCACAGGGGCCACGTAAGACCATCAGAAAACACAGGTATTTACATTGTGACTTACAGCAATAGCAAAATTACAGCTATAAAGTAGCAACAAAAATAAAATTATGGATAAGGGTCACGGCATTAGAAAGGTTAAGAACCACTGTTTTAAAGGCATACCAAGGTTTTGGTTTATTTTTTTAAAAAAAACAACAAAACTCCTGATTTTTACAACTTGGCATTTCAAATGCAAGATAAAATAAAAATAAAGCCATATGCGTGAAGCCCTGTCTGAAGTGAGTGAAATGGGTTTTTCTGCCCAGATGAGCATCTGCTGGCAGATCGCTGCTTCTGTCGTTGGGATCTGAGGGCTGATGTTCAGCTACTACTGTGATACATCTTCTCAAATACGTCTTGAGGACCATAAGGAGGAAATCCAACAGAAACTCACTGCAGGCTTCTGATTCTGTCCCATCACTGTAGACATCTTCAAGGGGAGTGTTCTTGTGTCATGTAAGTGAACTTCTCAGACTTGATGTGTCCCTGATATTGGATCTCCCCATCAGTTCCCCAAAATAAGACTTTACCATGTCTGTTGCAACACCTTTCTTGGGGGTTGGAGAGATGACTCAAAGGTTAAGGGCACTGGCTGCTCTTCCAATGGTCCTGAGTTCTACTCCCAGCAACCACACGGTGGCTCACAACACCTTTCTTTATTCTCTCAGGAGCCACTCATGGCTGTATCTTTTTCTTTGTTTTCAATAAAATGGGAGCATACAGAAAATTCATACCAGTGTTACGGATGAAGCTACTATAGCTCTATTTCTGAAACCTCCTGGGACTTGTGTGAGGAAAAAAAAGAACTCCATTATTAAAGTTCTCCTTTTTCATATCTTCCTAATGAAGAGGAAGAAGTGACTAGGCTTTCATTTAGGCATGCTCTGGGTCTATGCTGCTTAGAAATATAAATCTTGCCACTCTCTGGGCATATAAAATGCATGCTTTTAGTTGCAGGTACTGCCCAGATCTTCTTTCTTGGTTGGCTGGCTGGCTGGTTGGTTGGTTGGTTGGTTGGTTGGCTGGCTGGCTGGCTGGTTGATTTGGGTTTTCAAAACCAGCGTACAAAGTAATGAGTTTCATTATGGCATTTCACACAGTCTATTTTTGCCGACCCTCTCCTCCCATGTTCTCCTACATTTTCCCTCTGCTCTCTTTCCTTCCTGCAGTAGCCTCTCTCTGCTTTCATGCCACACATGTTCTGTTTCCCTCTTTTTCTCCTCCCCACAAGATCTTTTCCCTTTCTCATGACCTCCCTTCTAATTTAATGAACTATAAGCCCCCAACACACCCATATAAACAGATATATAATACATCTATATAAATTAAAATCTAGGATCTGTATAAGAGACAAACATGCAGTATTTGTCTTTCTGAGTTGGGGTTATGTTGCTTAATATAATAATTTCCAGTTCCACCCACTTTCCTGCAAATGTTATGATACCGTTTTTCATTATGTCAGCCCAAAGGATTTTAATTGCAAAACTTCCCAAAACTGACACAGAGTAAGAAAAAGTCACGTCTTCAGATCATACAATGGAATATGGGGGAAGCTTCTGATAGCTAAGGAGGAAAATGGCCTCTGTGAAGCTCCAAAAAGAAATTAGGTTAGAGTTCCCTGGGCAGACAGGAGTAAAGGTTAAGTAGGCTTTGTTCAGCGTGCCTCAAGCAACTTGGAATAACAAGAGACCTATTAACACATACATCATCATATGTATGCATGTGAGCAAGGTTATTCAGTTATCCTTTACAGCAGCTGGGTAATTTCCTCATAGAAGCTTTGCTCCTTAAAACTGGGGTTCTTTAGAAGATGAATGGAATAAGGGCTTTCCTAGATTTGGGATAATCCTTAAACATCTTGATGTAGAACCTACAAAGACAAGAAAGGAAGGAGTAACTATAAATGCAAGAGAGCAGTGGCCAACGGTTGAGTTTGCACAAACATTACACATCAACCCAGCTATTTAGCGTCTGACCATCCCCGGAGACAATGTGCCCATCCCCCACCCCTTCACTACCGGCTGAATCTTGTAAATGCTGGTAATTTATGTGCACATAATACTAAGTAATATCCAGAGGGTAGTAGTGATGGTTTTGCGATATTACAAATGTGCTTGGTATCGCTCAACTTTACATTTGAAAATTGTTAAAGTGGTAAATTTTGTGATTTGTACATTTCACCAGATTTTTAGTAGGCAAAGGACTCATTTGGACTTGCTTTGCTGAAAACTACAGGAAGCCAGAGCTTCCCAAAAACACTGGGCAACTGCGTAATAATAGTGGCAAGTCTCTGATTGGACCCGAGGCTGCTCCATGGGAGGCTAAACACCTGTGCAAAAGCCCATGGCTGGGGATGCCATAGGCCCTAGTGGGAAAGCTATGGAACTGCTCTAGCTAAGCGGAGACGTGCCCACCAAAGTGCTGTCTAAACAACTTTGTCTGTACCCATAGATCAGCGCTGCTGTGGGCTTTGCTCAGAGCAGGCCCTTTTTGCTGTGAGCAGCAATAGCTACAAAGACCCATAATGAGTCACAGTACTAAGAATAAGGAAGTGCTGAGTGCTGGGCTGTGAATGGATCGCCCCCTCCAAGGAGACTCACAGAAGATGGGGCAGGAAGAGTGTGAGAGCTGGGAGAAGAGAGGAATGAGGCAAAGTGCTGTCTTTAGAGTGTGGCCTCACGGTTGCCCTCCTGAGTCCACAGCAGTTGGGATTACCCACATTAAACCTACACAAGATTGAGCTTGTCAATATCCGGCCATGACCCTCCTCCTAGGACCTACAAGCAGATAATCATAGCTGGAAGGAAGGGGAAGGGGTTCATGGGACCAGCCTCTCCCTGAGGCAGTTAACAGTTCCTGGAGGGAGAGAGAGATGATTTGTTTGTTTGTTTGTTTGTTTGTTTGCTTGCTTATTTTTCGAGACAGGGTTTCTCTGTGTAGCCTTGGCTGTCCTGGACTCCCTTTGCAGACCAGGCTGGGCTTGAACTCTGCCTCCCTGAGTGCTGGAATTAAAGGTATGCACCACCACGCCCCACTGGGAGAGATGTTTTCTTCAGTGGTGTGGTCACCAGTAAGGATCCGGTGCTCCTGTAAAGAGATCCTTACCCAGGACCCTGTAAGCGACTCTAATGAGCCAATGAGTAAATAAACAGGGGGGGGAGGGGGGGGAGCTCAGCAGTTAAGAGCATGTGTGGCTCTCCTAGAGAACCTGGTTTGGTCGCAGCACCCATGTCCCAGGGCTCACAAATCCATGCCTGAAACTCAGCTCCAGCATCTGATGCCCTCTTCTGGGCATCCACACATATGTGTGCACACAAACACACACAACTCATGTAAATAAAATAAAAATACACCTTTGAAAATAAGATTAAAAACATGAGAGCAGGAGGGAAAGAATAAGGAGTAATAAAAGGTGACTATGGTAAAATACATTATCAGTGTATGAAAATGCCATGAGGCTCACTGTGCACATGCTAATAAAAATAAAATTTACAAAAAGCTGTGGGCAAAGTTAATCTCAGGGAATTGGCAGCATTTTTTTTTTTTTAAATATCCCTTCTTGAGGCTTGTAAATGCCACTATTACTATGGATCTAATTTGGGCCCCTAAAAGGTAGGTTGAAGTCCTAACTCCCAACACGTGGAGATGCAATCTTATTTTGGCACTACGGTCATTGCAGATGTAATTACTGGTACAGGGTGGACCCTTAATCCCACAGATCTGAAAAGAGACATGGGGAAGGGGGGACACACAGGATGAAAAGGTCACAGAACAACTGGCTGAGATCAGAATGAAGCATCCACCCCAGCCATGAAAAACCAAGAATAGTGAGTCTCCACCAGAACCTAACAAAACCAAAGGAGAGCACGGCCTTGCCTATGCCCTCGGGCCAAACCTCTGGTCTCCAGAATTCTGAATAGATAGGGCTCTCTTGTTCTAAGCCAAGCAGCTGGGGACAGCCTAAGGACATTAATGCCTTTCCTCTGTGTAACTGAGTTGTCCTCTTAACTAGTTGAAACTAATGGCCCTCGAGGCATAACAAAGACAAAACACACTCTGCTAAAGTGCTCTGGGTCTGAACTGGAAGACAAAAATAGTCGTGTGTGCCAGAAGTGCCTGGTCTGTAAGCCCTGCTCTGATGTGAAAAGACCCTATGTGCTCAGGCTCCCCTGCCAATGCCTGCCCTTGCCTTGGTCCTATTAAAGGAGAGACCCCTGGCTCTCCCTCCAAGAGGGACATAACCAGATGGCCTCAATTTGATTTTGATGTTGCACCAGCTGGAAACTGCTGCTGGAATTACTGACCAAGAACTTCGCTGTCTCCGTTTTTTCTCAGAGACCATCCTGTGCACTGCCGATGCCCTGACCTCTGCTGTTCTTTCAGTCCCTCTCATGGGCAGCGAGAGGGCTGTGGCACTCTCTCAAAAGCTGTGAACCCTGGAATCCCTATCCCTTTCAATTTGGGGGTGACAGGAGTAGGTCACAGAGGAAACTGCAGCTTTGCCTATTTCCAAACTTGCCTCAGTTTCCACACAGAAGAAATGACGTTGTACCTCACTTAATCCTAAAAACTATTAGAAAAATCATTAGCCAGGCAAAGATGCGAGCCTCGACAAAAGCTTAAGGAGCGCTTAGCCCGGTTCTGTACTCCGTGTGTTCCTCTTGGCCTCTAGGCTTTCTCTTTCTACTTGAAGGTAAGCAGGTGACCTTAAACAATGCACCACCCTATTTTCCCCAACACAACTTTCAGTTAACTCTTTTTTTTTGTTTGTTTGTTTGTTTTTGTTTTTCGAGACAGGGTCTCTCTGTGTAGCCTTGGCCGTCCTGGACTCACTTTGTAGACCAGGCTGGCCTCGAATCAGTTAACTCTTTTACCCTACCCTGATGGATTAATGAGGTGTTAGGGTTGGAAATGCCTGCAGTTCCACCATGTACCAGCAGATGGCGCAGTGGGGCTCACCTGCATCCCTTTGTGCAGGCAGTGCTCTCTTCGCTCGCTGGAGCACAGATGGAGAAATACGGTGGAGGACTAAACTGAAGCGTGGACATCTCTTTCCCTTCTTAGCCCTTTATCTGAAGTTTCCAGACAACTGATAATAACCACCAGGCAAAGAGCCTGAACCAAGCAACTCGCTATGGGAAGCCATCTTTTAGTTTGTTTTAATGATATATTAGTTATACATAGTAACAGCCTCCACTGTGACATTTTCATGCACGTATATAACGTACTTTGACCATATCCATTTCTGTTACCCTCTCTGGTCCCTTCCCACTTCCACTAGTCCCTTCGCAAACACTTCCCTTCTATTTTCACGGCTTTTGTATGTTTATAATTCAATGAGTTTCCTTAGGGTTGCTCATAGGAACACGGTGAGAAGTTACAAGAACACGGGCCCCTTACCACTGGCTGCATCACTGAAGAAAATATCCCTCTCCAACTCATCAACTGTTAAGTACATCCTCAGGGAAGGATAGTGCGAAACGCTCCTCAACAAGGTGGGCACAGCGGCTTCCCAGCCATCACCTCCGCTGTCTCCATCTACACAACCTTATTTTTTAAATTTACAATACAAATTTAGCCGCGTGGGGTGGCACACACCTGTGATCCCAGCACTCGGGAAGGTAGAAGCAGGCTGCTGTGAGTTTGAGGCCAGCCTGGTCTACAAAGTGAGTCCAGAATAGCCAAAGCTACACAGAGAAACCCTGTCTTGAAAAATAATAATAATAATAATAATAATAATAATAATAATAATAGTAGTAGTAGTAGTAGTAGTAGTAGTAGTAGCAGCAGCAGTAGCAGCAGCAGCAGCAGTAAAGTTTTTTAAAGTAAATAAATAAATAAATAAAATTTACTGCTACCATTATCCAACTCAATTCTGGCTTCAGTAAAAGCTTTAAAAGTCAGAACTTAGAGCCAGGCATGGTAGCACACACCTTTAATCCCAGCACTCGGGGAGGCAGGGGCAAGCAGCTCTCTATGAGTTGGAGGCCAGCCTGGTCAACAAAGAGAGCTCCAGGACAGCCAAAGCAATACACAGAGAAACTCTGTCTCGAAAAACCAAAGGGAAAAAATAGTCAGAATTTAATAATACAATTTGGTTATTGTACCAAATTTCCATTATGAAAATATAGTCATGTTTATAAATATGATTCCATGTGCTAAGATCTTATTTAGAGAACACCATGTGGATGCTACAACCTTGTGACAATATTGTCAACTTGACCCTTAGGCAGGACTCTGCTCACACCTGTGAGGAACTAGTTTTGTGGGCGGTGGTTATTTTGGTTTGGTTTGGTTGGTTGGTTGGTTTTTGGTTTTCCGAGACAAGGTTTCTCTGTGTAGTCACTCTCCAATTTATACTGTTTATACTAAGGATAGCCTCAGAAAAAAATGGCTGTGATGGGTTGTCCTGATTAAGTCTGGTAATGTGGGAAGGCCCTTGCTAACCATGGGCAGGCCCATTCCCTGATGAGGGACTCTGGGCTCTATAGCTGAGCTGAGCATGTGTGCATTAATTCCCTTGCTTTCCACTTTTGACTATGAATGCAATGTGACCAGCAGCTTCAAGTTCCTGCCACCCTGTTGTGCATTGCCTGGAAGAGTGAGCCAGGCAAATAAGCCCTTTCTTCCTTAAGTTGGTTTTGTTTTTTTGTTTTTGTTTTTGTTTTTATCCTAGTGACAGGAAGCAACACTAGTTAAAAGTTTACCTGTGGTGGTAAATAGCTCGCATCCCAAGGAAACAAAGGGAGAAAAATGCAAAGGCGAGGGCTGGAACAGACCAAGTGGCCAGGGCAAAGCCCATCCATTCAATGATCTCACCCAGGAAATTGGCTCCAGAAACATAGGTAAACAAGCCACCTGTGAGCAGAAGAATCAACAAGACGATGCTCTTATTGCTGTGACACGGCATCCCTGTGCCTCCTTCCAAAGTACACAAAGCTGGGTAAACAAACGTGAGGTGGGTGGCTCCTTCACAGCCAGAGTTCAGAGGAAGCTTCTCAGACATAAGGGAAAACAAAGCAACAACAGCCGCCCCTTGCCTGGAGAATGCTCTGGGGTGCTGAGGAGTGGCCTCATCTACTCACGGGCTTTGTCCTAAATTTCTTGACACCTGTTGGACCACCTGCTTCGAACAAGATGCCCTGTTTCTTGTCTTGTTGCATTAAAGGACATTTAATCTCTCCTCACCTTCCCAAACCTTTCCTGGGTAAGTCCCAAGGTCACCCATCCCGGTGCATATCAGCCGCATGAAGTGACACAACACACTACACTGAAAAAATATGAAAAATTGTGTAATTCTTTTTGACCCTTTGACCCTCCACTACCTGGCCTCTGTGTGATCCACTGTTGATGTTGAAAGGAGTCCTTTTGGGGTTAGAAAGTTCAGCTGCTGTTGAGATAACCCACCAGATATTGCCTCTCTCAGAAGCATCTAGAAATCAGGACTTTTCTAATGCTATTAAATATACCCACACTCAAACTTTATGAGCCACATTAAACTAGGAAAGTTGTGACCAAAACAGCTTTTCTCCTTCTTTAATTACATTAAAATGTACTTTTAGGCTGTTCTCTCTCTCTCTCTCTCTCATTCTCATAACGCTGTTGGAAATTGACATTGGCAATCTGGTTTCTCAAAAACTGTTCTTAAAACTGTCTCGATTCCTTTTTATTTAATTATTAAGCCAGAGTTTTAAAGTGTTGGTATGGTTGGAATGAGAGTGCTGCCCACAGACTTCTGTGTGAACGCTTTGTCCCCAACTGGGGTATCCTTTCAAAAGGGTGTAGAGCCGTTTGGCCATGGGTCCTTGCTGGAAGGTGGAAGGCTATTAGGGATGGATTAGAGGGGGTTAGCCAGCCTGTCCTGCCCAAGTTCTCCACTTTCTAGCTGCTATGGAGATTTAAGCAAGTCACCCCATGTTCCCACCCCCAATGACAAGGGCCCTGCTGATATCACAGGCTGGCTCGTCTAACTGCCCCCTCTGTGACACTATAAGCTAAGGTTGCTCTGTCCAGTATGGTGTCCCAGCTGTGAGAGAGCTGTCACAAGGAGCAAGATCCTTGCTATTGCATTTCTTAGGGACGACACTGTCTCATTGCCTTCCTGCCCTAAGACCCATGACTTTGTGAGGGATGCCTGCCTGTCTATTGCAAAGGGCCGGGTTATCTCTGAACATCATGAATGGTCTGATTTAGTTCCTTAAATACCAAGGAATTGACAATAATTGCTCATTTAAATGCATTAATACTCACAATAGCTTTGTCATTATTAATCAGCAGTTGTCAGTCTACACTAACATCATATAATCCGGAACATTTTTACTGCAAATAAGGTCAAGTTTAGATCCAGAAGGGCAGGAACCACTGTCCATGTGCATGTGTTGACCACCTGGACTGATTCATCGCCACATGCTTATTTGTCAGACCCATGCTCCTAGTTTCTCGGGACCAGTTACAGTTGCAAGTTTTCTGTACCTTGATCTCCAAAGTGGCCCAGTCACATGCTGCACATGGTATGTCAGTCAACAGCAGAGTGCACACATGACGGTGAGCCACTTAACCTACAGCAGACCTTGGGTATTCGCCACCTGGTAACACCATAGCCATCACAGTGTCGGCCTGGCATGGGGCCCGTCATACGAGCACTCAGGCCCAGTCATTACAATTCCAGCCTGAGGTTCTGAGTTCAATCCCCAGTACCCACATAAAAGCCAGACACAGTGACACATGCCTATATTTCCAGTGAGGAGAAAGCAGAGCCAGGAGGATCCTGGAGCCCCATGACCGGCCAGCCTACCTGAATGGATGAGTGCCAGGTTCAGTGAGAGACTGAATCAACTAAATAAGGTGAAAGGGTAGTTGAAGAAGACATTCGACATCAAAGTCACCTTCCTGTGGATATGTGCAAGCACCCACTCACATACATGCATACAGAAGACAAAAAAAAATATTTTTGTTTTTTTTTTTTTGTGACAGGGTCTCTCTGTGTAGCCTTGGTTGCCCTGGACTCACTTTGTAGACCAGGCTGAACTCGCAGCGATCCGCCTGCCTCTGCCATTACCTTGTGGGATCTTATAGACGGCTTCTCCGGGCTTCCTGAGCTGCCGCAGCATGCAGTCACTGTGAATGTTGATTCCCATTCCCAGAATAAATAGGAAGACGCCTGGGCAAAGGAGAGAGGAGACAGGCCAAAAGACTCAGTTGGACTTTGGTATTTTTTCCATACATGATAAGTTGGTTTGTTGGACAAGAGTCTCTCTGTATGCAGCCCTGGCTGTCCAGGAACACTCTGTAGACCAAGCTGGCCTTGAAACCAGAGATCCACCTGCCTCTGCCTCCCAAGTGCTGGGATTGAAGGCATGCACCACCGCTGGTTGGCTTTTTTCTTTCTTAAAATAAAGGAGGGAAGGGCATTTAGTTGCTAAATTGAAAACTGGTATCAGATGGGGTCTGAAGCTTTTGTGGAGGAGAGATTGTACTATACCCAGGGTAAAATGTTAGGGCTGACAGAGAAATGTGATAGAGGTGGGACAGAGAGGCAAGCAGGAAGTAGCAGCACTGTGCATACTTAAATAAACCATTTTAATAAATCAATGAGCCAAGCTCTTGACTCATTCACAAGTGACCAACTGGCTGGCTTATCCAATGGCCAGGTCCACTCTCTTCTTTGTCATGCCCCACTGTGAATGTTGAAAGGAAGTCACACACATGCATGGAACTGTCTAAGAATGAACTTTATTAATAAAAAAAAGTGAATCTATTCTTTGCAATTATGTATAAATATTATCCTCAATGAAATGATTTAATAAAATGAATGCTGTTGGCAGGTGGAAGAATTACAGGCCTTCCGGAGGGGTTTGGACTTTTCCCTGCAACAGGAGATCATCTGTAGAAGTTGAGCTTGGGAGAAGTAGAGCTGCTATCATCAGGCATGCAACAGACCTGATCTGGAGAGATTTATCTGAGGGAAGAGAAGGGGAGAGGAGTTAGGGCCTCAGTGGGCCATGAGGGTAGAGAGACAGAGAAGGGGGCACCCTTAGAGAAAGTGCAAGAGAGATGTGCAAGACTAAGAGGGAGACAAGGTGGCACTCACCCCTTTATAGTCTGGCCCACCTGGCAGTGGCAGACAATGACGTCATAGGTTCCTAAGCAACTTAGAGACAGCTGCTTATATGCCAACAAGAGCCTCCTTTCTGTTTAATATCATTGTAAAGGCAATTTACACATATATAGAATACTAGGCAACAATTAGTGTGAATTCAACCAGATTACTCACTCCTATGCCCCCAAATCACCACATTGAACACTCAGTGCACATCCTTCAGTTTTCACCTGATCTAACATTTTCACCCTAACTTTCAAACCATATTCCTGCTCCCTCAGATGTCCCCCAAATGCCTCTTACAGGTGTCCTGTATAAACCAAGATCAGGTAGAGTCTCAGCTAGCTTCTGCTTGTTGTATCCTTTAGAGCCTTTTTAACTTAGCCCAGAGGTGGTGGTGGTGGTGGTGGTGGTCGTAGTGGTGGTGGTAGTGTTTTTTTATTCAAGAGATTGCCTGTGAAAAGAAGAGACAGTCATTCCTCGGACTGACTCTATTCTCAGACGTGACTAGATGACTTGCTCATGGCTCTATCTGCTGTATTTCCTTTGAAATGGCTTAAGATCATTTCAAGTGTGGTTCCTTTACTAGTTTACTATATAAGGACTTGATATGTATATGTATATATATATTATACATATATACAATAAACTACCTATAGCAAAAAGAAGACGAACCATGAAACAATCAGGAATTATATATAGGTTAAATTCATAGTGTTTTGGCTATTTGTATTTGGCAACCTTGAAGAAAACATCTTTCCTATCTAGGTGAGTCTAAAATTCTGAATGTAAATCAATAGCTATCATATTTCATCTTTATCAACTTAAAACATCTATCTAGATCTAAAAACATCTTAACCCCTAAACAAGTAAGCTTAATTGTGAAACTAAACTATCTGGTCTTCAACCCCATTAGAGACTTGAGAAGGAATAAAATTAATTATTTGAGTAGACAGGAAGTGCAGGCAGAAAAGGGCTCAGAGCCCCCTGAACCTAGAGTTATAGGCAGTTGTCAATCACCCAACATAGGTCCTGGGAGCTGAACCTGGATCCTCTGCAAGTGGGCCAAGTGCTCTTAGCTACTAAGCAGTCTCCCCAGCCCATAACCATTATTTAACCCCTTTTGAAGATTGTTTCATTTCTTTGTTTTGTGGACAGGGCATGTGTGACAGTATTTGCCCAGTGAAACCTCTGGTCCTTTGTGATTTTTTTTCTTTGACTGTTTTCTCTGACTGCAGCATGAGGAAGAGGATGAAGGACAGGATGGAGGCGGTATCCTCAGTGCAGGGTTACTGCTGACTGCAGGCATCCAGGCTAGACATAAAGCAGCTAGGGAGAGTCCAGCAGGAACCGGTTCTAAAGACAGCCAGGAGTAGTAAGCCAAAAGGCAGGATGTGACACATGATATTAGGATTAAGAATGATCTTTACTGACATTTTTTCTTACATGAGCCAAGATATTATACAAATAACTCAGATGTCCTGGACCTTGATTCTTCTTACAAACCTGAGGGGAGGGGACCAGGGAGACACTCAGTCAGTAAAGAGCTTGGCTTGAGTGAGGGCCTGAGTTTGCTTCCACAGCCCACATCCTTTAAGAGCCCAGCATGGTAGCACACATCTGTAAGCCCAGCAAAGGGGATAGAGAGAGAAGCAGACCCCCGGCCAGTCAATCTAGACTCATAAGCAACTCCAACTTCAGTGAGAGGTTTTGTCTCAGAGAACTATGCAGGCAGCTGTCCTGAGGAGCAGCACCCACGGTTCCACAATTGATCTCTGGCCTTGAATTTACACAGAGCCTCCTCCTTCTGCCTCCCTGGTTGATGGGATTATAGGCATGTGCCACTACACCTGGCTAAAATGATCTTTTTAAATTTAAATATATGTTAACTACATTATTTCCCTCCTCCACATTCTTTCAGACCCTCTACCCCTTTCCACCCACCTAACTTTAAGTTCTTTCTCAAAAAACAAAAAAACAAAAAAACAAAAAAAAAAACCCAATATAACCCCCCTAAAATCAAGAAAGCAATACTCCTCCCCAAAGAAACACCAAGTTGTAACCAAATGAAAGTGCATCCAAATATGTGTGTGTGTGTGTGTGTGTGTGTGTGTGTGTGTGTGTGTCATTATATGTTAGTCACACCTGTCACACACACCGGCCTGTCCTGTAGTTGAGATGCCTAGTGTCACTTTACCCTGGTGGCTAGGTTTTCAGTCATTTACTCCTTTTTAAATATGAAATATGACAAAATAAAATATAATAAGATAAAAATAAAAACTATCACATTGAAATTGGACAAGACAAACCAACAGAAAGAAAATAGCCCAAGAGAAGGCACAAGAGTCAGAGGCCCCACATGTTGACACTCTCAGGAATTCCATAAAAACACTAAAGTGGAGGCCATCATACACACACAGATGGCCTGGCGCGGCCCTGTGCAGGCCCTGTGCTCGCTGCCTCGGTCTCTGAGCTCGCATGAGCTCTGCTCACACTGATTTAAGGGGCCTTGTTTTCTTGGTGTCTCCATCCCCTCTGGTGTACACTTTTTCCACCTCCTCTTCCTAGGAAAATACAGGAAACTTTTAACAACTGATTTCAATTATTTCGGTAAGGTGTTGGGGGCGGAGCCTCTTTGAGGAGGAGCTGTAGAGAGATGAATAAAGCAAGAGAGAAGGGCAAAGCCTGGAAGCTCAGAGAGGCACAACGTTCTGGGAACAGGGACAGATCCTAGCAGCAAGACTTCACGGCTAGCACAGAAAACAGGGTGGAAGGGGGCCAGGAAAACTGCTAAGCTGGAAAGACAGAGACTATCTGAGTTGTATAGGCAGGGGAGCCTGTTTGTGTCTTAGGAGCATTAGAAATCTATTGACATCTATTGACGACGTTAAGATGGGAAATAGCATGATAAACAGTCTCTCCAGATGCCTTACGGAGGGACACAGGCCAGAGGAAGGGTGTGAGTGGAAAAGGAGGCTACTGTAGCAGTATGAGAAGAAACAATGGTGACTGATACTGTGGCACGGGTGCTAGCTGGGAAAGGATGGGAGACAGTGAGATTCACTCACCGGAGCTGAACCGAACATCCGTGTACCACGTCTCCGAGTATTCTGCGCAGTAAAGTAGGTAGTAGGCTTGGAGGACTCCGTTCCCTGTACAGAAGGCAACGGCTTTCAAAAATTCAGACACTGGGAAAGGCCTCCCTCTGGTGAGCAAACCATAAATAAATGTCCTAGGGTGTAAGCAGAAAGTGATTAAGGGTCATTATTGAAGGAAAGGGAGGGGAGGTCAAACCACAAAATAGTCTAAACAGATAACCACATTAAATTCATTGTTGCAAACGCTTCCCCCTTAGTTTGGCCCAGTCAGTAAAGTGTTTGACTTGCAAGCATGAAGCTGTTGTTGCTGTTGTTGTTGTTGTTGTTGTTGTTGTTTTCTTTCCCCCATCCCTTTTTTAAAAAGCCTGCCGTCATGGCAAGCACTTGTAAACCTAGCGAAGGGGACTCAAAGACATGCATTGAATGGACAGTTACTATCTGGTTCTAGGTGATTTTTGATGGGCTATTTTTTGTTTTGTTTTGTTTTGTTTTGTTGTTTGGGTTTTTTTTTTTTTTTTTTGGTTGATTGGTTGGTTTTGTTTGGTTTAGTTTTACTTGGTTGATTGGGTTTTTGTTGTTGTTGTTGTTGTTGTTTGTTTGTTTGTTTTCGTCTTATGATTTTAAAAATGCACAGAAACTACCATTTGGTACTTCATTTTATTTACACCACACCCTTGAAAGGTAGACCCAATCCCCACTCAGCATTCGATGACAACAGAAGGAGGAGTAGAATTATCACCCCATAAAAATCAAAGGAAAAACTGGCTCCACGGTAACGTCAGAATCCACTCTTCTTCAGATGTCGGGATATTAAGTAAAACCTTGCATCCCTCTAATGAAGAAAAGAATTTCACCCACGGTTACAAACCCCGTGACGTTAGCTTACCCCAGCTAGACCCCTCATTTATCATGTTCCTCCTCTCTGCACCCTTAAAACCAAAGGCCTGTGTTCCAAGTGCTGGTGGGAGTAGGAGGGTGTGGCTCTCCCACAGCCTCCTTCCCTAAGAGAAGCCTTTACTCCAGCTGTCTAGGGGCTCCCCGCAGAGCTCTACTTGAGGGAGTTCGTCTATATTCCACCTGACACATTGCTGACCGAGTTAGAGAACGATGCCTATTAGTGTTTCGTTAGCTTCATACCCTGAGGTGATGACAAGAGGAGTGAAGATTCACCATAAGGAAGCTTAAAAGGAAAGGCGAGGGAAGGAGACGGGCAAGGGAGTTTTGCAACACTCAGATGTATTCCTGGGCAAAGTGGTATTCAGAAGTATCAGTGTGGATGGGACGCTCAAAAAGACAGCACTCTCTGAAGTCCCAGAGTAACAACATGCCAGCAGCAGCGGACAACCAGGCCTTCATCCATCAACGCCACTCCCCTGGGGAGCCAGGGCATCATGAGTAAATAGCTAATCACAAGTCAGAGGCACGGAGGGTACAAGGTACGTCAGGGATGTTCCATTGCTATGGAAAGGAAGAGAACAACTGAAGATGAAAGGGAGCGAGGAGGATGCCCAAATTATAGACCTCAAGTGCTCCGCTAGCCGTACTTGTGATAGGCAGAGTATGGAAGAGAATGACAGCTGTAGATGAGTGTGAACACTGGGTAAAGTTCCATGAAGCCATACTGATCCATTAAAAATAGAGGTGACTTTACATCAAATCCTTACTCCAATAAATGTAACTAGAGGGACAATTGCACATTTGCCCTACATCCCATGATCCTGCCCCCTTATACTTGTCATCTTCAATTGATGACTGACAGGTTTTCTCCTCAATAAAACAGCAACAAAGTAAATGCTACAATTAGAAATGTGATATCATTCAAGGAACTCCAAAATCACCCACAGACTGAGTCATCTCTATGACTTTTTTTTTAAGAGTTGTTAAGTCCAGAAGAATAAAAATTTAAAAGAAAATCAGTTCTGGCAGGATCGTGAGTGAGGGTCACTGCCTGCTTTCCCTTCTTTTTCATTGTAGGGGCCTCACGCATAAAAAGCAAGTCAGCACAGGTGCTTCTTCCCTTGCTCTTAAGTTCAACCCTGAAGAAATAGCAGATGTGTAAAATCTATGAGACACCCGTGCAGGGACAGGAGGCTATGACCTGGTAGGTGCGGTAGGAGCCTTGGCAGTATCTGAGGCCAGCAGTTATGTGACACAGCAAGGGACTTTTAAATGCTGCTCTTGGTACCCTTCCCCTCTTCCTTGAAAAGAAGTCCTAGTGAGCACTGCGACTGGTGTGCAAAACAGCTCAAGTCACGTGGGACCTATGTAGTCTCCACAGAGGAATTCCAGAGCCGCAGTAGAGCGGCACACCCACAGAATAAGTTAAAAACAAAGAGCCCTATGAACACAGACACACCTTAACTGGCCAGCGTGGGATATTCTTTCTCCAAGCCCTCCACATCCCCACTGCTAGCATCCTGCAATCTGTCGTCTCCTCTCCCCGGAGCCGATGCCCGGATGACGATGGCACCGGAGACAGTGTTTTATGATGCTTGTCACCTGGAGTCGCCTTTCTCCTGTGCCTTAAGTTCCTGGGAAGACACCGACCCAGGGCTGCTCTTTATCCCTGGCCTAGCTCACATGACAAATACATTCCTCAGGAGAAATGATTCTGGGCCAAGATAATTAGACACTTGAGGGAGACAACCGCCAAAGAAATAACCAACTGCGCATAGAATATGCACATACCTTGAGTAAATGAGGAGCGATGTGTAGTGGGTAAAGTGGAAATACCACAACAGAACAACTTTAAATGAGCCCCAAAGGTTGCCTGGAGAACCGTCTTCCTCAAGGCAAGAAATGTCACTTAAAAGGAAACTACATGACAACACAAGATATGAAAAATACACTAGTTAAAGGGTGCAATACTTAGAATAAACAGCAGATGGGTTTGGGCTAGAATTGAAGACAGAATGTGCCACTACTAGACCCACTCAGGATATGTGCAGGGAGGAAATGGACCACATCCGTTAGTGCTCTTTGTTTTTAGTTGTGTGTGTGTGCGTGTGTGTGTGTGTCTGTCTGTCTGTCTGTCTGTCTGTCTGTCTGTCTGTCTGTGTATGATGAAGGAGGAGAGCAGGTGCATGACACAACAATACATGGAGGGTGGAAGACACCTTGTGGAGTCAGCTTCCTCCTTCCACCTTTTCCTGGATTTGAAGATCCAATCAGGTCTTCAGGCTCTCGTAGCCAGTGCTATAGCATGCACCTCTCTAGCCCAGTGGTTGGCAACCTTCCTAATGCAGGCAAGGATCTCACGGTGACCTGGATCACATGACCCTCCCTGTGCTCCTACTTCTACCCCGGTAAAGGCATTAAAGGAAGCTACAGGTTCCCAGCATTTGCTTACTCCATGTCTGGGATTATTTGTGCAAGCAGAAGGTTCCTTCTTGCTCCGGAACGTTCTACTTGGGAAGAACACTGGTCTCACAGAAGAGGCCTTGAGTTTGAATCATAGTTCTCTCAAGCTACTGCATGACCTTGGGCAGTTCACCTCCCTTCCCCTAGGACAATTTCAGGCCTGAAAATACCAAGGTCATCATGAGGCTTTTTGTAGAGAAAGCCCTAGAATAGTGACTCTCAACCTTCCTAATGCTGCAACTGTTTAATTCAGATCCTCGCGTTGTGCTGACCTCCAGCCATAAAATTATTTTTGTTGCTACTTCATGACTGCAATTTTGCTACTGTCATGAGTTGTAATGTAAACATATGATATGCCAGGATATCTGATATGTGACCCCTGTGAAAGGCTCCTTCAAGCCCCCCAAAGGCCTCATGACCCCCAGGTTGAGAACCACTACTCTAGCCCATCAGTTACATTTTAACTTTTTTTCCTGGTCCCAGAAATGTAACAGGAGCGGTATCAGTTCAGTGACTTTTGACATATTTGCTTGGGAAGATGAGCAGATAAGTCTCAGTTACAGAGCTAGGGATACAACACATATTTAGTGACATGTGGGACATCATTGGGGTTAAGGCCAAAGAGACAGAACGATAGATTTTTTTTTTAGAGGCAAATTTTATACATGGGAGAGCTAGAGCCCAAGGAGGCTAAATAATGTACTCATTATTATAGACCAAACTGACAGAATAACAGCAATATCTATGTTCTCTGGGTCTGAGACCTTGCTGAATCACTAAGCACTTGCCACACACATGTGAAAGCCTGAGTTCAGTTCTCTGGCACCACGTGCAAGCCAGGAGCAAGAGTTCACATCTGAAGCCTTCATGTTGTGGCCTTGGGGACAGGAGGATCCCTGGAGATCACTGGCCAGGGTCTCTAGCCAAATCGAGACCCTGACTCACAAAATAAGGTAAGAGGCTGGGAGACTGCTCAGTGGTTAAGGTTACTTGTTGTTCCTGCAGAAGTCTGAGTTCAGTTCCGAGCACCCTCAGCTATCCATAGCTCCAGTTCCGAGGGGCCTGAGGCTCTCTTCTTCTCTGAGAAGAGATCAGACATATATGCAAGCACAACAATCATATACAAAAATAAAATAAACATAAAACTATAAAAAAACAATAAGGTGATGAAAAATCGAGGAATCATTGGGCTTTGGCCACCATGTGTACATATCTACATGCATATGTGCATATATATATATATATATATATATATTCACATAAAATAAAGTCCAATTAAATTAAACAAATAAACAAATACAGGTATTTTGATAGGTTTGGTTACCTACACTAAACCTGTATAGGTTTTAAAAAAACAAAATATATATATAAACTGTCACATGTGAGTGAGCAGCAGTATGCTGGTCACTGTAGTTAAGTAAGTCTGAGGTCTGTAATGTCAAACAATGTTTAATTACATGTTTACTTCTTCAAGTGGCCAGATACCTAAGCTTATGGTAACTCCCTTAAAAGGACATCCTTATGAACTGCATTCATCAAGGAACCAGAAACATGTCTGAAAACCTCAGGCATTTGGTGCCAAATCCTGTGTGTTGGAAACTGTATCTCTTGGGTTCATATGTTGACAGTATTTTAGAGGTGGGACTAAGATGTAACTAATCTACTTGTGGGTTAGCAGGCTACTGAAGGAGTAACTGTTGTAAAAAGCAGCCCTTCCTGGTATGCATGTCCTGTCTTGCCGAGTGATGCCTCTCTGCAGTGTGATAATGCAGAGAGGAGGCCTTCACTAGACCCCTCCTCCAAAACATCACCAACATGTAAACCTGAGGGTGCAGTTTTTAACACATGATACAGATACCAATACCATACTCCTGAACTTCCCCAGGCCTTAGCACTGTAGTCTAAAGAAACCTCTATCTTTTATACATGACTTGGCCTCAGGTATTTTGTTATAGCAACAGAAAATGAACTAAGACAACTTGACATTGTAAATTTCATATTCACCTGTGCTTGCAGGTGTGTGTGCACACACACACACAAACACACACACTATTCATCTGACTACTTGCAGACAATAAAGAGCAAGCAGTCAAGGTCTGGAGACTATAACAGAAATGACAGTTGCACTTTAGAAAAGGAATTCTAGCTTCAAATCCTGGAAGTCTGCTCTTAGATCTCATCAGCAAGCCTAGCAAAAGCACTGGGTTTGGGTTGGAAAACTTGAACCAGTTTTGTACTACCTAGAAATGGGGTCTCATTCCTTCCCTGTCACTTCCCAAGATTGCTGTGAGGTCAAACTAGATCATCTACAGCTAGGTATGTCATGCACTTGCCCAGCATGCTCAGGGCATTGGCCTCTAGTTCCAGCACTGCAAAAGCCATTCAGATAATCTATGCAGATAGCATTTGAACTCTGGCATGATTGAGGAAAGGATGTGCACGTGTATTGCTTTATACTCAAATCAAATTGTATAGACTCACACAGTCAGGTAGTCTCACAGGCCCACACTTTTTACTTCTTCACACTCTTGGCAAACACCACCCCCCTGGGGAAACACAGAGGCTGCCTGGCCATGATGAACCATCACACCTTAGTGGCCCCTTCTCCTGGCCAGATGCTGCATCATAGGAACCTTGAATGCACTGTGGTCAGAGCTGCAGAGGGAAGAATGGTCCGTTTCCAGTATGACCTCTCTCAAAACTATAGGCTGCCTCCTTACTCCCTAGTCCCCAACATTACATTCAGGCGCAGGCCCACATACCCCATACAGAGCCTTTCTCTATATAATTCAGTCACAACAGTGACCACACTTATTTCCATGAGTAAAAGTCACCACCCCTGCCTCTCTTGTCCTCCAAACTGAAAAGGAAGAAAGACTGCAGCTCCAACTCCAGACTGTCCAAGAGTCACCTGGACTCAGGGATCTTTCCTCCTGGGCAGAGTGAAAATCAAACAGAAAAAAAAAAAATATGTACTTCCTGAAGATGAAGTTCTGGCCTGATGGATTCTACTACTTTGTGAGAGATCCTGGCCAAGCATCTGTGTCTGTAAGCTGACACTGGTTATAACTATGGGAGTAGCGTGAAAAGTAAATGCAATGGCACAAGGAAAAGCATTAACTCAGGATTTTGCTGAGTACTCATTTCTCCATGGATTCCCATTCTTGGCAGCTTTAGGGGCCTAGAGTTAGATTAAACTAGAGGTAGGTTAAATTCCCAGAGGGATAGGGTGTAGAAGGTCAACAGAAACTCATGTTAAACAATAGTTGGGGCTGGAGAGATGGCTCAGCAGTCAAGAGCACTGACTGATCTTTCAGAGGACTGGGGTTCAATTCCCATCACCCACATGGCAGCTCATAACTGTCTGTAACTCCAGTTCCAGGGGATCTGACACCTTCACGCCAATGCACGTGGAATAAAATTTAAATAAATTCTTTTTTTAATTGTCGTTTGCCCCCTAACAGTCTTGTCGTTTTCACCAGTGTTCTCCAAATGAGTCCAAATACTCAGTTTATGATATCTCCAAAGCAAACCATTTGTCCAACCCAACCCATGGTCTCCTAGATCAATAGCCCTTGCTTCTTAAGCAAAAGGATATGTCTGAGTGGGCTATCAGCAGTAACAACGTGCCAGCAGCCTGAGATGCTGGGAGCTCCTCAGTTGTTCACGCCACAGCACAGTCTGTGTACAGCACTGATGGTTTGATGTGTAGCCATTCAGGACCCAGGCTTTTCCAGGGGGACTTAGGCATGTAGATGAGCAAAACCCAAGAGAATGTGGAAGACTCTCTAGGTTTTATTAAGGACCAAGTTTCGGGATAGAAGTGTCATATGTAATTCCACCGTCATTCCTTTGTCCCCACACAGCTGTAGGGGGAATCGGAAATGTAGACCACTAGTTTTCCCAGTGGGAAAAGGAAAAGAAAGTTGGTAAATACAGAGAATGGATGGGAATCCAGAAATCCTGGGGAACAAAAGGGGGGCTTAGGATGCAAATGACTTTTTTTTGGGGGGGGGGGAAGTTGGAAGCAATTCAAAACAATATACAGCTCCGTGTAGAAAAAAAAAATGATTAAAAAAATAAAACAGTGAAGAGCTGGGTGGTGGTGGTGGCTCATGCCTTTAATCCCAGCAGGCAGGTGGATCGCTGTGAGTTTGAGGCTAGCCTGGTCTACAAAATGAGTCCAGGATAACCAAGGCTACACAGAGAGACCCTGTCTCAAACACACACACACACACACACACACACACACACACACACACACACACA